>CM036546.1:22496346-23091346 GCA_020745685.1 Tautogolabrus adspersus
ATAATTAAGGATAAGGGATAAGGATAAGGATAAACTTTATTGATCCCCCAATGGGGGAAGTTTAGTTGTTACAGCAGCTCAAAAACAGAAATATAAACAGCATCAATAGCAAAAAGTTAAGAAAAAACAGCTATGAGCATGTTTACATGAATTAATTAAATCATTAGCCGATAAAAAGCATATTAAGTGATAGAATTGTGAAGTGTGAATAAGTAACCGGAATGTGCTTTGCAAATCCCTTGAAGTGTGTTTATAATAGCCATGTAGACATTTTATAGCCTCCTGTGTGTTTATGTCCCCTGACTGTCTGGCAGGCACAGCAGCTTGGAGAGACAGCTCTTGGCTCCTCTCAGCGCTGTTAAACGACGCCAGGCCCTCCGTGGTCCTGCCTACATGTTCTCTGCTCCCTCAATCAGCCTGACAGAGGTTGAGCAACGTTTCCTGGAGGCTGCTGAATACGGCAACATACCAGAGGTACGGCGCATGCTGCTCCACGTGCCCAACTTAAATGTCAACGCAGTGGACTACATGGGCCAGAATGCATTGCAGCTGGCTGTGGCCAACGAACATCTGGAGGTGACAGAGCTGCTGCTGGGGAGGGCGGATCTGGCCAGAGTGGGAGACGCCCTCTTGTTAGCTATCAGTAAGATGTGTGCAATTTGTCAATTTGTGTGGTTAGTAATGGCCAGAAGTAAATGAAAGTAAATGTTAATCTCATATGGCACAAAGGCGATACAGCATTTAGGCTACCTTTTATTTCAAGAGAATAGTAAAACCTAGTAAGACACATAACTGACTTTGCCTCATACAACTTTAAGAGCAGTTTATCAGCCTAAAGATATTGTGTAAAGGGATTTTTCTTGTTGAAATGTCAAACAAATAAACAATACATATTTAATCTTTAGCTTTGAGTCACTTAGGGTTACATGTTAGTAACATATATAGCTTCAGAGTTATCACTCTTCTAGCTTGTAGAGTCACATACAAATAGTTTCAACTACGTCTGACAAAAGAACAAAGTACTAAACCACACCAACATCTTTATGTGTGTGTAACTGTGTGTTCATGTGTGTATTGCAGGTAAAGGTTATGTTCGTATCACAGAGGTCTTGTTGTGCCACCCTGCATTTAGAGATGCCAACCGTCTGACAGCGAGCCCTGCTCAAGCAGAGATGTTGGATGACTTCTACGCTTATGATGAGGATGGAACCAGGTGAGACATTCGACAGGCAGAGGCAAAAACATATTCGCTAACTGAAATGAAAATAAAACGAGGCCTTACAACTTACTGAAGCCATGCTGTGTGTTTACAAAACAAACTAAAATAGAATAAAGTACAGAGACAATGTCTTAAGTTTTCGTGTCTTTTCAATGTATTCCATACATATGCCAGTATTTTGTGTGTATATTTAATTCAAATGCTGACTGACATATCCCTTGTGGGTTGTCTTTTGTGGATGGTTGTGGTTGTTCATATTTTGTCTTTGAGGTATTCCATAACTACGTTTATTCTCAGAAGGGAGAGGGTTAATTTCAGGAAAAGTAAAGAGCTGTAAAAAAAACATGTCTAAATTGTTTACAGTCTCTTGTGTGTTGGTGTTCATTCAAACAGGTTCTCTCATGATGTAACTCCAGTGATCCTTGCAGCCCACTGCCAGGAGTACGAGATAGTTCACACTCTGCTCAGTAAAGGTGCTCGTATCGATCCTCCTCATGATTACTTCTGCGGGTGTGACTCCTGTAACTACCAGCAGCAGTTTGACTCCTTCAGCCACTCTCGATCCAGGATCAATGCCTACAGAGGACTCGCCAGTCCTGCTTACCTCTGCCTGTCCAACGAAGACCCAGTTCTGGCTGCTTTGGAGCTGAGCAACGAACTGGCGATGTTGGCAAATATTGAGAAGGAATTTAAGGTAAAGATATTAAAGTAGGATCCAGATGTGTCTTCCTGCTGTAATCTCAAGACACTTCCAGTCAGTGCTGATGTATACAAGCACTTAAAAACCAGCCTATCATCAAATACACAGAAAGTATAATAGCCATGCCGCTGCCAACCAGTCACCTGTAAAAGCTGGCAGTAAACACAAGAACCTTTTATTAGACTTTAAAGAGGAAGCAGAAACAGATGGGGGGCTAGATCTTGGAGTCACTGTTGACATTGATGGTAGACACATATTTAACAACTATAATTATCATAAGCTTACAGGAGGACTATATACTACAGTCATCCTTCATAAAATCAGTGTGACAATGTGAATGCACTGCTAAACTATTAAGAATGCAGCCCTCATGAGAGGATTCATTACATTTTCAACTTTATGTAAATAAGCTGTGCTCTCTCACTCAGCATTATTACTACATTTGACCTCTTGGATGGAGGTATAATTGCCATGCTTGCACATTTTGATGCAGCCACAGGAAGCTCAAAGATATCAACTACCCTCAGAATTTATTGGTGCCAATTAATGATTGAGACAAAAAAAAGTTTTATGCATGTGTAACCAAGTCAGGACTGGTGAGGGAATTCTGGTGTTATAAAAACAAAAACCAACAACGCCACCTTGGGACTCTCACCCAAAGATTGTTAACAGATATCCTATTTTAATTCTGACCCGTCAACAGAGGGTTTCCCCTTTAAGAAACACAGGCTAGGCCACAAATGAATACAAAGGCGTGTTTAGAAAAATATAAATACAAACTTTATTAATTTCACATCAAATGGTTTTCTTTAAAGTGCAATAATCTTCATTCAATTAGCTCAAGAATAAATAGTAAGCTGCAGCAAACAGTTGAAGGTCGCTAGCTGTGGAAAAGGGACACCGCCACGTACCTGGCAGGACTGTCGGGTCAAACATATTAGGAAAAGAAATGAAGAAATGACACTACACAACACATCTAATGAAAAATAGAATGCCTAATGTAACGAAAATATAAAATAAGACCTAAACAAAGGCTCCATGCAGCCACGGCGTCCTACACAGCCTGGACAGATTTAATCGGAACTGTTACTGAGCAGAGTCTTTAATCTGAACTGTTACTGAGCAGAGTCTTTAATCTGAACTGTTACTGAGCAGAGTCTTTAATCTGAACTGTTACTGAGCAGAGTCTTTAATCTGAACTGTTACTGAGCAGAGTCTTTAATCTGAATTGATAACGGACGTAAAACTCAAGAAAAAGCAACAATAACTCAAGAAAAACCGTTCACAACAGAACACAACTAAGGCGATGAAAAGACGCAAAAAAGAAACACAAAAAGGTAAGCAAAAGACAAGGCAACAGTGGCAAACTGTAATGAAAAACATAACATATTAGCCACAGATAAATCAACAAATATCATTAACAGTAATGGTGAAAGCCACAAACAATTTAATTACCTCGGCTGTTCGCGACCCTATGACGCCATTACTCCGCGCTTGTAATCATTCTGCACACTAGACACACCGAGATGCATGTCTGCCACCACGAACTTCGTCCTGGGATAAGAAGTAAAGTTATTGTCATATCAACTTCACGGACACAGCTTAACACACAGCATAGTATTACCTGTCCGGACCCGGAAGTGCTGAGAGAACGAGAGGTGTTCGCAGGTAATTTATCCCCCCCGGAACAATTAGCACGCCAATTGTTAGTTCCCCCACAGCCGTGGGGCGTAACAGCTAATCAGCCGGTTACATCTACCCCCCCCCAAATTTTTATCAGCGGGCCGCTGATAAACACATACACTAAGATTAGGACCAGGGGCGAAATATACCTGTACCTAAACTTTTAGAACCCAATACCTGAGAGGTTGTAGCCCTACTTGACTCCTCCTGCACTGTTCGAGGGAGACGATGCACATTCGAATGCTGCCCTGCTGTCTTCCTTGTTGACTTGCGTGAGACAGCTGTGCTGGTGCTAGGGCCTCCATGGAGTGGGGTGGGAGGAGTAAAAGTGGTGGTAACAGTCATAGGTGGTACACTCCGAGAAGGTGTAGGACGAACAGGAGTGGGCGGGTCAGATGCTGGTGCTGTCAATACCACCCATACTCCGTCCTCCAAAGCATTTTCCTCCTCATCACTTTCCGACCTTAAGGCTACTTCAGGTGAGTGCAGTGGCCTAACCGGAATCCGTTCAGGTGAAAGGGGCAGGGCTGGCTTCAACATTGTCCTGTGCACTTGCCTCACACGAGTCCGATCATAACCTGGGGCTACAGAGTACACCACCCCACCTGGCTCAGGTGGTCTCACCACCTCGAAGACAGTGGATCCCCAAAAATCCTGAATCTTGTTTCGGCCACGAGCTGCATGGTCCCGCAGGTACACTCGTTGACCTGCCTCCAGCGGTTTATCCAGCACCCCCCGATCGTGTCTCTCCTTTCGCCTCCTTGCTGCAGCCTTCATTTGGTCCTTGGCAGAGTCGAAAGCAACACTCAGACGCCAGCGATGCTCTGCCACCCAGTCACACACTCTCCCCTCAGTGGGTTCGGGAAGGTCACCCAGCAGAAAATCCACAGGTAAGTGGGGCTCCTGGCCAAACATGAGGAAGTGTGGTGATTCGCCTGTCGACTGATGACTGGTGGTGTTATAGTTGAACACAAGCTGAGGAAGATGCTCGGGCCAATGGCTCTTCTGGTCTGGAGGAAGAGTGCGTAGCAGGTTATGCAATGTCCGATTAAACCTCTCGCACTGACCATTACCTTGTGGGCGATAGGGTGTGGTGCGAGTCTTCTTTACTCCGTACAGCGAACACAACTGTTGAACCAAGGCACTCTCAAAACTTCTCCCTTGATCAGAGTGAATGCGGGCTGGGACTCCATAGCGATAAAACCACTCTTTCACCAACACTTCTGCCACGGTAACTGCCCTCTGGTCCCGGGTAGGTATGGCCTGCGTGAACTTTGAAAAGACATCTGTCAGCACCAGAACAAGCTCTTTTCCATCCCGGGATGGCTCCAGCAAGGTGAAGTCTATAGCCAACACTTGATTAGGTTTAGCAGCTAACAGATGGCCCATGGGCACTCGGACTCTCGGTTGTGTACATTTAGCAAGGGCACAACGCTCACACTGCTGACACCACTCCTTTACATTGTGGTCCATCCTTGGCCAGTAGCATCTCTGTCTCACCAACTCAGTAGTCCGCTCAATGCCTTGGTGCCCGTGATTCTGGTGAAGCTGCGTTAAAACTTCCTCCTGAAGACTCTCTGGAAGAAGAAGTTGGTAAACCTCCTCACCGCCATCTGGACGAAAGAGCCGACGATACAGGAGGCCTTCGACCTGCACAATTCGATCCCAGTGCCGGACCAACCCCCGTGCCCGGGGACTCAGCTCCTGTCTTTCAGCTAGACTTGGCTCCCTCTGCTGGCGCCAGAAGTGGAGGAAGGCTCCAATGGCTGGATCCGCATGTTGGAGAGCCTGCAGGTCTGCTGGGGTGCGAGAGGGAAGGACAGTTACTTCAGACTGCACTACAACTTGGGGCTTACACTTTCTCGTGGACCTTTGCAGAGCATCAGGTACCGCTGTTCCAGGGAGAACTTTCTCAAGCTCGATTTGGGTGTCAGTCATGGTCTGCCTGGAGAGGGCATCGGCATTCTTGTTGATGCGTCCTGGGCGATAGCGGACACTGTAGGTGAACGCAGACAATTCAGCGACCCAACGCTGCTCAGTGGCACCCAACCTAGCGGTTTCCAAATAACACAAGGGGTTGTTATCGGTCCAAACCACACACGACTGACCCAACAGATATTCCCTGAACTTCTCCGACATTGCCCACTTCATGGCCAGGAATTCTAACTTCATGGAGCTGTAGTTCTTTTCGGCTGGGTGCAAACTCCGGCTGGCATATGCGACGGGCCTCACTCTGCCATCCTGCTCCTGAGACAAAACTGCACCTAAGCCGCTATGGCTAGCGTCGACCTCCAAGATGAAGGGGAGAGAGAAGTCAGCAAAAGCCAGAGTGGGGGCACTTACTAAGCTGGCCTTCAACATCCTGAAACTTGTCTCACAGCTTTCTGTCCAGCCTGCTCCCAATCCTTGGCCTCGTCCCCTCCGTGCCTTTGCTCCAGCCAACTCAGCAACCAACCGATGCAGTGGGGCAGCCAGTTTTGCAAAACCCTCCACGAAGCGCCTGTAGTAGCTGGCGAAGCCAAGGAAGGACCTGAGTTCAGAGACGTTGGTAGGGCGGGGCCAGGCAGCGACAGCTGAGACTTTGCTTGGGGCAGTGGAGACTCCGTCCTGAGAGATGAGGTGACCCAAGTACTGAACCTCTTTCTGGAAAAACGAACACTTCTCCAGTTTAACTTTAAGTCCCTCCTGCTGCAGGCGACTGAGGACAGCATCCAAGCGGCTCAAGTGTTCGTCCACACTGGAAGAAAAGACAACAATATCGTCAAGGTACAACAATAGTGATTGGCAGTGCTGTGCCCCAAACATCCTTTCCATCAGCCGTTGGAAGGTCCCTGGTGCGTTGCACAACCCAAACGGCATCCGGTTAAACTCAAACAGGCCAAATGGGGTGCAGAAAGCAGTCTTGGCCTTATCACCCTCTGTCACCGGTACCTGGTTGTAGCCGCTGGCTAAGTCCATTGCTGTGAACCACTTTGCTCCACAAAGCGCATCCAAGGACTCCTCTATACGGGGGAGTGGGAAAGCATCCCTTCTGGTCTTCCTGTTTAACTGACGATAGTCCACGCAAAGACGCAGAGTGCCATCCTTCTTCTTAACCAGAACAATGGGGGAAGCGTAGGGACTACAACTCTCTCTAATTACCTGGGTTTCCAGCAGCTGGCTGATGTGGGCTTTAACTGAGTCATATTCTGATGGAGGGATTCGCCTATATCGTTGCCGCACAGGTACATCGTCAATTAGCGGAATGTCATGCGTGATCAGGTCGGTACAGCCGAGGTCACCCTCAAATGCAGAAAACACTGGCTCATGACTCAGTAACAGAGACCTCACTTTGTGCTGCTCTGCATCAGAAAGAACAGATAAATCAAGGGCCCTAATCTGTTCCTGCACTGAACTGGTTCCGTGAACCTGGGAGTTCACTGTAGCAACCCTTTCTGACTGATCAGACCCCACCCCACTAACCCCCTGTGGTAGGCCTACAATCTCCACCTGCGACAGGAGCCCTAGAGGACGACGGGGTCGAAGCGTTACAGCAGAAACACCAACATTTACTACAGGGATGTAGGCAGTGCCTCTAATAACGTTAACTAAAGCAGGAGACACCAATAGCCCTTCCGGGAGAACATGTTCAAAAGTCAGGGGCTCCACCAAGGCTGACCCAGAAGACCCAAACTGCGCTGAACAGGTAGCGGCAACCATCTTAGTGGTGCCTCCTGGTATTTGAACTGACCTCTTCCCCCTAAGCCTTGCTAAACCTGCTCGCGAAGTAGGGGGCTTAACTTCAGCCTGGTGGCACAACTGGAGGGCTCGCAGCCATGCCTCTGGGGCACCGGATACAGAAGGGAGGTCAAACAACTTGGGGCCATGCTTCGAAAAGAGAACATCATAACAAGCTTTAATAATGTTCATACCCAAGATCCCTGGGACTTCAGGTGGGACGGCGGGCTCTGGGGAGCCTCTCACGACCAGCACCCCCCTTCTCGGAATAAAAGTGCCATACACCTCAACATCGGGTTCCATATAGCCTAGATAGGGGATTCCCAACCCATTAGCAGCCTGAAGTTGCAACCAGTGACAAGGTTTCAACTTATCCTGAAAGTGTTGTAGGAAAAAACTTTCTCGGATGGTAGACACCATAGACCCTGTGTCTAGCACACACCTAACCTCAACACCTGCCAATTTAATGTCCACTTGGGGACAAGGGGCAATTAACCGGGCCACCAGTGCTTCGTCTATTGGGCTAGGGTCTGTGGAGCCTTCCAGTTCCCCACCTAATGTTTGGCTCTGCACACTAGGGGGCTCTAGTTTCCCGCTGGCTGAAAAGCAGCTGCTTGGGTTCGAGCAGCACGTGGAGGGTAAGTGGGGCCATGAGGCACCCGCACATTATCACACTCTCGGGCATAATGTCCTATTTGCGGACACCTTCTACATTCAATACCACCAGGGCGACTAGGTCGGGGGCGCAGGGACACCTGCATCATCTCAATGGCCTCGGTGAGCTGACCAAGCTGTTCCTGCTGCTTCTGCACCAAAGCGGTCAAAGCTGCAAGTTGTTCAGTGGTGGAACTTCTAGGTGGGCAATCAACGTTATGCTGGACACTAGAGCTCTGCACAGCACAAAAAGGGGAGATAGAATGGTGTTTACTGTTAGCGGGGCTACCCTCGCGATCCCATCTAATAGCCTCAGCACGTACATCGAGTAGGGACAGTGTGGGGTCACTCCGAACCGATCTCTTTAACTCCCTACGAAGGTCAGAGTCATTAACATTCTCAACAAACTGATCACGTAACAGGATAGAAGAGTTGGTCATTCTATTTGGGGCATTGGCAACAACTTTCTCCATCAGGCAATACAGGGCATGAGAATATTCCTGCAGGGACTCCCCCTCTAGCTGTTTTCTAGAAAAGAAGTCTTCCTGCAGAGACACATAAGACTTTGGACACCCATAGAGCTCCTCTAAAATATATAAAATACGTTCTGGGTCGTCACGGTCTAAACGTGGCCTATACTTTATTTCATCCCTGGCTTCACCCTCTAAATGATCAAAAATAAAGTACGCCTGGTCATTGGGACCCAAATGTCTAGCCCTCATACTAGCCCTTACCTCCTCTACCCACTCAGCTACCCCAATACCATGGGTACCCCTGAACATGGGGCACTTCCTCTCTCGTGGGAGGTAGACGATGCGTTCAGGAGTAGCCGTGCTCATAATTGTCCTGGGGGCACTCTGACCAGCTTGTGCTGCATCCCGCAGTGCAGCCTCTTCCTGTAGCCGCTCCTTGTCCGCCTGGAGCTGTCGCACTTGCTCCCTGAGACCCTGCAGCTCCTCCGCCATGGTGGTGGGACCCTCGAGCAGCAGCCACCCGTGTAGTCAGCGATCACCACCCAGGACAAGCAGCAGATCCCCTCGCTGCGCCAACTGTTGCCTTGTCTTATTGCAAAAAAAGAAAGAAAAGAAAAATGCTCCCTACACAACACTCTGCTCAATACAGCTAAGAAATGGGGTGCAACACTACCGTCAAAAACAGAATCTCTAAACTACACACGCCTTTGATTGTGTAATGATCCTGCCGACAACGCCAGAAAAGTGTAACCAAGTCAGGACTGGTGAGGGAATTCTGGTGTTATAAAAACAAAAACCAACAACGCCACCTTGGGACTCTCACCCAAAGATTGTTAACAGATATCCTATTTTAATTCTGACCCGTCAACAGAGGGTTTCCCCTTTAAGAAACACAGGCTAGGCCACAAATGAATACAAAGGCGTGTTTAGAAAAATATAAATACAAACTTTATTAATTTCACATCAAATGGTTTTCTTTAAAGTGCAATAATCTTCATTCAATTAGCTCAAGAATAAATAGTAAGCTGCAGCAAACAGTTGAAGGTCGCTAGCTGTGGAAAAGGGACACCGCCACGTACCTGGCAGGACTGTCGGGTCAAACATATTAGGAAAAGAAATGAAGAAATGACACTACACAACACATCTAATGAAAAATAGAATGCCTAATGTAACGAAAATATAAAATAAGACCTAAACAAAGGCTCCATGCAGCCACGGCGTCCTACACAGCCTGGACAGATTTAATCGGAACTGTTACTGAGCAGAGTCTTTAATCTGAACTGTTACTGAGCAGAGTCTTTAATCTGAACTGTTACTGAGCAGAGTCTTTAATCTGAACTGTTACTGAGCAGAGTCTTTAATCTGAACTGTTACTGAGCAGAGTCTTTAATCTGAACTGTTACTGAGCAGAGTCTTTAATCTGAACTGTTACTGAGCAGAGTCTTTAATCTGAACTGTTACTGAGCAGAGTCTTTAATCTGAATTGATAACGGACGTAAAACTCAAGAAAAAGCAACAATAACTCAAGAAAAACCGTTCACAACAGAACACAACTAAGGCGATGAAAAGACGCAAAAAAGAAACACAAAAAGGTAAGCAAAAGACAAGGCAACAGTGGCAAACTGTAATGAAAAACATAACATATTAGCCACAGATAAATCAACAAATATCATTAACAGTAATGGTGAAAGCCACAAACAATTTAATTACCTCGGCTGTTCGCGACCCTATGACGCCATTACTCCGCGCTTGTAATCATTCTGCACACTAGACACACCGAGATGCATGTCTGCCACCACGAACTTCGTCCTGGGATAAGAAGTAAAGTTATTGTCATATCAACTTCACGGACACAGCTTAACACACAGCATAGTATTACCTGTCCGGACCCGGAAGTGCTGAGAGAACGAGAGGTGTTCGCAGGTAATTTATCCCCCCCGGAACAATTAGCACGCCAATTGTTAGTTCCCCCACAGCCGTGGGGCGTAACAGCTAATCAGCCGGTTACACATGAATTAATACATTTTTTAAATAAAAGTAGAAACTGTGAGCTATATTATATGAGCTCTTTCATTTCTCTTTCTTATTGCACTTCATATCTTTATGACAAAACTAAAGGAATGTATCGCTCATTGCACATTATTCTCATATTATGCTGGTCTATCTAATATTCTAGGTATTTTGTAATGTTAATGTCTCCCTAAAGTAATTGTTTTTTGTTCAAACTTTGCCAGATCAGCTTCCATTAATTCAATTTAAATTGGAAAAAAAACTGTATGTTAATCAAACAGGACAAGAGCCCAAATAACTCAAAATCTCTATCTTTAGTGAGTGTTAAAAAACAAAATAACAAATCAACTTTTACTTTTGGGTCGCTGTCTGATAAGTTGGTCTTGCTGTTATTTCTAGAAATGATTCAAATACATTTGTCACTGCATTGGTAACACCTCCAGCACATCTCCAAGGATTCACTCACTGACGAACATTTTTCCTCTCTGTGTTTGTAGCACGATTACTGCTGTCTGTCCAGCCAATGTAAGGACTACGTGGTGGGCCTGCTTGATCTGTGTCGTAGCACTGAGGAGGTGGAGGCCATTCTGAGTGGGGAAACTGACTCTGAGGACTGCTATGATATATCAGGTCGCCCCTCTTTAACACGACTGAAGTTAGCCATCAAGTATGAACTGAAAAAGGTAAGTACACATATGTATTTCATCATCAAATCCAAACCAGATCACAAGCTATAGAAATGCACAAAAATGATTCTGTGTGACGGCTGACTCTTCAAAAAAAAAAGTTGCTTCTCCAGTTGTAGTCTAAGTTACAAGCTATTCCCCCCCCATAATATACATTTTATTAACTATATCTACCCACTTCTCTATTGTGGGGGGGTCAGGATGCAGCAAATGTATAGCGATAGTTTTCTTACCAGCAGATTTCAGGCTACCAAATAGGTAAACACTGAAGTGCTGAGATTTTTTCATGTCTTGTTCTCTTTTTTACCACCTTTATTTCCCTGTTTCTTTCTCTGTAATGTCGGTGCCCTTCAGTTTGTGGCTCATCCAAACTGCCAGCAGCAGCTGCTAAGTATCTGGTACGAGAATCTGCCCGGCCTGAGACAACAAACCACAGCCATCAAGCTGCTGGTGGTGCTGGCCGTGGCTATAGGACTGCCTGGACTGTCTCTGGCTTACTGGATCGCTCCATGCAGCAGAGTAGGTAACATTTATCATTCACATGACTTCTAAATATACATTGAACTCTCTGCAGGATGGTTTCTCTCATCCTTTAGTTGTTTCATATCTCTCTCATAGGTGGGGAAGGTGATGCGAAGCCCCTTCATGAAGTTTGTGGCCCATGCCTCTTCCTTCACCATTTTTCTTGGTCTTCTTATTCTGAATGCTGCAGACCGTTTTGGAGGCACCACATTGTTACCAAACATGACCCACCATGAGCACCCAGGAGGACCCCACACTGACCCCCTGCTGCTCTACCGCATGACAACCACCCCTTTCACAGGGATGGAGATCCTCATCATTTCGTGGGTCATGGGTAAGCAGTGAACATTCTCATTTTAACTCAAGTCATCTGTTTGTGACATCTTTGGACCTGTTCTGTTACAGGCATGATCTGGGCTGAGGTAAAGGAGATCTGGAGTCAGGGGCCGGGCGAGTACCTGCTCGAGCCGTGGAATTTTCTGGACTTTGGGATGCTGGCTATCTTCCTCGCCTCCTTCAGCTGCCGTTTCTCCACCCTGAGACACGCTCATATAGCCCAGACCTATGTGCGCACACACTACATAACACTGATTAATGTCACACTGCCTCCTGAGATACACTACTTCACGCTGGGTGAGCACAGAATCACACATACACAGACTCACACATCAACACACTCTAAATAAAAAGTGTTTAAAAAATATTCACTTCATGTATAAACAGTTGCTGTGAGTTAGGCGGTGCGCTGCAGCTGAGATGACGTTTGTTGGCTTTGGTCAGGCTGATAGTTGCCAAACAGCAGGAGTCTGTCTGATTCTTTGAGGATAAATAGACCATATGGAAGACTCTGAAGGATAATTGAAAGGAAAATGTCAACATGAAATGAAATTCAACTGTAAGATTAACATTTACCACTTGTATTACTGTTATTATTACTTAAAACTGCTGCCTTCTTTGAAAGATTTCCCTTTAAAAAAGTAGTTGTTGGAAAGATCTTCCTTAACAGGGTGTCTGAAGTTTTCAGAAGTTTTCTGACTGATTCTCGCTCTCTCTCTTTGAAGCTCGTATCAACTGGTTGCCGTCAGATCCTCAGCTGGTGTCTGAGGGCCTGTACGCCATCGCCGTGGTGCTCAGCTTCTCTCGTATTGCTTACATCCTCCCTGCCAACGAGAGCTTCGGTCCGCTGCAGATCTCTCTAGGCAGAACGGTCAAGGACATCTTCAAGTTCATGGTTATCTTCATCCTGGTGTTTCTGGCGTTCATGATCGGCATGTTCAACCTGTACTCTTATTACCTGGGGGCGAAGCAGAATGACGCCTTCACCACGTGAGACATTGACTGTACACACTAGCATTTTATAGTTCAAATTTTGGGGTTTAATGTCGTCCAATAGCTTTGAATTTAAACACTTTGTATTAAGACATTTTCAGCTATAAAACCTTCTTTCAGGGACTTGAGGATTGGCTGAGATTCAGAAGAGAATCCTTTTTTTTTTTTTTTTTTTTTACATTTGGGGATTAGTTTAAAAGTTAATCCAGCCATGACCTTGATTTATTTTTGCTTAACATGATTTGAGAACAAGAAGCTAAAAAAGGACGACACTCGCACGCTGTTTTTTTTTTTTTTTTTAAGATTTATTTTGGGGTTTTTTGTGCCTTTATTGGAGAGATAGGACAGTGGATAGAGATGGAAATCAGGGAGAGAGAGTGGGGATTGACATGCAGGAAAGGAGCCACAGGTTGGATTGGAACCTGGGCCGCCCGCGTTGAGGACTATTGCCTCCATATATGGGACGCGCGCACTAACAACTGCGCCACCAGCGCCCCCTTGCATGCTTTTTTTGTTAAAAATAAAGCCTTAAGGACATAAAAAATGACAAGATGTTTTAATAATTCACATAAAAATATATTTTTTAAATGCTCATTGGAGGACAATAATTGAAAATGGTTGATTTGGATCAAATTCACCTACAAAGACTGTTCCAGGTATTTTATTATTTGCAAAAACAATACAAGTATTAATTCCCTTTTCTTCGGACTCAAGATGGAGAACAAACATTTAGGAATTTAAAGTTTATGTGAGGGTTTTATCTTTCGCATCACTCTATAGTGACCCCTAATGATCGCCAAAGGACCACTGCAGGGCTAATACCTCTAAGATGGGAAGCAACGTTTTAACAATACATACAAAGCCCTTTATAATTAACAAAGATTTGTAATAATTGATAACCCATCTTTAGCAAGTTTGAAGTTTCTGTAAGAATACAAATATATAAAATGCCTTAAAGTGGTTGGTCAAAGGTATAAACACAATGTTTGCTCCTGAAACATTTATCGTCCTCTGTTGTTTTTCTCCCAGAGGATCTTTAAAATCTGAAGATTAATGGTTTGTTTGAGTTTAAAAATACCTCTTCCTGTCTTTTTCCTCTCTGTGCATCCGTCCAGCCTGGAGGAGAGCTTCAAGACGCTGTTCTGGGCTATATTTGGACTGTCTGAGGTCAGGTCTGTGGTGATCAATAACGGCCATAAATTCATTGAGAACATCGGTTACGTGCTTTATGGGGTTTATAACGTTACCATGGTGATAGTGCTGCTCAACATGCTCATCGCCATGATCAACAGCTCGTTTCAGGAGATTGAGGTTTGTCATCAAATACTGAATCATCGTGTTTCAGATACAGGCTTATAACTTAGGATGCTTGAGAAAACATTCACTGCCAAGACTTATTTCAATTCTTTTGTGCATGTTTTGAAAATGGATGGCGCTTTTGTCTCTCTTTTCTTCTGATAAGGGGACAAAAAAGTTTTATCCCTCACATCCTGCATGAAGCAAAAATCACACAGCATTGTCTTTGTTTATATGAACTGTTAGTAGAACTTTGCGGATCAAATGTGCAAAAATTGACATTTACAGATGAGATTGGCAATAAGACCAGTTAGCCTGGTTCTTCTCCCTGTCATCAGCTTTTTAAATAAAAATGATGAGGAACATTGCGTTTTTTATGTGATCTGTCTTTTTGTCTGTTGTATTTGCAAAACATGTTTAAAAAAATATGCTTATACTATCACAAACTAAATTTAGCAACAGGTACAAATAATGACCTGAACTTGAGCACAGCCTGGAGCCGTGACTTCCTGAAGTGTCGTTTGGTAACCAGAAAAGTTCACTGCTCGAGCCCAGTCAGCCACACAACCCCCTGTAAAACCTCAGCTTGTCTAATTCTTTGTTGTTTTTGTGTGTGTGTGTGGATTAGACTAACAAGATAACAGTGGAGTAATTAGTCAGCTTTAGAGAGGCTTCTGTCTCCAGCTACATGCCATAATTAGCATCAAGACTCTTTTTTTAACTCTCGGTCACAAAGCAAATGAACCCATTTTACAATGTTTCTTAGTTTTAGTTTAAATCTTTTCTGTTGAGTTTGGTTGGCTGTGTTTAATGCTACAGCTACTTTTTAGCTTGTGCTTTGATTTTCTCTTCACTCTTCATCACTTTTGTTTCCTTTATTTTCTCTTCTTGTTCTCTTTTGTCCTCAGGATGATGCTGACGTCGAGTGGAAGTTTGCTCGGGCTAAACTTTGGTTTTCTTACTTTGAGGAGGGTAGGACATTACCTGTGCCCTTTAACCTGGTCCCCAGTCCAAAATCTATGCTGGGACTGGCCACAGCCATCAAATCCCTGCTTCTGCACTTTGTAACAGGACATGCTGAGCGGAAAGCTGAGACACAGCTCAAACAGGTAGCACACAATGTGGACTCACATACAGCTTACAAGTTCTCTCACACACACACTTTGTGCTTGTTACTAAAGCTTTAAAGGCAGAGTCAGAGCACCTCCCAGTGGTTTTCTTGCTGCACCACAGGCTCCACTTCAGACCTGAACACAAGTTTAACCTGTGAGAGTCCTGATGCTGTTCAATCAAGTTAACTTCAACTTAATTTTGCAGCTCGGGGAAAGCAAAAACTCAGGATTTAGTACTTCTACAAGCCTAACAAGATATCAGGTAAGTGTTTACACTACAGTGTAATAAGTTATCCAATTACTTCTTAGGATAAAACTAGACTTCAGCATTTGGAATATGGAATCTTGACTTTCTGAAAATATATGTGCACTGCAGAAAATCATGAAGCGATTGATAAAGCGTTACATCATCAAAGCCCAAGCAGACAAAGAGAGTGACGAGATTACTGAAGGTGAGGTCAACAGAACTGAATTCAACTTGTTTGAATGATAACTCTCCCTTGGAAATAAATAGCTTAAAAAAAATGTTGTCCTTTTTTCTCTTAAGGAGAGCTGAAGGAGATCAAGCAGGACATCTCCAGTCTGCGGTATGAGTTGTTGGAGGAGAAATCACAGAACATGGAGACACTGGACGGACTGCTGAAGAGGCTGGGAGAGATCAGCACACCTGCAGAGTAGCACCACCCGTTTACCTGACTTGTACATACAACTGTATAGAGATCAAATACGTCAAAGTGCCTGATGTAGATACAGTATGATAGTTACAAAACATTGATATGAAAGTATAAAAATCTATGTATGTGAATAAAGGGTTGAGGTTTAGCCTGCTGGCCTTGCTTTATGTCAATTTAACGGCTATAAAGGACACAAAGTTCAAGTTGAATATATTTTAAAAGAACAAATAATGATCCACTATGATCATTTAGACCTAAACAACTTTCAGACACATGCATGCACAGGTTAAAACCTTTAGAAATAGGAACCTGTAATTTGCATGAACCTATTCCTGCTCCTGCAGCTTGAAAACAAAACCAAAAGGGCTGTATCGCCCACACACACACACACACACACACACACACTAGGGCTGGGTATTTCCCACAACCCCACGATACGATACGTATCACGATACAGAGGCCACGATACGATACATATCGTGATATACATTGATTTTAGATAATGACCATGTCTTACACAGATTTCACTACAACAGCTGTTCTTTATTGTTGAGAATAACAGCAGAGGCATTTTAAGGATCCTACAACTTTAAACACTTCCTATTCAGGTCCTCAGATATCATAGAAATGCATGATACAATATTTTAATCCCAGAGCTATGGATATGACTATGGATATGTCATCACAGCTTTGCAGGCCTCAAGGAGCACATGACGATAAATTGCCGTATTAATTTTTTTAGCACAGCCCCTAACACACACACACACACACACACACACTTTGTAGTGTTGTTGGGTATCTCTAGTATCAACTTGTTATTGTGGATTTTCTTGAAGACGATGTATAATTAACATCTAACATCAGTGCTCATAGTGAGTTAATGTTGGCTCTTTGTATAATATAACAAAGAGTACAGATTAGACCTGCTCATTTTGTAAAGTGTCTCGAGATAACATTTGTCATCAGGTACTGATAAAGATTGATTGATGATAAAAGAACAAAAAACAGTAACAGAATCTACTTACAAAAACATTTGTTTTCAAAGACAGACTTTATTTAGACAGCATGAAAACTGAAAAGAAATGTTGAGGCAGGATTCAGTCACAGATAATCAGTTCATACTGTTCAAGGCACAGAGGTGAAGACATTTCAACTTAACATGATTATTTACAAACACAAAAATGACTAATATTAATAGACACTGCCTTTTGCAGATTACTGCGAGAATGCTGATCATGAACATTAAAACAAGCGCGTATCTTTAAGAGGCTGGAGGAAATCCATAAAACAAAAAATCCAGACTTGAACAGTTATTATTTTATAAGGAGGTTAATAACAAATCGTGGTCACACAAAGTAGTCTGATGTAAATACATCATTCATATCTAGCCCCAGTGATTCAGTGATAACAGTCACAGTTACATGATAAATATATTATATCTTCGATCAGCAGCACAGAGAATGACTGTATGTACTGGACAGCCCTTAAGTCTAATCTACATCTCCTCGTTACTCAGTGGTGGGTTGATGACATCACATGTATGAGATGTAGTTTTCAGGTACGAGGCCTGTTCTGCTGTTGTACGTCGCCTGAAGCCAACCCGGTTCCACAGACGGGTACACTGCGGACAAAAACATAATCAGCAAGTCAAGACAAGACCTTCATATAATAAACAACACATTTTACAAATAACATTTATCTACTTCATACTTGGAAATGTATCAGCAACTTCAAAGCAAACTTTATACCAAATTCTTCTTAAAGTTTCCCACAATCAGATGTTGACATGGCGACTGATGTTCAGATAAGGTTATCATGGAACAGGTGTTTTTCTCACCATTTGAGAGTAGCGCCCCCTGTGGAAAACTGAGTTCGTGGCTGTGCTCTGCCTCACAGGAATAAAGAGCTTTTGCGTCCCTAAAGAAAAACATTCAATCAGTGAAAAAAAGTTATTGAGGATACAAATTAAGATGGATTTAATTTTCTAAAATAAATGTTGTCCTGAGGCTTCAGTGGTTCCATGTGAAGTGGTGACAAGTGCTAACATCCAAACAACGTACCGTCCAGTGGAACAAATGTCTAACGCTGAGGAGAAGACTGAGCTCTCACGCTGCGCCAGTCTGGCTGATAACCTGTAACACATAAACATAAAATCAGATCTAAATTACTTTTTTAAGATCATTTTCACTTGTTGCTCTGATTGAGCCAATCTAAATGAAAAGTAAAGCTACAATTCAGAAGAAAAAAAAGGTTTGTCAACCAGCAGTTTTCAGGGATGAGTAATTTGCCAAAGTACCTGGCCAAAGCGATGTAAGGCTTCTATTATGTTGTTTAAAGACTGTTATTTTATATTTAGATAAATGAAACTGGTGGTATTAAAGGGGACATATTATGAAAATCCACTTTTACAGGGTTTTTGAAAATATATTTGGGTAACCTGAGTGTCTATCGACCCACAAAATGTGAAATAAATCCATCCAGTCCTTTGTTTGTGGTCTGCATAAGTCTTACAACACAGAGAAAAGTGCTCTGTTTCAAATTTTCTCAGTTTGTGACATCACAAGCTGGATTCTGGTAAAACAATAACCTCCTCTCCCCTGGTATCTCCACCCATCGATTCCACCCCCAGCCTAGAGCAAAACTTTTGCGCAGGTCTGCCATTTTTATTCTGGCTACAGAGGAGTGATGTCTACTGTGAAACTCAGGGGGGTCT
Source organism: Tautogolabrus adspersus (assembly GCA_020745685.1). NCBI lineage: Eukaryota > Metazoa > Chordata > Actinopteri > Labriformes > Labridae > Tautogolabrus > Tautogolabrus adspersus. Next base: position 22,515,135 of record CM036546.1, read on the forward strand.
CATTGCATTTAAAGAGACACACACACCAAAAACGGAGCGTTCTGAGAGAGCTGGTTTATACAGGGTCACAAACCACCTCTGGTGTTTGATTCATGTTATATTTTGACCAAAGCACAGCACAGATGTTTCATTTAGACCACAGGGGACTGTTTGAAAAGGTGAAAAAGGGCTTTCATATGTCCCCTTTAAAAATGTTAGTGTCTAGGTGCCGGTAGCCTAATGGTTAGTGTGTGCGCCCCATGTACGGAGGCTATAGTCCTCCAAGCGGGAGACCCGGGTTCAAATCCGACCACCCTCCCTCTCCCCGATTTCCGTCTCCATATGCTCTCCTATCTCTTAAATAAAGATATGAAAAGCCCAAAAATAAACCTTTAAGGAAATAGTTTTAGTGTCTCATGTGGAGGCCAGGAGAAAAGTCCACACTGCTCTCTTGTGCTCTATGAAACAAGATGTGTCTATTTGACTTCTCTGGGAAGCAACACTCAAAGTTTTGTACCATTAGAGCCCCTTAATGACCAAAGATCATTGATCAATTTCACAGACACTCACAGTGACGCAGGCCTCTGGTATCCGTTGCTGGATGTGGTGGCTGCAGAGGGTTTCCCGGTCAGATCAGAGTCACAGCGAATGTGTGAGATTCTTCGTGTTTGTGTTGCATCTCGTGGCTCCAGTGACATGAGACTCTGTACTGATCCATGACAGCTTTTATAATCTGTGAGTCGACAGAGTACAAGAAATGAGAAACAAACATGGAAGAGATTTGAACTTTTCAACACACTTTATCCAAGACAGATGTACGTACCCTCAGAGATGTGTAGGGAGGTGAGAGAGGAAGATGTTGAAAGCCGGTAGGGAAATAATGAAGAGGAGGAGGAAGAGGAAGAAGAGGCTGTCCTGTAAGGTTTTCTGTGTTGGCGTGAAGGAGAGGTAGAGTCTGTCACTTTGGTTTCTTTGACAATGGAGGAGGTGTTTTTTTGATCCACTGAATTAGTGCTCTTAAGAGAGGAAACAGACGACACTCTCTGCATGGCTTGACCCTCCCTGAGAGAGGAGGCTCGCTCTACAGAGGAGTGCTGGCCGGACAAGGAGGCTATGGAGGGAGTTCTTGATTCTTTTATAGATGACAAGGAGGCTGTCGAGTTTCCTTTGACAGACAGAGTCCGGTCTTCAGAGAGTAAAGAGGACATGGAGGAGGACAAAGAGGAAGTCTGCTGGGCAGGAGTGAGCTGGGAGCTGGTCCAGGAAGAGGAAGGCGTGAGGCGAGGGGAGGCGGCGCCGTTGGCCTTCTGGTCCTGATCCTTCCCATTTGAAGAGATGCTGGATGAGGAGAAGGAGGAAGCCGCAGGAGGAGACAGCTGAGCTTTGGTGGTCGAGCCAGGCTCGGCAGCAGGAGAGGAAGGAGGGGATGTCTGAGACAGTCCGTTTTTTTCAGAAGAATGTGAGGACAGAGACTCCTGACTGCCCATCGGAGTCGTGCTGGGGCTGCTGCTGAATGTGTCGCCTGGAAGGAGAAATGAAAGTAAATCAAATAATGAAGAGGCAGATTGAAAATCAGATTAGTAATCAGGGATTGCAGATTAATCTAACTATTGAGTCAGCCCAAACACTTATTAGTATATATTGATACAATCAAGTGTTTTTCAAAGTACACATTATTGAGACATTAAGTCTTCAAACATTTCTGGATTTATTTATTTTTTAAATAAATGCATGCAGATACAGTTTGGAGTGAATCAATTAATGCAGAATGAAATTTAAACACTAAAGCAAATCTAAGACTTTTTAGAGCTGGTAAACACCGGACAGCAAAAAAGGAAATGTGCGAAATAGCATAAACATTCTTGTGTCACTATCAAGCTCTTTTAATATTAACAATAATAATGAAAAGAATTATAATACAATTAAGAAGAAAAAGAAGAAGAAAACAAACAGATGAATAACTTTATTAAACCTTCATGATTGAGTTTGTTCTTTAGGATTGCACTAGAGTAAACATATAACCACAAAACCAAGAAAACCTGCTGATGATAATGTTGTCCAGTTATCAATGGAAGGAAAGTACACCTCTAACCATCAAAATAGCTCCAAGACAGCAGGAGAAATGAAATATGATATTTGAATTTGGATGAAAGTGCTCGTGGGTCACCTCTGTTGACCAAACTGAAGTTTTGAGATTTCCATAAACGTTGATAACAACAGATGATGAACTTCAATGTGTCCACTGTGGTTATTAATTTGTTTTTATTAAATACCTGAAAGATGAATCATTTTCTCATCACCCTAAACACTTCTTTATATCACTTGTTGTCTTTTTTTTTTTTTTACCCAAAATTCTATCTCAAAAGCGAACGCTTCCTTTGACATGTGATGTAACAGATGTATTAAATAGCTCTAAATATAAATATAAGGGCATTTAAGAGCTATGAGCTACAGGAGCTGTAGAGAGACTCACTGTCGTTGTCTGCCAGGCAGAGAGTAGGAGGGTAGAGGCGGGCCTTCCTCTTTCCAGAAGACAGACAGATGGCCTTGTTCCTCCGAGGAGTTGACCGAGAGGACGGAGCCGGAGGTAACGGCAACGACAGGTCTGGAGCCTCACCAAAGATCTGACAGGAACACACAAACAAAGCCTGTCAGACATGTGTATGATTGTGTGTTTGTGTTTTTTTATGTTTATTATTTGAAAGACTACCTTGTGATGGTTTTCAATGATAATCTCCACCACAATGTTCTGAAACTTGATGTTCATCATCGCGGCCACTGTCTCTTCCTGTGACCTCATCAGCGTGGGACCAAAGATCATTCCCAGGTTGGACACAGTCATCAGGTTCTGGTCACTGTGGGAGGACACCCTGCGTGCACACAACCACACACACACACACACAAACAAGCACACATGCATGTGAGTTTAATATCATTCAAGACATAAAACATGAAGTAAAAAGTTTGCATAAACCGTAAAACATATAAAGGAATTGAACCCTGCTTATTAAAGGTACAGTATGTAGAATTGCATGCTAATGTTTACATTAAAATATCTAACTTCAATTAAAAATGGACTAAACCCATGTTATATATATTTTTTAGTTGAGTACTTACATCACCTCAAATATTTCCAAAAGTTATCAAAGCCAGAGAAATCCGTAATTTTATAGTTGTAACGGTACGTGTCTTGTAGGCGACTGCCATGATGAGCCGCAACTATAGACAGGAAATGTTGATCGTTGTCAAGGAAACACCGGATGTTATGTCAAAGACCGCCGTTGAAGCTAGCGCTAGCTGCTACTGAAAGCTGCCGTTCTGTCGCTGTGTGCTGTGATATAAAACGTCAGGTAAATTATACTTGGATACATCGTCAGTACATATATTGTCTTTCTCAGGTCGGTTTCGCCCGTTCGTATTGATTTGTTCGTTTTTATCCCATAATACACCACAAGCTGCAACGTCATCTTTTGTTATTGTTTTGATTGAGAGCCCCCTAGCGGCAGATTTTACATACTGTACGTTTAAAGAAGAAACAAAAAAACGTTTATGGCTCCTGGTCAACGTATTTGTGTCATCAGGTTCCATTTTCACACAGCAAATAGAAAAGAGTATTTTCATAAATGTAGAAATACACCTCTACAGCTTTTAAAAAAACAACATATCAGGTAAATAAGATGCTCTAAAAGCACAGTGGTGTTTATGCGCACTTACTTGAGGAGGTGGCATGTTAAGAGATCCAACATGGCTCTGTTTTTTTCGGGTAGTTTGTGCACAAGAGCATGTATAGCTCTCACTCTGTACTTCTGGTCATCATACTCTATTGGAGAACAAGGAAAGAGTCCAGTGAGATGGGATAAGACTCAGTGGTAAGAGGATGACATTGCGTGCACACAAATAACCATCAATGTGTCTTTCATACTCTCTTTGTGTTCTTTGGTTTAAAAAGGTACGGAGGGATCTTACTAGCAGCCTTGATGAATTCTTTATGCAGTCTGTAGGTCAGAAGTGGCTCTGCTAGACACCTGCAGGGACATTTAATGCATTACTGCATGAGCCACAAGAAGTGTTATTATGTAAAAACAAAGACTGCTTTGTGCTGAATGCTACCTGAAATAATTCTTGAGGCCGCTGGTGATGGTCTTGTTGTCCCAGGCGTCTGCATCCAGCTGCATGTCAGCAGGAGCTGTGGATGCTACGGGAGAGTCAATTATAAATCATTTATCTACACTGACTGATTTTTAAATACACCCTCTATTGTCTGTGCTTCAGTTAAGCTTCCCCTCAAAGAAAAACATCCTACAGAGGAAATTAGGGTATTTTCTTACCGAACACGCTGGTCATCAACCGCTGCACTTTGGAGTTCACTCCCCCCGTCCGGTAAAGTCCCAGGGTGGTAATGCCTTGACACGAATTCAGACGTATTAATGTACTAGATAAACAACGTATACAATAATAAACATCAGATTGTATTTCTCTTGTTTTAACATTTGAATCAAAACTAATACCTCTCGTTTCTACCAGCTCAATACATTTCTTCACAAAGTTGAGGCCTGCCTCGTTGAGAAAGGCTGTAAAAGAGACGTTATCGTTGATTCATTTCTGACAATAAAAGATGTTCATAGAAAGATACTCTCAAGAAAATTATTATAAGAAAAAAAGAAAAGTGGGATACTCACTCTCCTCCTTTTTACTAAGCAAAGAAGGAAGAGTGTAAATCTGAAACAAAACGGACAAAATCTTCGTGTTAGTCTGAGAATATGACAATTCAACGATAATCATCATTTTGATGCTGAATATGTTTTATAATATACAACTATTCAGTATGTGCATATTGGCTACCCCTGCTTTCCTGTGTTAATGTTAATCCTGAAGGTTATACTTTATATAAACTATATATTTTCGTACAGGCTCTTTTCCATCCATTGCCTCCATCCATAGCCGCCTATTGGCTTCAGAGAGCGCTTGCAGGGTGATGACGCCATGTCTGCAGAGAAGGAGAGGTTGTATTAACTGATGTCTGATCGAGCCCACAGAATAAAACATGTTATCAACACACAGCCATCTGGTCATCTTTTCCTCATACCTCTCCACCACCTCGATGTCAAAACAGAAACGTTTGTCAATGGAGTCCCTCTTCCTTCTGACACATGAGCGCAGCCTGAACACCTCAGGTGTGACGTTAACAACCCCGTTCTGTTAACAGACAACATGTTTCTGCACTTAGCCCGCCACAGATTGTACATAGGTTTTGTTAAGATGACAGAAATGTAACTCTGGTCTAGGTAGGTAGAAAACATGTTTAATTATCTGTTCTGCCAGCTCACCTGTCTGCTGGTCGGTCTGGCCTCTGTGTTGCTCATGCTGAACATCTTGGAGCTTTTTTCATAAGTGCAGTAGTATCTGGTCCACACGCTGCCCAATGGGCCTATAACAAGTAAACACATTTCGTGTATGTACGCTTCAAACAATATATGATTGTATAATTCTAACATTTGGAGCAGAGCTGAGAGAAAGAGCTCACGTTTCTCCTGTATGTACAGATATCCCTCCATCGTAAAGCAACTGGGGGCTTTGAAGTCTTCCTCTGCAGAGCGGATCCTCTTCATCAGCCTCTCAACCTCGGCACGCGTACTTTCAAAGTTATTGCGAGCCTTAGCAACAAAAATAGGCGTAGGAAACGACATTAAAAGGAGAAATACAAATCTATTTGTAACATTCAAAACATTTGAAGTGTGAGTCAGTGGTTACTAAGTTCAGTTGAGTCTTAAGATAAGTAGTTTAGTGTGCAATTACGGTGTAATTGAAGATTGCTAAAATCCGAATAATTTCAGTGATTTTTAAATTTTCTGTGTCTTTTCTTTCCTCTGTCATGATGCTTTTGATGTCTTGTGTGATGCAACCGGCTTATCAACTTTTACCCTACAGGGAGGAGACACAGCATTTTACCTTCACGGAAAGGAAAGGACAAATTGTCAATGACTTACAGTGACTAGTTTCAAGCAGTCTGGATATGAACAATGTAAGACTGCATATTGAGCTTTAAATGGTGAACTGTAGAGGCAGTACTAGATATGTTTCTGTACAAGGTTAGGCCTTGTTAATCCGTGGCTGAAAGTAGTTCCAATTGTGTGTTTGAACATGTTTAGAGTATCAGGTGTTGTTTCCAGGATGTGCCAGTAGCATTGATTTTCCAGAACATTTTCTTAGTGGCTTAGGGGGCAGGTAGAACAACTTGAAAAAAAAATACTTACAAACACTGTTTACATGATACACATTTGGGAGGTTTGAAAAGGCTTACATTCTGCAGGTTGAACTGGAGCTGCTGCTTGTAGGGATCAAACTCATTGGCCAGCTCGTAGCCCTCATGGTAGAATGTAAACAAACCCTGCAGGAAGGCCAATAACTAAAGAGCAGAGGGGAAAATCCACAGGAAAATGTAAGCTGGGAGCTTGGGCGTGTGGAGTATGAAGAGAGGATTACAAGAGAATGATTGTCAATCATCTGTCAAGTCTATAAAGGAGAAGAAAAAAACTCGGCCTGTTGTTTGGTTTGCCCTTTGTTTACCTTACAACAAAGAGTTTGCCTCTGTGTTTGGTGGAAGAGATCTCTGTACAGGAAGTGCTTCTACATCAACAGGAAGTGGCTTTTACTGATATCTATCACTAAAACATTTTTATCGCCGGCCATATAGTGTGTGTTTTTTAAACCCTGACCTAGCTGTCTTTTCCTGATCTGACACATGCTCATTACTGGCTTGGCTGCAGTCATGACTCGATGTTTACAAAACAGACTTGTCTGACATATTTTCCTGTGATGAAACATTGTTTATTGTGGACAGTTTTTCCCCCCTCCAGCCTAAGAGCTGTGACGACCCAGCAGCTTAGATACATCTGAAGAAATGACACGAAAACTCAACAAAGAAAAAAAATGCTAACAAAACCTTCTGTACTCAACTGAAGTGTGTATCCCTGGCCCTACATTGAGTTATACAGTTTGGTTGTTCCCAGGCATACAAAAACACTATAAAGTAAATATGTGCATGTGAACTCACCGGCTCAACAAATTCAAACTTCTTTCTCTCCTGCACCTCTTGGATCTTGAACACATACTGCAGCGATGCATCATAAAAAACTTGCCTGTCTTTACTCATCTGTGAATCAGCCTGCAACAAAAATCAAAATCAACATATGTGAAGAGCTTTATGTTACCTCACACATGTAGGAGGAACTGGGTGAGCCATTTTAGAAATCGACAAGTTTACCTCGAGGAGCTGCGATTCCTTCTTTTTCGAGGACAGGCTGAGGTGTTTCTCCAGGACAGAGTAGTATCTTTCTGTCTCCTTGTCAAACTGTTTCTTTCCCTCCTGAGGAAGAAAGATTTGTTAAGAACACAAATGAACACAGAGACAGTGTCACACTTACACTACTTGAATATATCTCGCTTTTTCAGTATTGCTCAACGGTGATGAAACGTTTTTATACCTGAGTCATAATTCAATTATTTATGATATTTGACTTTTTTATATTTACATATTTTTATCCAAATATTATTTTTGTTGAGGAACTTCTCAAACGCAGCGGTCATATTGATGTCGGAAGAAAATATGTTGTATGAGATTAATACTTGAATACAGGAACCTCACAATAATAAGATCTCATGGGTGACCGTAACGTCAAATTACTGTATGAAGTTTTTCTATTACTGTAATTTGAGTTGCAGTGAGTTGCTGTGAGTAATGTGTGTTCATTTTCAATAACAACAGCATGCTGGGGAGATTTCTTTCACTTCAATTTGGAAATCTATTAAAGTTTCATACAAGATCATTATTTTGTATTGCAATGTTTCCTCTGAATTTATAGGAGGAAAATACAAACTAATGTCCTGACTCTGGCCAGGCACAAAGTCACTTATAGATTCGCACACCTACTTTAGGCTGGCTTATTTCAGGGGTGGTCTATAACACTCCAGGCTAACACCTGGAGATGTCATTTTACGTCCCAAAAAGAACACGGGCCAAAAGAAGCCTAAAGCTCATGCTACAGTATTTAAAGGTACAGCAGAGGTTAGAGGTAAGGGCTAATTTGATTGTGCTTACACACTTACAATTACATTGTTAATATGCTTGTGATAAACATACATAGTGTTTAAATCTGCAGATATTTGCATGAACAAGGTCTGACTACCTGTATCTTATATTTAACAAACAAAGGTCAGAGGTTTTTGAGATGAGCTAACCAGTTCGGTAAGAGCTCAAAGTCTATGACTCACTGAAGAGGAATCATTGATAATCTAAACTGAGACACTGCCAAACAATTTAGGACAACAGATATTTTCCATAACAGCTGCAGCTCTAAACTTCCCAAGAAAAGCCTCTCTTTTCTTGTTGCACAACATGAGCATGAGTGTGTACTGTTCACACACTCCTGTGACATTCTGCAAGCTGAGCAGTGAGCTGTGGGCTAAGCTAAGGGTAAGGGTTTTACTTTTAGGGTTGTTCACAGCTCTGACCAGTTCTATTTTTTTTTTAAACCTTGCCTTTTGTAAGAAGCCACTATATCTTCTGTTTTTTTGCCTGAGAGAGAGAAGAAGGAAAAATGTGATAAATTGAATTATAAGACTGGAGACAGCTGCTGAAACCAGACACTGCACTCATTTGTGTTTACACTGCCTCACTGAGGTCAGCCATCTCTCTGTCTGTGACGCGCTCCCTGTCTTCCCTCTCTGCGTCCGTTCCCATGACCCTGTAACTGACACTGGACTGTCATCCATCGTTTATCTGAACAAATTGAGTTCTCTGACCACTCACTGAGAGACCCACTGAGACCACAGCAAAGGAGGGAAATCTTCTTGATCACCACCCACAGAGTTACGTAACCAATTTACACAAAGTGCTTAATGAACTGAACCTTACTTATTTGCTCCAGCAGAGCAGACAAAAGTAGGTAAATGGTTCAGTAACTTTGTGTTAATTATCTACTGAGATATACCTTAACAGCTCCAATCTGCTCCTTACGAAACCTCTCGAGTGGTGAGATCAGCACGTCGTCTGCATTCTGGATCTGAGACAGAAACAGAGAAGACACACCTGTGTGTTAGAACAGTAAATGAATGTACATTCAGTGTCCATGGAGGCAGCTCTGATGACTTCACTGTTTGAATCTATTTCATTAAGAGAAAGCTTTACTGTTGTATTTTATTTCATTTTTCTTTAAGAAACCTTATTCTTGACGATTCTGCTTTTGATTGGGAATGTATGTTTTTAATTGATAAGAACAGAGGTGTCTAACATGTAATAGAGCCCGACTAATATACTTATCAACATGACAACGTTACCAGGGCCGGTAATATCCTATGCAAGCTATATCTGTATTGGCACATTTGTTTTCCCTATAAAAACTGTCAGAAATGCTTTTCTTCATGAGACTTCTTCTTCTGTGGACAAACATGGTGTCTTAATGACACCAAGTTTGTCCACAGATTGCACTCTGAGGACATTGTTTACAAAACTCACAGCACTGTCTGCTGCACATGAAGCAAAGTATCCCAGCTGAGCACATGGTGGTTTGCACTATACTGTAGATGTGTTAACATGACCAACATGCTTAGAGAAAGTTGTTTGTTTGGACAGCAGTCATTTGAGAGGATTTGTGTGGTTCAATTGGTAATAAATTGTATTAAAAATCTCCGTGGAAAAGATCTATATTCTTTCAAACGCAAAAATAAACACAGACGTCTGTAAACAATCTCTTATCATTCCACTTGAACTCAATAGTAGTTGAATCTCTCTGGACTTAAAGCTAACACACCTAATATTTTCATCAATAGAGCCTTGCTGTTACATGACTAAAATCACAGCAACACTGCAAATTACCGTAAGAGGCTGATTATTTTATTATAACTGGAGGAAAACCCGAGTTATAAGAGAACATTTCCCAAGAAAAGGTCCAAAGGTAGGATTCTAGTCACATTTGTACAGATGATAATGTACTAGGCTTGAGAAACGTTTGTGTTTGTATTAAGTCCCAGTCCTCTTTAGTCATGAGTTCACATATTACACAAATCTGTCACGTCTTTCTTTGTTCTGTCTGGTTGACTTAAGAATCAGACTCTAAATAACTTCCTCTCCCTGCATCATGACCTGACTTTCACTTCACTTTAGTTCCACTTCTGTACCCCGGGAAAGGTCTGCTTTCTTTGTACAATCTTTTTTTCTGGTATATTACTACATACAGCATGAAACTGAACACTAAGAGACTGAGGAGAGTTGTCAAATTGCTATAATGGCCCTTTTAGGATGAACAGGTAGGGAGTTCCCCTTGCTTGAATGGCCATAAGACGCAATAATGACTGTATTAAAAGAGATTCAGCCGCACAGCAGTGGAAAAGCTCTCAATTAAAATGCAGACAAACAAAAAAGAAAGTGACACACACACACACACACACACACACACACACACACACACACACACTCACACACACACACACACACACACTCACACACACACACACACACACACACACACACACACAAGCACACACACACACAGGACCCTTTTATGGACTTTCCCAGGCAGTCAGAGCTCTGCTCACAGTCTCACAGGGGAATTGGCAGAATAGGTTCCACATGGTTCCTCTGTAACCAGACCGTGCACATAGCCACACACACACACACACACACACACACATAACCACACACACACACACACGCACACACACACACACACACACACACACACACACACACACACACACACACACACACACACACACACACACACACAGCTATGCATAAGGTAGCACACTATACACATAGATTTTGTGCAGAGGTATGCCTCCTTGCAGACTGTGCCAGACTACATTCACTCCCACACAAAGGCTTCTGGTTGATGGGGTCTGAAAGTCAAAGACGTTCTTTCCTAATCGTCATGGAGCCCTAACTGGTGCTGGCAAAACAACTTTGCAAGAAAAGTGCGAATCGTTCCAATCCCGGAAAACCAGATTAGGGTGAGAGAACTTGTGGTGTATTAAGGAAGTAATCACAACATGTTCTCAGTTTTTGCCCTTTCCATTTTTTAACGCTACAGTATGAAGACCTGGATGTTGTCTTTGTTCTTCTATACTCTCTTTTAATCCATCGTTCTCTCTCTATTCCACTGACATTCGCACACAAACAAACAAACAAACAAACAAACAAACATGTTTATTTGCTTACCAGTCGTTTTCTCTCCTCCTCCATGGTGCTCAACAGCTGGGAGAACTCCTTCAATGACTGAGCTGAAAAAGAAAATATACACCTCAAATGTGAAAAGACTGGTCATATAAAACAGCCTCGACTCCTGTTTCCCTAGATCCTGAGGGAGGGACATTTTCAACTCACCTATACTGATCTCATCATCTGTCTCAGCGTCTCCGATACATTCAAACTGGAACTCCTGGAGAGACTGAGAGAACCGCTGAACAGCAAGAGAAAGACCTGAGAAAACACAGAGAGGTTCAGCAATCACTCATTTAAAAGTAATGATTTCTAATATTGTATCCTTTATCAATACCAATGTCAGTATCAGCCTCTGACAAAAAAAAATCCTTAATTGAGATGAGGGGACTCAGCGAGTACGACAGTTTACACATCGTTTCCATGACAAAGGGCCCTAAACATCAGCTGATTTCAGGTACAATGTACGACAATAAAATCACAACAGTGTTGTGAAAACAGAGAGTGTAGTCTTAAGTTAAAGCTAGAAAAACTGTAGTAATCAGTGTTTTAAAATCAGTGACATATTAGTATGATCCCACTATCATTTGAGGGGTCAGTTAATACTCAGCATCAATACAGAGAGGAAAAAACTGAACTAGATCTCTAACAGCTTCACATCTGACCCATTTTTCCCATAATGCTCTTGTTATTATTGCTCAACCTCAGTGTAATGCTTTCTCTCCCTGAAGGCAACAAGCATTACTCATCAGTTTTTCCCCTTCTAATAAACTATTTATATATTTTCTTATGAAACCCTTGCATTTCATTCACTGTGAGGTCACAAGGTGTCAACCTGGCACAACCTACAACCACCTCAACTCACCAGCCTCAGCCCCAGAAAACTGTGTTTACAGGTCCAAACAACACTCCAATAACAGAGTTTAATAACACCTTTTAATCTTGGAGGTGTAAGAACACTTGGCATCACAACACTGCATTCTCTCACAAACACACCCATAACACTGTTCTGTGCCAGCTGCTGGAACCACACCACTGCTTTATACACTGGTAATACAACCTTTCAAATGTCCTTTAATTGTAGTTTACACGGCATTACTGGCTGGTTATCAGTGTGGCTAGGGTCAAAGATTGAAAGTCAAGGGCAAAAAAAACAAACAGTGAAAATACTTTAACATTAATATTAAAACACGATAGATGTCGGAAAAATTCTAAACTGACAGTACTAAACTGAGGACAACTCAAACTCAATAATACGTCTCTCTAATACTTAATAAGCTTAAAAAAAGAATCCATTAGCTCTTAACTACAATATAAGTACCAGCATTTTTTAAATCTGGAAACCTGTTTAAGACATTTGAAGGGGAAACATTTTTTGTCTACAGCAGGGATCAAAATGTCTTTCTTTAGTAGAGGTCACTTTGGGCTCTGAGAATAATATAGCTGTGACAGAGGTCATAAAGGTTGTATAGAGGTACAAGTGTATTCTACAGTCATCAAGATGTTTAACCACCGTGTGGTCAGTGTGTGTGTGTGTGTGTGTGTGTGTGTGTGTGTGTGTGTGTGTGTGTGTGTGTGTGTGTGTGTGGTAGGCAGCAACAGCTTTCACTCCAATGGCCTCAACCAGTGTGTGAGCCAAAGATACCACAAGCTGCCACAAAGGGTAGGTGTGTGTCAGAGCTTAAACCTGAGGTCATTACAAGAAACTTCAGCTAAGTGGGAGGAGGCAGCTGCTCTGTGAGAGCCTTCATCAGCTGATCAAATAAAAAGATTTCCTGTGAACCACTTACTGTATTTTGTCTGTTGTTATTTCTTTCAAAAGAAGGTACAAATGAACTTTCAAATCACAGCCACAATTATTAACAGAATAATGAGAAATGTTCAGACCTTTTTTTTCATTTCATACAATTTAACTTTTTTTTAACCTGCTAGAAAAACAAATAGCTTATGGGCCACTTCTAGCCCCTTCTGTTTAAGGAATCCAACCAGGACCTAGACAATCTTTGTGGTATAAACTTGAAGAAAACAATTTCCCTCAGAAATAAGCAACATGCTGTATAAGCACACAACTGAAATCAGTGTTGTTTTTAAAACTACGTTTGATAAAGAGACTCTACTCAAGATTCAAGATCAAGTTCTAAAGCAGCAAACTATTCAATGTCTTCAACATGTCAGCTGACACATGACTTTATGCCAATGAATCAAAGATGAACCATCAACAGTTATAATGAATAACTAATACATTTATAAGAAGCAGAGACAAACAGACATCCATTGTTTTATGACCCTAAAAAAACCTTTCCCCTGTTTTATAAAGTAAATTAACAATCCTTTGGTCTAGCTAGCACAAAGTCAAGTCTGCAGGTTTTGGGGCCTCTGCCATTTTTTTTTTTTTGATGAATTATTACATCTTGGATAAACAAAAATAATCTGTTTATGGTCATTACTTTATATACCTTATCAAACTAGAGGACATACATGATTAAAACAATATTTTAATAGCTTATAATGGTACAACAAAGAGGAGCTTCAGTCTTCATATCACTCATATTCAGGCTTAATAACTAGGCTATAGTTGCAAACCACATGTAAAACAGGTCTAACCCATAATAGTACCTTGTGCAATAACCCAATGATGCCAAACAAGACTGCTTTTACCACCTAAACTTAATTCACTATAACCAAATATAAACGAAGTGAAATGTAGACCAAACTCTGGCTCGGTTTAAATAGATAGCCTTGGCTCTCCCTCTGTTATCAGGCAGCACACCGTGCAGCTGGTTGAGTATGCTATATCTTAAACAAGTTACTAATCATGGTGTACTCACTTTTGAGAGCAGATACGAGCATGTTCCCATCTTTGATTAGGTCTTTGATAAACCTGTTGGTGCGCTCCAGCTCTATCTCATGGCACTGCAGTCTCTCTCTGAACTCCGGACTGTCCAGGAACGAATCACTGAACTCCAGCGTCGGTAGACCCATCGATGAATTAATGCACACGGTTGGCTATTTAATAGATAACAAAAAAGACGCGATCTGTTACCTCGGCGAGATTTACTAGAAAAAACAGTGATTCAGTGTGCTCGAAAAGTTAAGGACAAAAGTTTCTTCCAGCTCCTTTTTTTTCCATGCCTTTCTCACTTTTTTCCCTCAGAACTTCCGGACACTGGGACACAGCAGAGCCTCTGACACAGAGAGTTTGGCTAGGCTACACGACGAGCTCTACGCTGCTACTCTCCATTTATTAATAGAGATAGTTAACGTAAACATCGCGCAGACTTTTCAGTTACTGGTTTCTTAATTAAAACAACGTGGGTCGCGGAAAGAAAGCGGCAAATCTATGTTTTGGGTGTATCAAAGCTGTCGGACAAAAAACTTTGTTGCTAACTCCGTCTGCATACGGCTCTGAATGAAGGCTTGTTACTATGGGAACGGGAGACTCCTGCTGGCGCGTGCAGAAATCAGCGCTTTCAATCTGTACGTAATAAATCATACCAACAATATTAATAATAATAGTCATCATCATGATTATCATTATTGTTACGATTATTGTTATAGAAAATGTATGCTTCTCTCTAGTTAAAACATAAAGGCTACTTTCATTCAAATAACTCAAAATAAAATATTTCTATCCATTTCAAAGCAATCGTGTTTCAGTGTTTGTACATTGTGTAATGTTTTTTTCTTCCTTGTGCACAGATTTTATGTAGGCTAAGGGATTTTAGTAGATTCCAGTGCAGTGGTTTATAACAAAAAATAAATATGTTGGTTTTCATTTTGCTGTATACAGGAAGAATCACAATAAGTGACATAATTCGGTGAGCATTTATATACATATTATAATAATCCTAGTATAAAGTCAATATTATGTTGAACTTCCTTCAGTCCTAAACAGACACTGACTTCAGACAAAAGTCTATACTAATATAACTATTTTAACTAACTTTCCCACCATACAATTCTTAAAAAGTAAATTAGCTTCAATGAGTTATGTTTGAGTTTACAAGTCTAAGGTTCTCTACTGAAAAGTTACATGCTGAAACAAGCCCTCTAATGTGAGAGAAATATAACCGGGATGAATGCCAGCTGAACACTGTGAGGCACACAGCATTGCTGAGTGCAAGCCAAATGCTCTGGGGCAACCACTGAGTTCACATCATGTTTTATTTTTTGTGTGTCTGAGTGTAGTTTATCTTCATTGTACTGTACATCTTACTCAAGTCACTAATGTAAGACATAATATTTTAGTCCTCGGCTCAGCACAAATAGAACACGTTTCCCTGTGTACCTACCCATTAAATCAGCCCCAATTTACACTGGACCATTTCCCCTTTAAATCCGTCTCTCTCAGAGCTGCTGCAAAAGTCTCAGCCCTCTGTTGGTGGTCCCGCTGCTTTATTGTCTCAGTTGTTAACTACTGTATCTGTCACTCACTGGAGAAGAATATAACACCATGACTACTACTAAACAAGCTTTAAGTAGCTGTGTACAACCTCACACAAACATACATACAGAACAGAGAAAAGTGCACAGTCCAAGAAAACATTGCACAACTGTACCACATCTTGGGTTTTCTACATTGAAGGTAAGAAATACAGTTAATTCTCCTCAGGCCTGTTTTAAGGCTTTATACTGGCATTTATTTTTATTTTGGATACAAGTTGGATCCATTTTTAGGCTCCCAACAACAGTTTTAATTTGAGCTTTTTCTATGCCCACCTAACCTCTGCTTATTTCTACAGTATCTGTTGTTTCAGACAGGGCTGCTGGTGATTCTAGTAAGCCAACAGGCAAAATGTTCATCAATTTTGACCAACGAGACCCTCGTCGCTATCATGACTTATTTCTGCCTAGTCGACCGTACAGGGGAGAACCACCTGCAGTGGCAGGTAAAGGTTTGCTGCTTATCTGTCCCAGCTTCAGTACACTCAACACACCCACTAAGAAGTCCAGATGTATCACTTTGTCTTTAGTTTTGATCAAATCTCATGCTTTGGCAGAAATAAAACTGTTTCTTATGAACGTTATCAGTGTGATGTGAATGTTTGAGCACCAACGTAACTACAGTAATTTTCTAATATATCAGAGTAAGTGGCCTCAAAGAGTCACGATCAAGTATACCAAAACATCTAAATAACTTCGGTAGTTTTGTGTTTTCCTGATTTCCTCAGGGTATCTCCTCTACCCAGACACTCCTGCAAAGATGGAAACGACATCCCAAGACGATTTCTGCTTCAGGCCAGCCCCACAGCAAGATAGAGGCAAAGGTCTACAGTCTTATCTCAAACTCAACTTATCTGTTTTATTATAAGCTGTTTATAGTGTTTGTCTGAACACACGAGTGTGTCAGTGCTGAAAACAAGAGTCCCAGGCAGTGTGTTGTTTTTGATAAAGAAAGTAGACGACTTGAGTAGGTAGAAGGGAAGGGAGTGACTAAAAAGAGTCATAACTGTTTTTACAGATGTTGCCTTCATTGGCAAAGGGTGACACATTTCATTACCATGTATTAAATGAAATCCTTACCAAGAAAACGGTTTCCACTCAGGAGACTGTGTTGCCAAGAACACACAGCAGGAGTCCCGTCGTTCTCCTCCCACAATCTCCAGACAAACAGGAAGAGGAAACATCAGCAGGGGCTGGGAAATACAGGAGGATGAGCGAGGGGGCAATGGCAATGAGACAGCTCTGAAAAAAGAACAAGTCGCAGCAGAGATGCAGTCTCAGTATCAGAAGGATTTCCCTCCTCCATCTTCCTGTTGCAGAAGACGAACACCTGCCCTCCCACAGCCAGACAACATCTGCATCAACCCTGCATTCAGGTCAGTCTGTCACTATCACATGCTGCTATGGGTTAATTTTAATAGAAGCTCATCAGTGTGTGTCTGTGTGTGTTTATGTTTTGGTTTACAGATTCGAATTCAGCACAGTCCAAAGAGAGACTTACCCAGGTTGGCCTGTTGTGAGTTCCAGGTGTGCTGCAAAGCAGAGAGCATCTTCGTCTGGAAGACCAAACGTGACTTAGTCCATTAAACAAAAAAGTGTTGTGTGTGCACTTTTTTAGGAATATATGTTGGACAAGACAGTCACAACTTCCCAGCTCATCACATTAGAAATACAGAAATATAAAAAATGGACATAGGTGACAAATGAAAATGTATAATTCCATTACTTGGAAACAGTCACTTGCCTGTTGCAATCATGTACTATATAAAAAAAAGCAGAAATAAAGATAGTTTAAAAGGCAAGTTTTGTGGGCTTTATTGGTATGTTTGCATATTAAATCATTTAAATAGCACAACATATTCACAAGTATGTGTGAAAGGTTTGGTTGAGTCGCCCTTCCCTAACCCCACACAGCACAGTTTTTTTTTAATCTGTCTAGAAATATATACTTTCAGTCAGTATATGTAACCACATCCATTGGTTGCTTCTGTTTACTCTGTTACATCAGTGTTACCAGGCAATCAGATCTTTCCAGAACAAACTCTTTTCTCTAGTTTGGCTTCTTCTCGGGTAGCAGTGATGAATTTCCCAGCAGCAGCTCGGGTTGATGAGCAAATGGATTGATGATGCAGGATGTGCATGGAGTCACAGGAAAAAGATCTAATGGACTAATGCTTACAACAGATCCTTTCATATCAATGACTTCAGACATAAGTGTTGTCATCTTGAGAAAAACAATCCACCCTGTGACTCAGAAGTGAAACATCATCTGCTCTAGCAGGCAGGACCAGGGATCAGACGGCTGAGCTGAGACAACAGAAGTCATAGGACTGTTAACTTTAGGGGGCGGCTGTGGCTCAGTTGGTAGAGTCGTCGTCTCTCAACTGAAAGGTCGAGGGTTTGATCCCCAGTTGAGCAACATGTCCGATGTGTCCTTGGGCAAGACACTTAACTGATGGATGATACTACATAGCAACCACTGCTGTCAGTGTGTGAAAGGGTGTGAATGGGTAGGTGTGACATGCAGTGTAAAAGCGACTTTGAGTAGTCAGAAGACTAGAAAAATGCTATATAAGCTCAAGTCCATTTACCGTTTAACTAGTTAGAGATTGACTTCCCAGGATCTATTAAAAACTAATGCTTCTCCTAACTGCATTGGCTCCTGCAAACAGCAGGATAAGAAGCTTTAACACTTGCATGAAGCTACATGTTTTATAATTCAGTACAGCAAGCTTGCTAGTGTCTGACCTTTATTAAAAAAACAACATTTCCCTCTTTAACAGTGTGAAATGAAACCCAGTTTTACAATATAGGAGGCCTTTTAAGCTATTAGGACACTTTGTCTTTTCAGCTGAATTCAGTTGTTGAGAGGCACTTGTACCCTACATATGAGTGTGATAGGTGAAAATCCCCAGAGAAATCATAACTCTACCAGATGAAAGCGATGCTTCAGGTTAACTTCTCAACACTGTCTCGTAAAATCAAACAATAAACTTGTCATTATCCACATAAAGGATATTATATTAACAAGAGGGCAATAACTGAAAAGCTCAACTTTCCATAACCAGCCCCCTGCCTTTAATCCACTAATACGCTCATTCTTTGCCCCACTTGGTTTTAAACAGAGGCATCCAGATGAATTCAGAATGTGTCAGTTTTGTTCTAAAGCAGATGAGATTATTCCCGTGTTGTTATCTCCTTTCCCGGTGCCTGCTCCTGTCTCGTTGTCTGCGGTCCTCCCTCTCTCTGCCTCTGTCACGGTCATCTCTCCTCCCTCTGCCGCCCCACTCGGTCTCTCTGTGTCGGTCCCGGTCCTCCCTGTCCCTGCCCTCTTGTCTGTCCCACTCCCTCCCACCACCCCCGCCTCCCCACTCCTGCACCGGACCGACCCCGAGGTTAATAGGTTTGCGGAAAGGCCTGTCCCTGCCGCCGAACCGCAGCTGTCCGGACTCTTTCTTCCCTCCCTGTCCGCCGCCGAGCCTCCGGGGGACCCATCCCTTGAGGGTCCTCTCCTGTTCATAATCCACAAACACTTCATGTTGGTCAACCACCAGCTTGTTGGCGTCTCGACGGGCTCGGACAATGGACCGCTCCTCCTTATACTCAATGAAGGCATACCCTTTGGAGAAGCCTGTGACGATATCCCGGACCAGTCGCAGCCGCTGAATGTCTCCATACTTGGAGAACACTTGGTGCAGTTTGTCCTCTGTTGTCTGCGGGTTTAGACGGGCCACCAACAGGGTGAGCAGCGGGTCCCCAACAACACCTTTGTTGGGCTTATATCGGGCCCCCATAGCCCTCCATACCGCCCGGTCATGGGGCTCTACGTCCGTGCTGTCGATGCTGCCAGCTTTCAGCGGGTCGTACACCTTCGCTATCGGACTCCAGTCAACCATTTTACCAAAGCAAAAATGACACGATAAGAGTATATCTTTCTTTACAACACGAGTTTCAGTGACTTAAACTGATGGTAATTTGAGTAAACTAACAACTAAACCATTGAGTCCAGTTGAAACTTTTACCCTTTTTCGAACTAAAGCCAACAGAAAGCAGAAAACAGTCTGCGGCCACGCGTGCATCAAGAAAAAACATTCCGTGCAGAAACAGGTTTTGCCAGTCATCATTTAAGGTTCCTACTTATACTTACATTGAGATCATCGACTATCATTTTCACACAGGGACAAAAGAAAGTATTATTAAAACAATTAAAAAGGAACTATTTCAAAGTAAAATAAATTAAATTGATAAACAATGACAGAAATTGTTTTTTTTTTCACGTATCTTACACTTTCCCAATATAATAAGACGTAGGCCTACACACACACACACACACACACACACACACACACACAGTATACTGCAAGTAAAAGGTAAAACTCTGATCTCTTAGCCCATTCAAGCACACTAGTTGTCACGTGTGTACTGGACAGTATATATTAACTATCACAACATACAAATAATGGTTGTATAACGTTTTATAAATATAAAGTCATAAAAAATGAGGTTCAGAGCATTCACTCACAAAAACTTACTTTTTTCTCCACTGAAGCATAGCGTATTCTCAGTTATCATGGAGATGAATCTGCTGGAATGTGAGCTAAATGATAGGTCAACATTGAAATCGTGTTTTGAAACAATCTCCCTTAAAGGCCCTCTTACTCGTTGTACTTATTTCAAATGGTCAGTCTAATCTGTAAGACTTTTCTAATAACATTAATACATTTCATGACATGTAGGCCTAATATAGTTTTTTTCTTTTTACAAGACGTCTTGGCTTATTATAGTGACTTAAACAAAGGTGTACATGGAACACGGTTCATTCTCATTTGTGTGTTCATGGACTCCACACTAGTCCACTAACAGGTCAACCAGGCAATTTAAGTCAATCCTGTTTCTAATAACACATGCTTTGTCCTCTATGAAATGGATCCTTACGCAAAGAGAAGCATTTTCTGTTTTGTTTGTGATGATGTCAGGAATCTGATAGCTTGATTATTATTACTCTGGATTTGAGACTGTTTGAGCAAAACCAAATGATTACCTTCATCTCATTAAGCATTCAAGAATTGAACTGCAAGTATGAAAACTAATGATCATGCTTTAAGGAGATAAAGTTCTGAAACTGTCACATATTAATGGGGGCAGCCATTTTTAAAAACAGCTTAAAACAGTATTGAAACTACCTGAAATGTGTGCAGCCACAAGTATATACAATAAACAAAGATAAATGAACACACTCTTATCTTTCTATATTGGTTCAGTACACTGAAGTCCATTTACATGGAATGACAGATTGTCAGCGTCTTTCATTTAAATTCCAAATCCCAATGCAGGAGGTTAACTCTTGAGACACAGGATTACAGGAAAAATATTTTTTTAATAAAATAGTGAAAAACACATCATTCTGGCTCAAGATTGAATCAGTTTTTTTTCTTCCAAATATCTGGACACTGTCACATAAGATGTCAATAGATATCACTTCACTTCTATGTACAGTAATGCAGTTTATCAGTTCTTGATCATCTTATGTCCATTGTACAGTGTCAAACGGCTTGAAAGCTTTACAAAATCCTGCTCCAACAAGTTCAAAGGCTAATTTCTGCTGAGCAGACAACAACATGTAATCTATATTCTGCGTCAGCTTCGGTCTTCAGCTCCACCGTTTATCTACAGGTTTCTGTTTGCCATTACATGTCCTCCACGCTCCATTTGTAGGCGGCGTCCTGGACGGCCTTTTTATCTGCTATACGCGTGTAGCGTTTCTGTTCAAAACCATTTGACCTGCGAGACAGACAAAACAAATTGTTACACTGTTACTTTTGCAATAAAATCCCCAACTTCATCTTCAGTTTGTTTGATATATCAGAGCAAACCTTTAATAAAGAGCCATCAGTTTTAATTCAATAAAAAAGCCAAAATTATAATAAAGATCAATCGTTAATCAATTATTATAGAACTGGATAAATGATAATTTTACACATAATAACTGCATCAGAGAGAATGCAGAGAAGTGAATGAATTACAGATGTATTAATGTGGGTCAAGACAGGGACATATGATTGCATTCCTCACATTACAAATACAAGTCACAGACATTCACAAACTTTACCTGTCAACTCCATCCCAGCGATAGCCTGGTGAAATATTGAAGCGATTTGGAGGGGGTGCTGGACCCTTATAACGGGGTCTATCTGCAAAAAAACAGCAAAAAAGCTTAGGATACACATTATAAGTGGTTAAAAAAAACACATCAGTTAATTCAGGGAACAAGGTACACATGTATGTAACCCTTCAAACCTTGAGTTTTTGGATTGCGGTCTTTTTTTCGTCTGAGCATGGCAGCCATGGGATCTCCCTCTCTTTCCTGCTCTCTCAACATGCGGTCAAGATCCTCGTCATCGCAGTGACGTGCCAGCGGCTTCTGCGCTTCATGCACTGCATCCTCGAGTTTCTGCTGTTGCATCTGGCCCTGGGCCAACCTATAAACACACGTTGACTTTACTCATGGAAACCAATTGGCACATTCTCTGGCCTTCACTACTGTGTTATCACCTTTAGGCAGACTTACCCTTTTCCCCACTGAGCATATTTCTCATCCTTTGCTGCTTTCTCTCCAGCCTTCTTTTTCTTTTCTTCCCTCTCCGAATCTAAATCCCTCCTTTTACCGCTCTTGTCTCGGAACACCGTCTGGGCATTGCGAGATTCATCTAGGAATGACAGGAAAGTTGTTGTAAATGTCATCTAAATCCACTGAGTTATTCCACTGTAGAGGAACTAAACACAACTGTAATTAAGATATCTTTGAGAACTTGAAGGTTACTGTGTTATATTGATATTTGAGATGTAAAAGTTATTTTAGCTGATCTTGAGAAGGAAGCTGAGCTCACCTTCGAGTGGCTGGTTGTTTCTTTCTCTGCGTCGGTTCTCCTCCTGCTCTTTCCTTAAAACATCTACTGAAACTAGACCTGCCTTTCCACCGGAAAGCATCCTTGGACCCTAAAAACAGTGAAACAGCATGAATGCGAGTGATTAGAAACTGTATACAAACGGCAATTTTGAGGCAAACCACATTACATGACACTATTCCAACACAATTTGCTCACATGTGACTGGCCAGGCTGGCGAGGTGGTGACAGATCGCCATCTGAGTCCTTTGCACTCTGCGGTCGCTTTCTGGGTGGCGACTGGTCAGAATCAGAGCCTGCTCTTGTTTTTGTGCGCCTCCTCGGAGGAGACTGGTCAGAGTCTGAGGCTCCTCCCTTTAGAGGCCTTTTCCGTGGGGGTGACTGGTCCAAGTCTGAATCATGCCTTTTCGCAGCCTTCTTTGACAGCTGTGGCCGCCGAGGATCAGGAGAACGTTTCTTTCTGGTTGGTGACAAATCTGAAAATGCAAAACGTTACTGTTTGGGGAACGGTTTAACTTACTAAACATTTATGCAATTAGTACTTTCCCTTAAAAAGGAGCAGTCACTAGGCCAGCTGGAATTTCAGATGATGTGAGTAAACCTTGCAATTATTCTGACATTGGTTTATAATCCATCACATTTCACTTAAATTATATAAATGTTGATTGATATTAGGAATCATGTTATTCAGTTATATTGTCCAAGTTAAATCAAAACTGGAACTTAGTGAGAAAGTCTCTTCTCATTGTTCTTCCACTAATACTTAATGAGATCAAGCAAAAAAAGTTCTTAGTTTGACCCCCCATTATCATCATAACATATGCTATACATTTTCTACACATTTTGTCAGATTTAAAAAATATATTTTTTGTTAAATTAAAAAGTAGGTTGATATATTTTATAATAATATTAAAAAGATTCTTTGATTGTTAGGGTTAGTGTGCTGTTTATATTTCACTCTACACAGAAAGATACCAGGTCTCACAATGACTTCTCATCACTTACCCTTACTTTGCACCTTCCCAGATTTCCCTGACTGTTGCCTCGGAGGTGACAGGTCAGGGGAGTCATGGCGGCTCCTTCTTTGGGGGGGAAATGTCAGGCGAGTCATGGCGGCCTCTTCTGGGAGGAGATATGTCTGGAGAGTCATGTCTAGTCTTTCTGATGGGAGAATCATGGCCACCTCTCCTTGGTGAAATCTCTGGCGAATCATGGCGACTCCTGCTCGATGGCTCAGCCTCTGAATGCTGTGGCCCTTCTTCTATCATCTCTTCTTTGTCCTCATTTTCATCCGCTTTAAGTAGAGAAGGGTAAAAGTAAGTAACCTTGTTCACTGCAGACACTTCATTCTAAAGAATTTCTGTCAACAATACCAATTACCTCCCATTATTTTCCATCTATTGCTTGTTCTGAAGGTTTCCAGTTGTTTAATTTCTTCTGGTCTCTCGTCAATCACCTCTGCAATCTGAACAGATTAACACCAAGATGTTTTAAGAGGGGTTGACAAATATTTGACATTCATAATTGATTAGTCAATGCCATCTTCACCATAGTAGCCATGTCCTTAACACCTGGACTCATCAGAGCCAATGTTGCAATTCAAAAAGCTAATATTTTTGTGGGTTTTATTGTTATATTTTTACATCATTATGGTGGCATACAGTGTTTATTGGTTAATGTACTATATCTCTAAGTTAACAAACCTTAATTAAGTGTATTAAATGAAAGAACAAGCAGGAGTTGCAAATATGTGATTATAAATAAGCTCGTAAAGCTTCTTTATTAAAACATGCCTTAGCTAAATCCAAAGTTTTCGATAGCTAGATTCGCTTTTGTCTTGGTATGTTATGTTATACATATATTTTTATATAAGACTAGCAAACAAATAAACTGCCTTTATGGTTATACATACTACAACTAAAGCACAACGAGTCGCCGAAGACATTTTAGAAACGCGTGCATATTAGGTAAAAGAGATGTTTTTTTAAAGGTGTTAATGAAGAAGGCGGATAGACTGTGGGCAGATCACTTGAAGCTGTGATTGAATGGAGGGGGCTAGCCAACTAGCCTCACGATAGCCAAGTTAAGTTCCTACCACTGGAGCCTCCTCCTCGTCCTCTTCCACTTCTTCCTCCTGTTTGACCAGTTGCTTCCAGTCGATGTCATCGTCCACTATTTTCAGCCTTGATAAAAAGAAGTAAACGTGGGTGAAGAAGTGTTACATGCACAAAATAAACACATTAAGGCACCGAGAGGCGCTGAACAGCTAAACCGACTACAGCTAGCTTAACGGCTACAACATGCACACTACAGGTAGCCTATGGCAACGACTTTAATATAATGTTCTCGGTAACTCACCCTCTTTCAGGAACCTTAAGTCGTTTCTTTTTAAGTTTCCCCTTTGACTTCTTATCACCTTCACCGGCGGATAAATAACGTTTTAAGTATTCCGCTTTGGATAGTTCATTTCCCTTTTTGCTTCCAGTTGAGGCTGCCATCATGTTTTTAAATACTACGGCAAGCGACGAGGGTCAAGAACGCAAAGTCTGGCAAAGTTCGTCATATTAACGTATAAAACTCTCACTAGCGGTGTATGCTAAGGAGATCTAATAATATAGGCCTATCTTTTTTTATTATTCTTTTTATAATTGTTACCAACAAGTTTGTGTAACTTAAAAATGTTTCACATGTTTTTGTAACAGACAGCAGTGACATCTCCAATGAAATACAAGGAAAGAGTCAGTAGTGAAAATGCCCCTTATTAGAATTTGTCATAAAATAAAATATGTTTAAAATACAATGAAGCATCATTAAAAATGTAATGGTATAATAATACTGATTCTGATTTTATAATGTATTTTGATCATCAGTGACATAATCTATGGTTTGATTTAAAAATTGTATTCTCTTTATCTATAGGTTTGTTTTTTCCTCTCGTTATTTAAAGAACACTCAGGTCTTTAAAATCATGCAAAGAATTGATTATGTTATGGATGGATCAAATGTAAAACAGAATAAACTGTTTGATACCTCTGGCTTCTGAGGTCAGATCAAATTAAAAGAATAACAGCACTGAGTCTGTATGGTCTTTCAGATTCTAGTGAGTAGACTGACTCTTCAAATGCAACCACAGTTTCTCGGTTTAATCCCGGTTTAGACAGAACATGATACTTGTGAGGATATCAGTATTGTTCATTTTAAGCTGTTCATATGCAGCTTTAATCTTCTATCCTTGGGCAGGGAGGCTATGCCTTTCCCACTCTCCTATATTGTCCTTGTCTTACCACTCACTTGTCAAAATGTTGACTCATAGCAGGTTTGTATATCCCTATAACACTTCAATAAACCCCCAGCCTAAGACAAACAGCTGATTTCCATTTTTTATGACACAACAATTATGAATTAGGTTGATCATATTTATAATAATTTGTGATTATATTATTACTATTTTATTGTATATATTATCAACACTGAATCCATACCAAGTCCATGTCTGATTCTTTTTTTATTTTTCTATTAGGTGATGCAGAACAATACAAGACGAGTGAGGGACATGACAAGAGCAATAGTATGTAGCAGACAGGGGAGACATGAGGTTACAATGCACAGCATAGAAGACAAAACAGGCAAACAGGGAGTAATAATAACGTTTAGCAACTTTGTATGTTGAGGGTGTTGAAGGGCCCTGTTTGTGTGTGTGTGTGTCTGTGTGTGTGTGTGTGTGTGTGTGTGTTTGTGTGAGTGTGTGTGTGTGTGTGCGTGTGTGTATGTGTGAGTTTTTGAGTGTGTGAGCTTGTATCTTTTTATTTTCTTTTTATCCTTTTTTTTCTTTTCTTTCCTTCTCCCCTTTCCCTTCCCTTGGGTACAGTGAATGTTTGAAGATAACTAGGAGGAGAAAGTGGTAGAAGTGGGATTTAACAGCAGATTTAGCTTGATGAGTAAAAAATAGAGAGCTATAATAACAAAAATATTAATAATATTAAAGAGGACATATTACCCCCCTTTTTCAACCTTTTCAAACAGTCCCCTGTGGTCTAAATGAAACATCTGTGCTGTGCTTTGGTCAAAATATAACATGAATCAAGCACCAGAGGGGGTTTGTGCCCCTCTATAAACCAGCTCTCTCAGAACGCTCTGTTTTGGTGTGTGTGTCTCTTTAAATGCAATGAGACCCCCAGAGTTTTCCCAGTAGACATCACGCCTCTGTAGCAAGAAAAAAAATGGCAGACCGGCGCAAAAGTTTTGCTCTAGGCTGGGGGTGGAGTCAATGGGTGCAGAAAATAGGGGAGGGGATGGTGTTTTTTTAATTTATTATGTCTGACATTTCTAATTGATATTTCCTAAGTTTATTTAGATTCTCTTCTGTTGGCGTTTGTGCATAGATTGTTTCTGTTTCTTTAATTTTAAGCTCTAGGTTGTGCTCATGTGTTATCTCTGTTTTCTTTTTGTAAGGTGAATATGAAATGATTGATCGAATAACTGTTTTTGCGGTTTCCCAGATAAGTGATGGTGAGTTATTTTGAGTGTCGTTAATGTCCATGAAAGATGCCAACTCATCCTTTATAGCTGTGTCAAAGTTTGGATCTTTTAGTAGTGAGAGATTGAATTGCCATCTGGTTGGTTGTTTATGGAGTTGCTTGCTGTTTAGATGTAAGGAGATTGGAGTGTGGTCACTTATTAAAATCAGATGGGATTGATCAGAGTCCTGTATGACTGATTTACTTATGAGAAAAAAGTCTATACGGGAGAAAGAGTGATGGAGTGGTGAGAAATATGTGAATTATTTTGCTGTTAGGTTGTGAAGTCGCCAACTGTCGCCAAGTCCAAGCTCCTCCATGTATTGTATTATTGTTTCTGTGGATTTCCATTTTCTGTGAGAGAAGAAGTATTACGGTTTATGCTGTATGGTCTGGGATGTAGAATATTATGTGTTTTGGTGGAAAAAAAGAGTGTGTTGTTTTCTTGGTCTCAGTGACTGCACGTCATCAATGTCTGATTCTAATAGCAACCCTTTATTGAAAACAAATCCAGCAGCTTCCAGAAAATTATTTACAGTTCAAGATACTTATCATATTCAAATACATACAGATGTGTTTTCCTCTGAAGAAAATTCTTATCTATAAACATTACTTCGAATCAAGAACCTTTTTTTGTCCTCTTTATTCTTTATCATTCAAGTTAAGAAAAAAGTCTCAACATTAATTCAGTGGTCTCTGGAGGAAAACAAGAGAAGCAGAAACTGTTGCAAGCTATTGACAACCTTAACATGTGGGTGTTACTGGGGATGTTTGTAGATGCGGACGAATGCATAGACATGGTTAGATGTGAGTAGGTGGGGTTGCAATCCTTTGTTTTTGATGTTGTTATTCTTTTAGCTCTGTGCTTGGTAGAAGAAGAGCAGCAGACAGATGATCAGGGAGCAGGAGCTCTTCAGAAACACGCTCACAGCCGAACACGGGGCAAGTTGCTCTGCAGAGGAAGAAAAGTGGCATTAAAACAAAAGGACTAAACCCCCTTAAAACTTTCTCCCACACATTCGCAGTCGATACACCTACCTCTCTCCACATTGATGTTGGCAGCTGTCCCAGATACTCTGCACATGTAGGTGGTGTTGTATGGGATTTTGTCTATGAAGCCTGGCAGGGTCATTCTGTATCCAAGAGGCTCGAGCTCCTCCACATAGCTCTCTGTGAACTGCCCTTCTGCTGATGAACCGGACACATTGGTCTTAATGACCGTCTCTTTGGTTCCAGACGACCAGGAGAACTCATAGCTGTTGATCTTGTTGGGCTTGGGAGGGATCCGACAGTCTACCCTCAGGTCATTGTCATCTTCCACACACACTGTGATCAGCTCACACTGTGCTGGTATCAGCAACACTATGACTGGACACAAAAGGACATATCAGGGGTGGGAATAGATATCTCAAGTAGAAGATAACAAAGTAGAAAGACGTCTCAGAAATAGTTCTCACCTCCCAGTACGCCATACAGAAACAGAGACTTAAGCATGATGGAGTTGCACCCATCAAACTTTAATAAAAGGAGATGTGAGACAGAGAACATGATTACAAAGTGAAATTAAAAATATGAAACTATAACAGGTTTTAATTTTGCAGTGACATGCCAAATGCTATGCTTTGATTCCATTCAAATCAGGGTTTCTGAAAAAGGTGGTCTTACTCTCCGTGCGTGTGAGGTAAGTTTGAGGTAATGAAATCATTTACAGTAAAGAGACTAAATTCAGCAATGATTCTTAAAACCACTAACTGATAATAGAAATAATTCTTTTTCCTATTACAAACACAAGTTTGTTGCAAGGATGAGTTGCTCTGTCCACCTGTGGTCAAATCTAATGACTGGACATGATGTCAGAGCGAAGATGACACCATTACTTTCCCTGGTCTGGCTTTTCTCTGTTTGTTACACGATTCCCCACATTTTAAAATGCTTTTGTCACAGTTTTCTATTAAGCATCGTCCCAAGCATAAAAAAAACAATACTGTTTAAACATCTCTGCACTTATAACTACCCTTTCTTATCCTGCCCTGTGTCCCTGTATGTTCTAGCATAGTCCATCTCTTCCTAGTGTGACCCTGAAAGCTCCCTTTCTTCTTTTAAGTTGTAGCTGAACATCTTCCAGCAGTCTTACCCCCTGTCAGGTCTGGATGATGACGCAGTTTCTGCCCTTGTGCTCTTGTCTTGTAGGTGATAAACAGCTGATGGTGGTCCCCTCAGTCAGTGTGCAGCAGCAATGCAGAGCATCTCACTTCTGAGTCAAAGTGGGAGCTACATAGAGAGGTGGAGAGACTGTGGGAGGGATGAGGATAGAGAGCAGAGTTCTCATTCGTCTTTCTCCTCTGCAGTGCCTGACAGAGGACGCAGAGGACGCAGGACATGCAGGGAGGGAGGGAGGGAGGGCAAAAACTTCGTCAGCATTGTCATTTTTAATAGTAGCTTGTTGTGACCTTCTTCTTTTTCTTTCTGGTTCTCACTTAACCTTTGTCTCCTATCTTGATTTACCCTTTCTATATGGTAGTCTGATACTTTAACATCTCTTGTGTTACATAAGAAATGACTTAAACAAATCTCAGTGATTACTGTAATTTTCTCTTTCCTCTGGTGAAAAGATGGACACCTACAGAGAGATATTTCATATTAGTGATAATTTGCCTGCACTAGGTGATTTGTTTTTGACCCACTAAACATTTCTAGCACTGTCATTGTATCACATGAATCATGTACAGTTGCTCAGTATCTCCATCTAATGGCTACTAAATTAATGTCAGTCAGTTAGATGCAGTTCACAGCCTGCACCACAGGGTGCCAGTATTTGACCGTCACACAATTTTTTCATGGTGGCTGAAAATGCATGGGTTTGACATTTGTAACATGATTTTATGGAACAACAATGCAACCTACAAAACACCTCTGTTAAGCTTATAAGAATTAATCAAATGTTGCACGCTACATGACCTTTTTCTCATCCATTTTAAGGCACACATACGGTGGCCATGAAGGTCAAATGTCTAAATATCTCACCTGCTGCAAATATATTTTACAATATTTGCTACACTATTACTGTCTGGAGGCGGCATGGTTTGATTCCCCTGTTTAAATAATATACCGCATCCATGTCAGCACGACACAGACACATAATAGGACATTATGCACCCATAGCACCGATATAAAAGGGGAGCCTACCAAGTGTGTTCTGCCACAATAATACAGACAGCACATATAAATATATGAGAGCTGAAAGAAAGAAACACACACACACAAGCTTTGAAAAAGCAACCTCATGGAAAGTCATTCAATGTATTGTTCTGCTAGGTCACAGACAGTTTAAAAGAACTACAGGGGAGTCATTTTACATTTCACACTGTTTTGTTGTTTCTCTGGCAGAATGATATTCAACTTTCATCCAATAACAAAAAAAGTATAAAGAATGTGTAAAAGAAAGGGGGCTTTAGAAGCAGCTTTTATGGCAAGAAACTATAGTTTCAGTCCTCAGTTTGGAAAATGAAGAAGGAAATGTAATGAATGTTATCTTGTTCAAATCCCTAAGCAGGGAACTTCCGATCTTAACAGCCACCAACGTAGGATGACTGTGGATTTCACTGGACAGCTTGTAATGTCCAGTAGTAGTAACATAAACAGAGACAATTAAAGTCATGGGTTTAAAAGGACAACTGTAGTTAACTGTGGGTGAGAGGAGAGAGCAGTCTTGTGATGCCGGGTCTGTACAGCGATGAGAGAGTCAGTGAAAAACAGAGTTTCCTGTAGAGCATGATTTGATACTTTAGTGAAGTCAAGGATAAATACATTTGAAAGAAAAGCATCATCCACATTTAACTCTGAACCAGGGAACATGTGTGATGTGTTTTCACTTGCTAACAAAGCTTCTAAACCGTCTTCATGCAATTATGAAAAGATCAAGACTGCCCCCTGCTGGGTGTGAGGGGAAATGGCATTCATGACAGACCAGCAGAGATAAAATACAGGTACTGGTTTTAATTGTTCCAGTGATGTTATATTAAAAGAAATAAAACCATAAAATTGTCCTAACATGTCTTTGCTAAAAGTGGGCCAAAACAGAGGAATAAAAGTCAGATAAAACAAGGGCTACAAAGGAGAGCTAAAAGTCCAGCACTTCAAATGTAAGAGGCTAAAAAGTCACTCAGCTCCAACAAAATAAAACAGTGAGTAATTTGTCCCGATCTTCTGCGGCTGACCACGCCTGCTGCTTCCCTCGCAGGGTCTCCTCAAGTCGCTCAGCACGTACACAGGCTGCAGGACGGCTGGCTCTCGGGGTCTCTTACAGCAGGTCCTTCTCTTTCCTCGCCCGCCGTTGCTCCACTCTCGTGTTCTGCTCTCCCATTTCCGTGGACCGCTCTCTCTCTAGGACGACCTAGTGACTAAGGCCCAAAAATGAGGTAAAATTAAAAAATGCAGAGAATTAATTTACAAATCAAGTGCAGCAATATGTAATAAGGCTAAAAGCATGTCAAAATACATTTCAGTTAAGTAAATACTTAAACAGCCATTTAAATAACATTTTTAATCTCAACAACCTAAACACCCCTCCAATTCTACCAAACATGACTCCTTCCACTTGACACCCCCCCATATAAACCCAAGGCTGGGTTCAGCTCTGGTTGACACTTCCTGGTTGAGAAAGAGGAGTACAGGTAAGGCTGTGGAGCAACAGGTGACTAACAAGATATATTTGATGTGTAACAATGAATAAAATATTTTTATGTAAACATAGTCGATGTGTGTTTTCTTTTGGTTGAGAATACAATGTTTGAAGTCATTTGTCATGAGTTATTCTTAAGATTTATCAGAAGTCATTCACACAAAGTAGTCGTTGCTAGTCATGCTAAGCTAACAATAACACAGGCCTCTGAGCCGGTTTGATGTTACTAAAAGAGTGTCTGTTTTAACATTAGCATGTGTGTGTATTACTTTAGAGGGCAAAATATATTTTGCAGCAGGCATAAAAGAATTTGCAGCAAGTTAAATATATTTCACAGTCCCTGAATTTTTCATTTTTGCAAATATTTGTGCATATAGTGAAAAGTTTTTTGCAATCATGAAAAATGTACACAGTTGACCTTCAGGGCCACCGTACACACATCCTGAGACTTATGAGTATGTTCTGTTATCTTACCATTGCTAGTAATTTCTCACAGACCCACAATCAGTATCAGAACTTCTTAATTGGCTGTTACAGTTGCTCTTCTACACAATATAACGGTAGGAAATCTAAACTTTTTTTTGTGACTAAAATTAGAAATATAAATTCCAAATAACTAAGAAGAAAACCACACAGTTGTGTATGAATACGCCTTGTACCCAAAGGGAAGAGACTTGAAGAATTGAAGTAATACGTAGAAAAAACTGTTGAACAAAAGAGATTTTGCACATGCTAAGTATGTAGGATAGGCTCAATAAAAAAAATAACAATATTAACCAGTTAATTATCAGTATTGCACACCTGTGTATTGAAGACATTGTTTACCTGGTTCAGATTGCAAAGTTGAAAATATATAATTAATAATGAAGGAGTTTAAGGCTCTTAATGGTTGCCTTTTAACTAAACTCCCTCCTTTATATATCAGAACCAGAATCAAAAATACTTTATTTATCCCCAGGGGTAAATTTGGGCTTTACAATCACTTCCACACAGATTTTAGGCACAAAGAGGTAAGATATAAACATGAATATATAAGACATATGTAAAATGTACTTTAAAAAATAACAAGGGAAGACACCACACTAGGGTTAGGAATCTTAGGTTGTCTCACGATTGGATTTCGATTCTTGGGGTAACGATTCGATTCAGAATCTTTTTTCGATTCAAAAAGATTCTGGATTCATTGATCCATGGATTCAAAGTCTATTTATGAATTAATACATACTGTACTTCAGGATCTACTCAAGTCATCTGTGAGACTGGCTGAATTTCTTGTTGCTCTTTTTGGCATTCTACTGATTTAAAGAGCACTGAGTGACTGATTAGCCCCCCCCCCCCCCACACACACTTTTTTTTTTGATCAAAAATAAAATCGATTTTTTGAAATTATGAATCGCTTTTAATTCTTAAAAGAGAAGAATCTCAATTTTTACATGAATCGATTTTTTTTACCACCTCTACACCACACAATATACAGTATACAATAAATAGGAATATAGTAAGAAATATAGCATTAAGTACAGATATCAAATATATGCATGTACAAAATATGAATATAGATGTGTATCTAAACTCTGAATATGTAGTATGTGTATCATGTACACATATGTTCATCAACAGTTGTGATTAAATAATGAATGGTGTATATCAGTGAAATAAGTCCACAGGTCAGACAGTGTCTGACTCTCAGAGGGAGGAGTTATAGAGTTTGATGTCAACAGGCAGGAACGACCTCCTGTGGCGTTCTGTGGTGCATCATGGGGGAATCAGTCTTCCACTTAAACCCTCAACATACAAGCTCGGCCATACTGCAATTAGGTTTCTTTACCAGTAGTTTTAAGCAGATGTTAACATCCAATTTCTACCAGTTATGATGCACATGATAATAAATTAATGAATTCATGTCATTGTGCGTGAAACAAGGATTTAAATATATTCTAGAAAATCTCGTGCTGCACAACAACTCTGACTCCACATGAAAGCGTTAAATTCTCCTTTCCTTTGTTATTATCAGTAAATCCTGGAAGTGTCACAAAGAAATAAAATGCATATTGAAAATAAATATAATGCTTCCCAACAAATAAATTATAAAATTGAGCATAGTTTGTCTTGGTATAAACCCATTTTACATCTGTGCACTTGTAACAGTTTCAGTATGTTAATATTTGAACAGCATGGACTTAATAGGTTTTGGTTGATAAACAAAAGTTGTAGCCTACCACCTTTAAGATTATTAAAATTTACTTTATCAGGATTCTTAGGTCTGTTTTATGATTCTGTATATATGTCATAAAAAAAACTGATTGGGGGTGGGGGTGGGGGTGGGGGGGGTTTCTTTCACTGGACGCTAATTATTGTATGTACGCCCCTGTCTGGGCCATATTTGCGTCTATTGAGTTTGCTCACTTAAAACAGCCTGACTGCGCCTTTTTTTTTTGAAAATTGCTCACCAGCCGGCCGGCGCTTTGCTCAGCTCAGCCCTCACGCAGTGACAGATAGCTGTCGGTCTGGACTGAGGGGGAAGGCTATCTCGGAAATAATCTGCCCACGCGTTAAGCTGCTTTATCCCCGCCAAACCTCGGCCGGACAGCGACGGCTGTAGCTCAGTGACCACTCACAGGGAAGTCCGAATTAGAGAAAGAAAAAGTGACACAGGCTGCGGAGACAAGTTTGAGAAATCTTTTTCAGGGTAATAGGCTGTGGATGAGAGCAGTGTGTGCTGGTTGTGTAGCATACATGGAGACTTGATTGGAGCTCAGACAGACAGAGCTGAAGCTGAACCTGTTGCCGTGTGCGCAGTGTTGGATGAAGGACGCAGACAACAAGTACACACTGGGGTTTTAACCACAGCAAGAAGCTGGCACGCGTGTTTCGGGCATGGACAACATTGGATTTCGGATATTCTTGATAACAACTTGTGTAATTCCTGGTAGGATGCTTTTTCTTTTCTTAACACCTGTTCAATAATAATGATGTGATTGATTTCCTTGTAGATAATCAAATCTTCAATAACAGGAAATAGTAAGATTTTGCAAAAGAAAAAAATGGAGGATGTCATTTTAAGAGTTTACAGTTAAAGCTGTTCAAAATATGAAAGGAATTAAAAACAAATTAGGAGTCACATCACAATGGTATCCTATTATGCCATGAGCATGCAGTTTAACCAATGTTTCTATCTATCTATCTATCTATCTATCTATCTATCTATCTATCTATCTATCTATCTATCTATCTATCTATCTATCTATCTATCTATCATGACTGTTTGTGCTTGCTATTAGTTAAACTTTAAATACATTTTAAGGGGTTCTTAACCCTTTTGTAATTTAATAATTCTTATTGTAATGGATTCTCATTGATCCATTTCACTCTGACATCCCAGAAGCATCAAACTTCTTTCATCTTCAAATCATCCAAAAGCTATTGTGACAACATATGGATGTGTTGAGCCGCAGGGACATCTGCTGAGATTGCTTTTTCACTCAGTAAGTGATAAACCCCCCCCTTTGCCAGTCAAGCAGTAGTTTGCTGCTGTGTGTATGTGTAAAAACTAAGTGTGAGGTTGCACCATGTGGGATTGTCATGTTGAAGGACAGAGCCTGGATTAGAACTGTACAGGGAGCAGGAAGGGTGTAACAACATGATTGCTGCCAAGTCTCAGCCCAGCCTGCAGACTGCTGCTGCAGTGTATCTGTCTTCTGCTGGCTGTTGCACACTCCACAGGTCTCTGTCAGGTGCGCCCTGCAGGTTGACATGCCACTGATGTTTGAAAAGTTTGCAATCCTCAGAAAGCCGCAGAAAAGACTGACTGAAACTGACAGACATCCTCATACTTCTTTGATAATCCGGAGTCAAAAACTGGAACACACAGACGCTACCCTACAGATATAATCCAGCACAAACACACAGCCCTTCTGTCCTCCTACTCATTTATTTGTCCCTTTTAATGCACTCCTACTCCAGAGTCTGCCTATTTCAAACCAATATGTTTTGCCATCATTGGCTTACAGATGGTTGATCTTCCTCCACAGACTATTTCCCCTCCTTCATCCTTCTCTTGGGTTTTTATTTTTCTCTCATGTCCCAAAACATAGACGCAGCAGCAGCAGCAGCAGTCATTATAATCCTGTGAGCTGCACGCTGATCACCAGCCAAGTGCACACTCCATGCTTCTGCAGTGCCACAGAGATTACGCACCCACACAAACACGCACTCAAGCATGCATGTGCACACAGAATCAAGAAACTCAATCAAAAACAATGAGAGATTAAAATCGATTTAGGGAAAAACAAGAGTAGAATGAGTTTCTTCTCCATTTCAATCAGGAGAAATTGGAAATGAGCTCACATCATTTCGCAGTAGATGCCCCGAGAGTCAGATTGTGATGTTCAAGTTTTCGGTTAAAAGTTAAAAGAGAGTGCAATTTTTTAAATAACCGTTAAGGCAGTGACATTTTGTTATCTTACAAAGCAGTGGAACGTCTTTCAGGCAATGCACAGTGATGCACTTACAAGGTTTAAGTTAAAGTGTCATGTGATTAAATTTGTGTGTGTGTGTGTGTGTGTGTGTGTGTGTGTGTGTGTGTGTGTGTGTGTGTGTGTGTGTGTGTGTGTGTGTGTGTGTGTGTGTGTGTGTGTGTGTGTGTGTGTTGGTTGCAGTTGCTCTTCATTCTGCTGCAGGATTCCCTACATTGTAAGTCACAGGGCCAAAGACTCAAACACAGCCTGTAATCCCCGATCAATCACAGATTTGATGGCCTAAAGATTAAACAGTTAATCTGCCCTCTCCTCTTTCTCTCTCTGGGTTTTTCATTTTCTGCTCTGTAAGAGGTCTAAGGCCAAGCTAAAGGTAGATGTAGTGTGGTCAGCTCTAAACGTGTTATCATCTTTACACTTCACTTCACATACAGAAGAGTATGATCAAGAAGAAAATGATGCATGCTTAATAAATGTAGGTTTGGACATATACTTCTAGTGATGATATTAACATGTGCCTTAATGAGAGAACAGCTAGCTTCTATCTGCAATGTTCCCCAATTTATTTGAAAATGTTATCAAACTGTACAAAAGATAAAACAAGTGTTTTTGTTATATTTGATCAAATTCCTTTTTTATCCATCGGTGTGAGTTTAATGCTTTCCTTGTCTTTTGCCTCTCCACATGGCCGGTTATCCTATATAAAACAATTTGCCTGCTGAAATGTGATTGGACAATTAATTCTCAGATTCATATGCAAATGAGAACACTTAAAACAAACAAAAAAAGTCCCTGTCCTCCAGATTCTGGTCTAGCATGCAGATTTCTGTGATAATGATAATGTTTTTATCTGAATCTCGATGTGATAGTATTATCAAATGATTACTTTGAATTGTCCTTAAGTATTTCTATCAGGTTTTTTTTTGCCAGTGTTAATTGTGGAAAAAAAGCATGTTAAGAAAGTGAATAACATAATGGGTCTGTTTCCTGAGACTCCCTCCAAAGGAATCACAAAATGTCTTGCGTTGGATATTCGGCTAATGTGAGAACCATTGTTTGTATATAAAGATGAATGATCTGTCGACGTTGGTATATTGCGCTGGAGGAGCCAAAGTTGCACAGTAGACTCTGCTAACCAAAACACACCTTTAATTTACTTGCAAGATCCCTCAGGTCAGTACAGTTCAAGGCAGAAATGATTCTTGTTTTGGTTTCAAGTAGACACTCACAGTTATGAAAGGTTCGATGACTCTTGTGTTAGTTACATTTCCTCTCCTTGTACATCCTTTACTCTGCTAGTCGGTAGTCGGTGCACACAGCCAATTATTATTATTTTTTTTACAACAACAACAAAATTAAAACAAAGCGTGAAGAACACTTGGATTTAAATCTGCATGATAAGAACCAACTTCTGAGTTTTGACCCATGTCCTATCTGTTATCTTGGAGGAGGCAAGGCTTTTGACGTATACTGCACCCAGTCATCAATCTTTTGATACAGTCTATGGTGATCACATTGTATTTCTCCAAGAGCAGTTCAAGAGCAAAACATGTAAGTGTATCCATTTAGATTAACGATCACAAACAAGTCATAAAAATATAAAGTCACCATAAAAATAAAATCATCTCTGTTTCTTGTACAATCAAGGTCTCCCGTATATAGGTTTGATCTTTGGCAACTGATAGAAATGATTAAGTTAATAATGTTTCAGGTTGTGGTTTACTTATCTTAAAAGTGACGAGTGGACACAAATGTGGAGGCTCCCAACGCTCTGTGCGTCACAGGTTGTAAAGCGCTGCCATTGTTAATTTAATAGAAATGTAAAAGTCTGGTATCATGGCCCCTATAATTGTGCTAGTGTTGCCAAAATATATATTTTTTAAATATCTGAATACTACAGAATCAGTAATCTCATTACAAAAAAAAACAGAAAAGCAAAGCTTGCCTCTGCCCCTCTCTTGGACTCATGAGAAAAGGTTATAGTGGCTTGCTGCATAATGAATATGATGATGAAAGATGGAGGATATCCTCTCAGGACATAAACAAAAAGCCCATCACCACGCTATGATGCACCTGCTGTTTTTGCATGGTGCACATTCAAGTGTGGAACAATATTGCTTTTGTTTATTACATTCCCATGGCTGTCTCTCTCCTGAGTGCTGCTGTTTATGGATTATTGTTGAGGACTGCTGAGGTCATTTCCCATAGACTCAACAATAGAAGAATGTGAATGGACAGGGGAGAAAAAGGAAGGTGGGAGCGATGGGGGGCCAGTGAGATATGAGTGTGCTTGTGTGTTTATGTTTGTGTCTGTTCTGCCCTCACTTAAAGCCCCTAATAAGCTCAACAACATAGATCAGTACGTAGACTGAGATGGATACGTGAGTGTGAGTGTGTGTTTGTAGGATAAAGTTCAGGCACAAGTGAAAGATGTTACCTCCCTAAAAGAGAGCAGAACTGATAGAAACTACAACCTGAATTGTAACTTCAGCTGGGATGTATTTACTGGTTTTAGATATTCCTGTATATGGAAATACATCTGCCAGAAAAATATTCTCCAAATAGTTAGCTTGACATTTAAGGAAATACTATTATTTACTTTGTTGCTTCAAATATGATGAAAAGATTAAGATCAGTATCTTATGAAGCTTTAAAGTCAGAAGCAGTTTTGCTCAGCGAAGCACAAAGACAGGAAAGAGATGGAAACTGCTACCTCGTATCACAATCTGCTCAGCAGCCACATAAGCCTCAGTAAAGCAGGGGTTCTCTTCTGGTTCAATTAAATAAATACAAAATTCAAAGTGTAAATAACCCATTTTGTTTTTTTCAGGGTGGTAATGTACCATACATTTTCAGAGATTTAAGAAAATCACTGCATCCAGCTGAGACATAGCCCTACACTTAAATGCTACAAAATACATTTTAAAGCTCCTGTGAGGATTTTTGAGCTGGTTAGGAAACTGTCTGATATTAATATTAATGCCTCTTTGTGAGCTACAAAAGCAAATGAGACCATCAGCACAAAGATTGATTATTTTTATAAACTTATTTTTAATGCTCGAAACAGCTGCCACAGGGTAGGTGTCGGAAAAGGGATAAACAGTATGGTGCAGTACCTTTTTTTTTTCTACAGCAAAGATTTTGGTTAAATGATACATTTGACTGTTTAAAGAAAGCAGAAAGAGATTTTTCATCTAAAAAAAGAGACTTCAACACCACGAATGTACAGGACAAGATCTGCAAGAAGACAACGTTGTTCACAGGGGGCACCAGAATTGACACAAACCTAGCTAAAGTTCCTCAAAGGAGTTTTAAACTTGTGGATATAATGTTTATATTACTGAGATTCAGAGGTGCCAGAATCTGAGTGTACATTGTGTAGAGAATTTCCACTCCTTGAGCTGTGTGTTGTCTGTTCCTTGCCTGTCTATGTTGCTCCACGCCAAACTCAGATGTAATTCTTCTTTTGTCAAACCCCTCACCACTTTCTCCAGGAACAGTATGACAAGCCCTGTTTTTTTAAATAGTTAATTATCTCAACCTGTTAGTTTGTCAGTAATTTTACACCTTTAAGACTTCTCGGTCTCCTTTTGAAATAGCTTTCTGAACTCCATTGTTGAGCTGCCAGCAGACGATATTTGATCAAATCAGCCATGCTTTGAAATCAAAGCTAAATTTGATTCGGGGAGGGTGGAACATAAGGCTAGGTTTAGACTTTTAAAAATATACGTCCTGCTCTCCATCCAAAATCCTTCCTGTCACGCTAAGCTTCGCTTGTGAATGCAGATTTTGTTAAGGTTGTACAGAAGAAGGCTAAGTTAACTGCTGGCTTTAGCTAAAAAGATAAAGAAATGTTATGCACTCTGATATTTTTATGGTCCAATTCATGCCCAAAAACCTGCTGCTAATCTGCTGCTCTTTTCTGATTACTAGGGTAATATTTATTTGAAGATCAAGATGTAAATGCTCCATGGTGTAGGAGATCTTATTTGTTTTCTCTTTTGATGTTGCATCCACATCTAAAATTTAATAAGTAATGTGATGTTAGCACAATTAGCGCTTAGGGTAAATGGGAAAAAGTCTACCATGATTAAGTGATTTAGCACCTTTTTATCTAGGCATGAATGACAATAGTATACAGACAGGATGCATTTGATAAAGAGTGTTTGGACCATTTCTAAAAGATTGAAATTGTTATCTTGAGAACATTAGTATCAAAAATGTTAAACTACAAAAAGTCTTTCTTACTAGTCTGCAGACTTCAAAACAAGCATGCAGAAACACATTTGTGACGACTGAATCCACAATATTTCCGAGATATCAATTTGAAACAAACAGATTTTATTACCAATTACCTAATGCAGATGCTCTTTAATATCCTTAATGGTGTAATCTACTTCCACCGCTCGCCTTCTTACCTCCCAGCGACCCACAGCTGTTTATATAAGGGGACACAAAAGGCACAATGCACTGCTCCAATATGAAACTATTAAACTATTTGATCTAACAAAGTAGATATGATTCAAGTTGTACGCGTTATCATGTGATGATCATCATATTTTTGATGATTGATGTCAGCAGAGCAGATAAGTTCTCAGAGGTCTGTCTGTATTTTAAGATTGTGTGGGTGTGTTCGCATGCAATAATATGTATTGTATGCCAAATGCATATTGGCATTTTCATTTATTTTTGTCTGCAAATACCCCCCCCCCCCAAAATTAAAAATAACAAAACAACAACAACTCAAGTTAGGAATTAGTGCTTGCTCTAGTAATTATCTAATGGAGGCTGTATTTATCATTAAGAGGATATAAACTGCTGTAAATTGAGACAAATATGATGTGCTGCTTTTCTATGAATGTAAAAATACAGTCTGCCATCAGTTGAATTTCCTTTAAATACTGATTTTGTAGTTAAATGTTTAAAAAAAACTGTATAATAGTACAATATTTAAGAGGGACTTTAATAGGTTCAGAGAATTGTTGAGATTAAATGAAGGATGTAAGCTGTGCTGTCAACAATGATGATAAATTGAAGTGGACCTAAAGTGGAACCCTGGGTTACACCACACTTTCAGCAATGCCTTTCAGTCGAACCAGCTGTGGGAACAAGTTCTCATGCCTGCGACAAGATAGCATGAAAACATTTTGAAGTTTAAGCGATAAAATGTACAAATAATACATATCTTAAGCTGTTTCTCATATTACCAAGTAGTGGTGAACAAATCACAACTGATCCATGATCTGTTCAGATCAACCCTCCATGGTTCTGGCCGCACGTGATCCACAGATCAAGTTGTTGTGCAAAAAAAATAAGTAAATTACGTCTATTAAAATATATTTTTACGCAGGTTTTTGGCAAACTTTCACGCAGATACAAGTATTGATCATGCAGGTAACAATTGGTGGTTACAGGTGACAACAATCAGAAACTTAACGTTAGTAATGTTATAGCCTGCTGTAGTCTGTAGCTGTAAACTCAGCCATGTATTATCATTATAGTTATAATTAAAGAATTGTATGTGTAGGCTATAGCCTATGAAGAAAATAGAGAATGTGGTACATTATTAAGACAATATTTTTTTGGGGGCCGATCTCAAAAACCATCCGATCTATAATCCGATCTTAACAATGAGATTTGTGATCCGTTGTACCACTGTTACAAAGACAATATACTATATCAGTTCCTTCTTAAACTGTTCAAACTTCTTTCTTATCTGAAACCTTGATGGTAAGAAATGGAATTCACAGATTCAAAGAATCTTATACTTCATAGATAGACACCTGGAATTAGCATTGTATTAAACCACACTGTTGGTCACACTGGACACACTAAAAAAACAGAACCGGAGTTGATGCAGCAGAACTACAGACACAATCTTTTTCAGTATATATTTCTTCAAATCAATTAAAAACTTGCTGCTTACCCACAAATCATAAACACTGCTGACTATATGGTCAGAGTTTTAGGTTCATATGTGAGTAGCTGCTAATGGAGCCCTGAGCTACTTGCTTTTATCAGATTTCTTGAATGTACTAAAGAGGTCTGGTAGGCTTACTTCTTTTTTTTACTCCACAAAAACATTTTTTTTGTTTCATTTGAATCTTTTAGTCTCCAGCTTAATCAAGTGACCACCCAGGTAATTTACCATGCTCTCTATGGATCCTCACAAAGCTTCATACAGCTGTTGAGTAGGGATTGGCATTCATTGTAATCTAAATACTCAAGTACTTGCATTACCTTATGAACAAGTACTCAAGTACTCAGCAGTTATATATTTCTTACTGTATTAAGAAATGTCAGACTCGGACCTCCACCTGATCTGCTATGTTTTCTGTGTCGTGGCGCTCATCAGTTGTGTTTCTGTAGGACAGCAGTCTTCAAATCCCAGTTCTTAATGAAATGACAAGTGATGGTAAACCTATGTTACGTATGACTCCGTGGTGAGAGCTGTCCATGAGTCTGCAGTAACAGACACTTCTGCTGTGCTGTTCTGCACAATGTTTTTGCGCTTTCTTCACACATCTTTTCAACTCTCGTAGCTTTTATAAGCCGTGATAGTGGCTTGTACTCCGGCTCGACAAATGCCTCAACAAACTCGCAGAAACTTTATCCTTCCACAAAACTTAATTGAGGCATACTGTATTTCTAGTCACAAATTTTTGTTATTTAATTATAAGCTCATCTTGACAAAAGGCTAATCTTCTTCGCTCTGGTATCATCACAACCACGTGTGCTAACAGGGTTAGCAAACGATGTGATACAAGACTGCCTGTTGTCTGTGTCTGCTGGTTTTTCCTTGTGCTTTGAGCACATGCGGTAAAGAGAGAAACAGCATGATTTTTATGAATATGATTGTGATCTTTCAATGACGAGGTAGGTAAGGAAAAGCAATAGTTCAGGCTAAAAAATGTACCTGCATAAGTTTTAAGAAGTCTTTGTATTAAATGTGTTTAAGGATAAACACAATGACTGTTTGGACAAAATTCAAAGTGATCACCAATATACAATATAGGAGTATAAATTGACCTATAGGGGCTTTGTTACTTATATGAACATACCCAGTATGTTGTTTTGGGGCATTTTCCTAAGAGTGCAGTCTGAGCTTGTTCAGCTATATTTATTACATGCATTACAAAGTCTACACAACTTGCCTTCTTTAAATCTTCCTGCCGTTTAAAGAGAAAGGAGCAAAAGGAAAATGTTAAATTACAGAAAGGCACAAGATTTAAATGCCAGCACAAAGGAGCACTGACCCCACTTCTGCTTAAGGTTAACCAGCCTGTGGAAAAATACCATAGAAATCCCTCAGTATACTTCATAAATGTATTATTGATGCGTTTCTTCCATAGTGTCTGATAAAAATCATGATAATGTATCCCAGTCACGAAGCCAGTGCATAAAAAAATAATCC
Organism: Tautogolabrus adspersus; assembly: GCA_020745685.1. Lineage (NCBI taxonomy): Eukaryota > Metazoa > Chordata > Actinopteri > Labriformes > Labridae > Tautogolabrus > Tautogolabrus adspersus. The sequence goes on from CM036546.1 coordinate 22,558,764, forward strand.
CAATAAGAGACATTGCAATGCAGTGCAGAGTTATACATCCTTTTCTAATGCTCTCTGTGTAATGTCAAACCTTTATAAATGGCTCAAGAAAAGGTTAAACTTCATTGTCGTTCATTGCATCCCTGCAGGAAATCCCAAGTCGAACCATTTCCTGAGGAAGCTGCTCAAAACAACTCTGGGTTGAAATATGAATATTACTTCATAGTTAACCAGAGGACGCTGTCAGAGGGATGAGCGGCGTTAGTTTTGCGGTCAGCCTGGGGTGTTTTTGATCGGTTTCTCAATGATAGAGACTGGGACATTCATGGTCCCATCAATATTCATCCATTAATAACACGGAAATATTGGACAACATGATGACCTATGGCATCTAATATCGGTTTTGTTTTTTAAATACAATATGTCGGACATGGAATTCCCCCCTGGGTTACAGTCAGAGTATCTAATTCAGCATCATATTCATGTATTAACATTTCCAGTTGCCTGCTTTGTAGGAACAAACGTCTAAACATTTTAAAAATAACCAGATGAGGAAAAGTCTGATACGAAAAAGGCACCTATTTGATTTTTTTCCATGAACAAACCCAGGGCTGCTCTACAGTCATTTAATAGTGGCTGTTTCCATAATTATATCTATTGACAAAGTGAGCAACCATTATGCTGCCGTGTCACATGCAAACACTCAATAAGCACATCTCGGTGTCTTTCATTTCCTGTTACTAGACTCTAATATCACATTGAGCTCTGTGAGATGAAACAATTCTTTCAAAAAGGGAAGATAAATATATCTTAGGAGGAAAAATGGCTAATGATGATATTGTTTGTGGAATAAATATTTATGACAATGAAGATATGATGACATTTTTCATTAAAATGTTATTTAAAAAATGTTTATTTTTCCCTATTACAAAAACTAAATATATTAAGTTAACAAAGGAAAAGAAAAATCGGATTTAAAAGATTGTCATTTCAGCAACTAAAATGGAAAATGGCTGCACGCCTCTCTGTCCCGAAGCAAACATACTATTTGGCTTTCCCCACAATAAAGGGAAAAGGGGATTTTAAAAGGATTAGGAATAAAAATAAAAGGATTTCTTCATAAAAAAAAGTAAGTAATACTAAAGAAATATATTATAAAATAGACTTTGGATAATATAATCAAAGATGGCTTATAGTTTCTGACTGAAGTACAATAGCATCACAGGTTTCTGTCTGTGTATGATCATGTGTGTATGAAAACGAGAGCAGCCAATGTCCTGAGCTGTTTGGTTCCTTAGTTGTTCTTTATTCTATAAAAAGAGTTATTTTACTCCTCCTTAAGCCAGATTAAATATCTTGTTACATTTAGTATATCTGACAAAAACACACATGAACACACGTGACTCACGTACGCTCAGAAAGTGGGTGTGGCGCTGCTGTGGATTTGTTAAAGGGGATCAGTAAGTCAGTGGGAACAGTAACCAAACAAATCATGTTTATTTATACCTCGGTCTAATCCTTGACCTTTGACCCCAGCTCACCTCTCACGCTGCTAAAATGCAACGCCTTTGACAGATCAGCTCACTTTATCTGCTCAACATGCTGTGCTGACTGTGAACAGCTTAGAGGGTGCCAGTCTGATGCTGCCAACATGTGTTTATTTGTGGTCTCTGTGTATTTCTGATGTGTTTAAGTATGTATGTATGTGTGTGCCAGGCATAGGTGAAAGTGGTTATCTTTAACCCTTGTGTTTCTCCTCCAGGGATTAATGGCCAGACTGTGGAAATGGATGATGGGAAGTGGGGGTATGTTGGCTCAAAGGTGGATCTTCGTTGTCGGTTCATCAATAGTTCCCCGCCTGTCAAAATCTCACAGGTAACACAATTGATGGCCCACCTGAGCACGGGAATTACACCCACATTGTTTTTGTAACATTGAAGGATGACATCATAAAATAAATGACCAGATGATAAAAACTGATCGTAATGACTCCTGTCATTCGCTTGCATGTCATACTCAGTTCACAGCCAAGACAGTACGCTAATTAATCCGTCAATTAAATACACTAGACAAAGATCAAAGAATTAAGGTCTTGAGTGGAAGCCTTGTTTTTGTGTCCGGTACTGATGATAAAATTACACAGTGATGTACATGTTTTCTAAATGATATTTGTGTTCATATTAAACTATTCACCAGGATAAAAAAGTATTTGATAAACTTGACTTGAAATGTAATCCTTGACTGGATCTCAATCTACATGTGCCTTGCAATTTAAATGATGTTTCTGTAAAATAATAAACATAGTTTAAATAGAAATAACTAGTTTTAGTTAGACGCATGAGTTGCGCGAAATGTATGCATTCGTACCAAATCAAACATGTTTGTGCCAAATAAAATGCAAATATGAGAGCATGGATGGGGATATAACCTTTCGTCTTTCCACTACTGTGTGGGTTTCAGGGCCTCAGAAAGGCTAGAATATTGCTAGTGATGATATAAGCAAGCAACAAACAAGCTTGCATTGACCACATAAATGTACCCAATTAATCAAAAAAAAAATTTTGCCTGACTTTTTCAAAAGAAATCTAGTGGATAACACCTTTTTGTGCCTTGTTTGACTCTGTGTTGTTGTAGATGTTTAATTACTGCGGCTCACGAACATCATTTGGATTTTTCTGACTAAACCATCCCTGGTCTGTCCTTCATGTAGATATAAGTCAACAGTCTGTTTAAGGCAACCTGGAAATACAGGGAAGGTTATAAATACAATTGGATCAATAAACTGCTTCATGTCATATCTTTAAGTGACTTTGTTAAACCATGCTTCGTACCTGATTCTGAAACATCAGGTACGAAGCATGGTTTACTTCAAGATGCTATTTTTAATTTATATATCACATTGCAGAAACAATGTGACAGTATAACCCCAAACCTAACAACTATGTATTATCAATTGTAGTTTCATTTCTCAAAAGTTGATCAAAGTTTGTCAGTGTAATGTTCATATTTGTAATCGCTCCTGCCAAGTGGAAAGTAAAGTCAGTTATTACATCTAATGCAGGAAAAAGTCTCTGATGAAATAAACAGCACTAAGAAAGAATGAGAGGAAAAAACAGTGCATGTTTGTCTCCATGTAATTCAATTCAATGAAATACTGGAAAATGTCATTTTGCAACTATAAGAGGGGCACAACAGAGGACTTAGCATTATGTATTTTAATAGCAGGCTTAATCATTTTTTGTTTGTCAATAGCCTGAAGACTATCCATCCATCTATTGATGATACTCTTTTAAGGGTTGCTAAGGCTGTAGCCTATTCTAGCTGTCATTGGACGAGAGGCTGGGTACATCCTAAGCCCAGGGCTGACCTATAGAGACAACATTGACACATGGACTCATATCTTTAGGCAATTTAGAGTCACCAATTAAACCAACGAGTGTGTCTTTGGACTTTGGGAGGACGCCAGAGGACTTAGAGAGATTCCACACTAGCCAAGAGAGAACACGTGAAAGCCACGCTAAAAGCTCCTTTCCAGACAGCTGGTTGAAACCAAGAAGCTTCTGTCTGTGAGAAGCAGTGCTAATCACCACAACACTGTGTCCCCTCTTTGAACTCAATTATCCTGCTTTTTCAGATGTCTATTTTTCATTTTAGAGCTATCATCATCTCACACCATCAGTAACTTCCAATTCATCCATTCTTCTCTTTCAAGGTGACATGGCAGAAACTGGTGAATGGCACCAAGCAGAACGTGGCGATCGCCAACCCCTCTCTTGGTGTGTCTGTTGCCCCGCCCTACAGGGAGCGAGTGGCCTTCAAAAACGGAGCAGTGAGGCGACGAACTCCAAATCTAGAAGACACCACTATCACCTTTTCCTCGCTGCGCCTCTCTGATGAATGCACCTACATCTGCGAATACACAACGTTCCCCGCAGGGAACAGAGAAAACACAGTAAATCTCACTGTCTTCGGTAAGACAGATGTGTAATGGTCTGGGCCTTAAGTTGGAAACTGTGAAACATCACTAATCTTAAAAACCTCAATCTGTTTTGTTATGTTTTTACACTAAGGTTTAAGTATGGATTAAAACATTTTAATTTAATGAGTTAAAGTCACTGAGTTTGGAGAAGCTTGAATGTGGAAAATGTTGCCAGCTTCTAAGCAAAGCTAAAAGCTCCAGGCTCTAGAGTCATGTTTACATGTTTAAAATGTTGCTTATATGTTACAAAGGAAATCAGCCCATGATTTAAAAATGATATGTAAGGCAAGGCAAGGCAAGTTTATTTGTATAGCGCTTTTCATACACAAGGCAGACTCAAAGTGCTTCACATCACTTCACTTCACAACATGTCATACAATAAAGTGAAAGAAAATGCAAGAATTAAAAAACAGAGATTGACAATAGAAATTTTGGAAATTTTGGAGGACATTCCTTGGCATTTTTACTACTTTCAGACCCCATACTTGTGTTTGAAAGACTCACGTGAGATTTTCCCTGAATCCTGGAAACGTCTTTGCAGGATGCGTATTTTTATGGTTGTACGCCAAACCAGACAATCCAATACTTAGGATTGAAATCCAATACTTAGGATTTCCGTAAGATTAAGGCTTAAATCTTACTTCAGATACAGTAAATGCCAAGTTCAGTCTCAAATGTATGTTTGTCTAAAAACAAAGACTCTTGACTCAATTCAACATGATCCAAACAATCATAATTTATACTAATACATTCCTTGGCATTTTTACTACTAAATGTAGAAGAATTCTCTTTTAGTTGATAGCTTTAGACCTATACTCACATAGGATGAACAGTACCTGTAGGACACAAAGAATTACATTATAGCTTGTAAAATCTTGACTTAATTCAATCATCATCATTGAATATAACGCTTTAAATGACTTTGGTGCGTGCAAATCCATTACCAAATCAAATGCTGATTAGATGTACTTTAAAGAAAATGTTAAAGTGTTAAACTGTCAGGACCTTGAATGGGCTGGTATATGTTAGAAATAGATCAACATCATGTTTTTTATGTTTTTTTTCACTACCTCAGTTCGCCCCACAACTCAGATGAGTCTGTCCACACCAACCCTTGTGGCTCGCTCGTCCAATCTGAAAACACCCGTGGCCACCTGCATTTCAGCCAATGGAAAACCACCTGGCACCATCAGGTGTGTGTGTATGTGTGTAAAATGGATGCTTTAGTGGAGGAAGAGGAGTGTTTCTGCTCCTCATTTTTAACTCTGTTATAACAAATCAGGATACATCTCTGTGTGATGACACTGATTCCTTGTTGGTGTGTTCAGGTGGGAGACGAGGGTGCCAGGAGAAGTGACAACCAGAGAATACAAAAACTCAGACGGGACATTCACTGTTCAAAGCGACTACATTTTGGTGCCAAGCAAAGAAAGACACAAGGAGACACTCACCTGTGTCACCTCATACAACGAGGAGGTCTTCACTGACAGTGTCACCCTCGATATTCAGTGTACGTTTTTTTCTTATAGACAACATTAAGCACATAGCTATACAGATTTAACTTAGTATGAAAGCTGAATGTTTTTATTTTGAATCAGATGAGCCAGATGTTTCAGTGGATGGGTTTGATGGAAACTGGTACCTGAACAGAGAAAATGTCCAGCTGAGCTGCCAAGCTGATGCCAACCCGGCCGTCTCTCTGTATCAGTGGCGACTGTGAGTACAACTTTGTTTGAATGTGTTCAAATTTACTGATAGAGTGAGGTCATCTTAACACTATGAGATTAATTAGGTTGTTGTCAAGAAATGTCCAAAAGCTGAATAGATCCCTCCTGCTCTGTATCATAAAATGAAGTTACAAGGCGGACATAGTGTGGATTGAAGTTGGTGTCCACTTTGTTTAAGTGTTTTATTTTCTGTTTATTCTTCAGTGTTAATGGCACAATACCAAGCAATGCAGAGATCCGAGAAAATATCCTTACCTTTAAAGGGCCGGTCACGTATGAGGTCCAAGGCACCTATGTGTGTGATGCCACCAACAGCATTGGGACGCGATCAGGCTCTGTGGAGGTCAGCATAATAGGTATGTTTACCTGGGCTCTGGAAAAAAAAACTATGACTGCTACTGATGTTATAGTTTGTAATAAAAGTGTTTCTTTAAAAGCAAACATCAGTTATAGGAAATAATAAAGCTAACATTAAATGTGCTTGATGTTTTCTTTTTAGAAAAGCCAGTACCACAGATTGCAACAGGTGATGTCATCAGCGTAGTTGCCTTATTACTTGCTGCTGGAGTGCTCATGGGCATTACGATAACAGTCCTGGTGCTCAAAATAAGAAGCAGAAAAGACGACTCCTCGTATGTAAACAGTCCATCATTTCTCCCCCCATTTGTTTCCTTTGTTTGCTGGTTATTCCTTTGATGTTTTGTACCCTGCAGTACCATCCTCATCTTTTATTCTCTTTTCCTCCTTCGTCAGAAATGACTCTCCGTCCAAAAAACTGTCACAGCCGATAAGGAAAAGACCAGCCGATGACATCCAGGTACCTTTGAAATGCCACGTTTAAAGAGTTGCCAGTGTGCTCAAGTGCATCAAAATAGAAAATACAAAAACTGCCAAAGCCAAAGGGCATTAATCCCATCAGGCCTGAAGGCTGAAAGAAGCTCCGAGCAAGTAAATTTAAACCTGGTCACAATCAGTAACCTACTGATACAGGTCAGGGGTTTCATCGTGTCAGTGGGTTGGAAAAACTAAATGATAACGAACTTAAATGCCACTTTTTTAATCCCTGTGTTTAAGATTACAAAGTGTCTTCTATAATGTTTGGTTTAATTTAATAGTTAAACAGTCCTTACTAGAGGTTTAATCAAGTTAAAAACTGACCTGGTAAACGCCTGTGTTGGTAGCCTTAGTAGTGTAACTCTATCATAAGCACTGCTTTACATAGATGACCAACAGTTTATCATTACGCAGTTTTATATGTGGAATGAGGCTCTGTACTATACCAGAGCTTGTTAATTAATTAGTGCAGAATTTAGGACCAAAATGACTTCATTTTAGGTGGAATCTGTGTGATCAGAGGAGTTGTGGATGAAGTGCTTTGCAATAATGTAAATTTAGGTGTTGTACAGTTTAAAAGACTAAGCAGTCTTCTTCCTTTGATGCAAGGTTACCTTTCATGCTCCTGCTACTTTTAAATCAGTATAAAAAAAGCTTGAAATCTTTACTATCACTACACCTTATTCATAAAAGTGTTAAAAATGGGAACCTCTATATAATTAGACTTAAACACTGCTTGAAGGATGAAATACTTTTATCTTGGTGTCAAATCCCTGTTAATCGTAAATGTAGTCAATTGAATCAATAAATTCCTCAGTGACTGGAATACTTAATGAGACAGCGCTCCTTTACCTGTGCTGACAGTGCCTACACATACCAGGATGCATTGTGTTAGAGGTGGTGCTACCTTGAGCTTGCATTGGCCATATAGTCTAGCTAATAAAATTAAAGCTGAATTACTAAATTACCCCAAAAACTATAAAATGTATCCCCATTCATAACATTGTCCATCCATCCATTTTCTTCCGCTTTTCCGAGGTTGGGTCACGATGGCAGCAGAAAAAGTAAGTCAACCCAGATTACCCTCACCCTCGCAACGTTTTTTAGCTTCTCTTGGGGGATTCTGAGGCGTTCCCAGGCCAAGTGGAGTATATAAACCCTCCAGCGAACTCTGGGACTACCCCACTTTCTCCTCCCAGTTGGGCGTGCCCGGAAAACCTCCAAAGGGAGGCGTCCAGGATGAACCACCTCAACTGGCTCATATCCATGCGAAGGAGTAGCAGCTCTACTCCGAGCTTGCCCCGAATGTCTCACCTCACCCTTCCTCTAATGCTGAGCCCAGCCATCCTCTGGAGGAAACTCGTTTCGGCTGCTTGTATCCGTGATCTTATTCTTTTGGTCGCTACCCATAGCTCATGACCATAGGTGAGGGTTGGAAAGAAGATTGACAGCTAAATCGAGAGCTTTGCCTTCAGGCTAAGATCCCTCTTCATCACAACGGTTCGGTACAATGCCCGCATTACTGCCCACACTGAGCCATCCTACTGTCAATTTCACGTATGGCAAAATATCATCCACACCTGATGCCTTGCCACTGAGGAGCTTTCTAACTGCCTCAGTGACATCTGCCAAGGTTAATCTTAAAGTTTCCCGAGGATGTTTGCCAGAAGTTCCTTAAGGCCAACCGAACGTTCTTCTCCATAGCTTCCCTGAACTCCTCCCACACCCGTGTTTTTGCTTCCCAAACACTGAAGCCACAGCCCATCAAGCAACCCCGATACCTGTCAGGTGCTTCCAGAGACCCCGGGTTAACCAAGCCCAAAATGCCCACTTCTTCAGCCTGATGGCTTCTTTCACCGCTGGTGTCCACCAGTTAGTTCTAAGGTTGCCACCAAGACAGGCCCCAATGGTTTACTGGCCGCCACTCCATAGCAGCCGCTTCCACAATAGAGACTTTGAACATGAACCACTCAGACTCCATGTCACCAACCTCCCCAGGGATGAAAGAAATTATTTCAGAGGTGGACAGGGTTATTCACGGTCAGGGTTCTCTGCCAGATGTTCCCAGTTCACCCACACTACACTTTTAGGCTTACCAGGTCTGTCCAGCAGCCTTCCCTGCCATCTGATCCAACTCACCACCAGGTGGTGATCAGTTGACAGCTCTGAATGTCCAAGAGTTACGTCCGCAGATCTGATGAAACGACCACAAAGTTGAACATCGATCTTAAGCCTAGGGTGTTCGTGTACAAAGTACTTCACACTTATGAACACCACTATGCTCAAACATGGTGTTCATTTTGGCCAATCCATGACAAGCACAGAAGTCCAATAACAAAGGCAGACCCTCCCCTCACCCAAAGACTAAAATAACAATGACAACTTTAGATGTTTCTCACAGTATAATACACATAGCTAGAAAAAAGATGATACAGCAATTCTGCAATAATTGATGTATTGCAAGAAAATACTATAATGATTTGTAACAATATCTGATTCACTGGAGATTATTGTGATTATTCACTGCAATATGGTGCCAATTTCACCTCTTTTCACGCTTAAATTTCACCTCTGTCTGACTTTATCCCCCTGTCTTCTTCTTCTTCTTCTTCTTCTTCTTCTTCTTCTTCTTCTTCTTCTTCTTCTTCTTCTTCTTCTTCTTCTTTTAACCCACTGTTCTTCTTCGGCCATGTAACTTCAGTCAGGTTACCTTCATGCAGGTCATACACGCTACAATGAGGGGTTGGGCAGAAGTGACGCATCTATTCAATTGGCAGGGAAATCTGTTAAAAAGATAACTATTTTTGAATTGATATTTGATATTTGGCACCAGTTATTCTATAATCATTTCATACAAATCAGGATGACGATATATTACCTAATCAATTTTTTTCCCTTGGTATAAATTGTGGGTACCTTATGTACTTTTCCAATTATTGAGCATGTGTATCGTTTCTCATAACCCACCATGTTTATCATGTCTGTCATCTCTTCACAGCATTCAGGACGATTTTATGAAGAGCTCCCAAACACAGCGGACTACGTGAGCTACAGGCTGGCCTGCAACAAGGAGGACTATCCTGAGCCCTACTCCCCTCCCATCAACCCTCCTCTGTCATTTTTGCCCCAGCATCCTTACCATTCATCACACACAACCCCCGCAACCAGCAGCAGCAGTAGCAACACCATTTCAAAAAACACTTTCTCTCCTCCTCCACACACCGCAGCCATCTTTAAATACCCCTCAGTACCAGGCCTGTCTTCACCTCCCCCAGGAGTGGGGGCGTATACTTTTCCCAAAGAGCAGTACGTCTGAACCGGCAGTGAATTTGTCTTAAACTAAAACTGCTTCAATGAGGACAGATGACACAACACGATTTTCCTCCAAACCTTTCCTGTAAGGGAGATTTTGTTCGACTCTGGCAGTGCCTGGCAGACCCAGGCAGTGTCTCTGCACTGTCTGCACCGTTGTGGACAGCTTTGGATAAAAGCGTCTGCTAAGTGAATTGTAGCTCCGGGGGAGCAAAGGACAATTCAGCTTTTGGTGTCAGACTTTGAATTGAGTCAAATTTCTAAATATTTTATTGTTTTGTTGTGTCTTTTATTATATAATCTATTTTGTGAAAAGGGAAGATTGTTGGACCATGATTTCATGTCATTTGAAAAATGTATATTGAATGGATGTATTACATTTGATTTGCAAATGCTTACGACATAAGATTATTTCTTGATCTCCGATGTGATCCACCCCTTACTTTATCTGATATTGTATAATTTTGTAGAAAAAAACCCCGAAAAAAGTATTACAATGTCATTCTTTATCTCTGAGGCCCACTTTTGATCCTGCAACATTCATACCCATAATCCTTTCACTGTAGAACAGCGGAACTCTCCTTTTCATGTACCTCCTGTTCAGATAAAATACTTTGAATTTGTTTGTATTTTGTATCATGTTTTTCTTTGCATTTGAAAAAAACCCACATTTTTATGTACTAAAGAAATGGTGTTGTTTTATGAAATTGATGTTTTTATTCATGGTTTTAGTGTTCAGAGATTGGTTGTTGGATGAGCCTTGAATTTTTAGCATTAAAATAAAATTGATCATGTTAACTTGTGTTAATGGTGACTGAAAACTATGAAACCATATACTTACTATTCCACACTCTTGCCTTTAAAAGTCTCTTTTTATACAATGAAATATCCATTAACAGTTACACATCTGCTCTGAGCTTTTTTCTTGACGTTGTTGAAGAGTAGTTCGGATGGTTAGTTTATTAGTAACTGTATCAGCCAGATAAATCATCATGTTGGTGATCAGTTTGCTATTTAGGCTCAAACTGAAATATGCCTTTTTGAACTGTTAGATTGATTGTCATTAAATGTTGTGCTGTTGTGAACGGCCTTAAGAGGACGATTGTTTCAGAAGTTCCTCCAGTAGGTCAAAGTCCCAATTATAATTTGCTTACCAGCAACTCTAAGTTTGCTAACATGCAATACTGAAACAACAAACATGGTGACCTTATTAATCGCATGTTATCATTGTCTATGTAAATGAGCATGGTAGCATGCTAACCTTAGCTTTGAGCTCTAGGCCCTGTTGTGACAGTACAGCATCAGATTTACCAGCTTGTCCCATTGACAGAACAGGCACTAATTATTCAGGATTAGCCTGGTTGCCATTTTTTATATTGAAAACTGTCATAATAAATTATCTGTTCCTCTTTGATGGGGTCAAACAGAGTTCAGTATAGGGATTTGTTACGGCTTATAACCCTCTGGTATTTGATGTTTAATCATAAAATGATGTGTTACAAATTTGAGAGTATGGTTTAGTATCCACAAAATAAAAAACAAAAATAAAATGTCATTATTATGAGCAAGTACATATTTTTTTCCCAGAGCTATGGAATGGTGGTCATATTTTCATGGACGTTTAAACAAAGAAATAATGTAATGCTAGCATTTCCATATAGAAAGCCAAGAGGAGAAGAAGCATACTTTTGGTGTCCATGTTTCGGTTCTCATACGGTTACCACTTGAACGCAAGCCTTTCCTGTACACGACTTCACGACTTAGCGAGTTCTATTGGAAGGCCACATCAGTCTGCTATTATTAATAGATGCTAGACTCTCAGCCTGTTGCTGATTGTATACTGATCAAATTCATGACAATTAATTCCCAGCTCCTTGAACTTCCTTTTGTTTATTAAAATTCATTCTCTTCAGCTGCATCTGTCTGTTGTACAACAATGCTTAATTGTCTAAGCCTTGGAAAGATCTGGGTCACTATCAGAAGGCTGGTGCTGCCTTTGATGGACCTGAGAGCTGTGATCTTTGGATCTTTCCAATTACACCTTCCCATCTGCCCTTTTCTTAATGAAACCAAATAGAGTTGTTAAAATGTTTATATGAAAATACATATAAACATTTTACTTAAGTCTTTTTCTCAGTTGTTGAGTTTTACAGCACAAATATAAGAGTAGAGTGTAAAGATTAAGAGAATGTATTGGTTCTGCATGAAGCACATTTGTTTTTTAAAGTGGATTATAAACATAAAAACAACTTCCATTGTGATAACCATTGAAGATAAATAAATACTTATGACAGCATCTTCCTGTTTTAACTGTTTCACACATAAAGTGTAATTTCACTTGATTGTTGTGATATTTTTAAATAGATATGGCTTCTCCCTCATTGTCTGTCTTGTTTGATTGCATTTCAGTCTTTGCCAAGAGAGGTAAACTGATCCCTGTCCTGCATTCATGCATGACACACATCTCACATTACATTCTCATGGTTCCACTTAACATGCTCTCTTTATTTTTTCATTAACAAAGAAACTCACATCAAGTATATCTAAAAACACTGAACAACAGTAACTTGATAGACGACTGCGTGTTTGTGCAGAATCAGCACATCACTAACTGGACACTGCCGCTTTATATCTTTAAACTGCGGCATGCAGAGTGTCGAGGTCACAGCATGTTGCATGTTGTGAGGAAAAACAGACCAACTCTACGAGATGCCAGATTTCTAAATCTATTTTAATCCTAATCCCATCAGTACAGTTTACTCTGCTCTCTGGTCCTCTGAAATTAAAAATCTGAGGCCTTTAATTTCACAACTCAACCAAGATTTGATTTTACTGGGAAAAAAATATCTTTTTTCTGAGCTCATTGCCTCAAAAATCAATTGCAAACTTGTATTGTTTATGCAGCCTGAAAGACCTTTATGTCCCTAAGCCTGTACTAAAAATAAAAAAAGAAATACAGAGAAAAAAAATTGTAAAACCCTGTTTGATTCCCTGTTTTTCATTCCTTATTTTTGTGCTCATCCACTGTAAGGCAGGCTGAAAAGAAGATTGTATCTATCTGGATGAATAATTCCTCATTCTGTCACATAACAGAGTTAAACAAATCTTTGATTACTCCAAAATCTATATGATATACAAGTTATATATATATATATATATATATATATATATAGTATATACAAGTTTTGAGATTTTATGTTTGTGTTTAATTGTATTGTTTTGTCGATGAAATAAACTGACAAATAATAAATTACAGTGTTGACTTGTGAATTAGGAGAAAAGATGCAGATGAATATAAAGTCTAGTGGAGTAATGTTCACGTGAAGAGCCTTGATATCAGCTATTAGTTAATGTGCAGGTGTGTTTGGAAGACTAACCTGTCCTCCTATGCTTCTAACCTGTATAATAGATGAGCTCTGTATCGCTGTGTTATTCTAACCCTGCAGGAGAAAGAAAGAGGGATGGAGGGATAGAGAGAAAGGAAAAACACATGAATAATTGAGTCCAAATCAGTTTAGTGACCCTCCGTCCCTTCCGACTCTCAGTCTCATACGGTCAATGGGATTCTACCTCTGGATCTGAGAGAAGAAAAGAGACAACCTCAGGGAGGGTAACTTATGACAGGCTGTTTCTGTGGGCCATAGCTCTTCGCTTTCACATTGACATTTTTTTAGAGTAAAAAGGTTGTTGGACTCTGGATCATCATGATACCATGGTGGCCCAACTGCTAGGGCTGGCATTTCTTTTCCTCCAATATACGTGTACTGAGGCCACTTCTACCACTTATGGTAAGTCCAGTGTCTTTGAATTAATTTTCACCTATTTGAATTGCAGTTTGTCTTCTACGTGAGAGTACATGAACGGTCAAACAGCATTAGAATAAAACCTGCCATTACCTCAGATAGCCTATGATTTTGGTGAATCACACCAATAATTGACAGCTGTTTTCAAAAGTAGGTCATGATATTGTTGTACCTGTGTGAATAAAAAAACAAGAGATTTTTTGGAGGATAAAAATCAGTTAAATGTGTTACTGTATCATTTATTAAATAGACAATTGTACATTTAAAATAATAAAAATGTCATTGTTCTTTGATAAGACATGCTATGATACCAAAGTATCTGCGATGAGCTAATATTAGATATATCAATACATCAGTTTATCTGATATATCGCTCCGCATAATTTATTTTTGGGGATGTGTTAGTATAAATTGAAATTAAAATCTATTAGAAAAGACCTAAAGATTTGTTTCTGTATCATATTAGCACTGAACGCTACTTTAATTTGGTCATTATATTTAATTGTGTCACACAAGTTTTCATCCTAGGATTAAAAAAATGGTTATACCTACATTTACATTTTTTATCATATTATTTATTAAAAGGTCTGTAAGAACATCACAAAAAAAAAGAGCATAGTTAAAGAAATAAGATGCAGAAGATGAAACCATTGTGACTGGAATAACTATTTGACTAATCCCATTACCTGGTTTTGAATCGCTTTTTAAACTATCAGTGTGTCTGAAACGTACAGTGTAACCAATCCTGTAACTGAACACTGTCAGGGCACACTACACCACCATCTCATTTTTCTCAACTCCATTCCTTTGCATGCATACCTGCGTGTCCTCTTCCTCCTCTTGCAGTGAAGATCAATCACAACTGGGAGGTGGTGTACCAGGACACCAGTGTGTATGGGGTAGTGGGCAAAGCTGTGATCCTGGAGTGCGGTGCCACTTTACCTGACATGTACATATGGAGCTTCACCAAGCCAGGCACTGAAGCTATAAAAGCTGTGGTGTATAATTTGGGCAAAGGAACGAGGATCCAGAAGCTGGCAGAGACACTTGGAAAGATCACAATCATCTCAAACAGCGCAGCTGTGAGCATCGAGAACCTGCCTGTGGCCGCTCATGGCCTGTTCACCTGCCAGGCCTTCTATGACATCGAGCTAGAGCCCAAAGTCTACTACTACTACGTGCACCTCACTGTCCGAAGTAAGACCACCTGTACTCTGAAACACCTTCTTCACTCAGGGGTGTAGCTAGCAGAGTGGGTGGGTGTTGGTAGGAAGTGTGTGTAATGAGGAGCTGAACTTTGGTCTTGTAGGCCTATACTCCAAACCACCACTCTAATTACATGTTTGAGGTAACATCCATATTCCAATATTGATCTATTGATTCTGCAACAGCGTAATATTGGCATCCCAGTCTGTGAATCCACAATGTGTTTCATCATTTGGGAAGCACGGCACAGCGGGAGCCCCACATAGACACACAGTCAGACATACATGCTCACAAAGCGCTGTGGTCCTTCACTGGCTCCGCTGATAACCTCTCACCTCTGTTACTACCTCCGAATGGCAGTCTGGATAGGGCTAGTGTTAGCTAGGAGGCTAGGCTTCACTAACTGACCTTAAAATTCTCGTTTGTGATTTGCTAGCTAGATGAGAAGCCAGCCAAGCTGGATGGGTGAGTTTCAGCAACCAAGATATTCAATCAGCCTGTCTCAACTTCACCTCTTTGCCTGTTGGAAGTTAGTTGGAGTCAGCAGTTCCATGCTGGGTTTCATATCCCCTCTTTAGTAGCAATGGCTGATGTCACTGAGATAATGTCAATGATATTGGCTTATTCTTCTTTTTGCAACATATTATGGAACCCTTTTTGATATTCAATCCTTTAATTTGGGTGCTAAAGAAATTTGACATTCTGTATTAAGACATCTTACAATTTGAAAATAAGCTAAGATTTAAAATAGGACAGTGATGCCATTCTTCTATTTATGAATTAAAAATGAAATTAAGGAGACAGTTATCTTAAATAAGTGGGTGAAGCAAGCCCTGCTCTGGCCAAAGATTACATTTTTATTTCATCTCTCCTGATACTGACGATTAAAAACATAATAATTTGATTTTAAGACTATGAACCACCGTGGTTGAACATTTTGTTTCGGTCAGTAGACGATTAAAACAAAATTGCAGATTGTAATGCTTATTTAAGTCATTTAAAATTAAACACATTGTTTGCCATCTAGTACTTTACAAGTACAACCCTGTGTATAAAAAAAACTTAAAAGCAATTTCAGCCTCACTCAGCTTGGATGTTGATACCTGTTCAGGCTAAATATATAAAGGTAGTGTGATGTGTCATCAGCATACATAGATTTCATTCAGGAATAATGCTCTTCTGTTAATAAGACAAAAAAAAACCAACTTTTGAGACTTTTTTTCTTGAATACAGTTCCAGTCACAAAGCCTTTCCTGCTGATGAGTGATGTATCTCCAGTGGAAGGCTCTACGATGTGGATGCGCTGCAATCTTGAAAATGGGACCGGACCAATCCAGTATGTGTGGCAACATGAAGCCCGTGGTGGCAACGTCACAACCTTTGCACACAGCAATACCAGTGTTATCAACGTGACAAATGTCAACCGTAACCACACTGGCTGGTACCGCTGTGTGGCCAGCAATGCTGTCAACAGCGAGAGCTCCAACCGGTTACTGCTGGAAACCATCTGTAAGTCATGTTTGGCTTGAAGAAACACTTGGGTTTCTGACAAAATATCTAGTAGAAAGTTCAAACTTGTTCACACGCTATATCACATATCACAGCAGCTATGTATTTACTTGATTTTTTTAATCCCTCCCTGTTGTCCTCAGTTGGCCCAGACATTCCTCAAATCGACGTGTCTCCATACACCATAACAGAGCGAGGATATTCAGCTGTGGAGAGAGAGACCGTTTCTTTACTTTGTCAAGCCCAGTCGAACCCGGCCAGTCAATACGTCTGGTTCCACAACAACTCCCAGGTCTACGCCGGGCCACATTATACCATCACTAAGATCTTCCGCATGCACACCGGCGACTACGCTTGCTTGGCACAGAACACCTACCTCAACACCCGCTCCAAAAAATCCATCAGCCTGACTGTCTACTGTGAGTGTGAACTCTGATCTCTCACCTTGGCCCATGCCATCAATCCTCCTACTCTTCAGTAAATCTCTTTAATCAGTCTCAGCTTGTGTTCCTCTGTCTTGGTGCTACAAATGGCAAAGACCTACATTCAGATTTGACATTTAAAGTACAAGACTAAGAGAACACAAATCCAGGATCTTAATCACCTTTGATTTTTCATCTGTATTGTTTTCAGTGTTACACCAAAACCTCCTTCATTTCTTGCTTCTCTCAGCCAATCACCTCTGTAATTCCTCTACTCCTTACACTCTGTGAGACTTCAAAACAGAACCATAAGCTCTCCAAACACACATCTGACAAACACAGACACCAACACACTCACAGCAGAAGGTGGTGGATATGCTGCACACCTATTCTCCTGTTCTGGCCGACTGGGAAGTTGATTGGATTCTCTGGAAGGTACCTCGCTGTGATTTCACAGCCATGGCAAGAGAACTGGACGCTTGTCATTCTGTTCTACTATTTTTTCTTGTTGAGTTTTTAAATTTCTGCAAGTCAGAGATAATACACTATGTTTTTATTTTCTATCTAATTTTGGTAAGGTAATTCATATCAAACATCCTTTACATTTTCGTCCTATAGGCCCTGACCCTGGCCCCAATGGCCTCATGCAAACCCCACTTTACACATCCGTACCTTGTTACGCTGTATCTTATCCCCACAGACCCACCGGATGGCTCCCCATCCTGTTCTGTGGAGCCGACTCTGAATCACACCTCTCTGAGACTCCTCTGCTCCTGGTCCGGTGGATTCCCCACCCCCACCCTCCACTGGACCGGGGACCTGCAACGACTGGCACAAAACGAGTCTGACACAGGGCAGCAAAGTAACTCTTTGACCAATACTGCCATCTTGCTGCGATCTGAAGACTTGACCTCCAATAACAGTTTGTTCACATGCGTTGGCTCCCACATAGCACTTAAACAATCAGTAGAGTGCAGCACACGCTCATGTAAGAAAGTTGCATTTACTTTTCACATTTCACACTTTTATGCCCTCTTTCAAACTTCTTTCCACTCATTTAAACCTCTTCTCCACCAGACATTCCCCCTGCAGAGCCAATGTGTTTTGCCTACATAACTAACAACAGAAAGTATCTGCTGCTTTCCTGCTCCTGGGATGGAGGAACCCCAAAAGCCTTGGTGTGGTGGGAGGGCCCGGGGGGACAGGGGAATGGTGGAGAAGAAAACTCAAACATCTTGATCCTCCGCTATGGCACTGCTCGAGGTGGGATACCCTACACCTGCCATGCTAGGCATCCACTTCTGGCACAAACCAAGACCTGCAGGCTCACACTTGGTCAGTTCACATTCTCAAACACACCAAACAAAACAAACTACAGCAGAAAAATACTTTGTTGACTTGTCAATTTTTCACATTGTCACCTGTAGAGGCTCCTGTACTGCTCACACAGCGCAAAGTCGTGTCCGTGTACGAGGGCAGTGATGTCCAGCTCACCTGCAATCTTAGAGCCAACTACCTTCCTGTCAGTGAAATCACCTGGTTTAACAATCAGGGTTTGGACGTCCAAGACACCTCCAAGTACAGGCTGCAACGAACATCTGCATGGGCAAATCTGACAGTGAGAGACACACATGAGAGTCAAGACAGCGGCGAGTACAGATGCTCCACATCCAATGCAGTGGGAGGAACTCAGATCAACATCACTTTAGTGGTCAAGAGTAAGACATTTTTCTGTTTTTTAAATATATATATTGTCTTCCTGCTAGAGAACAAGGGTCAACTGCAGGCCTGCTGTACAAAATTGACAGAAAGCACGGCTGAGGCTGATTGAAGTGTAATCAGATTTGCAAGCATTTGGTGATTAAACAACGTATCCTAGTGGACAAAAGTGTTGACCTCATGGTTGGCAAGAAAGTAAAAGTCAGTATATCACCAAAACAAGTATAATTCATCTTGTAGAACATGAATGTCAGAAAGAAACATTTCATGTCTATTCATCTAAATATCTTAACAAACTTTGTAGGTCAAAAGGCTTACTGATGTCCATTTTAATATTTCAGTTCGGTTCTTTTGTCTCCTTTATCAGGACACCCCATGCCACCCAATGTGACCCTGGTAAAAGTGGCGTACAATGGCCGACAACGTAACGAGGTGGAGCTGGAATGGCAGGTAGAGAGTGAAGAAGAAAGCGGCTGGACAGGTTTCATCCTGGAGCACCGATGGATGTCAGAGCAACCAGGAAGGAGAGGCAGCAACAATGACTCAAAAGAGGAGACGAAGGAGAAGATTGGTCCACCGGTCTGGTACCAAAACAACATCCAGGACCCAGAAGTCAGGAGACATACAGTAGGGAGACTGACACCAACTGAGACCTATCAGTTCCGCATCACACCTGTCAACCACCGCACCGTCGGACACCCTTCTTCAGCAAAGTCTCCAGGTATAGTAAGTGATCAGAGTGAGGAGAGTGTGGTTAGACACATGACTAAGGAAAGACAGGGCCTAGAGTTTGTGTTGTCTTATTAACTGGCTAGTAATAAATTAAATACGGACAAATGCAGGAAAAAAACAAATAGTTAAGCAAAAGGTGACAGGTGAGTTAGGTGATTTTTCTAACATTGTTGATGTTGCTGTTTTGCTGATTGTTTTACTGAAGGTCTAACTTTTGTTTTTTGTTTTTTTGTTATCCACTTAGGTGAAAGACTCATACACAAACTAAAACACAAACAATTACACACATCACAGCACCTCACCACTCACTTCCTCTTTACCTTGCCTGCTCCTTACCTTTCCTCTAACTGGCCTATGGCGCTTCTTATAAACTGTATGTTTCTACTGTTGAGTGTTTATTAGGGTGTGACTGCTTTTATCAAGCTGGGTTATGGTTGAGAGTGTAGAAAGGCTTATTGGTCAGGTTAGACTAGGACGGTGGTTTTCAACCCTTGTGCTGTCAATGCATCAGTTATACTTTAGGCTTCTAGTCATTTGAACATGAGCAGGGTTGATTTATTACCTTTGACTTTAACTTTTTATTTTAAAAGACAACCTGTGTTATTTACGCTACCGAAAGCACATCAGCTTTGCTTTAACGTAAAGACACACTGCACAGAATTTATGTAATCTTGCTTTGGACAGGGAAGCAAAACAGACAACAAAATCACAAATTTGGCTTATACTTAAAAAAAACAACTAAAAACAACACTGACATGGGTTGAAAACCACCAGACGGAGGTGAAACATGTGGAATAAACAGTGTGAGACAACTTTGTGTTTTGTCAGATGTACTATTTTGCAATATGTAACTGTGATGTGTTGCAGCGGAACCAAGCTCCAATGTCCTACCTGCTGTAATCGGAGCAGCTTTTGGTGGGATGCTCTTGGCAGCCTTCCTCACGTTGCTGCTACTCATCTTCATTATCCGCAACCGCAACAACAATCCACGTGAGTCTCATAAACAAGCACCAACCTCCCAGTGGCTTATATGATAAACCGTCATTGCAGTTGTCTCATTATGTTGCATTCATATTTTATGTTTTGTCCCCTAGGATTACATGACTTGCTGTTTGGTTTGTGAGTATCTGCATTATATCTTTATTTAAAACACCAGAGAAGAAGAATGAGCAGTTTGTAAAAATGTTAACGGTAAATTCTGTGTACAGAAAAGCAAAAAAAAATGTATTTTCTTTTGGTTTGTCCAGGCATCATAGTCAGTCGAGGGAAAATATCAACTTCCCGGAGGATGAAGTGGTGGCCAGTTCGGAGGGGGGGATAGAGGAGATCGGTGAATCAGCCAGTCCAGGTAAGACAAACAAACATCAAATACACAAACATGGAAACTTAAACATGGACTTAAACTTTACATGTCTAGATTATGCAACTAACTTTGATTTAAGACATTTGACACTATTCTAGTTAACAGTTTCAGTTCACGGTTTTGTCCCATTTCTTTGTGGATTTAGACGTAGCTTGGACTTTAAAAACTCAAAAGCAGTAACACTGAGAGGGATTCCTGAGCCAGTTACACTAACCCTAACCATTAAAATCGATCAGGCATGGCACAGGCATTTCACAAAATAGAAATATAGGAATTTAAAAATCATACGGTACTTGAGCTGACAGGAAGTTTCAGTGCCAGTCCCAGTGCAGCCAAGTAACCGAAGTAATTTGCTGTCACCAGCCTTCAAGTGAGGAGGGCTGCTCTGCATTTGTAGAGAAATGAATAACAATGTCCTGTTTATATAGTTAAATATCTTTGAAATGTCCTCGTACTTCTAACCCTTCATCACAACTGTTGTTAGCTGTCGACCAACTATTTTCAGCACAAACAGGCAAGATGTCTCACCTTTTTAAATGATTAGATTTGGATTGAACTGAACAAGTATAGTTAGATAGATAGATAGTTTATGTCTCGTGGGTCAACTTTTAAAGTTGAAAATCCAGAATCCAGAAAAATCACATCCCTGCTAGATCGTAATACGTTAATGGTATATACAGTATATACTGTATATATATATACATTTTTAGGAAGGCATTCCCCATTATTTTATCAACGTCATAGCAGACATTCGCAGTGAGCTACACGGCAGTCTTGGCCACATTTCCCTTCTTATCTAAACTTAGTACTCAGTAACTTAGTTGCAAATTAGCAATGGCCAGAGACTTGTATGCATGGCATCAATTTTGTATTTAAGATATGAAGCAATGTTCACTGTATGTGTCCCTGTTGAATAATAACATGAACACATTTCTTTTAATGAAGCGAAACTAAACAACTGAATCAATGTCTAACCTAAAAAAAAGCAATAACTAAAGACTTAATAATTGGACATTAATGACTCAAATGTCTTTTTTTACTAATAAACTTTGCTGCTGCTCTGTTTCAGGTCCAACTATGGCTTTACCGCGGGCATCTTCACCGCTCACCACCACACAAGCCCCTCCCCCTGGAGATGACAATGAGCCTGTTAATGTCACCATCACAGTCCAGGCTACCGGCTCATAGTCAGAGATCACAGAGTTGTTTTTATTTTTTGATTTATCTTGGAAATGCTTTTGTAGACAACAGTTTGCCCAGTCTTGGCATTACAGTGACATTACAGTAGATTTAAACTCATCTACACTGACAAATACAAGCTCTTTATAAATGTTCTACTACAAAACTGTCGTTGCTATATTACATAGGCCAGTATTCTGCTCTTTCAACTGAGTTTTTAGGCTCTAAATTTTAAGTTTCAAGTCCTCTCGACATGATGTTCACATTGTAAACTATGGTCCCATAATAAAATAAAGTAAAACCAAACTCTGCTTTAGGCTGCAGTAACCTTGAGTTTGACAGTTTAGTGATCGTATCGGTACTACTGAAGACATCACGATCTAATTTAGTGGTCAAGTTCATGAGATGCAAAGTATGGAAGAACAAATGTTTCTCTGTTTTTGTCTTTTAATAATTTTTTTATTCAAACTTTGGACTGTCAAACATTGCAGAACAAAATCAGTCTTCGCAAATGCAGGAAAAGGACACACAAGGACACTTCTCTAACAATCCTCCTACTCTAACACTAAACTGTTAAATCTGTTTACCAACCCCTTAAAAACCTCGTCTGCCATCCTGACATGTAACACTGAATCAGTTCTCACAGGGATAGAAGGACAAAAAACAAAGATAACAGAAGAGTACTTTTAAAATATCATTAGAACAACTACATATATACAGGTTCTCTCTCTGGCGCCCAGAGCAGTGTACTCTCAGCGTACATTCGACCAGGACTCTCATGTGATCTTCTGAGTGCTGATGATGTCACCGAGCTTGTGTTTTATTTTCACAAAGAGACGCTTGAACTCCAAACCGTCACCCTGGAAACACAGAAACATGTCACACGATGAGCTAACATTACCGTGAGTCCTACTCATTAGCTTATCAGGTCCAGGTTCTGCTTTCTTTTGTTTGGATTTATTTTACTTTGCTGTCGTTTACATTCTGGCAAATGGAAATAAAAAAATGCCAAAATAAATCCTAGCAGTTACTTTTTACCACTTACCAGAAAATATACAAATCATTCTCTTTGGATTACTTTGAAGAAAACATAAATTCCTTTTCATGAGATCTAGAGTTAAAAGTGCTTCCTCTTCTTTAAATTCAATTTAGGAGCTGCAAGTAACACAGAACATCAAATATGATTGTCACCTCTTTGAGATCGGATCATAGACTGTATAGACATATGGACACCATTAAAGCCCCCCAGAAATGAAGCCAAAATATTCAACGTGCCCTCTACTGGCTGGAGTGTAGGTCAATAAGTCAGTGTAGGACATGGGTCAAAAAATGATGTACACGTTTGATACATTTTTCTCACACATGGATTCCGTCTTTAAAATTGGTTGGTTGTCTGAGCGTTCACTTTTCAAATAAATTTACTTTTAATTCCTTATTTGATGCCAAAAAAAAAAGGAGTTCAGTGTCATGATTGGCAGCTCTATTGACAGATGCAGCTCCTGCTGTGCTCTGTGCCCCAGATCAGCAGAGACGAACACTAACGCAAGTGTCATTGAACTGCGAGTGTCTGCTTTAAACTGCCGCAGAGTGTACAGATCTTAGGGATCGGCCATCTATCAGTGAGTTAAATGTGTTTTGGTTTGCAGAAGGGGCTGGTTGTAAATATCACCTCTCCACCAGCAGATCTCTACTGCACAGACTGGCTCCAAAATGACATCACCAGTGCAATATGTCAACGGCCGTCACTTAGGGGATATTGCAGTTTGGCTTCACTTTGTACAACAGGAGGAGGAGACGCTTCGTCGATCTTTATATCAATCAATGTTTCAGACAGCAGAGTGATCACTTTAAATACAAATGGCAGCAGTCAGGGGCTCTAGGTTTTAAAGTACCGAATAACGAGATGTCTCACAAACGGGGCTGAAGCTTTCTTGACTAAATACTTTAGCTGTGCGAGTGGTTTTTCCACCTAGATTTTAAAAATACAAAATGCTATTAGATGATGAGGGGACAGGTTCACTTGATATAAGCTCAAAAACACTGTTACACCCTCTGACTTAGCCCTCTTGTATTCACTTGTATATTGTAATGGATTCTATTGTGAAATACTAAAACCCACCTTTGACAGTCTGAAGTCCAGCAGCACTCTCTGGTTCATCTCCAGCAAGTGGACTTTGAAGATAAGTTTGTTATTGCGTTTGTCCAACGTGCTCACCGTCACCTAAAAGGCAGACACTTGTTCATTTAACTGAGATGTATTATTGTCCTGCTTCAGCTCAGATCCATTCATTAACACTTAATAGTAAACAAAACGGTTACTTCATATGAGACTAGATGGAGTTGTGTGAAGTTGGACACCGTATTTAAACTCAATCATTTTTCTGACCGTGTATACTTCATAACAGATGTACC
The DNA here is from genome assembly GCA_020745685.1 of Tautogolabrus adspersus. Taxonomy (NCBI): domain Eukaryota; kingdom Metazoa; phylum Chordata; class Actinopteri; order Labriformes; family Labridae; genus Tautogolabrus; species Tautogolabrus adspersus. The sequence continues at coordinate 22,582,939 of CM036546.1, forward strand.
TGTTTGGTGCAGGTGAGTTTGAAGCCCAATGCCAAGCCGTCACAGGCATCTTTCAGGTCAGATAAGGAGGCGTCGGCATTCACCGTGGTGAAGAAACGCGTCATTCTGCGGACTAATCTCTGCCATGGCGACTACACACGAGGAAAGCAAAAGTTAGGACTAAGATTAATACATCAATGAAGTATTTTAGTGTTGCAGAACATAAAATATTACTTTCTGTTCTGTAAATAAGAAGACAAAACAAAGAATAAATATGGCTGATCTGTAGCCTGTGTTTCAGGAAGTTCACACCCATTGTCAGATAAATTCTACAGAGGAATAAAACTCAAGCACTAAGTGAGGGAATTACCTGACTGGCTCCAGGTGTGCCCAGCAGCTGACTACCAAGTAACATGTGCTCCGGCTTGGTAGGCTGAGAGAAGCTAACTTGACCTTCTGTTTGGCTGATTAACATCATGGCCTCCCAGCCGCCTGCTGCAAAATCAGGCTGAGAGCTGGAAAACTGCATCCTGTCATCACTATGGAGGGGAGGAGTGTACTTCAGAGATTACAGGCACTAAAATCACTTTGAGTGTAATTAACAAAGAGACACATTTCTGACCTGTTGGTCCTGGATATGAGTCCCCCATCTGATCGAAGATGTTTGCTGCCTAAGCCAAGAGGAGGTTTCTTCACACCTGCAGAGACACACAGACAGAAAATCAGTCAAGGGAACAATGAAGTTAAAGTTGAGTTGTTTGTATCGTACCGATTTTGACACATGCCTTGTGTAAACCAGCGGTCTTTTTTTATGTCCGCGATGGTGATGCGTGCATCCGGAGAGGCCAGCAGTAACTTTGACAACAAACCTGAACAGAAGAGTTGAATGTGAATTTAATAAACACCACAGACCTTTGTGGGCTAACTCTCTGTTCTTTATAATTAAGGGCTCACTAAGAGGCATCGGTTGTATTTTCTTCCAAGGAGGTAGGTATGTTTTCTTCTGAAGCCAGTCGGAATACTCCTGACAGCTCTCGGTGGGCTGGTCCCATGGCAGCTCTGAGAAAGACGCAACACAAGACGGTGACAGAATTTTCATACAGATAAACCTGCTGCATAAACTGATCATGAATACATCTTGGATTGATTGATCATGGATCTATTTTTTTATTGTTTCATAAACAATATGCCCAGCCCAAACAGGCGTACACGACACAATCATTAACACAAAGAGACAAGAAAACCAAAAGTAGAGACATCAATTACAATATTACTAAAGAAAACCATCCAGATGTTTCTTACAGGCTTTAGAAGAAAAAGGTAGCCAGATTATAAACATTAATAGCCAACCATTCGATCATGTCCTCAGCAGTGCACCAAAACGTTTCAGGACTTCAACACACTTTTCTTCTAATAAGGTTTTTAGCTCAGTCAAATAGCAGATGCATGGAGTGCTGCCTGGGGGTTGAAAATTGTTTTTTTAAACTATTGAAAAGAATGTGTCCCTCTGGTGCTCTTCAATGTGGGGACCCAACTTAGAACCTTTTGCAGAGGTCTGAGGCACTCAGAGGGGTAGTTAATAAAAGGTGTTTGGTTGATCAGGGCTACAGATTCATAAAAACATGTCAACATGTTTCAGCCATGCTGGCCTTCATGAGGGCAGGACGATCACTCGCCCCGACTTACCTCCAGCCAGCATCGCAGTGAGAACTATCCCACACGCCCAAATATCTGCAGGCTGAGCCCTGTACTCTGATTGGCTGAGAAGCTCCGAAGCCACATAAGGAAGCGTCCCACAAAGTCGATTGAGGCGACGCTCCCGACCTTTGAAGCGAAACATGGTGGCCAGGCCAAAATCTGTCAGCTTCAGGTTATCTAATACGGAAAAGGACAACAGCAAACGAGTAAGAGAAAACATGCAAACCAAAGTTAATCTTTTAACACCTCCACACATTGAACTTCGTCACCTTTGTCATCCAGCAAAATGTTCTCTGGTTTTATGTCTCTGTGTGTAATGCCAGTACTGTGGAGGTATTCCTAGAAAAAGGGAGACGCAGAATTATTTCACAGCAGAAGAAAACCGATGAATAAAGTAAAATCCACACAGAAAGCTCCTTCACTCACCACAGCAGCTATGAGCTGCTGGAAAAATCTATGAGCATCTTTTTCTTCCATCCCAACATCAGGCTCTGAAATAACAGTTGAATAACTTAAATGATTAGATAGATAAGATAGACGGATTTACTTGATTGATCCCAAACAGGGAAATTTAAAAACATAGAAACATATAACCATGCGCTTTGTCGGACTGTCAACTAAATATAAAATGTATATAATTACAAAATGTAGAATTGGCTACATCGTTCTTCTAACATCGGTTGGTTAAATTATGGAGGGATGTCACATTATTGTTCTTACATGTCCTGAGCGTGTGACAAAAGATTTTCGGTGTTGACAGTGTTTAATTCCATATTATAACATGATTCTAGCGGTTATTTAAGATGCAGTAAGAGAAAATTCTAAAAAGTGTAGTTCAATCTCAGCTAAACTTTTTTCATATTGCTTATTGTTTTATTTGTTACAAATCAAAAATAAGAATTCCAGTTACCAGCCTGAACGTTGTCACGTTTATAAAGACTACGTATCGTTAAAGTCACACAGAGGTGACTCCAATCAAATCTTATAGGTGAAAGAATTATTGGTCACAACCCGAAGACATGTGTCTCACCAATTCGGTCAAACAGCTCCCCTCCGGTGCAGTACTCCAGGAAGAGGTACATAGTGGGACCTTCTTTCCGATGGCCAAAAAAACGTACGATGTTGGGGTGGTTAAGCATCTACAAGCAGTGGCAAATGTTTTCATTTGATTTCACACCTTTAATCGGTCAGAATTCAGAATAGTAGTTCCAGTACAGCTACAGTCGATAAATATGTACATATTAACACACACGCACAAACACTGTAGGTACTAATTGCAGTGAGGGTGAGCAACTTACCTTGTGTACACAAACCTCCTTCTTGACATTTTCAGCACACTCTTTAGCCTGAGAAGTGTCAATCACTTTCACTGCTACCGCCTCCTCTGTCTGTCTGTTAACCAGCAGCCTCACTCTGCAACACAAGCAGGGAGAAGAAGTGCATCATTGCAGCACAAAAAAACTGTGGTAAAATGTCCAGACAAATATGTTGTTGAACTCTTCCAATTACAACACAAGGTCAGGGTCAAAATTACTGCAGATTACACATGAGCTACCTGGAAAACTTAATTGTGCATTATTGTTGCAAAAAGACTGTACCATAAAGTTCCTGACTCAATTGCAAGTAAGATGAAAATCGTTTTAAAAGCATAAAAAAATCCCCCTGTGCAGAAAACAAACAACATGTAAAGAAGAGCAAATACATTTCTCCTCTTGTTTTCATGTTTTATTTATCTCAGCGGCCTCTCAGATTAGGACATGGCTTCTGTACTTAATGTTTACAAAAGAAGGATTTCTTCGTTAAAAATCTTTAAAACTCGTAAAGAAAGTCCAGTTATTATCAAGTTGAAGGAACAAAGCTGTTCAACTAAAATATTGTTTGTTGGTGTTTGCACTAAACAAAAAAAGACAACATTTCCAGTAACAGTACAGCCTTTTCTGCTGGCATATAGTTCAGTTCTCCTGTCCAAGCAAAGGATACCCGGCTAAAACCTTTCATTTGTGTTGCTGTTTAAATGCTCTATGTTTGTATGAAAGAAACTGGAGATGCACTGCTGTGATTAATAGTAAGAAATGTCAGAAAGGATGCATTTAAAAAAAAAAAGTTCATACTCTCCATAGGCTCCTTCTCCAAGTGTCTGAACAAGGTCCCAGTCTTGGACAAAAGGCACAGCCATGCTAAAAGACAAATACACGAACTTTAGGAGCCTTACATAGACAACACATACATTAACATACATTTTCCAAGTCTTTTACTCTTACATGTTATTTTACTTCATGCAGACACTCTAACTCATAGGCAGAGTCGAGTATTTAATATTTTAAAGCGTCATCTTTCCACATAACACTCGAAGGTGAAACAACGCTGTTTTATGCCATTACTTCTGATGACACATTCAGCTAAAGATAAGACAATAAGGAAGCCAAAGATCAAATAGTTTTTGACTCGTATATGAAACTCTTCCCTACCTGTACAGCCGCTGTCGGCCAGCAACGTTTTCTGATGTACTTTTAAACACTGGACAGACTTTTTCACGAGTCTCAGGCGATGACAGGACTGAATTTGTCACAAATTTGGCGCGTTGTTGTTTTGCCGACGATAACTTCCGCCATTGTCGTCATATCCGCCTTTTCTTCTTCGTGTGTTTCAAGAAGTTTGTTCCTGAAAACAAACTTCTCAATCATCGCCTCCATGTGCCAGTCATGTTAGAAATCAAGCGTGTCTGTTTTTTGAAAGGCCTCGATGTTTGCTGGCCAACCGGAAAGTCAGAAGAGCGCACTAAATGTTATAAATATCGTAATAATTAAATATAAAGATACAGAAAAAACTAATCTAGAATACAATGTGATTTTGTCATCTAAAGGACATGAACATGATGCAGATAAAAATGGCATGCAATGTAGGTGCAGCATTTTTTAAATTCTAATAATAAGTCAAGTGTTTTTGTAATATGTAGGCCTACAATACGTTTGAATAGTAACAGAAAATTCATCACAAACTCATTGTCCTTAGTGAACAAATGGACACTGTAGGCTACGTACTGTGATGAGATTATACGGACAACATTTACAATTTTTAGCACATTGCTAGTACATTTACATAATCATTACAATATTACCCTCTGTATTTTGTTATCATTAAATGTAATTGACACAAATTAAATATAACTGTTACTGCCTCCTTAATATAAAAAAAATAGTTAGCTCAAAGGCTCAGAGGAATGGTACGGAGGAGGATTAGGGCCACTGGAAAAAAAATGAATTGGATTCTGACTTTAATCTCAGAATTCTGACTTTATTCTCAGAATTCTGACTTTAGTCTCAGAATTCTGACTTTAATCTCAGAATTCTGACTTTATTCTCAGAATTCTGACTTTAGTCTCAGAATTCTGACTTTATTCTCAGAATTCTGACTTTATTCTCAGAATTCAGACTTTAATCTCAGAATTCAGACTTTATTCTCAGAATTCTGACTTTAGTCTCAGAATTCTGACTTTCTGAGAATAAAGTCAGAATCCATTTATTTTTTTCAGTGGCCCTAATCCTCTTCCGTAGAATGGAGACCAGAACGGGAGGCCACAAAGATATAAGGTTTTAAGTACCCCAAGCTTTATTTGCTAGAAAGACTAGAATAATATACAAGTTGCTTAAACAGATCAAAAACAACCCCAAATAAATAAAACAACTAAAAGAGACACCAAATGATGGTAAAAAGACACAAAACAACAACAACTGTTTTACTGCTTTACTTTGCATGTTGTCTCCAGCTGACCTCTCAGTTTTTTTAAACATTTGATTTGAGTTACTTAATCCCAGAAGAACTTTTCTTAAAAAAAAACATACAAATGTGTAAATTGAATCCAAATGTGTGTTTAAAAAATAATAATAATCTTAACAAATAATAAAACTGATTAGGAAGGAACTTAAAGTTGGTTAAATGACTGTCAGTAGATTTTTCATGATTCACTTTTCATACCAGTTTTAAAGTAGAGCTTTGTATTAAAAATGTAACATTAAAAAAGACCATGTAGCCAACGATCACAGTAATAAAACAAACAGAACAATGCATTATACTGTCTGGGTCAGTGGGAGCTGAAACTAAAGCATTACTTCAAGGCTGGTGGTCAATCAATAACTGAATCAACATGTCAATAAGATGTGCTCGGCACTGCCCGCAGCTTTTGGGAAATGATGATGGCAATGTTTGTCATCGTTTCGCAATGATGTTTTTTTTTATGCAATATGTGACTGCGTGTTTACACATGCTGGAAAATCCCGGCTGAAAAAAAAACCTCTGGCAAACATTAGATCAGGCCCTATAAAACAGAGCTATTTGGCCCTCAATATACCGAATAAACAGGTAAACTGAACTGAATCTTTAAAATGTTCTAAGTCTTCAATAAGAAACTTCATAGTAATTTCACATGTAAGTCACTTTCTTTTCCTTTTCGGGGCTTTTTTTTTTAGAAATAAAGTACAACATTTATCTGTAAAATATTAAAAATATTGTTGGTTAAAAGTTACTTTGTTGTTTCTAAATTAGTCAAGTCTATTCAAAAAGAATAAGTTGAGTCTCTCTCTGATAATAGAGCAATGATGTGGTTAAGAAATTTTAACAAGATACTTTCTTTGACACACACACTATTGATCTTCTTGTGTTTGTCTAAGTTAATCAGTACCAGGATGCTCTTTGTTAATCCAGCCCCTCCATCCGTTTTTAAAATAAAACGACTGCTCCTGAAAGTTCCTCTTATTTGTTGTGTTTCTCCAGTGTAAGCTTCAACATGGGATTTTCTGTCCGTTGGATTTTGTTAGCAGCACTTTCATGTCTCCTCTGCTTGGGTAAGATACTGAAATCTAGATTTGAGATTTAAAAAATGTTATCTATATTTTCAGCAATTTGGCTTTAACTTAATGTTTAACAATGTATTTTTCAAGTATTTATACAAAGTCTCTACAAGTTAAGTTTTGATAACACAAGTTGTAAAAGTTTTTTTGAATAATTCCTCGCGGATTATATCATACTAAGTGTGTAAAGGACGTTAGCATCAATTCTTATGACCATTTTAATTTTGGTGTTTTATGTGATCTCCACTCTAAATGTTTAATTTCTGAGTCAGTACGAGATGGACGATCAGTTTTTCAAAGCTTCCATGTATTTTTCAGGGAAAACAAAAAAAGATGATTTGCGTAAAATGATTTGTTTCATAAAATGTAGTGTACTACCTTAAACCAGTCTCTATTCTACTCTTTTAATTTAATGATACTGTAAAATGTATAAGGAGAAGGGAGGGATCTATAAGACATCCAAAAGAAGTTAGAACACAGGCCGTTTCAGATCCTGCTTCAGTCTGATTAACAGTCATGCATTAGAATCCCAAGTTTTGACCTCGATCCCTGCCTCCTCTTCCTCCAAAATCTCTTCTCCCTCTTGATATCTATAAACTTTAATTTTAAAATGGCTTTCTGGATGATTTAAAAGAGTCATTTCTTAGCCTTGCTCAACATTTTTATCGTCGTTTTTACTTAACGTTTATCTCTGGTATTTATTTTTTGATCCAACTTTCACTGATATTAACTTATTTTATTGACTCACATATTTTGTTGTGTTTTACTGTGCTCATTATTTAATTTTTTTTAAGACCATTCCATTTCCGTCTCCTGTCTTTTCTTAGTCTAGTCTTGTTCATCATTTTACCTATTGCTTTCAATTCAGTCCTCTGTGAAACACTATGGGCAGCCTGCCTTTATGTATGAAAGGTGCTTTATAAATAAAGTTGAGTTTAGTCAATGTTTATACAACATTTAATAACATCTTTAAAGAATATAGAGCCCAATTCATTACAGGAGCAATCTTTGAATTTTTGACATAAAAAGGAGTTATGCCATGCTGTATTGTCCAGTTCTGAAAACAGATGTAATGTCTTGTGACTCTGAAGTGAACCCTGAGAGCGAATTGTCTTAATTGAAGCTAATTTGTCTCATTCTCTGAGTCTCCTTGCAACAACATTTAAATCCAAGACTCCTGAGATAGATGGTCAGTCACATGCAGTCACACTGAAAATGGTAATGTGTCCAGACTGCTGTTGTTAACTGATGCCCGTTTAAAAAGGGGCAGAGGAGTGACTTTAGCCAGGTAGAGGCATCTTTCTGCTTGTGAGTGGGTGATTTGATGGAGAATATCACCTTTTAATTGTCCCATGTTCTCTATTCTTAGTGTCTACATACCATTTAAACATGGAAAAATGCAAACAGATGCATAAGAAAGGTCTAAATGCACTTAGCTAAAACATTAAAAGGGAACGTTGGATCTGTATTATCACAAGAGGACAGAAAAAAAATTGGCTTCATGTGATGCTTAATCGAGGGTGCTATAAGAAACCAAGTCCATTCTATTTAAATCTGGCTTTGAGTTTATCATAACACCTTAACGCCATAAAACCTTGTGTTATTTTTCAGAAGGTGAAGTGCGTTGTGTTTGCACAGAGACAAATATGCAAATACAAGGAGGGTTTTACACATTGACAAAGAAGCTGGAGAGAGGAAGCCTGATGATCTACCGCTGCCCGGAGGGCTTCTATCCATATCCTGCTTTGTCCCGCCTGTGCCAGCCTAATGGCACATGGAAACCAGCACCCAGAAGATTTTCACCTCAGAAATGCAGGAGTGAGTGTTGTGACAAGCACATTTTCCACTTTGCCTCAGGCTGCCTAGCTCTACATGATAACTTTGACACTTTTGTTTTTCAGTGGTTGAATGCCCAGACCCCAGTGTCCTGGAGTCTGGAAACGTCTCCCCTCTTCTGGAGAAGTACTTCGTGAACAATGTGACCACGTATGAGTGCTACTCTGGGTACTCAATGCGAGGCTCAGAAAGCCGTATTTGCTTACCAAATGGCAAGTGGAATGGCTCCACTCCCATCTGTAGCAATGACTGTAAGTCCTGAACAAGAACATGAGATTCTTCTCCCTGTCCTTTGTCTTTCAGGTTTGACCAACATCCTATGTTTTATAACTTTGATTACCTTTATTCTGTTTTGTCACCACAGCAGGAAATAATTGTGCAGATCCTGGTATCCCGGCTGGTGCCTCAAGACAAGGAAACATATTTGGAATTGACGACACTGTGAAATACAGCTGTAATAGCAACCTGTTTTTGGTGGGGTCGAGTATGAGAGTGTGTCAGGAGAACGGCCAGTGGACCGGCACAGAACCAGCATGCTACTGTAAGAATAATACTTACAAATGTTATTTATATATTGAATCATTTCAGCAAGGTTTCTGTTATTGAGAGACATGCTTCTCACACACACAGGCCTGAATCACACACATGCACAAACACGACCTGTGCACATGCATTAATGGAGAGATGTCAGAGTGCACCTCAGAGATGCAGGAGTGATGTTCTTGTGTTTCAAATACATGGGCCAGACGTGGCCATCGAACAGGCCGGGGGGGTCTGGCACCGTGTAGTTCCTAGAGCTGGTGGGGGTTCGGTGCCTTGCCCAAGGGCACCTCGGCAGTGCTCGATCAAAACACACACATTTCCTCACAGGAGCTTTAACTTGTGACACGTTTTGGTGACTGATAAGAAGCAAATGAGAGACCATGTCCAACAATCCGCGTCTTGTTGTTCAGGCAGATGGGATATCCACCTGCACATTGAGCGCAATATGAGCTCTCACCAGCTTTCCAACTGTATCTGAAAATGTGAAAAAATGTGATGGGTTTAAATGAACTTTATAATTGTTGTTGACAACTTTTCTTTTTTTATATTAATTGACTTTTCTTATAACTGTTTTTGTGGAATTTCATTTTGACAGACAAACACACCTATGACACTCCGCTGGAGGTTTCACAGGCATTCGGCAGTGCAATCACAAACAGCCTCACCACTTTACAGTCACCAGGTCAGTTCCTGAAACTTTGCTGGTCATAGTTTTTAATGCTATATGTTGCATTCGTTTCTATGGTATTCAGGTCAAGAAAATCTGCGAGCCTATTTTTTTCTTTTTTTTTCTAGTGAGGCATTTTGTTCAATTCAAAACAATCAAGATATACTCTTGTAGTGTGTCTCTTTCCAGTTGGCTCAATTAATACTCATTCTTTTTAATAATGAAATAATTAGTTAGTTAACTTTATTTATACAGTATATATCAAAAGAAAATGTGTAGACATTTATGCTTTAACACGGTAAAACATCCTGCAGATACTGTCCTGTTTCCCTTATATTCCATTAAACCATAAAAGAAGTCTGACATCAAGAAAATAACCGTGTTTGTTGTGGATTGATCAGATGACACACAGGAGGGAAGGACAATCAGGATTTCAAAAAATGGGACACTCAACATCTATATCGCAGTGGATATTTCTGAGAGCATTGAAGAGAAATACTTTCAAAATGCGAGAGACGCTGTCATAAAACTTATCAAAAAGGTAAGAAACAAGCAGCTTTTTCTTGACTAATAAAGTGAGTAATCACACTTCAGACAAGTTAGGTTTATCTGAGGTCAAAATGCTCCAGCAACACTTGTAGTATGAAGATCAACTTTATTAACAAGTTAGAGAGACGCGTTTCGGCTTGTGGCCTTCATCAGGGTCATCAAGAAACAGATTACAAACATCATTTAAATAGGGTAGGTACAAAGTAGAAAGAAAGGTAAACAAAATCAAAAAGGTAGAGACAACCGATCAAATGCATCCACATATATGTTGTCAGCCAATGGGGCGCGTGCAAGGTGGGCTGGTTAGGTTTGTCGGCCAGGTAACATGGAGGTGAGGAGCGTGTCCAACAAACGCAAGGATGACATCACACCTGGTCAACAGGTAGGGATCAAGGGGATGGTTAAAAGATAGGTTTATCCAAAATGACAAACCAGTTTATGACAGATTTGAAGATTGCTTTTACTATGTAGATGGAGCTTATACTTAACACAGAATTTGCAAATAGCCGGCAGCATTGTGCTGGGAGTGGGGATACTTGTTTGGTGATGATTATTTGTGCTGATTGTGGGCTCAGTTTTAAAGCTGCACATGGGAAGAAAGCACAGACCGCCATTGATGGATGTTGGCAATAAATCTGCTGAGTTGTTAAAAGATGTCGGAAATAAAGCAGTTAGTGTAACCACATATTTGAAATGACAGAGGAAAGAAGAGAATCAGATATTGAAAATGTCACAAACTTTTTTCAGGATATTGAGCCGCTTTCACAAATTATCTGCCTGTGCACTGCCCCTTCAGAATAAATTACCAGTCAATCAGTTAAGTCAGTTGCACACATTTCTTCAAGAAATCTGAAGGGAAAAAAACAGAGTAAAACAAAGTCTGTTCATGGCTGTCATGATCATCCTACTCAGCTGCCGAAGTGGAGCAAGCCAGAAGGGGTGGATGCACTGATGCTTGATGCTGATTAGTCAGGTGTTATATACATGTGCTTTCTTTTTTTTTTACCCCTTGGACAACAGTGAATCTCAAAACAGAAATGTTAAGTATACAAGTCCATTCCTTTCGTTAACAAGCAGCAGTATAGCCCTGCTTCCAGTATAGTTTCTATGGGTCTGCAGACCTGTGACTGTGAAAATACTAAACCCATTGGGAAAAGTGGTCATATCTTTGGTCTGAGTTGACAGATGAAGCCCTTTACGTTGTCTGACACACTTTTAGAAGCACGTTTGGCACACCGTACACTTAGCATGTACAAACAGAAGCTCATCCCATTTAGCTGCCAACAACCCATTAGAAGTAAATTTAATTATGAATTACCCATCATAATCTTGACTGATGCTTCTTGGCGCGAGTCTCTTGGCTTGTTGTCAATGCACACTCCAGGCATCTTTTTCTGCTGATAAATGAATCAATAACTCAACAAAATAACATCCATAAGCAGTTTCATACATACAGAGGTGTTGCATTAACACAATGATCAACAGTTTTTTAATGAGCTTAAATATGTTTACAAAAGTCGTTAAAAGATTTTGTACAAAACTACAGCTTATCTGTTTTGTTCATAACTGCTATGTTTTCTTTCCACAGATTTCTTCCTTTAGTGTGACTCCAAACTATGAAATCGTCTTTTTCTCCTCTGATGTCCATGAAGTTGTCAATATTCTTGATTTCTGGGGTGGCAGAATAGAACTAGATGATGTGATGACTAAATTGAAAAATTTTGAAATAGGCGGTGAGTCCAACAGATCACACAGTGTTAAAAATGTGTTCAAATACACAGCTGGATCTTTCTTTTAAGCTTTATCTTACTTTGACTTACAGACAGAAACACCGGAACAGATATGAACCTCGTCTTGAACACCTTCTTGGAGCAAATGGCCTTTTTAAAGCAACACGTCGGAGTGGATGGTTTTAAGGATCATCGTCACGTCCTTCTTCTTTTTACGGATGGTAATTTCATCCTCTTGGTATAATTCACAAACCTTCTGCAATGTTGCAGTTGCATTCATTTTAGACGACTAGTGCAGTAACTTGCAACAACTCAAAAGTAAATGTAATATTTACAAAATCATCAAATGAGATCATTTAATTACAGGTAGTTTTAAAGTTTGTTGGAGGCTATCTTCATATTTAAGACCTGATGTGAGAGCAGAATCTGCCAGCAAAAAAGCTAATGCATTTTACAAAACCAAACTATCCCTTAAAATTAGCGTCCATTCACAGTTGAATTCTGTTCTTATTACACGTAGATATAAAATGTAAGTGCAATCAAATCAGCACTAATTAGATGATACGACATAATTATGTTTCAGCTTTAAATATATCTGTTCTGTTCATAACAAAATCGTTCTTTTTTATAGGTGCTTACAATATGGGCGGTTCACCTAAACCCACTGTGGAAAAAATAAAGAACATGGTTTACATTAACCAAACAAGTAATGGAGAGACTAATCCCAGAGAAGAATATCTCGGTGAGTTTCAGTTTTAAAAGACATGTTTGTAAGGTTAAGGGAAATCATGTTTATTGGATTGTTTCATGATCACCTGGAAAAAAAAGAATAACTATGTTGCTGTTATTACCTTGGAATAACTTCTTATTGTCTTCAATGGAAAGATGTATACCTGTAAATGGATTCTGCCAAGTTGCACCTCCAGAAGCCCCCTATGAACCAACCAAACCTTTGCTCTCCAATAGGTCTTTAACATTTGGCAACTTTCCCAACCACTGTTGTTTCTCTGACATGCTACAGGGGGTTTGGGGTTGGCGAACGTCTGTTAAAATCTGAAACCTTGCTGCTATTTGCCACAGACTAAACACTGTTTACTTGTTGAGAAACACAGTATGTACACAATGCACAACTAAGCTTGCCTTATTTAGTGTGCCTGTTTGTCCTTGTTGCAGACATTTATATCTTTGCCATTGGTGCTGAGATCTTTGATGACGACCTGCAGCCCCTCACAACAGGATTGGGTGAAAGGCATTACTTCAGAATGGACGACATTACAAATTTACAAAAGACTTTTGATGAAATAATTGGTAAGGTATCTCTGATTACAAAGAAATGAAGATAAGAGGTTTAATGCTGTACACTAATTATATTTGATTGTGATCAAAGAGTTTGATTGTTTAGTTTGAACATTACACTGATATAACCACAAATATGAATTTGGTTTTGATCTTATAAACAGATGAAGAAGAGGTGAAGGGTCTGTGCGGCCTTCACAAGGAGTATGAAACAGACAACCAGAGGAACACGTATCCATGGTGGGCTTTCATTCATGTCAAGGTGAATGTTTCTATATTTCTCTTAACATCATAATGCATCTTTGAAATATGTTTGAAAGGCAGAATGAATCTTACAATCCTTTACATGTCAAGCTAAGTAAATGAAATCTATACAACCCAATATGCAGACCACACCATTTCAGAAAAAGAGGTGCAGTGTACTATAGGGCCAGGCCATTTTCATCGTTATTGCGATATGAATATTTGTAATAAACACATTACAAAAGGCTAAATGGATCACAAAGAACAAGGAGGCTATTTTAACAAAACAAGCTCTGCTTTCTCATTTAGCATGCACACAATTTAACCTGTTGGAATGAGGTATACAGGCCATGTTTTCAGAACCTTTGATGCAGTCCAATGAAGGTCAAGATAGCTATTGGCTTCTCTGAGATAAATTGGTAACGATTTAGTGGTAAAAAAATGCTTTTTGGATTATTTTGTTTTCAGGAAAATCATTTTGCAAACACAGACATTGTGTTAAACATGTAGAACAGCAGCTAGAAACAGAAACTGAGAGCTATAGCTAATGTGTGATCTTTTATTTTTGTTTATTTATCACACTTGTATCACAATATTCAACAATATTATTGCACATAGCATGTTTTTTTCAATATGTACAAAACTCACGCTATTAAGGTAAAACAAAGACACACCTAGTAAAGCAATAAACAACACTTATGTGGTGTTTATAATTTGGCCCAGAAGGGAAATACAGTATCAAAAGAAAAACAGATGGCCAAGACAAGAGACCTGGGGTACTCCATACTTCACATCAGAAAATTGTGATGTAATATTGTTAAAGGAGATATAACAGTTATTACATGTTAATAGCCCACAGATGTTATACCTCTAGTGCTAAAACACAGTCCCTGTCAAAAACGAGGAAATATATTTTTACCTGAAGAAAATAAAAGTGTTTTTCAGATATACTTGGATTAATACATCACAGTTGTAAACCCTAATGATTTCAGATTTAATTAAAACCTGTTTTCTGCTACAATGCCATGTTTTCCTTTTTTATTTGTTTTATATGGTGCTAGATGTGGTCTGAGTAAATGCTATATTAAAAACGTATTAACTGATTTAAACTTCAGACTGGAGAGACCTCAAAGAACTGCCTCGGCTCTCTGGTGACTCCTCAGTTTATCTTGACTGCAGCTCACTGCTTACCATATGGAGTTTTGCCTGAAGATGTCACAGTTGAAATTGGGAATATTATAGGTAAATATATTTGTTTATTTTATATTTCTTTACGAAACGTAAGTGTTATAGGGTTAATATTTTTGCTTTTGTAATGTATAGCTCAAGTGAAAAAAATCAAACCAATCTTTATCAATTATGTTATACTCCGTTTTGTATTTTGATGAGGAAAACAAATTTGACAACCTATTCTGCAATGTACCACTTCTGGTGTCTCTTTTACAGTGAAAGGAGTTAAAACTTTCAGATTACACCCAGAGTACAATATAAGTGGAAAAGTGAATGATGGTGTGAAGGAGTTTTATGACTATGACGTGGCTCTCATCCAACTTAAGAATGATGTTGATATCTCCGGTACTGTTAGGTAAGAGTTTGTCCTACAAACACGTTCAGTGTAACAGATCAATAACATTTATCCTTAAGACTTAAAACCCTTAAGATAATGTTACAATTATAATATTGCATTTTTATAAATGCAATGTATTAATTATTGATTTAAGTTTTTAATTTGGGACTTAATCCCCTTTAAGTTATAATGTTTTTAATATCTCATTCAGACCTATCTGCATACCTTGCACCCAGGAGACCAGTGATGCTCTAAAGCTGGTTGGCCAATCAACCTGCAAGCAACAAGGTGAGATTTATAAACTGTAACACCAACACACTGCTTGTGAAATTATTAAGCACATTAGTAACAGCTATTGTGTATTCAGCTACAGTATGTTATCCTATTGCCTCTTTGGACAGGAGAGAAAAGTAACATATTGTTCTTCATTGTGACCTTGCAGTTAAAACAAAATATCTGCAGAGCCACAGGTACTACTTATTGTGTTTTTGATATTTCAGAGGAGCTTCTGTTAAAGAATCATCTTGAGAGACTTAATTTTTTGACCAAAAGTGGAAACGCTGTACGTGAAAAAAATGTCCACGCAAAGCTGGGCGATAATGTGAGTTGTAGCTTATTGATTTGTGTTATGCTATATGTGTTTGCATGTTTTCTTTATTGTTCACTCATAACCCCAAGTGTCATATTAAGTTGTGGTTTGTTCTCCTACTCTACAATGCAGAGAGATGAATGCATCAGACACGCACTAGGTGCAGACGGCATATCTACAGATAAGCCAGAGGATGCAGTGACTGATAACTTCATTTGCAGTGGTGGTTTGACTCCTTTCAGAGATCATATATCATGCAGAGGTATGTTGTTCCTGCTTTTACAAGAAAAAAACGTATCCCTTACTTTCAAAGGAGCTACTAGTAACCCCTGACACAGCCTTGAATTTTGTTAATTAACACAGAATGATTATGTCCTTCACTGATTCAGTGTATTTAAGGACAGCACTGTAATTTAACACACGGATATCCCGTAGAAAGTATAAATACAAACAAATTCATAACTAAAAACTAAAAGGTTTTTATCTTTTGGATCCTCCGTTAAACAGTTATCAAGGCTTTTTATTTTGGGTGTAATCATGTGTGTTTGTGTATTCTCTTGGGCAGGTGACTCTGGAGGTGCTGTGTTTAAAAACTATCAGTTTCGCACAATACAGGTAAACAAGCAGTCTTCTCAACCTATTACATATTATAAGGACATCTCCTGGTGGCTTATATTTTTCACAAAGAAAATAAAACTCCATTGGAATAAATAAGGCCATGTAACTTGTCCTCAAAGATTGTTTTGTTAAATGTGTAAAGCAACACTGTATCTTATCGCAGGTTGCTGTGGTAAGCTGGGGAACTCAGGTGCTCTGCAGTTCAGGAGATGTCGTCGAATCGAACCAGGTTTCCAGAGATTTCCATATAAATCTGTTCAGAGTTGTTCCATTTCTCAGATCAATCCTTGAAGATAAGAACCAGGATGACTTTGTACCACTTACATTCTTGAGAGATTAAAACTAAATAGATTTAAATAACACGAGTTGTATTGCTATTTCATTTGTGAATGCTATACAGGTCAAACATCGCCTTGTATTATTTTGCTGATTGATAGATGGATCAAGTAATACTCATTCAATCTGTTTTTTCAACTGAGCAAGTTAAACATGAAACAACACCATGGCTTCACAATTTAAAGAAAAGAGATCATTCTTTGTTTGAAATGCAAAATAGTGCTCAAGCTAATCAGTAGTATTGTTCTGTTCTTTGTTTATAAATTTGAATAAAACATTTAAAGATTATTTCTAGAGGCCACCCACTATGTACAGAAGTTAAAAATCAGTATTAAACGTTGTCTTAATATTTTTTGAGTATGTGTATGACTCAGCAGGAACATGCTACTAGAATGTTTTTTTATAGGAAAATCTATTTTGCAAATTGCATGTTGATCATTGTGTCTCTGCAAGTAAGGATACATAACCATTTGTGCAGAGAAAAAGTGACTCTGCACAAACTTCCAAATTACAGCTAACAGAAATTATATTGCGCTACAATTTGTGCAATCACACGTTATTAAATAATGTCCTTTTCTCTGATCATTTTCAAATATGCTCACGAAAGGAATGAATAAAAGAATTATCACAGTACTGAAAAGGTTTCATCAAAATTCTTTTATGGTTCAGCTCTGCTGATGTAGCCGTCCAGCTCCACTTCAGGTCAGTGACTCAGGGCCAATTTCCAGATCACTGTGCGGGGCCTACGCAATGCGGACACTGAGCCTGGCAGCAGGCCAACTAAGAGCATTCAAATTGAATATAGTTGAAAGTTAAGGTTTTTTTTGGTTTGTAATTACATTCTTTCTCTTTTATTCCTGCTTTACGATGGAGATGAACTGAGTTTGTCATTCATTGCTGCGTCTTTACAGCCCACAAACAAACGAGGCCACCGAATTACAAATGATTTGTGGTGGTCAGAGCAGGTTAATGACTTCACATTATGGCATTTTACTGTGTAACTATGATCTGTTGACCATTACACTGTCAGGGATAGCCTTGGAGGAAATGTACACTTTGCAATTCTCCCTTACTACAGCATATTGGCTAAATGTCCAAACGTCAAAGAATAGTGGTGAATTTTCAACATCAATGTTAGGTCTCTCTGACATGGTGAAACGCCTTCCTTGTGTGTGAGGTTGTACGTTAGGTCAGTGAAGTACAGTCTTCCCATGGGAACATCCATCTGGTTTCCCTTTAACTAATAGAGAGAGAGTGGGAGGAGGCCAGTGGGATGAGAGGAGGAGGCAGAGGATGACAGACTGTTTGAGAGGAGGGAGCGGCTTAATTGAATGAAACCCTCTCTTGGTCTCAGATGCTGTAAACAAGAAGGAAATTTAAAACGAAGAGCAATCCTCATTAAATCCCTCAGGAAGACTCAGACATCTCTGTCTGCTCTTTTGTTTCTTGGAGCGCCACCTGCTAATGCAAAAATCCTTTCTCCTCTTCAATTTAAACAAACCCTTTGACTGAAAACAATCCGTTACACCTAAACTGATTAGCAATGTTTGGTTACAGCAGCATACACACAGACAGTAGGCCTATATTCTGGGCAGCCACACCCAACCCCCACCCACGCTCCTTTTTTCAAGGCTGGTACTCTCAGCATATTCCTGATGAAGCATCTTGCTGTTTAAACTCTGGCTGATCTGTCTCTTTGTGAGCCTTAAATCAACCTTATGGGCCATTTTAGAAATTACTACCATTAAGAACTGCATACATACACTTTTCCCCCATTTATGCTCAGAAAAGAGGGTCAGGCTCACATGCATTCCTGGCTTCTGCTGATCCTTACACTTGAATGAATATCAAATTATATGTAGGGTTTTATAAGAATCGATATGTTCCTTGTAACAAAGCTGAAATGTCAACCATTAACCTGAATAACTTAGGGTTTGTCCAAGCTGAGTATCTGAAAATAACTTGTTTACAAAGTTATATCTTTACATGTTTATTCTTAATTAATACTCTTATGCCTATGTTGAGGGTAAGCTTAGCATAGCAGATAAACAGCTACTTTAAGCTAGCTCTTATCAAAGATTTTTAAAAAAACTTGTACAAATCACCAGATAAATATTGTTTAATTAATATAAAATATAAAACAGTGGCTTATAGGCTTATTTTTGTTCCTGCTAGCTAACATTTACTGTCTTGGGTTTGCCTTGTTACATGAATGGTTCTGAAATAGAACTGATTAGACGTTTACAGTTCTGAGTTACAAAATGAGATACTTTTAAATAAAAGGACAAGCTGAACTTTGGAAATATACTTAGGCTACTTGCCAAGAGTTACTTGAAAGATTAACTTACAGCAATACATGCTAATTACACTCTAATGTCTTCATGCTCAATTGCTGTTAGCCGGAGGTTAGTTAGCCCAGCTGACTGACACTGAAAGCAGCAAGAAAAACTAATGCAGTGTGGTCAAAAGATGAGATAATCCAACTTCCACTAACTCTTGAGTTAATAAACTACATGTAAAAGCTTGTTTGTTTATTCTGTGAACTTGTTGGTTTAGGTGGGTAGCTACCTACTGCTCTTTTGCTGCTGTCTTTAGCTAAGAAGCTACAATACAAAAAATAAAAATCTTGAACCAATATCTTTTCTCCTATTTTAATTTTGAAGAAAATCTTATGTACATTAAAACTAACATGTTACCATACAAAGGTTATCTTGACCACAGGACTAATACATGTTTTTAAGTCAATTTTTGCTGTTTCATCTTATTTTTTTGTTATATGTTGAGTCAAGTCACTGAGAAAATGAACTACTTTATTAAAGACCAGCAGATGTTAAAGGTCTATTAGTTATGTAGAAAGCATTTTTTCTATGTGTTTGCCTTAACTCTCTTTAATTGACATAAACCATTGAAGAGAAAATAGGCAACTCTTTTCTCCCCCTCTTAGAGATATCAGCTCTGTTGGTTATCTGTCTTGCTTTGTATCGAAACACAGTAAGGAAGGAACGCTGCAATGTCTGACAAAACATTTTAAGAAAGCCCTGATCAAGTTAGAGGAGATTATTTTCATGTAACACTTTTGTAATGATAATACCGAAACCTTAAGTAATAAAGGAAGGAGTGAAATCTGCCTCTTGTCAGCGTTTACGATGTGAAGCACTTGCATGATTAGATGTCTTGCGATCGATGCAGCCTCTTCTTCCAATCATTAAGACTGCTCTTAACAGATTACAGCCCCCTCCCAAACACACAGTCTGTTCTCCTCCTCTTCTTGCTCCTTCCATTGCACATAGCCTCTGTTTCAGATTGAAACGAGAGATCACCTCTAAAGCACTTCTTCAGTTTTTTTCTCTTTAATTTCCGCCTTTTTGAAGATTTTCTACAATCAGATCACCTCTTTGGGTCTAGGTGGAGTTATCTGGTGTCACATAGGCTCTATCCATGGCAGGTTGAGAAGACATCGGAATAAAAAAGACAATACCATTATAAAAGTGTTGATCTTGGACAGACTAAAACTGACAAAGATGGACCTGCTTATAATTTTCTGTCACCTGCTGCTTTTATTTTTTGATCCCTCTGAAGCCACAAGCCTAATTACAGGTAAGTTGCAGAGAAAAAAATTACAACACAAAGACCCAAATTCTTAATTTAATTGTGGATCTATGTCTTTTTTTCACTTGGCCGGTCCTTCTGACTCAATGCTGGATGTTTGACTCTCCAAGCGGACTTATTTGAAGCTAGAGGTAAACACTCTTGAATGTATTTACAAATGGATTCTGAGATATGAAAGCCTATGTAAAAAAGCTGAAAAAGGGGTTAATAGGATCACATTTTTTGGATCCAGTTAAAGCAAAGCTGCAGAATTGCCTACATGTTGAAGGCAATGGAGAGACTTTTGGGAGAGATGTGTGTACAGAGAAGCAATAATTTGATGAAAAGATAGATGAAAGCATGAACTTGATTTAGAGACAAGTTGTAAACATGATTAGTAACTTTTTTTAAAATATGGGTATAAGTTGGATGGGGCAAAGAGGACCACCTCAGATTTGATGTCATTTTGCATGTGCAAGTTGTCAGCGTCCAACTTTGAATGCCACCAAGAAGTCATGTTGTGTATGCTTTGTCATTAGGTTTGATAGGCAGGTAGAGTTGAGTATCGTCGGTATGGATATGAATGTTTTGTTTTTGTACGATATCGTCCAGTGGTTACATGGAAAGGGATCTAATATTCGAGCCTCAATGAGCAAACGCTCATGAAATGTCAGAGTGAATTGGAAAATAAATGTATTGCAAATCTATCATGCATAATCAGTTGTGTTCAATATGCAGGTCAACGCGTGTGCAAGGCAGGAAAAGGGAAGCCGTGTTACAAGCTGGCTTATTTCTCTGAGCTCCGGCGGAGGCTGAACTTTGTGGAGGCCGAGCTCGCCTGTAGACGGGACGGTGGGCAGCTGCTGAGCGTGGAGTCGGCTTCTGAACAGAAGATCATAGAGCAGCTCATCACAGAGCTTCGCCCAACTGATGGAGACTTCTGGATAGGTCTCCGCCGTAACCATGAAAATGAGGACAGCAGCTTGGACTGCTCCTCACAGTACTACTGGCTGGACGGCAGCAAGTCAACTTTTAGGTTAGGCTTTAAATCTGAATAAGCCACTCAACTCATGAGATACTATAGGCTGATTAATTAGCCTGCCGTATTTACTGGAGAGCCATGGTTTGTTCAGGGAGGGGCATTATTTTGCACATTACATTTACCTACAGTATAGTTCATCCTAACACGCAAATGCTGCAAATTTGTTTTGGGCAACAAAAAAGATGCAATGCGCTATACAGACAAGACTTTATCTTAGTCATTACATTTGTAACTGTAAGAACATATGTACACCAATTGTGCATAAATTAAACAGACAAAACATCCAAGTTATTTTGAAAGCAATTAGAAATATTATATAGAATAAGTTATACAGTTTAAATTAGACCAGACTTGATTTGTGGTGAAAAAGACACTTTTCAGACATTACAGGAAAGTTTTTGGGTTCAATACCAAGACTCAATCTCATTAGGACTGCACAGCTCTTTCTTTGTATTATTATTATCTGTTATATGAAAGATTTTGCTTTAAACTTCCCGTTCATGCTAATGTGTTTGCTGTATAGGAACTGGCACTGGGATGAGCCATCATGCGGCTATGAGGTGTGTGTGGTGATGTATCACCAGCCGTCAGCTCCTCCTGGTCTGGGGGGTCTGTACATGTTTCAGTGGAATGATGACAATTGTGAAACCAAAAACAACTTCATCTGCAAATACAGTGGAGGTACTGATGACACAAGATTGAAGTGTTTTTTTTATATGAAAAACTGGAAATAGTTGATTGTGAATTATTCTCTCCACAGAGAAACCACAGGACCCTTCCCCTTCTCCCAACTACACTCAGTCAAGTAAATAAATTCCTCGTTATGACCATTTAGAGATGTCCAACCTTCATTTTTTTTTAGATGTTTTGGATACTTTGAAACTGATTGGGTAAATGTGGAGTCTACTTTTCATTCCAGATGTCTCCCCTTCATCAGTGCTGCCGTGGAATCCAAGAGATCACATCCAGGACAGAAGTACAGGTGGAGGGGCCCAGATTCATATGAACTTTTATAATAACCTTTGTTTTTCTTCTAAATAGATCACTGCTCTGATGCTGTCACATTCAAATGTTTACACAACTTCACTATGTTTGTTCATGTTTTCATTTTCAGTTCTGAATCTGGTTTACATCATCATTCCCACCATTCCCCTCATACTTCTATTACTGACGGTGACCGGAGTGTGCTGCTTCAAACTGCTTGTCAGACGGTGAGGAGCCATAAAAAGGCAAATACTTAAGAATAAAGAAATGCAGATTTCAAACAATCCTTTAAAGCATTTCCTTTGATTTGATATCCTGCAACTCAAACTCAGACCTTTCATCATCGAGTAGATTTAAGTTAGTTTTTAGGAAATGTTACTCAAACAAGAAATAAAGGTAGGCCTACATTTGCTTGGGACTATTTCCAGTTGCAGATTAATTCATACTAGCAAGTACAGCAGCAGGACTATGTAGGTGGCACCAGCTTAAAAATAATCTACAGTGCTTGAATTTGTTGTGAGGAAGGAACTTGTTAGCCAGTACTACAGCATGGATCCTGAAGGTGTTACCAATTGTTTATTGCATAACAAGGAAAACTTGAAGGCACCAAAGAGTAAACCTTATACAGTACGGCGTTTGCAAGTTTAGAAAAATCTGCTACATCTTCATCAGTTTGTCAGCAGTATGATAAAGTTAGGAGTCTTTCATGGTAACTTTTTGAGGTATTTTGTTATTCACAGAAGGAGGAAAGAGCAGAAATCAGAAGTATGCCAGACAGACTCAGGGTTGGAAAACAACACAACTCCAACTGATGTCTACAACGTGATTCGCTCCCAAAAGGACGATGACCTGATTTCAGCTCGCCCAAACACCAAAAACACCTCCTTTCATTGCTCCTCCCCCGACACACCCACAGGTGACTACGACAACCTCGGGGGTCGGGACACAGAGAGTGGCTTTGTGACGCTTGCCAGCACGGAAAGCTGCTTCCTCAACTTCGACCTCAATGACCTCAGCCTGGGGCGTCGAGGCACTCGTGACTTCTATGACACCAGCCTTGGCCGCTCAGGAAAGAGAGATCTGAAGGACGGTGGCCTGAGCTGCACCGGGCACAGAGACTTTTATGACCGGAGTTTGGGTCGTCGTACAACCAAGAGTGAGCATTACGGCAGCAGTTTCTATGGTGACCACGGGCTGTATGATGGCAGCATCAGAGGAGGGAGCGACCTCTATGACTCTAAAATGAGGCCTGAAAGTCACACAGTAAAGGCTGACCTCTATCAGACTTACATCACCAACGGCAAAGAGGACTCCTACCAAACCAGCCTCGGGACCTATGGAAACCGAAAATCCTACCAAGCTAATCTGGATTGCTACAGAAATGGTCTGAATCTGGATGGTGGAAGGAGATACTTCAACGAACAAGATTGGATCAATAGTAGAGAAAACTACTGATCCTGTCAATAGCTCCTTTATTGTGTGTATGTGTGCCTGTAGATGAAAGAATGGTAGAAAAAAGACAATGGTGCACGTTCTTGGTTGTAATTTGATTGTTCAATATATTTCTGTAGCCTTTTAGAAGATTGAAGTCAGGTGCAAATATGTCCTGTCAATGGCTTCTAGCTCAACCTAAAAAAATGAAGTCACATTCACTTGGAAGAATATACACTTTAATACAGAAGCCTTAAGTCCCTGAGCTCTTAGGAAGATAAGCCAGGATCTTGAGAAAACTAAAATTAACTTGTCATCACTGGGAAACATGTGTTATTGCGAGATCATTCGATAAATAAGAAACTTCTTGTTATGACAGGGAAATTGAGCAAATACAAAGGATCTCTTTAAGATGAGATGAAATTAGGACTTCTATTAAATGTCCCTTTAAATTTAGTTTACAATTACGGGAGTTTGCTTATGCATATGAGAACATTGCTATTCAAAGTCTTTTGTGGATTCAGAGGGAGCTGAGTGAAGTGTGGTATTTTGTCTCAAGTAATATCACCTAAGTCTGGATGGTTTTGGGATGAAAGACAAGTATGATGATGAGACAAATGTGTAGTTGGGCAGTTTAAAAGAAGTGTTGGACATCTCAGCTTGAGGTTAATTTAGCTGTTACTAGCTCAATACACCAAAACATCAGACTGAATTTCAAACTGTTTAGTTGCATTGTTGGTTAAGCAGGTTCTTGGTTTTGACAGGAAAGACAAACGTTTGGGAATTATTCAGGTTCTGCTGCACAAATGTTGATCCTGCTCAGCAATGCTATATCAGTAAACTCTTAAAACACAAACCCCCTTTATGTGACTGAACTGAAAACAAATGAAGAATTTCTCTCTACCTTCATGTGAGCCAATCAACAAACCATGTTGGTAGATGCTGTGCTACACTACTGCACATCAAGCATATTTCCTGTAAGATAAATAACCACAGACCAATGCTAACACAGAAAACCTGTGGGGTCTTCAGACGGAGCTGATACCAAAGCTTTGCAGAGAACAAGCCCTTTAAGAAGTCAACAGTCATCTTGCCTTTTCCTCCACACACCACAATTACAGAAACTGACAGACGTGATACAATGACAATCTCTTTCTCAAGTAATAGCATGATGAAGAGTGTCTCAGATGTGGCAGAGTCTTTATGAATATCATTATCCAAACTGTGTGTATGTGTGTGTGTGTGTGTGTGTGTGTGTGTATGTAGCATGTTTGCACGGCCATGTCCTGCTGCCATTGCTTGATAGCATAACTATAACGATCTTACACCATTATGTTTGCTGTGCCCAAAATAATTTTAAATCAACACACATTTACCTGATATAACAGGCTACCTCAATCAGATGAACTCGAACTAACACTGCTTGAGTGAGCGGGGTTCGGGGGTTTGGGGGGTGGGGGGGTTGAGTTTGACATGGCCTTAAAACTGCAAGATGTCTTGAGTATTTGAATGTTATTTGATTGATATACTGTACATGTTCCCAATTTATTAATTGTGTCCTGTTTGCTTTTGGGTGATTCAAAGATGTCCAAAATCGATGCTTATGAGTGGAAAGGTGAATTCATCTGGAGTGCCTGCAGCCTGACCACAGCAAGAGCATGTTATCCAAATAAAGCATTATTATTGTTTTCTGGATGTATAATGCCTTGAACTCTCTCCTGTAAGTGAGAGTTGTTTGTATGTTTGTTACGTAAAGAAATCTTGAAATAAAGTGAGATTAAAATGAGATTGAATCTGTCTGTGACTGCAAGAATTTGACCATCCCAATAAAAAAAGTACAACTATGTTAGCATTAAATCATGTTTTTTATTCACATTCCAAGGTAAATTAATAACACAACCTTACTTCCATTCATTTCCATCACTCACAGCCAACAGCGCACACAATAAAATACTGTTCAAGTGCAGGCAACACTACAAGATTTTTGTGATTCATTTTAGGTTTGTGTGTTTTTTTTCAATTCAGGCCATGCCTTCAAGTTAAATATGAAAAGAAAACACTCACATTTATCTGTAATGGCCTGTACTAGGATATATGCATCTAAAATCTTGTAGTGTGCATCCAAACACATTCATTACACAAACACACAAGCACACACACAAAATGTACAAACAGGTCCAGCTGATACTTGACAAGAAAACCTACATACTAATAGTTTTCACTTCCCTCATACACACACACACACACACACACACACACACACACACATACACACACACACACACACAAGTCCTGGAGCAGACGTAAAGTCCTTAAAGGGTCTGATATCTTGCAGTGTTTCATCATACTTTAAAACACATACACGTACGCATGTCCAACAATCACACACACACACAAACACACACTTACGCAAATACCAGCTGCTTTGAGGGGAAGTGACTGATTTCTGTTGTACGTTGGGCCGCTTTGAGGTTCGAAGGTCAGCCATGGGTCCTTTTACGAGGCTGCTTTTGCCGCCGTGGTTTCAAGATGACGTAGCGCCTGTAGGTGGTGTGATGGTCTGATAAAAATGGGATGTAGAATGCTCTGAGGAGACGAGATGATCTGAGAAAGAAAATGGGTTCAAAAGAAAGTGAATATGTTGTTCTTTTTATCCTTTTTATTCCTGCAGTTATTCATTTTGTTTTTTAATTCCATACTTTTCTTTTAACTGTCGTTCTATCAAATGCATTAATGTTTTAATGAATATTTTCCGAGATTTGAAGCAATGATTTTTTTAAATGAATAATACATTTGAGAAAATACCTGGATGCTTGAATAAAAGGCTTAAAGGCAATGACATTCCACTCCTCTTTGTTGGCTGAATAATTTGGCTCAAGTGGTGATTCTTCTTCTAGGTCCAGGTCTACTAAGTAGTGGCACTGCCGTAAATCCACCTACCCAGGGATAACATTTCACAATTAAAATTGAATGTCAATTAAATACAGTTTCCACATGTCAATAAATGTGTACATGTTTGAGCGACTCACATATCTGGTTGGCTCCTCCAGGTTCTGGTCGTTCATATTAGCCGGGATGATCTGTGTGGCCAGAGGTCCAGAGGCATATGGCTGAGGCAGCTGCCCTTTAAACTCTGACTGAATGAAGTGCAGCTGCCAGCTGAAGAAGAGGAGCAGAAACTATTGGCAAGTGACACAACTGTAGTATATCTAAAAATACACTTTACACTAATCATTAGACATTGTATCGGCATCCTGGACACTGACTTGTGCGGTAAAAGAAAGCTGCTTGGGAAGCGGTACCACTCTTTGCCCACACACACAGTGACAGGTCTCCCGGCAGGGACTGCGTGAAGAGTTGGGTCCTTTGCGATGCGGTGGAACTCTGGGTACAGGTCCAGAGGGGCGTGATAACCTGTAGACAAACAAAAAGTCTCATTTCATCCATCTTGAACTGTAGTCTTAGTGGCTGACACTCGTGTTTTTAAGAAAACAAGACAAACGTCTTCCTTTGCACAGACCTCTGAAGAGGGCGACTGAGCGAGACAGTGACAGCACTGAGAAGACAACAACTGCACTTAGAGCCAACCAATTGGAAGAGACAGTGTAGTGCTCCAGACGGTACCGCTGGAACAGGAAGTGGTAGCATTTCTGTAAGAAATTAAATAATTGTGGGAAAAAAATTAAATGACAAATTCAACCAATTGACAAAGACTTCTGTCCATGTTGCACAATGAAAAAACAAACCTGTAGTGATGAGAGGGCTACTGCTCCACAAAGGCAGATTAATGGGTAGATGGGAAATAAAAAACGTTCCTCTTTATGGGGTCTGGTGAAGAAAACCAACATCCAGATATACATAGGAGACAGAGTTAGCCAGTATGGACGGCCCAGGTTCTGCACTGCAGAAAACATGAGTAAAAAGAGAACATGAAATCAAAAATGGAACTGCTTTGAAAACTAACATCACAGCAAAATAAGCTCTCTTATCATGTGTGATTACATTTTGGGTAGTGTTTTTCCACCTTATGATGGCATAGCATAGTGTCAGAGGCTTGGTGTTATTTTATGAGTCTGAAACCAAACAGCACTTACCATTGAACCTGTGTAACAGTGTCTCCATGAGAGCGGTGAGTGGGAGAGAAAACAGTGCCAGAGCAAACACCAGGTTGAAGTTCAGGAGCCCATTAAAAAAGTAGAAATGCCACGGTTCTGTACCTGAAAATAAAAGGAGACAAAACATGAAAAATCTTACAGCTTGTGCACAGAAAATCACTATAAAACATCTTAAGTTCAAAATGATTTCAAGAGTTAAATGAAGGGGGAAATAAACACAGAGGGCCTCAAGCTTCAACGAATGATGGTGGACATTCAAGCCCTGAGGTGCTTTACATATTGTGTTGATGGTGATGGTATGCCCTCTAGAGTGTGATAGACACAGTGCACAAATAGGTCATATTTATATCTAAAATCTACTTTATTTTGCTCTATTGGTCTTAAAATGTGATATTGCTGTAAGTATTCATTCTATAAGAAAGCATTTTGAATGGACAACATGAAGTCAGAGGACTGTGTGCATGAAAAAGACACATTTGATGTTTGCTCTTACCGTACAAATCAGGTCCATGTGGTGTGAAGACATTATAAAGAAGAATATTGAGTGGAGCAATGACCAGTTTTCCATAAAAGAAAGAGTCCACTGCCACCAGGGGTCC
The DNA here is from genome assembly GCA_020745685.1 of Tautogolabrus adspersus. Taxonomy (NCBI): domain Eukaryota; kingdom Metazoa; phylum Chordata; class Actinopteri; order Labriformes; family Labridae; genus Tautogolabrus; species Tautogolabrus adspersus. Next base: position 22,611,196 of record CM036546.1, read on the forward strand.
CTGGGAAATACATAAGGGGTCAAAATGACATCATCTCTAGCAACATGAACATTTTAATATTTAATTGATTAAGATAAAACATGTTTAGTGTTGATATGTACCATGACAAAGTCGATGCTATAACTGTCATTTTATTTATGTGACAAATGAAAAACTAGAGAGAATGTGACATCGGGCTATGTCATTACATTAATGATTAACCCTCCATCTGACAGTCTGTGCACACACTGCAGTGTTGTCACTGTAAACAATCTCATCTACATGCACCTTTGTCCTGTAATATGAAAATGCTTGTGCCTTATTTTCATAAATATTCTCACCAGAAACAGAAGCAAAGCAACAGCTGACCAGATGATAAAGCTTTTCCACTGCCTCTTCAACACCAGCAGATCGAAAGCAATTGGAACCCTGCAGAGGAAATAAAAGTAAGCGTTATAGAGAATAGTCATACACTATGACAAGTCTGTCTTTAAAAAGTGTATTTTAAATAAAGGTTACTCATTTTAAAATCCTACCCAATCAGAGCAGAGAACGGCCATCCAACAATGACCCCGGCAGCCACACCCAAGATGGCTAAAGGCGTTGAGTCCTGAAACCATCCTGTCATGGCAACCAGCGTTGTGTACATACAGAAAGAGGAGGGCAGGAATGCTAAGGGGAAAGAGAAAGTATAACGGTTATGTTATAAATACTTATATGATATCGTCAAAAAATGTAGTCATCACATCAGGAACATATTAAGTAAACATGCAGACCAGAAATGTATTTAAAACATGAAATGATCCGTAAATGGATCCTGCAGACGGCCTTACATTGTATTTCTGTCATAATTTGTAAAAGTGATCGGATTTTGCGACCGAGAGGCAATAAACTAATCTGAGTAAGAGACCAAAATATATCTAATTTAGTCATAAATAACATTTGGAACAAATATTTTCAGTTAAGGTGAGATGCGTAAATCTGACCAACCTGCAGACGAGCAGAACATTCCTGTGCTCAGGACGAGGAATGCCAACATCAGACGACCCACGTGCAAACCAAACTTCTTACAAACTGCCCTGTGCCAAACAAACATGTATACAGTGAATATAAGTAAGTCAAAGCCTTTAGTGTGCTAGTGTGCAATTTAGAGGAGTGCAAACTCACTTGTAGAAATAGAGTTCACAGACACAGCAGGAGAATGCCAAGACACATCGTACAAAGTAGAACACCAACACCTGCAACACAAACCCAACACTGAAACTTTTTGTGATTAGAACACTATTATGATATACACAGCATTTGTGTGTGTGTGTGTGTGTGTGTGTGTGTGTGTGTGTGTGTGTGCATGAGTTACTGTTTGATTTTCAGCTGCCAGTTTTAAGGGTTTTGTGTTTGTCAAAATACATTTGTTACATAGTTTAGCATGAGATGGTTGTTGTTCACTTTAAGAGAAAAACCTTCCTTTAAAAATGACTGATGAGTTCATGGGTGAAACAAGCTGCTGATTATGCTGTGGGTAAGCTGAGGTAAAATATCAAGAAAACAATATATCATAAAAAGACAGTATGTTTGGAAAACCTACCTTATTTGTCTGGAGAACATGGGCATGCACACAAGCAGGAAGAGCATGTAGCCAAAGGTAGGCATACGACCTGATGGCGTACAATGGAGAATACTCCCATGTCTGCATTCCTGTGCCATAGAGCAGGTAGTGCATCTGTCGAGACAACTTGCAACATCAATTCCTGACAAAAATAACAAGTGACACTGTTCTTTAGGATCTCTTACAGGGGTGATTAAAACTCACAGGCTCCCAGTAGTTGAAGGTCTCATCGCAGTCTGAGATGTTGCTGAGCAAAGCTGCGCAGAAACGTGCAGAGAGCAGGCACTTAAACGCTGTCGAACCTTCTGGAGCCCACACCTGCCCTCCACGACTTACTGACCTTCAAAACAAATGACACAGAGGAGCAACTGTTGCCATACACTTCTCAAAAATATCTTCATTATTATAAGAAACCGGTGCAGCAACAAACAAACAAAAAAGTAAAAAATGCTGCGATGTACTTTAAGAGTATAAAAAGTATTAAAAAAACAACTGAGCTAAAACCAGGACGGTACTCTTACTGTGAAAGAAAATACTCAAATATAGCTGCAGTTTTTCTCGCCCCACCACTGTCACAGTTTCAGTTCTCCTAATAAGCAGTATGTGTTTAGCTCCGTTTGCCCTTTTGAGAGTTATACAAGCAACATTTATATATATTGCTTAAATTGGCTTTTTTTTGCCTTACTGTGAGCCAATGCAACTGTCATAGTTATTGACCTATTTTACAATTATACATCAAAGTACCAGTCGTTGGCTTACTTAAAAAAGAAATGTATTTTTGAATTATTGAATCCTGAATGCACTGAAATGCAACTTGTAGTTTCTCGTTGTGTCACAGTGATTGAATTCCTATAAATAACATTTCAGAAGTAATCACAATAAGGGCTATTTAACAAGCCATCAGTGCCCCATTTTAATGACCTCTCAGGTGAGGACAGCTGTGTGTTCACTCAGACACTTTTTGATTACCACTTCATTAGTCTTTCTAGTTACAGTGAAGTGTTTCTGGCAGTGTTTCCTCCTGGTCACACCCATCTTTAGGATTAGTTAGATTAGAGGCTCAGCTGCAGCTTAGCATTCATCCTTATGTTACGTTAGTATTGTTATGACACGTCACCTTTAAAACGGTCTCAAATGCATTAATGATTTATAACAATAGCAAGAAATCGACAACAACAACCCCTATACAAAATGCACATATAGGCTACGTCTAAACTGAGCATGTGTTGATCACTATCGCATCTAAACTGGATTCATCCATCATAAATCTGGCAGAGGTTCAGCTGAGGAGAATGAATGAAGCTGACCAGGTGACACACTGTGTTATTTTGCTCTATTTAATCTTCACCCATGCAACTAAGTTACCAGAGCAGAATCATAATTCAACAAACTATAGTAAACACACAGCCATGGTGCTTGTTAATTGCACGTTATCATTCGCTGTTATCGTGTGGTTATGGTCAAAACTTCATTATCGCCTCTGAGTAGCGTGTAGCTTGCTAGCTTGCCCCCCTGCTCAGGCTGACAGTCAGACCGGGGATGGAGCTCACAGCACCCGTAAGACTAGCCTCTCTTCTTCCCCCTCATACTCACTCCTGTCGAGTCTCTGTGGTTTTACTATCATCGCCGGCTTTCTCCTCTTTCGGTAGCCGGGCATCGTTGGGGACGCTCACGTTGTTTCCATCTTGTCTGCTGCCTCGTCTGGTTCGCTGCCGAAGCGCCTTGGCCGCCATGTTTTCCGATGATGCTCCCGAGTCGGACTTCGTTCATTATCGCCGCACTCCGATCATCGACCAAGCGGCAGCAACCTACAGCGTGGAGAAATGAAGGCAATGCGGAAGTGACAAAGGGGCGTGGTCGCCCTGAGTGACAGGTAGGTGCCTCAAACTACCTCCCTTTAGTTGGCCTTACTGTAGGGTCTTATTTACTTTCAATCACTATTAAATATTGTTAAGGAGAAATGACAAAAACTCTTCATAACAGAAAAAAGACATTGAATGCCATGAGTAAATAAAAACATAGAAAACATTTAAAATATTTTTTATTGTTTCTATTACTTATAATTATTGTTAAGAGTAATAATACAAGACTGTTTACATAAAATGGCATTGATTATTAATTGTAAATAAAAGTAAGGAAATATATTAAGAAGTGGTATGTTACATTTTTTATATTTGTCATGTAATGTATAAAGCGTTTAACATTTTTTTGCAAAAGGGAGGTCCCCGCAAGAGGCTGATTCTATACACAATGTGGTCCATGGTATGGCAAAGTTTAACCAGCCTGAATTAACCGGGATTCATGAAATTATGAAATTCAATATTTAGATCCATTACTTAATCTCATTAGATGCACTTTGGCCTTTTTAAAAATACACTGTTACTTAAAAAAAAAAAAAAAAAAAAACAGCATTATAATGTGTGTATGTGTAAATATTTACATGTATAGATATGGCTTTATTGCCTGTATTAGTTTTGACAGCTTGAGAGAGACAGAAAATATATGTAATACTACAAATGATTCAAATATAACCACACACTTATTATGTTAAATTACTGGTTTATTTTACATTTAAAACTCACAGAATACCAACCACATTTTAAATCCATAAGCAGAAAACAATGCCTCAACTACTGTAAACATGATTCACATACAGTTTTACAGATTATACACTTCACACTTTCTGTTGCTGTAACAAACATACAAGGACCCAAGCTCTATTTCTCCTTGAGATTGAAATGTGGCTACCTGATAGTGACTTGCAACTGAGAGGAGAGTAAGGATTCCAGCATCTGATGAAACTGGAGTGCTTGTGTGTGTGACAGAGCATGTGTGTGTGAGCGGTAGATGAGTCTGTAGCAGTAACTGGTCTGACTCAGGTCAGGATGTGAGAATGTGTCGATAAGTTTAACCTGCTCCACAGTCCCTCGACTGGCCTCTCGGACCACAGCGTGAAACTTCCTTTCCTCCCAAGTGGGTACTGTCCAGAAGCTGATGTCAAAGCTGAAGTGTTCAGGGAACAGGGAGAATGGCTGAAAGGGTTCTCCTGGTGATGGGCCGAGCGAAAACTGTTTTAAAAAGCGCGGATCATGTGACCAAAGGATCCGCCAATCAGGAAGTGAGAAGAGGAGCACAGCTAGGAGATCCAAATTTAACGACAGAGTGATGCTAATATGGCTTATCTTGACCCTTGTATTGCTTTCATACACCCTTCCTACCAAACCCATTGGTGCTGCCGTCAGACGCAGACCTTCCTTTTCTTCGATGAGAGACACCCCGTAAGGAGATAGCAGCGTTTCCAGCCTTTGTCCAATGAATCTCATTGGCTCAACCTCTGAAGGGAAAATGCCTGTGATGAGGAGCTCATGAAAGGCAGGCAGACCCCAGAGGTTAATGTGCACATTCTTGAACACCAATCCACTAACGCCATATAAAAAGGTGGTGACACCATTATTGCCCCCAGAGGGCTCCTCTTTCTCATGTCCTTCAACACTTTTATTACTCCCTTCATTCTCAACACGACTCTTCGCATTTTTAATCCACTCTTCTTTTTTACTTAGAAGTGCTCCCATCTGAGGCAGCAGGGATGGACGCAGAAGAAAAAGACCTTTCTCCTCATCAGGATCGACATCAAGAGAGCATGCCGACATTAAGCTCTCAGCTCCTTTGCTCCTCACCTTGTCCACTTTATTTGAGGTAACACACATTGGCGAAGAAACATCATGTGTGTCTATCTGTCCCTGACTGTGCAAAACCAAATCTCTTTCTTTGTCTGTAGAGATTTCAGCACCAGAGTTAAGGTCCTTCTGAGGAAGGTTGATCCAGTAGCAGTGGGTACTGTCAATGTCACAGCAACTCGCCTGCAGCTGTTTGGCCATGAGGAGGAAGGGAATGGTCTCTGTTGTCATGGAAACTGACCACTTCTCTGTGAGGCCTTGGAGAATATAATCTTGCACCAATTTGACCGGGTGGACAGAACCTGAGCAGAGAAATCCCCTGATAAAAAAGATGAGACATTAAGCAGAAGGTTATATAACTTTTCATTGCTTTGACAGCTTACTGCTAAGGCAGCATGAGAGTTTTTGTGTTGCTGTACCTGAATATGTAATCACTGAGCTCAGCCGGTATGTTGTACTGGACTCTTTCCCCTTCAACAACCTCCTCCACTGTAAATATCTGAGCAGAGGTGTAGGGGAGGCTGCGAGTGAACACGTGGACTAAACCTTTCTCCACATGAAAGCCCTTATCCTGGCTCCTGTACAACAGCAACACCATCAATAAACACCTTCACCATGCAAAACACACTAGGACACAAATAGCTTTTTCTATTTGTACACTGCAACACTCACCTTTACTGCTTACCTGTATCCAGTGCACTTGTAGCTCTGGTATTTCCCACTCTCAAAAGGATGGACGTCGTTAAGGATCAGGTGTGCCTCTGCTGCCATGGCAGTCACCTGCCAGCTGTTGTGCCACTCCCGCTTTGGGTGGTCTACTGGTGTCCCCCCCTGCCCGTTACACAAGGAAACATGAATCTCCCCGTCTTCAGCTAAGACCTGAACACAACTGGAAGGACAGAAATTCAACAACACAAAACGTTAGCATGCATACTTCTTTTCATCATGCACACTTTATACTGTATTTAGACATGTGACAATTTTTCTATAATTTTATATCCAGAAAAGCAACTACATTTTACCCACTTTTATAGACATAGAAGTTTTATTTTTCCTGAGCTTTGTTCAGAATTGCCTTTCTATTTTCTGGCTGAATGACTATATTCTCCTGTAATTTGTTTTGTGTTTAATGTATAAGGGCAACTTAAAATCAGAGGAAGCTTCCTTGTGTTATTACCTATTAGGCAGTTAAAATACAGCTATAGCTGATTCTACTAACTTAATAAAGAAGGGGTAGGACTCGCAAAAAATGTGTTAAAATACAGAAAGAGTTGGGTATCATAATAATCATCTATAATAAGAGTTTTTGGGTTAAAAAATGAACATTTTTTTCCAAAACTTTACTTGAGAAACATTAAAAAAAAGTTCTCCAAAGAATTGCTATCATCCAACTAAAGGAGTTCATACACTGTATGTTAAACTGTGTATATTCAAAAGCATCTCTTAGAGAAATTGAATAAATATATAACCATCTAAAACTAACACGCCTGATTTAAATGAGGAACTGTCATCATTTCACACAAGCAAATTTTTAGTTAACAATGTACGGACACAAATTTGAAACAAACGTTCCAAATATGAAGAGTCCCAAATGTGTGAAGGGATTTAGTGATGTGTAAAACAATGACAATATCCAACACACAAGTTTAGAAAGCTTAGATTAAGTTTAGAGATGAAGAGAAAAAAATGTTGATGGTTTATGTTTATTTGGTCAAACTAAATATGAGATGATTTTATTGAATTGACATTATGTTTTAAATTAGAGAAGGACTGTTGTAGAGAGCTTTTTGATAACAGAAAATGTTGTAAATGAACATATTTGATGGTATGATGCATTTATACCTGAGGAAGAAGTTTTTGATAAGTTCTCTGTTCTTTTTAACCCCACTCTTCCTCCCACAGTGAGGGAAGTTAAAAACAACGCGGTCAAACACACGGTCCCGGAGAGAGGCACACTCCCCCAGCTTTGTGCAGTCCACTTCGAACAGCACGGTCCCTCCTGAAAAAGATACACGTCATGAAGAAAGTTATGACAAAGTTTATAGTAAAACATAGGCTACAGTGTGGATATAGAAGTATTCAGGAGCTCGTACCTGAGTCCTTGATAATCTGCATGTTAGTGGCAGCACCTTCGTGCCGCAGTGCCTCCTCCTGACGCTGCAGGCAAGTGGCTGTCACGCTAGTCTCTGTTTCCCTGTACAACTGGCTCACAGAGGCAGAAAATGAGAAGTTCCCTTCTCCCACCAGTAGCACAGACCGCGAAGGACTCATGTTGGCAATGGGGGAAACAAATTTCCTAAATTCCCTGAAGATTTCCCTTAAAAGCTGCCCCTACATGCGACAGAACAAGACACGCGTAGAAGTAAAAAAAAATAACCACCTCCTGCCCTTCTCATGGCGGTCTAAAATGAGCGTAGTAATTGCATATTTTAGCCAGTAACACCGGTAAACTATGTATAACACAAGGTCAGATAATGAACAAAGATTAGCTTCACTTAAATGTAGTGACCTTCTCCCCAGCGCTGCAGTACATTAAAGCCAAATGATACCTGTAGCAGCAGCTTGCGTTGTATGCTGTGTTGCACATACAGTAGTCCGACTAGAAACAAAACTTCTTGACCACTGGTAACCAGAGCATTCATAAGCCCCATAGACTCCGACCCACCTCACAACGCTGATATATTCAAAGTTGCAGTTTGGTCATTTGATTTGTGAAGTTGTTAAATTATCATTCAGTTGCCAAACTTATCCGAGTAAAAGCTTGAACCATTCATTTTCACACAATTTGATTCCCGTCATGTTTATACACGGATGCATTTGCTCGGTGGCGCATTGCATCTGGAGGAGGGAGCTATTTGCAGCATCAGTTCATCCCAGCATCATCTATCTTCGCATATTAGTGTTTATCTCTAAATACATAACCTGACAGTTCTTGTGATGTGCGATTCTCAGCTCCTCTCGACGTTTTAAAGCCTATCTACAACAACGGAAGAAGGTAGAACATAAATCCAGTTCAGTCTGTTTCTGCTTATGCTAAGGTCATGCTAGCTAACGGATTGGCTGCACCTGCAGATAAAAACAACAGACAGGGTTGCATGAGGCACATCGTCGTGATCATTCTTGCAAATCAAATCCAAGGCAATGTTTTAAAAAGCCTTTAATATAAATCTAAAATAATGTACTAATGTCTACAAATGTGTTTGCATCTTTAAATCCTTAACCTCTCATGTAACTCTAGCTGTGAGTGTGTTTTTATATAAAAGCAGAGCTTTAAATATATGTTATACCTGAGTGAATATTTCTACATACTAATTACATGACAATGTTTTCTTTCCTCTTAATCGTGTGTCTCAGCAGCTCTTATCTTGTGCCTCTGTTATATTAATATAATACAGAGACTGTTTTAAATGATGCTTGTAGCGGCTGCAGGTTAGATAAAGAAAAGGGTCTTAACATCATAACAAATACATTGTCTTTTTCTTTGTGTCTTTTAGGAAGTGTTGGGCCCACATGGGCAGCGTTTTGGCATTGTCTTCTGGTCCAGGCCATCAGAACTGGCCTTTTTCCACGGACCCCCCTCCCTCTCACTGGAACGCACATCCTGCTCACTGGGACAGTCCCCCACGCTGGGAGAGGAGAGATGGCCGCCTGCCCAACCCAGGCAGCTTCCACTCTCTCCACAGGAGTTGCAAAGGTATATTTGGCTAGGGAAGTATTTAGGCAGTTGCACATTTAATGCAAAAAGCATTTTGCTTGTGGGCTATACAACCCTTCTTGTATGAAGGCTGCAGATGTTATTCTTGAAACTTTATTGGCTACAATGGCATTATTGTACCTGTATAATTCTGACATAAAGTTCAAATGCATTTATAATAGGAATAATAAGTTGGTTACAATGCATATTAATGCATGAAATGTATAATCATTTTTTTGATTGAACTGTCTTTCCCCTATCTTCTCAGACGTGTTTCCCCAACAGATTGAGGGAGTCAAGATGATCCTCAATAAAACTCTTAGCAGCTTCTTTAAGGTGACTCTCTTACCTTAATTAGTATTCATATGTTGCTTTTTTAATATGATAATAAGGGTGTAAATCTTTTTATTGTCTTTGTTTGCTCTTAGGTCAGTCATACTCTCCACCTTAGTGCTGTTAGTCCTTCTTACTATCGATTCCACGTGGAGCACCTGCAGTCTGATGACTACAGCAAGGACAAGGTCAAGCACAAGTCTTTACATAAATAAATATTTATTTTTTTATCATTAATGTGCTTAGCTGAATACAGTGATGGAAAACAGATAGTACTGTTACATATTGAGTTGACAATACTTACATTTTAGGATGCCCCAGCACTGATTGGTGAGATGGACTCTTCAGGAAGTCTGAACGCTCATGCTCTGCTGCATCTCACAGAGCGTGTACGAGCCAGATCAGTGTTCCAGGTGAATTTCTAATGTCCTTTTCTCATCTGTGTTGATCACTAGTTCTGCACATAATGAATGATATCTACTGCTGCACAACTTAATGTTGTAATTATTGATTTTGTTTTAGACCCAGCAGTCCCAGTTTGTAACGTGGCAGTTTGAAACTGAGTACAGAGGGAACGACTTCACAGCCGCTGTGACCGTAGCTAACCCAGACATCCTCCGAGAGTCAGGTGGGAAAAGATTGATAAGAGCCTCTTTCAACTTATCTTAGTAGTTACTGATACTATGCTTCAACATATTGGCATTCTGAAATCGTTCCCTGGTATAAGAAACAGTTCTGTAATTATCAGTCAAATGTTTTTTGTTTTATTTTGGACATCTGTGATTTTAGCAGGAAATACATAATTCTGATGTTTTGTGTTGGTCTAATCTTTTTAGTATGTTCTATGTTTGTCTTGGACAGTTATCCTTGTGGCACACTTCCTTCAGAGTGTGTCTTCTGGGTTGGTGTTAGGAGGGGAGCTGGTCTATCATCGGGGCCGAGCAGAGGAGGGAGGAATTCTTACTTTGGCTGGACAGTACTCAAGTGAATTTAAAAAAATCTGCTTTAAAAATTCTGATATAGTGAATTTGGTATCTTTTCTGATCTGTATTGTGAGATTTATCAGCAGAGTTTCACCTCATCTTCTGTCTCCCTTATGCAGGACCAAACTGGGTGGCGACACTAAATGCTGGTAAAGGAGGAGCTCATGCTAGCTACTATCATAGAGCCAACAAACAGGTACAGCAAATACCACCTTTCTGTTTAAACCGTAGACTGAATAAAAGAGAGATGACATTACAGCGCGCCAAAAAGGATTCAAAACATTTGGAGATCCACCTGCTGACTGGCTGCAGTATAGATCATGAAGTCTACCTCCTTCATGTAAACAGCTGGAACATGGGTCAAACTAAAAGATGACACGATAACATCGAAATACACATCAAATAAATCTTTCTCAATCATGCTTTCTGTCTTTATAGTTAGTTGTTATCATGCTGAATTATGTCAAGTTTTATTTTGTTGAGGAAGTTTAAATTTGACAAATTCGGTCCTGCGGATTTTAGGATTAGCAGAGTAGAGGAGGAACAGCGGGAGGGGATGTAACTATCACTAACACAAGAATATTGAACTTTCAATAACTGCTTAGAACTGGCACAATAATCTGTTTTCCTGTGGATTTTGCAGCCCTGAGGTTTTTAACTGATGAGTTAAACTTGTGTTTTGGTTAGTGGAAATGTAAAAAGCTGCAGCACAGTCTACAATTTTAGCTTCACTTTTGCACAACAGGGTGAGGACTTTGTATAAAGCTAACAGGGAGTGTGTGTTTGTGTTCACCAGATCCAAGTTGGGGTTGAGTTTGAGGCCAGCACCAGGACGCAGGAGACCACAACCTCATTCGGTTACCAGATGGAACTCCCAGAGGCTAACATGGTCTTTCGAGGTAAATTTCTTTCTACAACTTTCATTACACTTTCAATGTCAATAAATAAGAACAATATGAAGTAAGACTATAATCAATGAGGATTTTTTTGTGTGTATCCAGGCATGATAAACAGTCGTTGCATAATAGGAGGCGTTTTGGAGAAGCGCCTGACCCCACTTCCTGCCACCCTGATCATGGGTGCTTTTGTAAATCACAGAGGTGACAAGCTGCAGGTGGGTTTAGGTGTCAATGTGGGATAATCCCTCTCTTAATCCCAGCTGGAATTACAGCCTGCCATCAGGACATCCATCCAGAGACCTGTTTCAGAGGTTTCATAATGACCTGATATACCAAGGTTTGTCCGTCACTAAAACACTTCCTGCCATGACGTGAGGATCGTGGACTGTTTGGGTGATGAAGCCCAAAACGTTTCCTTAAACCGATGCATGTCATCTTGCAACCTACCTCTCAGAAGTGAGGCAATGTTTTCTGCTGGGATGACAAGAGGTTTGATTTGGAACTGGATACATAAAGTGAGGCGCTCAAAGACTTTTGTTTCTGTCCATTCTGGTTTCAAAGGGACAGAAACCTTCTGACCTTCTGGTCAGTGGAAATATAAAATAAACAAGTTTTATACTGTAGGTAGTCAAACAGAAATGTAATGTATATAGAATATATCAACAGATAGTCTTATTTTTCATGTTTTACCCCATTTATTATAATTCTTGTACTGTAAGCCTGAACTTACGTTTCTGCTGACCATTGTCTGTAAAACTAATGCATCATTTTTACTATCCAAATGAACAAATTCACTTTTCCCCTCAATCAATAGATCCGCTTACTTCTAATGTTATTTTTTACATTTCCCTCAGCATTACCGTGTGATACTAACAGGGTAAAAAATAATGTTAAATGCTCACTCATCTCAAGCCAGATTTGTACATGAACAAAATGGTTTGCAGAAATGTGAGATGGATAAAAACATGCTACAACACAAGTATGAACCTATAATTGATTGTGTGTTAGATTGTGTACGCATCTTTATTTTCCAGCGTATACCAGTGTGAAATGTCAAATTACACACACGAACAAATAAGCCTGTTGACTGAAACAGAAAGAGGCTGCCTGCTCCACACTGTCCAGCTGAGGGAAGTCAGAGGGGCTGTGGACTGACCGCTGAGTCAGGACTGTACTGTGTGAAAATATGCCGACGTGAAGGCATGTGGAAACAGACCTTTATGCAACCTGCACTACTCACAAGGCTACTGGGCTTCTTCAGCCCTGTGTAACATAGAAATGTTGAAAATATATTATTTATAAATTATGTAATATAAGTAAAGAGAAGTGGAGCAGAGTAACTGTCTTTTTGGACTTAATTTATTAATAAAGATGTTATTTGTAACATATTTACTTTTGTTTGTTTTTCTCAATAGATATTATTTGTGATAAATTAAAGTTCTATAAATCAAGCACCTTTCATTTCATGTATAATAATCAATATTTGTATTAACTATGGTTAAACTGATTAAAAGTGGTCACTAGTGACTTTGCATGATCACTCAGCATTAATACTTTAGGACCTCTGTCAGCTCAGTGTTTTTGTTTCTACGTAGGCCTACAGAGTAAAGACAGAAAGATGTTTTCTCATGAACTGCTGGACAAACAAAGCTAAACATATAGGTGGCGTAAGCAGAGGCGCTGCTTGTCAACAGGCAAGGTAGGTAACTGCTTGGGGCCCCGGGCCAGTAGGGGGCCCCCAGGGGCTGATAAACTTGAAACCACAGCAGTAAATCAACATTTGCAAAGTTTGCAATGACAGTAGGAAGCCCCCTAAGTGGCCCCATCTGACAGCACTCACTCATATATGACTGAATGATGCTTGTCTATAGCCCTAAATATGGGGTAGAGAAACTTTGTGATGGTGTCAGATTATTTATAACATAATGGGGACAAACGCTGTTTGGAGGGGCCCCCTGTAAATGTTTGCCTCGGGCCCCAACAGACTCTAGAATCGCCACTGAGCGTAAGATATTTATAAAATGGTCAGAAACACCAGAGACTTTTTTGTCTGCTGGATATGTAAATACAGTATTTGTTTAAGTTCAACATCATTTTATGAGCCATTCATATGTCTGTCCCCAAGCAGTTTAGCAGTGAGTAAGCAAGGCTTCTTTTTGCCTCGTTATTCATGCAAACAACAACTTACTCTGCAGTGCACACAAAGACTGGGTCTGTTTTCTGCTTAGGCTCTTAACGCACTAGAAACAGCAATTCCAAATGTGCATTTTTGGATGTTTATAAAGCATGTTCACGTGGCCTTAATATTACCACACATTTTCTTCTTTTTAAAAAATGTGTCAGTTTGCAAAGCCCTCTGCAATTTAGGGTCTAAATATGTCTTTTAGGAAGTGTATGTTAGTCACATATGGCCTCTTCCTGCCTACTATCTGATCTTAAAGCCAGTGACCAACCAAAATGTAACACTGCAGCTTTAACAAACTGTATTACAGACAATAAATAGATTAGAAACTCATAATTGACTTTAACTTTTTAATATAAAGACCAAAAAATAAACCGAGCTTGCTCATATACATTTCATAAATATTTACAAATATATATTCAAATCTGAGGTCTGTGAACATTGCATCTGTTGCTGTGTGAAATCATTTATACGGCGTACGTATGTGGCAGCATGTGCTCCGATAGTGGCAAAGATAAAGGATGTAACCATCTGTTTAAGCTGCTGCCACTTCTGTTTGTCATTTGTCTCTGAAAAGGGAAGAGAAGAATCCTTTCCCTCCCTCTCCCCTCACTCTTAAAGATTTGCTTCTTTGGAGTCCTCCTGTGTTTTCTTTCTCTCGCTTTGTTTCCCTCTGTCTCTCCTCCTCCTGATGCTGCACCTGTTGATTGATCACCAACCGCATGTCCTCCTGTGACGAGACGGGAGGGTCAGATGGACGAAAAGTCTGCTCTTACAGTGCACTTCTCTTAAATCTGCATCTTTTAAATTATTTCGCCTTTTATATCCCTGCACAAACACTTACCTGCCATGACTCAAGTTCTTGAGACAGCGCCACCTTGTGTTTGATGGTATTGAGGAGTTGCTGTGTTAGTGTTTCCTTTTCTTGATGCACGGTGGCCACTTCACTCTCCAAAAAACTGGACAATATTGTGATGATAAGTCAAACTTGCATTGCTCTGGGTTCAAATCAAAAACTGTAGTTGTTGTGTAGCATTACCTGTAGCTTGGCTTCTCAGGACCGCTTCTAAATGGCTTGATTTCCTCCCTTAAAGACTCCAGCTCTTCTCGGTGAGACTGCACCTGCAAGGCGCGAAATTGAAAGGCAAATATATCGTGCTCATCCAAACATTTTATTTTCCCTTTATAAATACTACTTATATTACTAAGAATACTTTTTATTTATGAATCTATAGGATCCCCTTTAGGGATGCTGGAAGAATAAAATGAAGTGAGGAGTTTTAAGCTGAATATAAAACAGATTGAGATATATATTGATGCCTCTTTATGGCCAAACAAAAAGCAAACAACCATCAGCATAAAGATTTACTATTTCTATAGTTATTTTGACTGTCTGAAACCTCTACCAGGGGGTAGGTGTCACACAGAATTATTAACTGCCTGTTGCTGGAACAGCCTTTGTTTGCAAATGGGCAATATTTGACTGTGAAATAAATTAGGGGTGATTTTGTGTTAAAAAAAAAAAAAAACACACTATGCAGGAACAGGAGAAGGTCAGCAGAGCGATAATGTGTCCACAGAGGGTGCCAATGTAATACAAACCAAAAGTTCATCACAGGAGCTTTCAATTCTTAATATTGCATTTACTCCTCATTTGTTTCCCAGCTCTGCCCACACACAGTGGGAAAACATGTTTTAATGCAGGAAAGCTGATGTTTGGCCCCTCCCCTTTTTAAGTTGAACCTCTTTTCAAATGGATTTATACATCGAATAAACTGAGCCTTAGCTCGCATGTGTAAAGGGTTATTTATAGATCGACTGACCTCCTGTTTGAGTGCTTGTATCTCTTCCTCTTTTGCTTGCAGGACATCTGAGTGAGCTAGAAGAGCGTCTCTAGTCTGGTTGGTATAGGAGAGATAAACACAACAGAGAGAAAAGGTCAGTGAAGTGAAATCATGTATTATTTGTGCTTTGATGTGATTATTGTCTTCAAAGGCATTGGGTATTTAGGAGTTAGTATTAGTTTAGTCTCAAACAATCCAACTAAAAATGTAAGAGCAGGGTCAGAATTAGTTCTTACTTGCGGAGTTTGTCAAAATGAAAAACTTGTCTGAGTGGTTATGGTGTGGTCGTGTGTCGTGAGTGTGTGTGTGTGTGTGTGTGTGTGTGTGTGTGTGTGTGTGTGTACCTGTGTTTGCTGAATTTCACTAAGCAGAGACAAAGGCTGTGTGTGCGTACTGTCCAGGATGCTCTCTTCTCCCATGTTCAGAGCTTTCTGCTGTAGAGAGCGATTCAAGGTTCGTAACTCAAACACCACCCCCTGCTCCTGCTCTATCTACATAGACACACAAACAGTAAGACAAATACACACATACACACCTACGCACATCAAAAGCTTCATATTAGCCATGTTAGTGTATTTTGTTAGTGATGAGTTATTTATCATGCGGCTCCATTCTCCCTTAGGCCTTATCTTTTGCCGCTACAGTATATCTTAAATAGCGGTCAGTCAGTGCTCCTCACCTCTGCTTCTTTCTCTCTCAGCTTGGTCTGTAGGTCTGACAGTCTCTCTCTCAGTGTCTCTCTCTCTGAGCGATATCTATTGCTGTCCTCCTGTGACGCTCTAAGTAGTGCCTCCATGTGAGACAGCCGCTCCTGCAAAACTCTGTTCTGTACCAGCAAAAGAAAAAAGGATAAACACAAAATACTGAATGAATTATGAAATGAAAGCGGTCACAAAGAGTCAAATCATGTCAATGCTTAGATTAAGTAATGTTTACTATGGCTGTTGAACATTTCAATAAATGTAGAAGAGACAAGAAACATGAGATTTGATTTCAACCTAGTTTAAGTGAGACTTGACACCCTAAAGACTTGACCTCCTTTTCAACAAACATTTGTTGGGAATGTTTGTATGACGTCTCAAATTTCATCTAAAAAAATCCATAAATCCATTAAAGGTGTTGAAAGAGAGTGCAGGATGACATGCACCAGTTAACAAGACTGAGGTCAAGGTCAGTTATTTGTATGTAGTTATTTTTAATGACTGTTACTACTGTCACTTATTCAGCATGGAGACTGGAATTGCCTTTATTTACATTTTCTGCAGAAGGGTTGACAGTGTGGGATACATTTGACAGTAAAAGAAAGCTTTACAAACATATTGTTCAAGCTTCAGCATGTGATAAGAAGTGCCAATTGTCCACAGGGTTGCAATGATCGTTATTTTCAGTAGCTTTCACTCAGTCTTAGTCTGGGAAAGGACCTTGCTTAACACATTGACTTTTGAGATGTTGAAGTGACCTGCAAATTGCTTCTGAGGGAGATCTTTGATACTTGTTGTAGAGGACTTGACACTTGATTGGGACTCCCTAAAATGACTTGAAAACAGCTCTTCCTAACTTCACCTTGTTCATACAGTAATTTACTACTTATCCATCTATGAAAAGTGTACGCTTTAAGTAGTGACTGCATTTACCTCTCCTTTTATGTTGTCTAGTTGAGTTGTGTTAATAGTTCTGCTAAAAGATGATTCGTCCACTGCTTCTCTGAGGGAACGTAGCTCAGTTCTCAAGGTGTGTTCCAGTGTCACCGCCTAGATGAGAGGAAGATTAAAAAACTTGAGACTTTTTTTCTTTTGTTCAATGAGTCACAACGGTTAGACTCCCAAAACCTGCTAGTCTTCATTTTTTAACAAACACACACATATAGTTCCCACACATAAATACACATACAGTCTCATGCACTTAAGTTCTGTCTATTTTGACAGCAATGTAGCATTATTGTGCTTTCTCATATGTGATCGGCTCAGTAAGACAGGGTTGCCTGCTTACTGCTGGTATTCGAACTATACCTCAGATAGCTGTTCCACCAGGCGCTGGTTGTGATTGGCTAACTGAGTCATCTGATCACTCTCATCCCTCCGCCGGTCACGCCCATGACTGTGATGTCGCTCTATCTCTTCCCTCAAAGCACCCAAATCTGCTGTCAGCTCTGCCTCCCTCTGCCCAGACTCCAGTTGGTTCATTTCCAGCTTCCTCTGAAGAACATGCTTCTCCTGCTGTAAAGCCTGGGACGTTAGAAAACAATGTTAAGTGGCTTCAACACAGAATGATCAGATTCTGAAACACATAGATTATCCAATGTCTGTATTCTTGTTACTTTGAATATAAAGTTACGTTTTTAAAGAAAGTGTATGTGCCTCTACACTTCTCCTAATTACTTTTTTACTTATCAGAATAGGACAGGGTTTTACACCTCGGGTACTTGATGGTACTTGGAGTGCACTTATAAAGCCTCTCTAGTAATGACCACTCAAAGTACTTGACACTTTATGTCAGAGCTCATCCTTTGTGTACACGGTGATGATCAAAGCTCATTTGGTTGTTTCTGGAAAAATGTGTGTGCTTCTTTTGTTAACGCCTTGCTGTAACTTTTAGAATTCTGAAAAGTTTATTGAAAAACTGTTTCCAGCGGCTTCATCCTCACCTCCAACTCCCTCTCGCTCTGCTCCAAAGAGGCTGCCAACTCCTCATTCTTTTCCAGCAAAGCCTGTCCCAGCTCTGCAGCGAGTATCAGATCAGTCTCTATCCCCCCTCCGCTGTCAACGCAGCCAGGAGAGGATGTGGATGAGGGGAGAGCAAAGGAGAGAGAGACAGAGGAGGATGAGGAAAGAGGGAAGAAGGAGTCCTCCAGGCTAGGGGATGGAAGACTGCTTTTCCTGGGGGTGAACATTGTTGACAGTTGCTGGCTTTTTCAGGTTGAAAGCTTCATGCCTAGTCCTTTGTTATTGTAATCCAAACTCACATAGGAGGAAGGTGGGCAGCCATGACTTTTTTTTTTAAATGATCCTTTTCTTTCTTGCGCTTGTCGGGAGGCGTTTGATTGGTCTACTTTCCAATTGTACAATCCAAAGTATGTCTTTAAAAAACTTGCTCTTCGGCTCAAGTGGTCTTTATACTGGCATCATCCTTTGAATTTAATCTCAGACAACACTGTGGACAAGAAAAGACCTTTAAAACAAAAAACACTTTAAAAAGAGTTGTAACAGAAACTATGGAGTAAATAACATATATGGTGACGTGTGCATGTGAGGCTGGTAGGTTTCTAGAAATATAATCTCACAAGACCTTCAAGGAGGTCTTTTGTCTGACAGGTGCTTTTGTTACTCTGACCGAAATACCAGCCACACTATTATCTTTGTTCTGCTCCCCTCCCTAAATTCCAAAGGTATTGTGCTAAACTAAATCCTTTACGTCTTAAATGTTCTGTAGTCTAAAGAGATCTTTAAACA
This sequence comes from Tautogolabrus adspersus, assembly GCA_020745685.1. Taxonomy (NCBI): domain Eukaryota; kingdom Metazoa; phylum Chordata; class Actinopteri; order Labriformes; family Labridae; genus Tautogolabrus; species Tautogolabrus adspersus. Next base: position 22,629,842 of record CM036546.1, read on the forward strand.
TCTCTAAAGTAACACATTTGAGCCAAATCTTGAGGAAGCAACCCAGCACACATGTCTTTAAAGCTTAAATTAACTGCCGTAAGTGCCACATATCACTTTTTCCAGTCTCTACAGGACTGTATCTCATTATTTCTTTAAAGACAAAGTTTAAGTAACAATATGTTCTTACTCTGTAGTCTCCGTCTACCATGACATTTCTTACATCACCATCTGCAATCCCACCTGTTCATGGCTCTTACTATTATGAAACCACGCTGTCAATAATATAAAAGGAAACTTGTAAACTATTTTCTTCTTTAACATTATATGGATCAATTATTCTTAAAACACCTTTGTTAACACAAGGGTGCCCTGACTTCTAAAGAAGTAAAATTAAGTCCGTCTTACCTGATAGTTCTTAGCCGACTCACACCAAACAGGTATGGTCTTCCTGTTTGGTGAGTGTATGTGTGTGTGCGTGTTTGTGTGTGGGAGTGTTTGCACAAGAGAAGCTCAGCTGGTTTCCTTGACAGTGGAACCATACAGTATGTAAATACAGTGGCTGGCCCTGCCCCCCAGTGGCTGGAAAGGTAAAGAGATCAAACATAGGGAGGAATCCACTGAGAGACAGAGCACAGAAGAAAGAGACAGAGTTGAGTCTGCAGCTGCACTGAAATCTAGTGGCTGAACACAGAAGGGAAAATACAGATAAACTCTGAGGAATGTGTTGCTAAAATGTCTAACTCTGCTCTTTGAGCGGGGGGTGACACAGGGTGAGAGATGGGGCAAAAGAAGGTCAGGACACAAGCAGGGGTCTGTCTAATCCAGCCCTCCTCCTCCTCATTCCCCATCCTGTTTACCTGCTTGAACAGTTTGAAAGAAGCTCTGTGTGTGTTCATTTATGAGGGAGGGGGTAGGGAGAGTAGAAAGGAGGACTGCCATCACTTCTCAGAAACAGCAAACACAAGAAAGGGAGCATAACGCCTGTCAGTGTTAGTCAAGGCTATTGGATCATAAGGTGCATTCACTTACAGCATACAGACATGCCTTGCACAATCTGGGTTGCTATTGCAGTGTTGCTTTTGCTGCCAACCTCTGAGGCTGGAAGACAGATGCCCAAACTCTCAGACAAGAAACTCTGCGCTGACTCCGAATGCAGCCGTAAGTAGAACACCAACCAACTCTGCTATGCTATGCTTAAAGCTCATGTAAGGAACTGTCAGATTGTGTTGATTTTGGTGCCCCCTGTTGACAAAGTGGTCTTTGCTGATCTTGTCCTGCACATGTGGGAGTAGTATTTTCTGAAAATAAATATCCCTCCGGTTCCTTTTTTACAGTGAAATGTATCATTCACTGTGGAACTTTGCTGTGGAAAATGTAAAAAGAGGCCTAATTTGGTTAATCACCTCATCTGACACATACCTCACAGCAGCAGTTTCAGCCATTACAAATGACTATATACAGTACAAACAAAAATCTTTGTAAGTTGGTTTTGTTTGCTTTGTAGCACATAAACAGGTACAACTATTCATTTCAGACTTTTTTAAAACTCGCAAGAAATCTTAACAGGGGCTTTAACTTATTTGATCATTAACAGACAAAATATTACACTTCACTTCAAAAATCCTTCCTATCAATCCTCTTCTTTTTCCATCACATTTATATTCCTGCACAGATCCTATCCTGATTGCTCGTGCCCTGCAGGACTACTACCCTGGAGACTGCAGATTCATCCCCATCAGACAAGGGCAACTCATTTATGTGTATGCAATGCTGAAGGACAGAGGAAACCTTTTCTGGGCTGGCAGTGTAAGTAGGATAAATATTTAGGGGCTAAAAACTTCTACAGTGTCTTATTGGGTGTCATGACATCATGATCACTCACTGGCTCATCTGTTTGTAGGTACAAGACTCCTACTACGGACAACAGGAGGCTCGCATCGGCCATTTCCCCAGCAGCGTGGTAGAGGAGACTCATCCTCTCATGCCAGCAAGCACCGAAGTCAAGACTACTGTAGGTGAACACTAATACATCCATGCAAATTTGTAAGCACAATTATTTTTCCCCCCCTAATTGTACCCCCCTCTCCCCTTTTCAGAAATGGGACTTCTACTGTAACTGAAAAACAGGACAAACTTCAAACCAACAACGTCACAAGATAACTTCAGCATGTGATTTTTCACATAGGTTTGCATTATAGAAGTAGGGTAGCATTTCCGCTGTTGTTGTTACTCATGCATGTAGAAGATATCCCTTAAAACAGCAACAAGGTTCTTCAATGTATGCTGATGTCATCAAATAATAAATAATCAAAAGCCCTGAAGAATGAACTATCGGTGCTTGACCTTTTATACCTGTCTGTGTTATTCTTAATCATACTGTTTCTATCTGTTTTGAAGCCATTCCATGTTTTTATCAAACTGTAAAAGATAAATAATGTTTGTAAAGAAAAAAGACAAATGTGAATTTTAGCATGATTCTGCTCTGATTCAAGCAATCTGTAAGATAATTCTTTCAGTTGTGATTGTTTGTCAGAATAACAAAACATTTTGAACAAGCAATGTCTGCTAATTTTTTAATTTGTGCTGCTAGAAAACATCACCTGTATAATCTGTTGGACACAACAATCTACAAATCATCTAATCAATAAAAGTGAGCAATGAAATTATTGGGAATGAATAAAGAATGTGTCCAATGTTTAGATTCTGTTTAAAGTAGGGATAACAAGAAAAGTTATACTTTTGAGCACTGCGATAAGACACCTGGACCTTTTATTAAAAAAAATGTTCTTTAATCGTTACCTAGCTATACAGTACTGTATCTGACAAAATATTAGTTCAATTCAATTCAAGTGTGTGCATTTTGTTTTGTGATGTACTTTTGAAAGACACACATACAGACTTAAAAAGAACACAAATCAGGTTTATGATTTCAAGTTTCAACATTTATTGTAGTTGTTGTTTTGTGTGTTAATCTGCCAAAGGGCTGTTGCTAATGAAGGAATGATAAAGCTGTAATTGTTGCATCTAAAAGCACATGTGCATTCACTCTCACACTGATACACTTTCCTAGCAGCTCACAGTCCATACCCCTGCAGCATTATGGGCCCAGTAGTTCCTTCCCAATATCCCCCATCTATTTCATTCTCAGTGACCCATCCCAAGTCCTTTGTTAACAAACAAAATATGTCTGTTTTTGCCTCAAGAGACTCCCTCCCCCTAACACATACAAAAACTTTTCGTAAAGACATCTGGCACCTTAATAGTATCCATTCACGCATTTCTGTGTAATATATACAACTAAGATAAACAATTTCAGCCTGTTTCCATCTTCGGAGGGGAATAAGCTTTATCAGAATTGCGATATTATTTGGTTCTGCAAGCTAGTTTAAGTTCAGACAACAAATGTTTACAATTTTGCCACAAAATGGCAAGGCAAGGACAGACATACAATTTAAATGCATGATGAAGAAATAGGGGTCAATTTTAACTTAAAACTACATCTTCCCCCAAGCTGTCATATGACTGTTAATAGGTTTAATATGTTAGCATTTGGGTTTACAGCACCATTGTCTTGAAGAATAACAGCGATTAGGAAGTTCTTTTAGAATGCCCTTGCACTTATTGACATCTACACTTTTATGCTCTGTCATACTGCCAAGACTGTACCAGGTTAAGTATAAAGACAGCACTTGTTAGTAGTGAGCATTAGCTTCTGCTCTACATTTTCTGTTTGGTTGTTCCAACTTCACAGGAAATGGGAATTGTGCGCTCTGGGCCAGGAGATGACCTGGGTGCAGTGATGGTCAGCACACCATCCACAGACAGACTGGAGGTGACATCAGTACCTGACACCCCGGCAGGAAGCCTGTACTTCCTCAGAAACTCTCTCGACACAAAGCCATGGTCTTCCTGGAAGCAGAATTAGCAGTATGTTAGTCATGTTATGTACCACCAAATTCTGTTAGACTATTTCTGGAGTTGTATATATAGCCTCTGTAACCTGTCTGTCTTCATGCTTGGCGTGTACTGTGATGAACTCCTCACTGACACTGACGGACAGCTCGTCAGGTGAGAAATGCTGCACATCCAGATAAATGACGTAGCGATCCTTTTCAATGCGCATCTAGACAGACAGCAAAGCTGTTAATTTTTGGACTGATTTAGTTGCATGCCTTCAGCCTGAAGTCAGCTTGTTGTTGTTGTTTCATTGCAATACTTTTTACATAATAAGGCTGACATCAACAAGAGAGAAAAAAAACTAGAAATAAAAGTATCACATGTCAAAGAAATGTGTTCATATTTTAAAAGCAATAAAACATTTGGCGCAACATTTGACATTCCTATACAGCCCTAAGTGATGTATCAGGGAGGAGTGAGCAGTGCATCGATCTGGGACCTTGATCTATTAGTCCAATTAGAGAACAAACAAACTACTACAGTGTGTTGATAGCTGAGAGTGTATTGTAATGCCAAAACTTAAAAACACCAATAATTAGTATAATTTGCAATTTCACATCAAATAGGGTACTCGGTATCAGCCAATTTTCTAGGTATCATAATCAATATTGGGAAGAAAAGAATGATCAGAACATATTTTGTTATTAAGATATAGGATCAAGAAGAGGATAAAGAGATACTGTTTTATACAGTGGTCTATGCAATGTCATACACGACAAAGAGAAAATTGTCTTGTGAAATTTTACTTTACCTCACTGTGACCATTTTCAGACCAGTTAAACCAGCGCCAGAATGAAGGGCGACTCCAAGGGAAGGACCAGGGTGAGGGCCAGATTAATGGCCAATCAGTGAGAGGTTCTGCCAAGGAGAGGTCAGAGAAGCGATGTGGGAACGCCCAACGGTACCAGGGATACTTGATGGGGATATCCATGATGAGGTTCCAGGGAAGATGTGAAAAAAACAACGATAGGTGGTATCTTGGTTTGTCTTGGTGCTTCTATGCTCTCCTGCTGCACATTTATAGGCCTTTCCCTCAAATCTCATCTGGGCTTTGTCAGTGTTCCCATCCTCTGCATCCCCCTCCCCTCCACCACCGGTCATGCACACTTGCACAGTGACTCTGCCAACATGCTGATCTTTCTGGAACAATGATGTCAACTATTTATCCCTTCATTGGCTTCATTGTTTTATCTGTCTGGCTGTAACTGGTTGCCCCCCCCCCACCCTCTCTCTCTCTACAGCTCTGTGTTTCTATCTCACTCCTCTCCCAGTTATGAGTGACCCTGGCTCAAAGTACTGCTGATGCCCCCATACCCTTTCCCCAGGAAATACCCCTGTCTGGATCTCTGTGTGTCTCTGCGTGTGATTGTGTGTGTTTGTTTGAAGAATAGCTGCCAGAGCATTAGCCTGCTGTTCTCTGAGTGCCAGAAGCTTTAGGTTTGTGAGCAGAATGGATGTGAGCTTGAATGAGAACTGATGAGTTTGTATGGGAAAGAATTAGGTGACACTCCACAGCTCGTATCATTTTGCTATGAGCTCAGATGAAAAAACTTTTGTAGTTGTGCCAATCAAATTTCAGTCTCTTTCTCATCCTCCCACTTATGTTGTCTCCAGTGTTGGATAACGGCACACATTACATTTGTGTTATCTGCAATAATGAAGATGGGAATCTGATGTCAAACATTAAGCCCTTGCTTTGTTGATTTGGAAAATGTTTGCCTTTACAACATAAAAGAGAAAAGTAAAGTGTGCACATCCAGGCAAAATGCATACAGGTGCAGGACAAGATATGTACTGCAGAGAAAAGGTAAAAGGTCTGCACACTGTTTGGCTCCCAAAGGGCAATTTTATTGCTCTCTTTAAATAAAATTGCCTATTGGGAGCCAAACAGTGCATGTGCTTTAATCTTTTAGTTACAGAATTGATGAAAGCTACAACATTTTGTAATATTATTAGATCCATAGGGTCAGGATATTAGTGAATTGACTTCAGCCTACTAACAGATATAGGCCTATAATGTAAGTCTTCTATTATGCAAATTCATTTCAGTAAAAGAACATTTGAGAAAAATTAGAAATTTTTTTTTTTCCCAACTGTATTTTAAATTCACATATGGCTATGCTAATGACTGGAATGTAGTTTTTTCAACATGGGAAGTGATATTTTTGGATTCTCCTGCTTTAACAAATGTGCCTGCTCAAATTAACATCTTTAGCAACGTCTTCTTTCACTATTTAAAAACTAAATGAGAAATTAAATCAATCTGAACAGAAAGCTTGGTTGCAAAGTGAAGGTGTTTTGTATAACGTGATGAGTTTGGCTGAGAGCTGTCTGTTTGGACTTGTTACCATGGTGATGTGGTTCACCTCAGTCGCTTGGACCAGTTTGTCGATGGATAATAGTTAGCTGTTAGCTTACATTACTACGTTTGTGGATTAAAGTTCTGGCCGCAGAAATGGAATTGCCGGCCTCATATTACGGGAAACTTGATAAAAGAAACCCAGTTGTTTTAGCTTTTGAACGTGACATCAACTCGTTTCTAACAGTGATAAGGCGAGTCGCTTCTTCGAGCAGCCAAGATAACAACGTCTCTTATGCGAAAGGGTGAGTTAGCTAATTAACCTGTACGAACTAGCTGCTCATTTTAAGATAATTTAAACTTCGTTTTGAGCCAAAAATTGAGCTGACTTTACTCAAAAGACAGACTTGGGAATAAAGAAGATAGCGGGTATTAAGATACTAGTACACAGTTGATATTAATTGGGGAGTTTATTAGTATTAGCAAACAGCCTTCACATGTGTCTTCAGGGTCGTTGCTAGGCAATATGGGCCACGAGGAAGAGTATCAGTGGGCCTCCATTTTAATTCAGTAACTTTGTAATGTCATCTAAGCTCTACTTTTCCATATTATGTAGAAGTTAGTTAAAGTTTTTAAAAAAGGCATCCCATTCTTGCCAAGGGTTCAAAGAGTTTTTTAGTATTTATTGGCCTCCTAGCCTATGCAGTAAAGTTATTATGTATGTGAAAATGTTTTATTACTTACATTTTTACTGCATGAATTTTGAAAAAATATTACTTCATTGACCTCTTGTCTGTGCTTAAAATCATTTTAACATTTTCTTACGTCAGTAATGAATTCTTTCTGTAGGATAAAAATGCTGGTGGAGATATGGGAGAAGTACAAACATCGACTGCCTTTGCACTTCTACCAGGAGCGCATGTTGGACATTGCAGATTTTCTTTTTGGGATAAAGGTAATTCACTGTAGCTAAAGTAATACCTGTAAATATTTGGTTTTCTCAGATGGATAAGAGAGTGTTTCTAACCGGATTTCCTCTAAAGACACTCTCTAAGGTATTTTTGGTGGTGTGCCTTGTTTGCTTACCAGGACATTGGCCAGTCAAAGGAGGCTGATACCAAATGCATTAGGGTCATAATTAATCTAAATTAATGTCATAGTGATACATTTAAGTATTTTTTGAATTGGAAAAGAAAAAAAATCTGTTGGTGGTTGGAAAAGAGCCATTCAATGAGAGCTGATATACAGTAGAGTATTTACTATGTGTAAACCTTCATCTCAGCAATGTATTCTGAATACAGTTAATAAAAAATACAACAGACAGTGTTGGTCTTCAAAATTCAAACTGGTGCATGTTAAATTAATATGAACATATACATGTTCTCATCATACAAAGTGGCTGGTCCGTGGTAACCATGGACACAAACACAGTAGCGACAGTGCTCAGGAGTGTTTGGGTTGAGTTGTTGAATCTCTGTTTGGTATTATTGTTGAATACTACATGCTGTGTGTAGAACTGTTGTATAAAACTATTATCACACTCAAGGTTGTGATGTACTGAATGTCTGCACTCTGTGGTTATTTGCAGCACTTGGCTTGCTGCCTCATGACTGAATCACAGCCTTGCTGATTCTCAGTACAACCCAACTTTCTCTCATATATGTTGCTTTAATAAGGCATTTTGTTATTTTACACCTGCAAAACTATAACTTCACCAATTGACCATGTTAAGAACAATAGCAAATAGAACATATTCACAATTGCCATTCTGTGTTTCTCCCCTCTCCTCCTCTCCTTTAGTCATTTCAGTTGGCTCTTTGGCATGGTTACAGTCTCCATCTTCTGCAGTTCAGCTTAGTTGAAATAACTGATATCAAAGATGTGGACCACTACATGGCCTGCTTCTTCCCTGACGGATTTGATACAGACCAAAATATCTTAACCATGAAGGTAGATTGTGCTGGAAAAAAACTCTATACTTGTTGTACTATGTTTTCTCATGTTACAAAGAAGTTTTTTAAGTGGAGTTAAATGTCGATGATATAAGGTGTTTGTTGCTGAACCCTAATTAATGTAAGTCATGTATCTTCCTGTGTGTGTGTGTGTGTGTGTGTGTTTGTTTGTATTTAGGTCCGGGCCATGCAAGGCTGGGCCCTATGTATATTTGAGCAGGAAAAAAAGCACAGAGTCCTCAGCCAGAAGGGACTCAGCAAACTGCTTTGTGTGCTAAACTTCATCAGGGTCATGATGCAGGCTTTTCAGGAACATGAGCACCTCTGCTGGCACATTTATAATGGTACATTAATACTTATTATATTGCATTGCTCAGCAATTACCATTTTCTCTGACAAAAAAAGTTATAAAGAAGGAGTTGTGTAAGAGTAACATTCAAAGATTGCCCAAAAGGTAGTCATTTCTTATCAATTCATTTTGTGTGCAAAGCCGAAGGGGTTTCACTTTACATACATATAAAGAGGTTGATGTCCAAATAGTACCCTTTGATTCCCAGAATTATATGATAGAATTTTGTGACAATTACAAATAGTGTGTAATCTAAATAATGAGTATGTATATCACTTTAGGTGAAGTGGAAATGTAAGATTATGATATTTTGTAGAACTAATCTTTTTCTTTCTTCCAGGTTCGTTACACATCTACAACATCTGTCGTTACCTGATGACTATGAATTATAGTGAACAGGTACTTAACTTAATTTCTTCTTTTTTAAAACATTGTTTTTGCTAGGGTTAGGGTTAGGGTGTTTCATTGACTCCTAAAAGAAGAGGTTAAATGGATGAGGATAAGAGATGGTATGAAACATCTGATGTGAATTTAAAATGTGGAAAGTTTTTTACAATGATGCTGGGTGACCTACATAACCAATGTTAGACCAGTTTATTTGATTTGTGCTTAGTGTGAATGGAAAAAATATATATATCAGAGGATGAAAAGTCCATGAAAGTCCCAATGTGTCCCACATGATTTGCTGTAACCAGTAAGTAGTCATATAACTGTAAGCGTCACATTCCTATAATCCACCTTTTATGATTTGATGCAGGCACTGGAGTACCTCCTATGGGCAAGCATTAGCTTAGAGCTCTCCATCCCTCTGATGACTTCTAAGAATCTGTCGTGGATCGTTACACTCTATTGTGCTGTCTGCCACTGTTACTACGACATCCAGGCGGAGGTGCATGCAGAGGTGAAAGACAAACATAATATACATCTAGACAACAAAAAAACACATTCATTATGGTTTAGACAGATTACAAGATACAAGTTGAAAGGGTCAGCTGTTGTTGATCAACCTTTGCAGTTCATTGTTAGACAGCCTGCTAGCAACATATTTGGTGTTCATCCTGCTTTAGAGAAGATTATCTTTAATTCTGCTCAAATGTGTATCTTTTTGATGAGATATGACTTTTCAAAACGAGGAAATAGCTGCTTCATTCCTCATGCTTAGCTTATAATGTGTTAAAAAATAATGCTGGTAACATATTTAAAATGTATAAAAACCTTTTAATGAAATGTATTCCATGTGGTGAATAAGACTTTTTCCACTCTTCCTAAGTCCTATTCTTCATTTGTGGGATTTCTGTGTGTTTTTAATGCTTTCAGGAATTTGCCAGGAGAGCCCTTGGAAAGATCGATGGGCTAGCAAAGATGGAAGAGCAGAATGAAGTCCCTGCCACCAGAGAGACCCAGAGAGCTTATAGAGAAGCCTCAATCAAGGCAGGAGACTTCTCCAATTGAAAAATGATCTTAATACTGTTACCATGACAACATCTTAGAGAGGTGGTCGTTGTCATACCAGTCAGTGACACATTCAGCAGATGTGCAAGGCACATAAAGCACATGCAAAAACACCACAGATTCGACATATCCACATATATCTACTTAATGAAGTGATCATTGGACGTGGGAATAAGACTCATTAAGAATTGTATACGTCTTCTTTGGACTCTCTGTTCACCATTTCACAGTTTATTGTTTTCCTTTACGGTGTTGATATGTTCTTTATTGGTATTAAAATTAAAGCAGATTTAAACCTTTTTTTCCCAGCTGGCTGCCATGATTTTCAAGCGGGCTGTGTTTGAGGGCAGAAGGAGACCCAAATCCACGCTCAGAGTCAAAACCAAAAGCACCCTGAAGGACATACCTAATGTAAAACGATCAACTCTACTGCGTTTTCATTATTTTCACTCTTTAATCTTATCCTGAAGTGTACATTTTTATGAAAGTTAAGATTCAAGGCTGCTGTTTGCTATGGATAACTGCACTTCCTATTATTGTTAACTTTTGAACCATTACTTCACAGAACTTATTTTAGTGTTCTTGAATAATTAATATAATTGTTTTTGTATTTGCTGTTTCCTACCTGTAGTACCTTATAAGAACCAGAGTAATTGTATATCAGTATCAATAGTAGAAGGCTGTTTACTCAAATGATCCTCTAACTCTAGAGGTAATTGTTAAACTCTTGTAACATGACCTAAGTTTGCATACTTGCCTGTGTTAACTGTAGGCGCCATGGCCTCGTACTACAACAGAGCGAGTGCTAATGGGCCTGTTTGACAGCAGTGCAGCACAGTTTTTGGGGATCTTGGAAGCACTTTGGGACAGCAACAAACGTCCACTGGAGACGAGGATGCCAGATGAACCAGAGCTTCAGGAGGTGATTCTGGAACTCCTGTCAGCTGGCATCAGTATATTATCCGGTTGGTAAAACGAACTTGTAACAAAAAACACTGTCAGGATAAAATTAAGAGGACATAAAGAGGAAACACTTTGAATTTACTGTTTTTAAAATGCATTCTTTATTATTTGTTATATGAGATGGGTATTTACTCCTATTGTGTCATGAGTAATGTACTTTTATGTCTTTTGTTTAGAAATTTCTACTGGTGAGTCTCTTGAACTGACCCCAACATCCACTCTAATGGACTTAGCCATTACAGGTAAGTCACTTTCTCTTTTTTCTCTCACATTAATGTCAACATCGAAGCACTTCAGTGCTGCAGGGTGTTTCTGATATACATTATTTTGTGATGTCATTTTATTTAATGTGCTGTGTTGCTAGGAGAAAACAAAGTACCCCTCATTTCTGCGGTGAGGTTCATGAAGCTGTTGTTTCAGTACAAGCAGCCAGATACTTTCGCTGAACTTTCCAGAGAGATGCTGCAGGTTCTGTCTGTGAGTACAACTGTGTTTTTTTTTTATCATTCATCAAAGGGGAACAATCAATTCTTCTTGTGTTTCTTTTTTGGGTTTGTGTCTGGATCATCCTGAGTGTCTTCTGTGACTTTCTGTGTTAGAGTGTGGAAGGTCAGACATTCAGGAAGGCAGAGCTGGAGCTTTCCTTACTTCAAGATTTCAACAGTGTGCTCTCCTCCCAGGAGAACCATCCTAAAGGGGACAACCTGATTGATGGTACCACTACTGATACTGATGCCTCTAAACATCATGATTTCAAATAATTCAATACTGATGGTAGTTATCACTGAATTATGATGTTGTATGTTTGATGTATGTTTCCAGCAGACAGACACAAGCCACATTTCCAAATGAGCGATGAATTAACGGACCTGGTGGACACCCTGCACAGGGCTGTTTGTGGCTCTGCATCTGTACGTTTTTATGTTGTGTGTTTGTTTGTGTTGAGGTTAATCTACCAAGGAATAGGCTTCAAATTGAATTAAATGTAGAGTTCAGAATAGGAGTCATTTTAAGGTATTTATATAATGTTGATAACTGTTTGTGTAGGAGGTGCAGCCAGATGGGGACCTGGTTTTGGATGCTGTGATATTTCTGTGGGATAAAGTGAAGGTGGTGTTTCAGAAGGATCAGATGCAAAACCCTAATTACCTTGAGAAGGTAGATAATTATGATAAGGTATGTATAAAAGAAAGATCAGTTTGACCCCCCCCCAAAAAAGAACATAAAATCAATTACATTTTTTACAAAATGATACTGATGACTTCCACCTTCTTTCACTTGCTTTCTAAATGTTATTTTTGAAACATGTTTGCAGTGGCTGTGGTGTGTGTCCTTGCTGTTTGAGGTGGCATTTTTCTGTGACCTTGCAGCTGTTGACTGCATAATGATGGCAGAGATGATCCACACATTGGCCATACAGCTTGAGAGTGCAGCTGAACACAGTGGTCAAAACCAAAGTCAAGGTAAGAAATCAGGTTCTCCTGTTTGCCCTCTCTCACTGCACGGCTGAAGTATCTTTTCTACTAGATCCTGTGTTTGCATACAAATATTAATCTTTCATTTGACTACAGTCACACTGCAAACGAACATGTCATGTTTCAAACCATACAAAAGCTTTAACATTATTTGTCTTCTCATGTGTTGTGTTTAGCTGCTTGTGAATCACACAGTGATGGTTTGAAGCAGAGAACTCTCTCTTTTTGTGAGGTATGGTAATAGATTATATATGCATGTGATAAAAAATGACACATACAGTGTCAATGTAGAGGCTTTTTAAAAATACTGAAAACAAAAATGCTCTGTGTCTTGTGTGTGTGCTTGCAGAGTTCAAGCACAGAGCTGCTAAAGAAGGTGTGTGAAGTGGTGGTGAGGGGGCTTGAAGCTCTGGCGAAGGGTGTAGTTACAGTGCTGCCCCAAGATTGCTCAGCAGTCATAGACTCTGCTTTCATGCAGGTATACAGTCAACATGTCTAACACTCATTCTACCACATTGCAAGCCAGGTGTTAACATGAGTTAAGAGCTTAACATTGTTTGTAAGATATAAAAAATCTAGACAAATTATGCAAAAACATCAGTGATTTAATGAATCAGTCCTTTAAATAACAGTGATTGAATGAATCAGTCCTCCTTCCTACTGTGAAAACCTGCCTTTCTTTTCTCCTGATAGAAATTCAGTCCCCAGCCTCCATCAGCCCCCTCCCCATCTTTTCTGACATCATCAGAAGAGGTGAATAAAGAAGAGGAAAGTAAGAGGGAGACAGATGAAGCAGAAGTTACAGAAGAGTCATATACTAAAGTTCATCGACACACTCAATCAACACGTGTGTACCTGCTAATCAAGGACTTTCATCATGAGCTAAACATCATCTACCACAGGGCTTTCCTCAAGTTACTGAGGCAAAATGCAGGTCAGACTTACTACCTAGCTACTATGGGATTTTGTGAATGATTTAACTTTTGCCTTCATTGAGTTTGTACTCATTTCTGAATTGATATGAACATAGTCAAATATTTCAATTGAAGGGGAAATCTTTGACTTTGTTTGATGGCTAGGTAAAAAAAAAATCTGCTATCAATTAAATTGTTGACAATAATGGGCCTAAATACTGTTTTTTTGTATTGTTGGTTGTGTCTAGTTGTGGAGTCTGAACACTTGGATTGGATTAAGAAGAACAAGGTGGCCAAAGCTCTTTTTCTGATCCAGAAAGCCTCGGTGGTTTACAACAACATGGAGCCAGATAACAGCAGAAAAATAAAGAGTCTGCTAGAGGTTACTCTTGCTCAAACAATCACTGTTACGAAGACATTACAATACACGCAAAAAAAACTTGATATATCTTATGTTGCAAAATGGTTTATACAATTATTGTAGTATTGAATATACTGTATTACCACATGCACAACAATTAGATGATGTTTGTCTTCAAATGTGTACATGTATATAACTATGGAAAAAACACTTATTTAATGAAAAATACATGTAAAACATACCTACATCAAAACATCACCCAGTGTGTGTATCCCTTACTGAAAGTGGCCTCAGTGTCAACTTTTCATTTCTGCTTGACTCTTAAAGTTAAATTCGACAATTCTGCAATTTCATTTAGCATCTGAGAGAAGGTACGACACAAGCAAGGCTCTAGATAGGAGGACACAATGTCAGTAAGGGCCAACAAATATTTCCAAGTCCAATTGGACACAGGTGCTGACAAGCACGGTACAGAGGAAATGCTCAGGGTTTTTAGAATAGATTGGTCCCCTTTTTTATTTTTATTTTTTGAAATCATCATCATCAACAACAACAACAAAACCAACAGCATCATCATCAGTATTATTATCACCATCATGAAAATTCTAATCAGCATCAACACCATCCTCAATATCGTCATCATCAATATTATCACCATCAGTCAGAGGACTTAGGTGATGCCACTTTTACAAATGAGTGGTTTCGGAGTTAAGATTTTCTTCTTTTTTTTGCCAGGAGGCCTCCACCATGATTGAGAAAGCAGGGTTGGAAGAAAGAAAACTGTATTTGTCCACCAACCTTAAGACTTCAGCTGAAAACAAAAAAAAGGGAATGATGGGGGAAGAAGAAAGCTCTCCACCTCCTCCAGTCCTACTTGCACGCACAGACCGCTCTTTAACCTTTGCCCCGGCACCTTATAAATTAAAGGGACAAGTACGTTTTTGTTTTGAAGTCTTTATTCACCATTCTATAAAAACATTGCAAGTAACCCAACACAACATGTACAGTATACTTTTAATATATCTGTACTTTTCTTTCTGACCAGGTATTCTGGTACCAGCTCTATGGCCGTGCAGCTGATAGCATTAACCGGAAGGTCCGTCTTGGAGACGGCAGCCTTCCAGGAACAGGAAATATGGTAGAATTATTCTCTTTCACAGAAGAGTGTAAAGTCTAATGGCACACATTTTATTCATCTTGTATGTTCTTGTACATGACCATTATAGTAATTTACTTTGCATGTTTTCAGATACCTGCAGTATCTGGTGAATGTGTGATGAAGGTGGAGGGGCTGGAGCCCAACCAGAAGTATGTGTTTGCTGTTGCAGCTTACAACAGACAAGGCAAGCTACTGGGCAACACAATTGGAGCAACAACATTCCCACTGCTGGCATCCATGCCAATACCACTACTTTCCTCTTTGGCCCACTTGGCACAGGTAAACTTCACACTAGTAAAAACTAAGGTCACGTATGCACCACAGTATACTCATCGGTTGCCCACTCATATGTTCAGATCCTCCCTCTTTGGAGAATAGTGGTTGATGGAATTTGAGCCTATGGAAAACTGAAAGACTTCTTTATACTGGTAGCACACTTAATATTAACCATTGACTGAATATAATATATTTGCCAAAATACCCCGCTGTGGGCCGCTGACATATTGCACTGATAATGTATTTTGGAGCCAGAGGAAGCTGTCAGTCATGACATTACAACAATTACGAACAATTGTACTTAAATCAGCATTATGAGAATTAATAATGAAGACAAAAACCAAATTTGACAAAAAAATATTTCACATGTATTTTAATGTCATAGTTTGACCAATATTCCATCTGTTAACATGCAGAAGGTGGAGTGTTTTTATGCAGTTAGTGAGCAGGGGGAGCTCCAAATATTTTGGCTTCACTTTAGGGGAGTGGTTGTGCCATACATCTTTTTTTACAGTCTATAGTATGCACTATGATTTTAGCTATTTAAACTCGTTCCTCAGGTGGCATTTCAAACAGAGCAGTATGCCATAGCAAAGAGAGCCTGCATGGAACTATGGAGCCACTTTACTTACCTAGACCCTGAGTCCCACAGCTCACAGGACAGACTTGCTGCCACAGGGTGAGTAGGGAAACATACCGACATCACCACAGTTGAAGTAAAGACTTTTTTTATGCCTTGCATTTCCTAATCTTCTTTTCTCACTATCTCTATTTACCATGCTGAAGGCTGTGTGTCCAGACCCTGCATTGCTCCTCTCCTCACCTGGTTCAGTTGTTCCTCACGTCCATCTTCATAGAGACAGAGATCAATATTCAGCAGGGATCACTCTACAGTGAATCAATCAGTCATGGACCCTTTATCTGGGAAAAGGTACACTTTTGCTCTTGATAGAAAGGTGTAAGTACAGGGTGTATGTATTTTCTAGAGGAGATGACTGGAACATATAGACAGTAGGGCCAAACAGTGTAGTTATAATTATAATAATTATTATTATTATTATAAGCATTCTCTAAGTGAAAATGGTATGTTCCTTATTGTTTGTATTTCAGTGTTTCTTTTTTTTTTTTTTTTTTACTGAGCCTTCGAAGGCT
Organism: Tautogolabrus adspersus; assembly: GCA_020745685.1. Taxonomy (NCBI): domain Eukaryota; kingdom Metazoa; phylum Chordata; class Actinopteri; order Labriformes; family Labridae; genus Tautogolabrus; species Tautogolabrus adspersus. Next base: position 22,646,133 of record CM036546.1, read on the forward strand.
TTGTGCAACACAACAAAACAGGTGAGCCTTGTGACGGGAGGCTTGTTATCAAGACACAGCAAAACCAAGAGAGCAGAATCACATCAGCAGCAAGCAGCTGCACAAAACGGGGAAAAAAAGAATGCCATTTGAAGATTTGTAAAACAGACATTAAACTGCAACAAATGCATTGATAAAGACTTAACAGCAGACATCGCTCTATTTCTCTCTCTGGTCACATGGTGGATATACAGACCTGCGACATGTATGCTAGGGTACTGGGCTATCGATCACCTACTAGTCCATTGGTCTTAAATGCCTATCGTATTTGTGGAAAAATTACCTAGGCAGCTGTTAACATAACTGGGCGGCCGTCAATAAACCTGGACAGCCCACCAGACACTGTGCACTACGTGCCTGCAGGCCTCACCCCCCCCCCCCCCCCCCCCCCGGTATTGTCTCTGTAAACCCCACACTTTGAGAAGTACTGTCATATAGAGACAACAATTTTTTTCTTCACTGGTAGTTAAGGCGGAGGGTGCGTGTTGTTAAGGCAGGAAACACTATTTATATTAACCACGGTTACATAATTTGAGTTAGCATGAAGAAGGAATGATTTGTGCATGTGTGTCTACGCAGGAAGCCAGACTGGCTGAATGCGAGCGTATGCTGGTGGCCACAGATGCTGCGTTGTGGTTAAATGATGGCGATGCTGCTGTGCAAGCTGTGGTTGGCTGTTATGGCCTCTTGGCACCTCTTATCTTTCATCAGATCATTTGCAACCATGTAGTAGAGGTAATCAAAACTGTTCCTTTGAAATCTTAATAATCCGCCTTACAAGGGCTTGCTAATAGCACAATTCATACTACAAATAATTGTTAATATGTTTTTACACCTCATTCTGCTCAATCTGTTTTTTTTTTTTATGTTCAGGTGCTCAAAAAATGCTTGATTGTTTTGGAGGAGAATTCAGGTGTTCTTAAACACAAAAGGATAGGCAACACCGCAGAGTCATTCATGCACATGATAGCCTGCATTACCTACTACCTGTCGAAGGTATGTCTTGATGTTTTTATATTCAGCTTTACTGCTTCTGTGGCAATATACATTTCCTTGATCTTAAGTGTGAGAGACCCACATCTTTGACATTACTACTAAATGTAATCTTGCCATTAGCTTGCTTCCTGAAATTTGTGTTCAAGACATAATCAGTCAACATGACCCTCACCTCATATAAAATTACTGTCTCCTGCAAGAAGTGCCTCAATAACATTAAATGTCATTTTTCATACATTTACATTATACATGTATTTTATGTATGTTTTTTAAAGTTTTTATTTATCAGTATTTAGTAAGAACACTCATCCACATCATCTTACAATTCCACAATATCCAAAAAGAAAACCAACCAGGAGGCTTTAAAATAATTTGTCATCCTTTATTCTTCCTGGACAGACATACCGTGTGCTCCAGGATCCCCAGATGGCTACTGTTATGATGGATTGTGGTCGAAGGCTGCTCCAAGAGGTTTATGATTCCCAGATGCAGAACACCAGATTCACAAATGAGGCTGTGGGTATGAGAAACAGTGGAAAGGTGAGCATTTCTTTAATTAGATATTTTGTTTTATTTCTAATTCTTTCTGTTAAGAAATTAAGTGTGTTTTTGTGTGTGTAGTCCAAAACACATGGTCGAACAATCAATGGTGATAGGATAAGTCTTCAGCTGAAGGCACTGCATTTAAAGAGCAAGGAAAGCATCTCACCTGAAGCAGCTGTCTCTGCAGACAACGGTAAAAGAAAACGTTCTAGGATGAGTTATCACGTTGTCTCAAACATAATAGATATTTGGATAGTACACAAAGATTTGATTGGCATATTTTCCTAAACTCATCTATGTCTTTTTACTGTAGAAATGTCACGCCCAATGAGTAGCAGTGAAGATCCCACCATATTGTATGATCTGATCTCCAACAGTCCATTAAAGGACGCCTACCAAGAGTGTAAGTGGCACACGGTCCTATACTTTTTTAAAGCATTCTGTAATAACTCATTATCATTGACTTCTATGTTTTGTGTCTGGATTCTTGATAGTGACAAAGCTCAAACGCAAGGCATATTTTACTGAGTTTGCAGCAATTCTTCTCCAGAGAACCATGGAGGAAAGCAACCCCGACCTTGTGATAAAGTGGGGGCAAAATATACTTGAAATTCTTTCCAGGTGAGTTTTCACTATTTACCACTTTGTATATTAAAAACATTCATTCTAAAATCAAAGATTTGCAGCTTTCACTTCTATACTCAAATAGTTACTTCCACAGTCAAAATGGCAAGCTATGCATAACGGTTAATGTTTAGTTCAACTCATACTCTACTTTAATATATTGCATCTGTTGTGCCAATGCAGATGAACACTATGTGAATGCTTCTCTCTTTGTCAGGCGTAACGAGGTGCTGGGACTGTCAAAAAAATATTTTGAGGGAAACGGCCAAAGTAACAAAAGAGGCAGTGCTCAGACTGCAAAAGGAAATGAATCACCCCAGGTAAAAAGTCAAACACACACACACGCACGTACACATACAGGTTTTCTTTGCATAAAACAACAAAAATAGTTTGAAAAATAATCTCCAGAAACAGATAAAGTAGTAGCAGCTGCTGCCTACTGTGTAGCTGAATTATTATGACATTCCTTTGATTGCCTTTTGTATACTAGAGTACAAAATCATTGTCCTTAATAATCTACATAAGTACGGTAAGTAATAGTAAGTTTACCAATCTGAAAACAATTTCTGGGAATTTGGACTTACAAGAAAATGCATTAAAAAGTACAAATAATTTAATCTAATATTTAATTGTTGTAAAATGTTTTGGATAAAATATATGCACAGTCTTTTATTTTATCTGAAAAACAAATATAAATACTGTTTCTCCCTTTAAAGCAGAACAAGAATACAACTTCTCACACTGACATAAAAAAGAAACTTAACCAGAAAATTCCAAAGACAATGCTGCAGAGATTAAAAACTAACAGGTACAGTATGTGCAGTGTTACTCTCTGGATGTCTTTATTTGTATTTATCTGCGTGCGTTTTTAGAACCTAAATGTACACTTTACTTGTGTCTAGGGAGATGCAGATTGTGGAGAACCTTCTGACCATGATGTCATCTGTGGTGAAACGCAGCAAGAAGCGACTTCAGCTGAGGAACATGTGCTGTGAGGAGAGAGTGTGGAGGGCTCACCTCAACTACTGCATGGCTCAAGCTCATTTGGTGCTGCTTTTCCAGAGTCTGGACAAGCTGCATGGAGAAGCGCTGCAGCACAGGTTCAATCAAACAAATACAGCAATTTTACTTAATTTTTTCTGTGTTATTCTGGTAACTATTGATCATTTATAAGGACTACTACAATTACATATCATCATAAATGATGTAATATTGCTTATTGGCCCTGAGCATGTAGCTTACACTTTAGTGATAGTTTTGGTATTGGAAGTTTCATATTGTTTTATTGTATTTATTATTGCTACAAAAAGTGTTGAAAAATATTTAGCGTCTACATAAACTAAATATTCATTCATATGTATGCCTATTATAAGATGTGCTGCATGTGCTTTATTTCAGGTACAGCTACTTAAATCCCTTGAGCTTCTCTCTTGCCTACTCTGGTGTCCTGGTGCCCAGGAACTCCCAGCAACAGCAGTCTCCCAAACATGAGGATGTCTCAGAGAAAGACACCTCTCATTCTGTTCTTAGGGACTTTGTGGCTGCACACATAGACAAGAGCAAAGAGAAAGGTGAACAACATTGCACACTCTTTGAGATAGAAAGGATGAAAAATTATCATCTTGTATGTGTTCGTGACTTTTCTCAACCTTTTCTTCCAGCAGTTGATGACTCTATCACAGAGGAGAGCTGTGAGGAGGGAGAGGACTCCTCTGTAACTGTAGAACAGCAGATTGACATCAACAGACTTGCAGCCACCTTGCTGTTGGGCTCTCTAAACAAAACTGCTTTACATCTACGAAGATCCATGGTACTGTACGATTAAACACAAATAAAGAAATTCTGTGATCACATGTGATCATAGACTGTAAATCCAGCTTTGGTTACTTTTAGAATTTAATTCTTACATCTAGTATTTCTTTGATATAATACACTGCTGTATTTTATGTCTTTCTCTGTATTATTTTTCCAGGTATTGGCCCATCGTGGCAGCCACTGGACTTACCTGCAGTATGTGTGTCAGAATGTGTGGGACCAAAGTTGTAGAATCAGTGACTTAATGCAGAAAGCTGCACAGCTTGAACCTCCCTCCACTGTCACAGGAGACCAGCTGAATACCACATTTACTCCACTACTGGTGCTAGCTACTGATCTCATCATTGACATGCTGAATAGACTTGGGGTGAAGTAACATTCAGCTATACACACACATTTAAAAAGTCATAAAATAAATATCCCTTTTGAAAGGATAAAATAAGACCTCCAGGTTTCAAGGTGTATTGTAATATGTAGGCTGCCAATTATTGCTACGGTCACCACAGTCAGTAAATTGTAATCTGAGCAAAAACACTTTACACCATCAAAGGGAAAATGACACAATCCATCTGATCACGCTCATCTTTCATCTTCTTCATTGTTCTGACCAGCTGTGGAGTTTGTATGACAGTGATCAAACTGAGGATGAACTAGAGTCCAGTCTGCACTTCTCGGCGCCACTGGATGACAGCACACAAGTGGACCTGCGTTGGGTTCGCACCTTGGTGTTCCACACTCTGGAACGTCTTCATGAAAGTGGCAAATGGGAAAGCCTAGCCCACTTTGCCTTACTTTACAACTTCTACACAAGGTACACAGGACATTTACCATATTTCAATCACTTACAAGTGCAACTAAGATGTTGTCAAAAAGCTTTTACACAGAGACCTTCAAAACACAGATACAATCACCAAGAAATATAATTTACAGAACTTTCAGGAGAAATTTGAATTTTGATTTCCACACAAAGTACTGTTTGTGAGGGAGCTCACACTGGTCACGCACTTAGTGTGGGGAGTTAATCATCTCAGAGCAGCGTCAGGTGTGTGTGTGACTGATTGGCCCTGATTTGGTCCAGGTGTGTTAAGGTTATATATACCCTTGAGTTGCAGCACTCTGTGCTGGCTCATTGTCTCACCTTCAGAGATAGTGAGAGGTTCTCTGTGTTTCTTGTGTCCTTTAGAAGTGTGTGATTTTGCATAAGCACCACTTGACTAGTGTGTTTACTTACTATTTCCAACTGATCTAGTGTAGTTTGTTGGTGCTGGGAATTTCTGACCCAGCCTGTTCGTTTCAGCTGTTGCTGGGGTCTCCCCTTTAATCTAGTTTCTGGTCAGCTGCTCGGCAGCGGTGGTTTGGTTCTTAGTCTTGGTTTTATTTAGAAAAGAGAGCCTTGTTGGTTGGCTAGTGGCTTTTTGTTCTTTTTGTCCCCTCCAATTGATCGCTTGCGATTTTAGTGGTTATCCCTCTGGGATAACTTTCAGATACCCAGGGTCCGCATTTGCATCCCACTTTCCCAAACCCTTACACTGTTGTTTTAATGATTTTAAAATGCTGTATTTTGGCTCTTTGTAACCACTTAAAAATCCAGTTTTAAATCGATGATAGTCAACTGAAACATGATCTAGCACTACATGCCCATAGTTTTGTATGTTTGTGTCATCTCTATGCCTATCCCAGGGAACGTTATACCTTGGTTGTAACTCCTCTACTAGTCCATGCTCAGAGAAGGCTGCTGGAAAGGATTAGTTCTTTTGGAGGACCTTCTGTTCCTCAACCACACCATGTCAAGACAAAGAAGGCCACCGGCAAGGAGGTCAGACATAGCCACGCACAATACCAAGTATAAAAAACAAGCCAATAAAACTGTCTGAAAGACATATTGTGGGTGCTTTTTGCTATAATTCAGCACCATACAGTTATCATTTGATTTAGCCTCATTAGAAGTGTAGTAATTGATTCATGAATGTCTTTTTTATTTACTTTTGTTTATTTTTTGTATTGTACTGTGGGTTTAATTTATGTGGCGTTATCTTCTTTTGTATTTCAGATAACTTGTAGGAGCTATGCCACCTGCCAGCTTCTCACTGGATCGACCCCTCATCCTTCACAGCAAATGGCCCATCACAAAAAAGCAGCAGTGACAAACTCCACTCCTCGAAACGCAGTGGACATTAAAGGTTTGAAAAGAGTCCATTATGTGATGTCATATGATAATATTTCACTAAAAACAACTGTAAGCAGAGATAAATGATAATGGCTGGCCAACAATTGAAGGGATCAAAATATTTAAAAAAAACACAGGAATAGTGGAGTGCTACGATACCATGGTTGGTATAAGCTGTGAAAAGTGATCAAAAATTCTACCTAAAGAAAAACATAGAAATATGTGGCTCAGTGGTAGAGTTGATAATTTGTCAACTGGAAGGTCAGGGGTCAGATCCCTAGCTTGTGCTATAGGCAAGACACTGAACCCCATATAGTTCCCGCTGCTTTGTCAGGGGAGTGTGAATTTGTATGATTGGATTAAATAGTACAGATGGACACTTTACATAGCAGCCTCTGCCTTCAGTGTGTTGATGTGGTGTGAGTGGGTGAGTGTGACCTGCAGTGTAAAAAGCTCTTTGAGTATTCAGAAGACTAGAAAAGCGCAATACAACCTCAATTCTAAACATGATTACACATTGTGTTTGCATGTATAAAGTTTTCATAGCTGTATGTTTGGTGTCTTAGGTGCGGAGATGAATCACTCCATGTCCCTTGTTTGCGTTCCCCTGGATGTAGAAGACACGCTGAGCTGTTACCGTGAAGCGCTTGACAGAAGACCACATTGTCTCCAGGTCTTCCAGCATAGTCGTTCATTGGGGCTGCAGCTTCTGGCTTACACACAGCCCTGTGAGTTCAGTGATGAATGAATAAATGACTTTATTTCAAACCAAATATTAAAAAAAGAAAGTAACAGTGCCCGAAAGGAGTAGGAAGAAGTCATTTATTTACAACTCATATACAAACAAGTCCACTCCATACCCTGAAATAAACAGACTCTTCTCAGTTGTATGAACACATTTTTTTTGTATTAAATTTATATGTTTTTAGCTTAATTATTTTTAGCTTTAAACACAATTATTGCAGACCAACTATACATTTCAATGCATATGACTAAAGATAGTGTGTTTGTGTGTTCCCTATACCCCATGTTGTGTATTCTCCTGATTTCTCTGTTTTAAATTATGCTAATGGTTTTAAGTTGCTTTTGTAACTGTTGCCCCAAACTTCCACACAATTCCTTCATTCATATAATTCTGATATGATATTACTAGTGATGATAAACATACAAAAATGCTCTTACACTAAAACCACTTTAAAACTGTCAATATTTGTACTGCTTGTGTCTCTGTCCAGGCTTTTCCACACTGTCAAGGCCCTGTCAGAGCAGAAATCTGAGCCATTCTGCAAGTCTGGTTGATTTCAGTCCTGTAGTTCTGCCAGCTCCAAACATCGAACCTTGCGACCTGACAGAGGAAGACTACAGTTCTTCAAATGCTCTCTACAGGCCCCCCATCAGCCCTGACCAGATGCTGACTGTCACTGCTGCATACTCCACCTCCATTAGTAAGATAACATAAGTTGTCTATAGGTGGGACTGCTGAGTTTGATGTGTAATAGAGAGTAGCAGCAGCCCTAATGACAAGACAATAACAAGGCATATCTGAATGAAGTATGTCAATGTCAGCAGACTCTTATTTATTTTTTATTTTCCTATACCTATCCAACTGTTCTTTAGAGTATCTCCAGGCAAACACTCATGACTCCCTCAGAGTCCTGGCACTGCATGAAATGGGAAACCTGCAGTTCTACAATGGAAACGCACGGTAATTATTTCTATGGCTGTTTATGTTATGAATTTACCTGAAATTGTACAGGAAATGTCAGTAATCTAGGCTTTTCATGATTTACCCTCCACTCCTTCAATAAATTCATTCATCCTTATATTTTATCTCCAGGGCAGCACACTCATACTGGAGGAAAGCCATAGATTGTGCCTTACAGAGCTCAGGCACTGTAGAGAAATGGGATGGTGTGTCCTTTGGGGGTGGCTCCCTGCAACAAACGCTGAAACAGGCTGGCATATGGGGATGTCTTCAGGCTGCTGTTCTTGCTGCGAAGATTGCACAGTGGGTTTCAGAGACATTCCTGACTGATTTGATATGCTTTTTAGCATGTGTTGTGGGCTTTAAACCTGCCTGCTTATGAGGTAAATGATTTGATCTTCAGGTATATCTTAACTTCTGATGTCAGCCAGAGAACCAAATGCTGTCTCCTGTCCGCTCACCTCTTTAAGGTAATACTTCCAGTGGATCTGAATCTCTTTCCTCACACTTTATATCTGCTATTTGACAGGACTCATGACTTACAAGTTTTACTGTTAGTCAGTTTTTGTTCATTCATTTTGGCATGCTTATCTGTGTGTTTCTGTGTGTTTTTGTCACCCACTTCCCTAGTGTGTGCTACTTTGCTCCTTGGCCCAGCCTCAGGCTGACCTCCAGTATGCTAATCACAGCATTGGAGATGAACTGCTTCCTGGTGTTGACCTATTCTCAGAGCCCCACAGGCTTCACCTTGGCACCACTGTAGCAAGCCTAAACTTTATTTGCTGCTGGCTTTTCACCACAGGGTACCACATCACGGTACACTCATTACCTTTGTCGACCGCATTTTTACCTTAAATTCTCAAGATAAATAATTCACTCAGTGTTAACTCACGTTTAATATTTCAGTTACTGCCAATACTAGCACTATACCAACATTTTGTGGGGACTGTGTGCAGAGATGTGCAGCGCACTGTTGAGGCAAAAATACTTAAGGTCAGCATTTGTGTTGTTTTCTATAAAAAAACATGTAGCCTACCGTAAATGATTTTCTTCTTATGGTCCTGGCAGAGTTTAAAATCCCAGTTGATGTCTCAAGCAGATACGTACCCTTACTGAGCTCTGCCTGTTCACTGAAGCTGTAAAAGAAACAGTTCAACTAACACAAGGAACAGGGGTTCTTCTGCCGTATGGACAGTACATAGCCAAAGACAATCTCCAGGTATAAACACACACACACAAGCACACACAGTATTTTCCTTTTGGCCTTTCTCTCACACTTTTGAACTTGTGTTTCTTATATTGTACCTGAAAGCTCTCTCAGAGTGTGCTACCTTCCAGTGCAATTTAAACTGTATTATGTTTGTTCTTTTTGCTGCCTGTGCTTAGTATTTAAAGGATTAAAATGTGTAATTAACCATACCATAATTTGAATCAATGTAACACTTCGTTGTTGCTGTACAGCCTGAGAAGACATTCTACACCAACAGGTCTCTCTTGGACAATGCTGAGGTACATTATTTTATTCCATTAGTTGTTCAAAGATCGTGGGGCATTTCATTAGTGTAATTCTGTCATGATTTCTAACGTGCCAAATTGTGTTTGTTTTGGGTGAGAAAAGTAAAAACATCATTCTCAAATAGAAGAATCATACTACCAAGGTTTATGTGGTGCCATATACTCTGCATTGCCCTAGCTTATCACCTTATCTCTTAAACCAGCTCCCTGCAATTAAGCCCTCCCAACACATTCAGCATCAGTCCAATCAACAAGATAGACTATACAATGCATTGACAAAGATATATACATACACATACTTTAGGCACCAATGCGATATTGCTCTTTATTCTATTCCAGTGCTACCTTTTCAGCCATGTTATGACAAATTGAGATACATGTTGTGTTATTCTTAATAGGTTTCCACTTCAATTGCACAAGACAGCCTTTTTTTGTGAATATATTCTCTTTGTATGTGGTGCTTGTATTTAGGCTTTGGAAGAACTGCTCAACACTGAGTTGGCTCCGGAGGCCTGCAAGGTGTATGGCTCCACATTGTCCCTTCGTTCTAACCTAGCTCGTATTCAACTTGTCCTGGCCCTCAGTAACACTGTACACGGTCCTCAGGTGCCAGGTCTGTAAGCACTTACTTCTCTTCTTTCTATCATCTTTGTGAAGTTTATTGTTTGGATTGTTTGCTTGTATTAAACAACATAGATTGAATTGACTTATTAGATTGCCTATTTTAGGATGAATGTTGCCTTTGAAAATGTAAACAATTAGACTTTTAGATTGATTATTTTTATAGGAACTTATTTTTTAAGCTGGTCTGATGGGTCGGTAAACAGCTTTTTATATACAATTTGTGAATGTCTTCTAGAGTCTGTCGAAGGAGAAGTTTGTGGAAACTTGAGATCAGAAAATACAAAACACAGTGAAGAGGTCAAACAAGATGACGAGGGCTCGTTTTTACAGACAAAAGAACCAAATGTTCTTACACTTGGAAGCCAAAAGGAGAAGCTCAATTTGGAGGGGATTAAGGTTAGATTATTTTGCCATTTTTCTTATTCCTCTTTACTTCAGGGATTGGCCACTATCTGTATTATATGCATTTAAATGTGTGATGTTTGGCATGTCCCTCAACTCTTTCTATCTTGTTCATATTAATGTCTAAAATTTCTGTCGTAGTTTCTTTTGCTAGAAGGAGCGTCCTCCTTGCTGCACTCTGTTGAGCAGCAGCTCTCACCTCAGTGCTGTAGTAAGGTAGAGAAACTAGAACTGGAAATAGAGATCAATCTTCTAAAGGCCAACCTTTACCTGCAACAAGGACATTTTGCACTTAGGTAAAGAACTTTCGTACATGTGTACTCTCAGGGTGTTTACACGGTGAGGGTTATGTTTCCGGACAATCCTTAAGGTTTTACCCTAACTTCTCCCTCTAGTTCTGTGATGAGTATTTCTTCCTTGATGCTGCTGCAGAAAGCTCCTGTAATCATGAGTGGATCTTTACCTGGCTCTCAGCAACCCATATCTGAGCACCAAAATGCCAAGACTGGAAGTAAACAGGTAATCACAGGATCACAAAAGTTGAGTTTTGAACATAACCCAAAGATCCCAAATTCCTATCAGTGAATTGCACAGTGAACAATATAGAATTAAGAAACACCAGAATTTACTTCTGTAAAAAAACGGTGGTTCTGTAATAAAACCCTTGGTGTGTTGCATTAAAATTGCAACACTCTAAACATTTTTAATTTACAGATTAATACAGAACAGACATTTATCTAAACTGGATACTTCTCTTTACTTTCCAAACTTGTTTGATTTCACTTTACCGAATGTATTAAAGCATCACAACACGAGGCACACTTAGACATTTTAGGATCAACTCAGTTGTCATTTATGTTTAATGGAATTCAAAGTGCACGTAATGATATTTGAAATATTCCCAGTTATGCAATACAGAACTAAACATATATATTATGCATAAAATTTGATTTTTTTTGTTTAAATTGCTACAGATAGAAATATACAAGCTTGCTGGTGAATAATATCTTCTGCATTTTGCTCCATGTTCTCAATACCACACCATTTTCTATTATTTGTAATATTCATGGGCATATTTGGCAATCCGAATGTCCAGACATCCAGCATCAGAGGGAAGTTGGACAATGTGACAAATTCCTAGTATTGGCTATAAACCACCGTCAAGACACATCAGCGACCAACATCAGCCGATAGAAAGTAGTTACAGAAAGTTGTGCATTCTGCCTAACCTTAATTTTTTCATCGCCATGCACCAGTCTTTCATAGCGATCATCAAGGACTAAAAACACAAGCTTGTTTGTCCCAGTTAAAGCTTTATGCTATGTTTTCAATCTTTTTTTAGATATAAAACTTGAAGAGTTTACAAATTATAGTGAGAAAACAATTCATGATTTTTTAAGGATGGGGGGCACTTAATGCATTTTGTGTCAAAGCAGTAATAAGAGATCAAAAGTTGAGTCCTTCTGACTTCTGTTCTGCTGACTTGTTTGATTAGTTTTGAAGACATGAGCTCAGTATGAAAAATAACCATTTCTGTTGTTAAAAAAGTCCTAGTTAATTATGCACTTAACGATAATGGCCATGAGGATGGTTAATTGTTAAAAGGTGTTTGCAAATGCTTGTGTCTCTGTGTTCTATACCCTGTCTTTAGGGTGCTCAAGACTGCAGAGTGTCCATCTCCCTGGAGGGAGATTGTCCCAGAGCTGTCGAGGCCAGTGAGAGAATTGGAGTTCCCCTCTGGCTGCTCTGTCGCCTTGCTCTGGTCCGCAGCCTGGCAGCACACAACCCTGATAACAATTCCCTTTTGCCCGGTATGGTTCAGTGTTGTGCTGCTCTTTCTTTTTCATTTGTAGTTTATTATAGGCAAAAAAGGTAACATATGATATAACATGGACAACAAATGTCGATACAAATAATCAATGTCCCCCTTTAAGCAAACTGTACTTGGGATAAACCAAATAAACGGAGGGGCGTTTTCTTCCCCTTTTTCTTTATATTACAAGTAGGGCTAGACGGATATCGAATTTTTGGGGCCGATACTGATATCAATATTGGGGAGAGAAATAATCCGATGCAGATATATCGGCTGATATCTTTCTTAGATCTATGTACGATCTGTAGCTATAGATATAGATAAACACATTTATTGCATTGATCCCTCAAATGCAGTTATCAAGCATATATACACGATATATAGATATATAGTATAAAAGATATATAGTGTAACGAAGACAAGATGGTCACTCAACTGGAAAGTAACTGCACATGTACGGGCTTCGCAGCTTGACACTCTGGAGTGTGTTAATGCTTGTTGTAATCTATACAGCACACTCTGCTGGTGAAAGAGAACTGCTAGTTTAATCCAATGAAACTCAAATGAAATGCTATTTGACTGGGGAATAAATCTAGTCATCTGCTTTAAAATTAGCCGATACCGATAGTCACTGAATATCAGCTGGCCGATTAATCGGTTGGGCTCTAATTACAAGGCATCATATATTATTCACAGAGTGCCTAGTGCAACCATAGGAATTATTTTCAGCGCATACATCAGATCTTGATAAATAAATAAAATTGGGGTCTTCATTAGTGACATATTGATGAGTTTAAAGATGATGATTATTAGATATTGAATCTCTTTTTGTTTGTTTTTTTGGTGGCTGTTCGGGTATGAATGTGTGTGTGTGTTTTGGAATGAAATATATTTTTTAGGTAAGAATATGAATGAGGAGATATCTCAGACGTTGCAGGAGGGTCTTGATGAATGTGCACGATGGGGAGATCTTGATATTCAAGCTCTTTTGATGGTTGAGGGTGCAAACTTGGAGGCACAGAGAGGCAGAACTGATGAGAGCATGGCATTGCTGCAGGTATGATCACACACAAATACAACACACACAACAACAAGACACCTTTTTGGAGTAATAAATGCATAATTCAACAGCCATTAAATAAAGACAACTTTGAAGTATTTAGTTACAGCAGAAATATACTTATCTTTTGACTAACTTATCTTGAAAAATGACAAGAGAAGCAATCAACTTCTATTTCCCTTCTACATACAAAAGGCGTTTGAGATTTAGTGCTAATCATTTTCTACACAAGAACAGCCAAAAGAGCCAATTGGCTGTTACACTGCCTTTCATCATGTACTTAGAAAAATAATGTCAGAGCATATTTCTAGCAACCGTCTACCCGTTGCTTCTCAACGGACATTGACAACATTATCACCAGGTGAAATGGACAGTCACCAGAAAAGGAAAGGTGGTGCAGAGAGGAAGAGACTAAGAAAGTGAAAGGCCCTCGCCACAAATGCAGCGAGATGCTTATCGATTATTAACGGATATAAGCATGATTAAAACTGGAATCAGCCATAGAAATTGTAGTTGGTGCATCTCTAAATGAGACAGCTGTTGGTACCTAAGAAATGGTTCATACATGAGGAAAGACAAGTCAGTCAAGTTCCACGTTTGGTTTATCCAGCAATACTGTGTATGCACTTCCAGGGGAAAAATGTGTTGTCACAGAGTGATGGCTAGCAAGTGGAGGTTTCATGTCTGATGAACGTAAAGAGTCCACTCTCAAATGCCTGTTGTATCTGAAGTACTTCCTCAACGTCAATCAAGTTCTTTTCAATCTTTCAATTTATGTTATAAAATACTCACAAACCAATTCAGTGTAACAAATCTACAGGACAAAAGCAGTAGTAACAGTAGCAGCAATGATAATAGATGTTGTGGTGATTCGGAGGACATTGTGCTTTTTTTTTTTGTCCTGTTGCTGCATCATTCGGACAGCAGGTGGCAGATTAGCTTGCTTACCAAAGCAATCATTTTACCTTTATCCCCTTTCAATGTTATTTGGGGTTTTCAAGATGATCAAATCGTGTTTTTGACCATCATTGTAGTACTTGGCAAAATGTATATATTGAATTCCCCAAAACATTTGGTATCAAGAACCCTTATTTTACTGATTAAAGATTATTACCTTCAAGGGAAACTTATTGCATTTTGACATTTTGTTTAAATGATATATATTCACAAGTATGCAGATTTCTATAGATATGTGTGTATAATTGCCTGTGTGTTATTGTTTAAGTGTTTGTGTAAAAAGAAAAGAACAAGACAAATTTTGATTATTTTCATTTATCTAAAGAGGATGAAGAAGAAATTAAGACAAATGTTTGTTCCGTTTTATATTTTCTAAAAAAAGTTCAATCAACACAATAATTACAAAAACCAATAATCAAGTGTAACACAAAAAATACAAAAATAAATACAAAATACAATAATAATGGCAAACCAGAACACCACTCCCACCCTTATCAACTAGATGCCCAGACACAAACAAAACATACACACACACACTTAAGAAGCTGAAGGGTTGTTATTTCTTTGCTTTTTTTTCCCATATTCATGTTTTGCCAGCACAGTGTCACGGTTAGAATGAGGAGGAGGACCCAAATGCAGAATAAGCAAAAGATTTATTTAAACTAAAAAGGCAAAACAAAACTTACTACTCAAAACAAAGTCCAAAAGGTAAAAAACAGGGAGCCACAAGGAAACAGGAACGAACATCTAACACTGACCTAGAACACCGACAAAACAACATCTGACAAACAATAATGAACCGACACAGAGGGGAAGAAACACAGAGACTAAATAGACACAGGGGTAATCAACACAGGTGAGACTAGTTAGACAGGTGAAGACAATCAGGGCAATCAGAACAGGAGGGAAACAGAGGCAGGAATGAACACAAGACAAGACACACTGAGGACAACTACAAAGTAAATCAGGAAACACTGAAGACACACAGAACTCAAGAATGTAACCATAATACAGACAAGAACATAGCAGGACACAAGGATACAAAGTAACACAGGAAACACTAAAGACAAATCTAGGAAACACAAGGGAAACACCAAGATCAGGAATTACAAAATAAAACCGGTAACACTGAAAATAAACTAGAGAACATAAACACACACAAGGGAAACAAGCACCACGAGGATAGAACTTAAAACATGAACCTAAACTCAGAAATACAAAACCAAAGACCAAAACCATGACACACAGCCCTCCATTCCTCATAAGATTGAGTCTCAGACTGTGCAGAACCAGTTTCCGAAGTACTGCAGATGTGATGGTGGCTTTCTGTCCTTTTTGCACTTTTTGCAAATGATGACGTCCGACTTCTTTTCATACTTTCTTGTCACTTGTCCAGCGCGCTCTTTCTCTTGCTTTCTCTTCCTGTATTGCTGGGTTGTATACGGAACATCTTTACTTGAGGTCTGTGTCTGAGTTGAGGGTGGCATGAATGATGATGGCATGTTGATGAACATCATCTGTGAGGGTCCTGTAGGACACTGCACAGATGGTAGAAAGACAGGATTTTGGAGTTGTGGAGTCTGGGAGATGGCCTGAGGTTGTGGCCTCCTCTTGAGCTTTGCCTCCCCAGCAGTGTTAGGTGGCAGAATGAAAGGATGAGGCTCAGCCAAACTACTAGAATGCAGAGCAGTTCCTTTCTGCAAAGCCGCAGGAAGCTTCTCAGACACTGCCATTGGTGCATCTGGAGCTGGGAAACCTTGCATCACAGTCTCTTGTTCCTGTGACTTGCAACGCCTGCTGTACCTGAAAAAAAAAACACATACAAAAAATTTTTTTACTTCAGCAATAATATACAAGAGTCATATCAGCTGATCAAATGTATCCAATAGCACATCAACACATAAGCTAAGTTAAGATAAGATATACTTTATTGTTCTCAAAGGGAAATTTGTCTTGGACTCTGTCCTGCAGTTACAAGAGAATAAAGAAGTACATAAATAGAGATCATACAAAGTCTTCAATGTCAGCCTATCATCTTGCTTCCGGTTTTTCTAATCATGTCTCCTTCTGCCTTTAGTACATTCATGCTGCTGTTGTGTGCCCCCTCCACCACCATCATCATCATCGCATAGTTGGAGACCCATCAGATTCAAAATTTCACTTCACCCTTCTGTCTCTCCTGATTGAACTGAAACATGCGAAATTACTCACCATTGTGTGACTGTTGCAGCATTCACCACTGGGAGCTGGATGGTGGTGGCACTCATCACCTTAGCATTGTTTATGATGCACTCTCTTATGTTGTTGTAAGCACGTAACACCATTGTAAAGCGCGACATCCTCACTCCTTCACAGCGCACAGGGTTTGGATAGGAAGCACAGAGCCTTGTAAAGATGGCCTCCACGACTCTGTTGCAGTCAGGCCATTGTGCAGGACTGTGAGCTCCGAAGAAACACCTGCAAATTACAACAAAATACATGATATTAATATAGGATTTATTTATTTTTTGATTTTCGGTGTGATTCTTAATATCTGTGTTATTTATTTATTCTATTTTCCTTTTGTCTTTCTTATTTTGTGTTGATCTGACATTTCGGTTTGCTTAGACATACCTTTTGGTGCTCTCCACACCTGGTGCCACAATCTTTTAAGTGGCCCTGTATCGTCCCTGCTTTAAGGTGGTTTGGTGACGTGGTGAGTAAACAGTCTTCTTCTTGTCATACTCCCCCAACGCCTGCCACAGGGTGATGATCTGGGTGCTCTCTTCTCCAGTCAAAGCAAGACAATGTACTTTAAGGCCAACCAAAACCTCTGCCAAGTCCTGCACGGCTCCATACCCCTCAATATTATCAAGGCCAACACAGTCCTAAAATGAAACATTTTAGAAGTTTTTATAGCAGAAAAATTACAGAAAATACTATTGAAAATATCTGCGCATTTCCAACATACCCCAGATTTTGTTCACAAACCGCTAACTAAGTTGAAACAACTACAGTAGCCTACTTTACTAAACTTTCAACCTATTTGTAATGTAGCTTTCATTAAAGACCTTCCTCGCAAATAGGCCTATCATTTTATTTATTTTATATCAAGGTAAACAGTGTCGTATATTAGGCTAACGTTACCGGCATAGATAGGCTAACAGCTGACAAGATGTTAGTCGTATTGTTACTGAGCCACCGGCTATTCATTAAGTGAATATATCTATTTGACAATTTAAGAAAAGTTTACTTACTGGTTCTTTCAAAATCTTTCAAAAGTCAAACGTGAAGAAATAGCTCACCTGTCGTTTTCCGATCGCTAATGTTACCAAGCGACGATAAACCTGAGCGGGGGCGGGACATAGAGCGGGGGGGCTCGGTCTGTAAATGTTGGTAGCGATACGAGCGCTGATTGGCCACATTGTGGTAGAATTCTGGTAGATTCTTGGTAGCAGACGGGGACGTGATTGGTTGCCACTACCAAGATTAAGCTCGACTAACAGGTGGCAGGGAGCGCCACTAGCCCACTGTGAGAGTACCTAATATTGACTTTCAACGCGGTGAATACAAAGGCAATGTGTCTGTACTGTGTAGAAATGTTTGTGGAAAATGATAGTGAAAAACTGGGTTAGTCCTGTGTAGTGTCCAGTTTAAAACTATGATGATCAAAGGAAAGGCTGGTGTAGCCAAGAGCAATCACATAAAAGGAGTTAGGCTCGCTACTCTTGCCGTGACCCGGATTCGAACCGGGGTTGCTGCGACCACAACGCAGAGTACTAACCACTATACGAACACGGCCACTTGCTTGCCTGAGAGACCAGCTTCTTGTTTTAGAGTATTTTTAGCACTGACTCTCAAACGCCTTTTTCATCTGAAATACGTCCTACATGAGGATGGACAAAAGTAAGTCAAGTTCTGCTTACCGTTTATCCAGCAATACTGTGTAGGCACTTCCAGGGGAAAAATGTGTTTTCACAAATTGATGGCTCGCAAGTGGAGGTTTCAAAATAGCTGTGTTTGACGAACGTAAAGAGTCCACAGGCTTTATAGGACATGTTGAAAGCCCTAGATTTTCAACGCGGTGAATACAAAGGCAATGTGTCTGTACTGTGTAGAAATGTTTGTGGAAAATGATATTGAAAAACTGGGTTAGTCCTGTGTAGTGTCCAGTTTAAAACTATGATGATCAAAGGAAAGGCTGGTGTAGCCAAGAGCAATCACATAAAAGGAGTTCAGCTTACCACTCTTGCCGTGACCCGGATTCGAACCGGGGTTACTGCGGCCACAACGCAGAGTACTAACCACTATACTATCACAGCCTCAGAATGCCTGAGAGACCAGCTTCTTGTTACAGAATATTTTCAGCACTGAATCTCAAATGCCTGTTGTATCTGAAGTACTTCCTCAACGTCAATCAAGTTCTACTTACCGTTTATCCAGCAATACTGTGTATGCACTTCCAGGGGAAAAATTTGTTTTCACATAATGATGAACAGCAAGTGGAGGTTTCAGAATAGCTGTGGCTGACGAACGTAAAGAGTCCACAGGCTTTATAGGACATGTTGAAAGCCAGTGTAACTGTCAATTGGCTTTTTTTCAGTTGTGGAGTAGAAGTACGAGGAACCAGTGATTTACACTTTCTAAAATTGGCAACGAGCTAGCCAGGAGTCGAACCTAGAATCTTCTGATCCGTAGTCAGACGCGTTATCCATTGCGCCACTAGCCCACTGTGAGAGCACCTAATATTGACTTTCAACGCGGTGAATACATAGGCAATGTGTCTGTACTGTGTAGAAATGTTTGTGGAAAATGATAGTGAAAAACTGGGTTAGTCCTGTGTAGTGTCCAGTTTAAAACTATGATGATCAAAGGAAAGGCTGGTGTAGCCAAGAGCAATCACATAAAAGGAGTTAAGCTCGCTACTCTTGCCGTGACCCGGATTCGAACCGGGGTTGCTGCGACCACAACGCAGAGTACTAACCACTATACGATCACGGCCACTAGCTTGCCTGAGAGACCAGCTTCTTGTTTTAGAGTATTTTTAGCACTGACTCTCAAACGCCTTTTTCATCTGAAATACATCCTACATGAGGATGGACAAAAGTAAGTCAAGTTCTACTTACTGTTTATCCAGCAATACTGTGTATGCACTTCCAGGAGAAAAATGTGTTTTCACAAATTGATGGCTAGCAAGTGGAGGTTTCAGAATAGCTGTGTCTGACGAACGTAAAGAGTCCACAGGCTTTATAGGACATGTTGAAAGCCAGTGTAACTGTCAATTGGCTTTTTTCAGTTGTGGAGTAGAAGTATGAGGAACCAGTGATGTACACTTTCTAAAATTGGCAACGAGCTAGCCAGGAGTCGAACCTAGAATCTTCTGATCCGTAGTCAGACGCGTTATCCATTGCGCCACTAGCCCACTGTGAGAGTACCTAATATTGACTTTCAACGCGGTGAATACAAAGGCAATGTGTCTGTACTGTGTAGAAATGTTTGTGGAAAATGATAGTGAAAAACTGGGTTAGTCCTGTGTAGTGTCCAGTTTAAAACTATGATGATCAAAGGAAAGGCTGGTGTAGCCAAGAGCAATCACATAAAAGGAGTTAGGCTCGCTACTCTTGCCGTGACCCGGATTCGAACCGGGGTTGCTGCGACCACAACGCAGAGTACTAACCACTATACGATCACGGCCACTTGCTTGCCTGAGAGACCAGCTTCTTGTTTTAGAGTATTTTTAGCACTGACTCTCAAACGCCTTTTTCATCTGAAATACGTCCTACATGAGGATGGACAAAAGTAAGTCAAGTTCTGCTTACCGTTTATCCAGCAATACTGTGTATGCACTTCCAGGAGAAAAATGTGTTTTCACAAATTGATGGCTCGCAAGTGGAGGTTTCAAAATAGCTGTGTTTGACGAACGTAAAGAGTCCACAGGCTTTATAGGACATGTTGAAAGCCCTAGATTTTCAACGCGGTGAATACAAAGGCAATGTGTCTGTACTGTGTAGAAATGTTTGTGGAAAATGATATTGAAAAACTGGGTTAGTCCTGTGTAGTGTCCAGTTTAAAACTATGATGATCAAAGGAAAGGCTGGTGTAGCCAAGAGCAATCACATAAAAGGAGTTCAGCTTACCACTCTTGCCGTGACCCGGATTCGAACCGGGGTTACTGCGGCCACAACGCAGAGTACTAACCACTATACTATCACAGCCTCAGAATGCCTGAGAGACCAGCTTCTTGTTACAGAATATTTTCAGCACTGAATCTCAAATGCCTGTTGTATCTGAAGTACTTCCTCAACGTCAATCAAGTTCTACTTACCGTTTATCCAGCAATACTGTGTATGCACTTCCAGGGGAAAAATTTGTTTTCACATAATGATGAACAGCAAGTGGAGGTTTCAGAATAGCTGTGGCTGACGAACGTAAAGAGTCCACAGGCTTTATAGGACATGTTGAAAGCCAGTGTAACTGTCAATTGGCTTTTTTTCAGTTGTGGAGTAGAAGTACGAGGAACCAGTGATTTACACTTTCTAAAATTGGCAACGAGCTAGCCAGGAGTCGAACCTAGAATCTTCTGATCCGTAGTCAGACGCGTTATCCATTGCGCCACTAGCCCACTGTGAGAGCACCTAATATTGACTTTCAACGCGGTGAATACATAGGCAATGTGTCTGTACTGTGTAGAAATGTTTGTGGAAAATGATAGTGAAAAACTGGGTTAGTCCTGTGTAGTGTCCAGTTTAAAACTATGATGATCAAAGGAAAGGCTGGTGTAGCCAAGAGCAATCACATAAAAGGAGTTAAGCTCGCTACTCTTGCCGTGACCCGGATTCGAACCGGGGGTTGCTGCGACCACAACGCAGAGTACTAACCACTATACGATCACGGCCACTAGCTTGCCTGAGAGACCAGCTTCTTGTTTTAGAGTATTTTTAGCACTGACTCTCAAACGCCTTTTTCATCTGAAATACATCCTACATGAGGATGGACAAAAGTAAGTCAAGTTCTACTTACTGTTTATCCAGCAATACTGTGTATGCACTTCCAGGAGAAAAATGTGTTTTCACAAATTGATGGCTAGCAAGTGGAGGTTTCAGAATAGCTGTGTCTGACGAACGTAAAGAGTCCACAGGCTTTATAGGACATGTTGAAAGCCAGTGTAACTGTCAATTGGCTTTTTTCAGTTGTGGAGTAGAAGTATGAGGAACCAGTGATGTACACTTTCTAAAATTGGCAACGAGCTAGCCAGGAGTCGAACCTAGAATCTTCTGATCCGTAGTCAGACGCGTTATCCATTGCGCCACTAGCCCACTGTGAGAGTACCTAATATTGACTTTCAACGCGGTGAATACAAAGGCAATGTGTCTGTACTGTGTAGAAATGTTTGTGGAAAATGATAGTGAAAAACTGGGTTAGTCCTGTGTAGTGTCCAGTTTAAAACTATGATGATCAAAGGAAAGGCTGGTGTAGCCAAGAGCAATCACATAAAAGGAGTTAGGCTCGCTACTCTTGCCGTGACCCGGATTCGAACCGGGGTTGCTGCGACCACAACGCAGAGTACTAACCACTATACGATCACGGCCACTTGCTTGCCTGAGAGACCAGCTTCTTGTTTTAGAGTATTTTTAGCACTGACTCTCAAACGCCTTTTTCATCTGAAATACGTCCTACATGAGGATGGACAAAAGTAAGTCAAGTTCTGCTTACCGTTTATCCAGCAATACTGTGTATGCACTTCCAGGAGAAAAATGTGTTTTCACAAATTGATGGCTCGCAAGTGGAGGTTTCAAAATAGCTGTGTTTGACGAACGTAAAGAGTCCACAGGCTTTATAGGACATGTTGAAAGCCCTAGATTTTCAACGCGGTGAATACAAAGGCAATGTGTCTGTACTGTGTAGAAATGTTTGTGGAAAATGATATTGAAAAACTGGGTTAGTCCTGTGTAGTGTCCAGTTTAAAACTATGATGATCAAAGGAAAGGCTGGTGTAGCCAAGAGCAATCACATAAAAGGAGTTCAGCTTACCACTCTTGCCGTGACCCGGATTCGAACCGGGGTTACTGCGGCCACAACGCAGAGTACTAACCACTATACTATCACAGCCTCAGAATGCCTGAGAGACCAGCTTCTTGTTACAGAATATTTTCAGCACTGAATCTCAAATGCCTGTTGTATCTGAAGTACTTCCTCAACGTCAATCAAGTTCTACTTACCGTTTATCCAGCAATACTGTGTATGCACTTCCAGGGGAAAAATTTGTTTTCACATAATGATGAACAGCAAGTGGAGGTTTCAGAATAGCTGTGGCTGACGAACGTAAAGAGTCCACAGGCTTTATAGGACATGTTGAAAGCCAGTGTAACTGTCAATTGGCTTTTTTTCAGTTGTGGAGTAGAAGTACGAGGAACCAGTGATTTACACTTTCTAAAATTGGCAATGAGCTAGCCAGGAGTCGAACCTAGAATCTTCTGATCCGTAGTCAGACGCGTTATCCATTGCGCCACTAGCCCACTGTGAGAGCACCTAATATTGACTTTCAACGCGGTGAATACATAGGCAATGTGTCTGTACTGTGTAGAAATGTTTGTGGAAAATGATAGTGAAAAACTGGGTTAGTCCTGTGTAGTGTCCAGTTTAAAACTATGATGATCAAAGGAAAGGCTGGTGTAGCCAAGAGCAATCACATAAAAGGAGTTAAGCTCGCTACTCTTGCCGTGACCCGGATTCGAACCGGGGTTGCTGCGACCACAACGCAGAGTACTAACCACTATACGATCACGGCCACTTGCTTGCCTGAGAGACCAGCTTCTTGTTTTAGAGTATTTTTAGCACTGACTCTCAAACGCCTTTTTCATCTGAAATACATCCTACATGAGGATGGACAAAAGTAAGTCAAGTTCTACTTACTGTTTATCCAGCAATACTGTGTATGCACTTCCAGGAGAAAAATGTGTTTTCACAAATTGATGGCTAGCAAGTGGAGGTTTCAGAATAGCTGTGTCTGACGAACGTAAAGAGTCCACAGGCTTTATAGGACATGTTGAAAGCCAGTGTAACTGTCAATTGGCTTTTTTCAGTTGTGGAGTAGAAGTATGAGGAACCAGTGATGTACACTTTCTAAAATTGGCAACGAGCTAGCCAGGAGTCGAACCTAGAATCTTCTGATCCGTAGTCAGACGCGTTATCCATTGCGCCACTAGCCCACTGTGAGAGTACCTAATATTGACTTTCAACGCGGTGAATACAAAGGCAATGTGTCTGTACTGTGTAGAAATGTTTGTGGAAAATGATATTGAAAAACTGGGTTAGTCCTGTGTAGTGTCCAGTTTAAAACTATGATGATCAAAGGAAAGGCTGGTGTAGCCAAGAGCAATCACATAAAAGGAGTTCAGCTTACCACTCTTGCCGTGACCCGGATTCGAACCGGGGTTACTGCGGCCACAACGCAGAGTACTAACCACTATACTATCACAGCCTCAGAATGCCTGAGAGACCAGCTTCTTGTTACAGAATATTTTCAGCACTGAATCTCAAATGCCTGTTGTATCTGAAGTACTTCCTCAACGTCAATCAAGTTCTACTTACCGTTTATCCAGCAATACTGTGTATGCACTTCCAGGGGAAAAATTTGTTTTCACATAATGATGAACAGCAAGTGGAGGTTTCAGAATAGCTGTGGCTGACGAACGTAAAGAGTCCACAGGCTTTATAGGACATGTTGAAAGCCAGTGTAACTGTCAATTGGCTTTTTTTCAGTTGTGGAGTAGAAGTACGAGGAACCAGTGATTTACACTTTCTAAAATTGGCAACGAGCTAGCCAGGAGTCGAACCTAGAATCTTCTGATCCGTAGTCAGACGCGTTATCCATTGCGCCACTAGCCCACTGTGAGAGCACCTAATATTGACTTTCAACGCGGTGAATACATAGGCAATGTGTCTGTACTGTGTAGAAATGTTTGTGGAAAATGATAGTGAAAAACTGGGTTAGTCCTGTGTAGTGTCCAGTTTAAAACTATGATGATCAAAGGAAAGGCTGGTGTAGCCAAGAGCAATCACATAAAAGGAGTTAAGCTCGCTACTCTTGCCGTGACCCGGATTCGAACCGGGGGTTGCTGCGACCACAACGCAGAGTACTAACCACTATACGATCACGGCCACTAGCTTGCCTGAGAGACCAGCTTCTTGTTTTAGAGTATTTTTAGCACTGACTCTCAAACGCCTTTTTCATCTGAAATACATCCTACATGAGGATGGACAAAAGTAAGTCAAGTTCTACTTACTGTTTATCCAGCAATACTGTGTATGCACTTCCAGGAGAAAAATGTGTTTTCACAAATTGATGGCTAGCAAGTGGAGGTTTCAGAATAGCTGTGTCTGACGAACGTAAAGAGTCCACAGGCTTTATAGGACATGTTGAAAGCCAGTGTAACTGTCAATTGGCTTTTTTCAGTTGTGGAGTAGAAGTATGAGGAACCAGTGATGTACACTTTCTAAAATTGGCAACGAGCTAGCCAGGAGTCGAACCTAGAATCTTCTGATCCGTAGTCAGACGCGTTATCCATTGCGCCACTAGCCCACTGTGAGAGTACCTAATATTGACTTTCAACGCGGTGAATACAAAGGCAATGTGTCTGTACTGTGTAGAAATGTTTGTGGAAAATGATAGTGAAAAACTGGGTTAGTCCTGTGTAGTGTCCAGTTTAAAACTATGATGATCAAAGGAAAGGCTGGTGTAGCCAAGAGCAATCACATAAAAGGAGTTAGGCTCGCTACTCTTGCCGTGACCCGGATTCGAACCGGGGTTGCTGCGACCACAACGCAGAGTACTAACCACTATACGATCACGGCCACTTGCTTGCCTGAGAGACCAGCTTCTTGTTTTAGAGTATTTTTAGCACTGACTCTCAAACGCCTTTTTCATCTGAAATACGTCCTACATGAGGATGGACAAAAGTAAGTCAAGTTCTGCTTACCGTTTATCCAGCAATACTGTGTATGCACTTCCAGGAGAAAAATGTGTTTTCACAAATTGATGGCTCGCAAGTGGAGGTTTCAAAATAGCTGTGTTTGACGAACGTAAAGAGTCCACAGGCTTTATAGGACATGTTGAAAGCCCTAGATTTTCAACGCGGTGAATACAAAGGCAATGTGTCTGTACTGTGTAGAAATGTTTGTGGAAAATGATATTGAAAAACTGGGTTAGTCCTGTGTAGTGTCCAGTTTAAAACTATGATGATCAAAGGAAAGGCTGGTGTAGCCAAGAGCAATCACATAAAAGGAGTTCAGCTTACCACTCTTGCCGTGACCCGGATTCGAACCGGGGTTACTGCGGCCACAACGCAGAGTACTAACCACTATACTATCACAGCCTCAGAATGCCTGAGAGACCAGCTTCTTGTTACAGAATATTTTCAGCACTGAATCTCAAATGCCTGTTGTATCTGAAGTACTTCCTCAACGTCAATCAAGTTCTACTTACCGTTTATCCAGCAATACTGTGTATGCACTTCCAGGGGAAAAATTTGTTTTCACATAATGATGAACAGCAAGTGGAGGTTTCAGAATAGCTGTGGCTGACGAACGTAAAGAGTCCACAGGCTTTATAGGACATGTTGAAAGCCAGTGTAACTGTCAATTGGCTTTTTTTCAGTTGTGGAGTAGAAGTACGAGGAACCAGTGATTTACACTTTCTAAAATTGGCAACGAGCTAGCCAGGAGTCGAACCTAGAATCTTCTGATCCGTAGTCAGACGCGTTATCCATTGCGCCACTAGCCCACTGTGAGAGCACCTAATATTGACTTTCAACGCGGTGAATACATAGGCAATGTGTCTGTACTGTGTAGAAATGTTTGTGGAAAATGATAGTGAAAAACTGGGTTAGTCCTGTGTAGTGTCCAGTTTAAAACTATGATGATCAAAGGAAAGGCTGGTGTAGCCAAGAGCAATCACATAAAAGGAGTTAAGCTCGCTACTCTTGCCGTGACCCGGATTCGAACCGGGGTTGCTGCGACCACAACGCAGAGTACTAACCACTATACGATCACGGCCACTAGCTTGCCTGAGAGACCAGCTTCTTGTTTTAGAGTATTTTTAGCACTGACTCTCAAACGCCTTTTTCATCTGAAATACATCCTACATGAGGATGGACAAAAGTAAGTCAAGTTCTACTTACTGTTTATCCAGCAATACTGTGTATGCACTTCCAGGAGAAAAATGTGTTTTCACAAATTGATGGCTAGCAAGTGGAGGTTTCAGAATAGCTGTGTCTGACGAACGTAAAGAGTCCACAGGCTTTATAGGACATGTTGAAAGCCAGTGTAACTGTCAATTGGCTTTTTTCAGTTGTGGAGTAGAAGTATGAGGAACCAGTGATGTACACTTTCTAAAATTGGCAACGAGCTAGCCAGGAGTCGAACCTAGAATCTTCTGATCCGTAGTCAGACGCGTTATCCATTGCGCCACTAGCCCACTGTGAGAGTACCTAATATTGACTTTCAACGCGGTGAATACAAAGGCAATGTGTCTGTACTGTGTAGAAATGTTTGTGGAAAATGATAGTGAAAAACTGGGTTAGTCCTGTGTAGTGTCCAGTTTAAAACTATGATGATCAAAGGAAAGGCTGGTGTAGCCAAGAGCAATCACATAAAAGGAGTTCAGCTTACCACTCTTGCCGTGACCCGGATTCGAACCGGGGTTACTGCGGCCACAACGCAGAGTACTAACCACTATACTATCACAGCCTCAGAATGCCTGAGAGACCAGCTTCTTGTTACAGAATATTTTCAGCACTGAATCTCAAATGCCTGTTGTATCTGAAGTACTTCCTCAACGTCAATCAAGTTCTACTTACCGTTTATCCAGCAATACTGTGTATGCACTTCCAGGGGAAAAATTTGTTTTCACATAATGATGAACAGCAAGTGGAGGTTTCAGAATAGCTGTGGCTGACGAACGTAAAGAGTCCACAGGCTTTATAGGACATGTTGAAAGCCAGTGTAACTGTCAATTGGCTTTTTTTCAGTTGTGGAGTAGAAGTACGAGGAACCAGTGATTTACACTTTCTAAAATTGGCAACGAGCTAGCCAGGAGTCGAACCTAGAATCTTCTGATCCGTAGTCAGACGCGTTATCCATTGCGCCACTAGCCCACTGTGAGAGCACCTAATATTGACTTTCAACGCGGTGAATACAAAGGCAATGTGTCTGTACTGTGTAGAAATGTTTGTGGAAAATGATAGTGAAAAACTGGGTTAGTCCTGTGTAGTGTCCAGTTTAAAACTATGATGATCAAAGGAAAGGCTGGTGTAGCCAAGAGCAATCACATAAAAGGAGTTAAGCTCGCTACTCTTGCCGTGACCCGGATTCGAACCGGGGGTTGCTGCGACCACAACGCAGAGTACTAACCACTATACGATCACGGCCACTAGCTTGCCTGAGAGACCAGCTTCTTGTTTTAGAGTATTTTTAGCACTGACTCTCAAACGCCTTTTTCATCTGAAATACATCCTACATGAGGATGGACAAAAGTAAGTCAAGTTCTACTTACTGTTTATCCAGCAATACTGTGTATGCACTTCCAGGAGAAAAATGTGTTTTCACAAATTGATGGCTAGCAAGTGGAGGTTTCAGAATAGCTGTGTCTGACGAACGTAAAGAGTCCACAGGCTTTATAGGACATGTTGAAAGCCAGTGTAACTGTCAATTGGCTTTTTTCAGTTGTGGAGTAGAAGTATGAGGAACCAGTGATGTACACTTTCTAAAATTGGCAACGAGCTAGCCAGGAGTCGAACCTAGAATCTTCTGATCCGTAGTCAGACGCGTTATCCATTGCGCCACTAGCCCACTGTGAGAGTACCTAATATTGACTTTCAACGCGGTGAATACAAAGGCAATGTGTCTGTACTGTGTAGAAATGTTTGTGGAAAATGATAGTGAAAAACTGGGTTAGTCCTGTGTAGTGTCCAGTTTAAAACTATGATGATCAAAGGAAAGGCTGGTGTAGCCAAGAGCAATCACATAAAAGGAGTTAGGCTCGCTACTCTTGCCGTGACCCGGATTCGAACCGGGGTTGCTGCGACCACAACGCAGAGTACTAACCACTATACGATCACGGCCACTTGCTTGCCTGAGAGACCAGCTTCTTGTTTTAGAGTATTTTTAGCACTGACTCTCAAACGCCTTTTTCATCTGAAATACGTCCTACATGAGGATGGACAAAAGTAAGTCAAGTTCTGCTTACCGTTTATCCAGCAATACTGTGTATGCACTTCCAGGAGAAAAATGTGTTTTCACAAATTGATGGCTCGCAAGTGGAGGTTTCAAAATAGCTGTGTTTGACGAACGTAAAGAGTCCACAGGCTTTATAGGACATGTTGAAAGCCCTAGATTTTCAACGCGGTGAATACAAAGGCAATGTGTCTGTACTGTGTAGAAATGTTTGTGGAAAATGATATTGAAAAACTGGGTTAGTCCTGTGTAGTGTCCAGTTTAAAACTATGATGATCAAAGGAAAGGCTGGTGTAGCCAAGAGCAATCACATAAAAGGAGTTCAGCTTACCACTCTTGCCGTGACCCGGATTCGAACCGGGGTTACTGCGGCCACAACGCAGAGTACTAACCACTATACTATCACAGCCTCAGAATGCCTGAGAGACCAGCTTCTTGTTACAGAATATTTTCAGCACTGAATCTCAAATGCCTGTTGTATCTGAAGTACTTCCTCAACGTCAATCAAGTTCTACTTACCGTTTATCCAGCAATACTGTGTATGCACTTCCAGGGGAAAAATTTGTTTTCACATAATGATGAACAGCAAGTGGAGGTTTCAGAATAGCTGTGGCTGACGAACGTAAAGAGTCCACAGGCTTTATAGGACATGTTGAAAGCCAGTGTAACTGTCAATTGGCTTTTTTCAGTTGTGGAGTAGAAGTACGAGGAACCAGTGATTTACACTTTCTAAAATTGGCAACGAGCTAGCCAGGAGTCGAACCTAGAATCTTCTGATCCGTAGTCAGACGCGTTATCCATTGCGCCACTAGCCCACTGTGAGAGCACCTAATATTGACTTTCAACACGGTGAATACATAGGCAATGTGTCTGTACTGTGTAGAAATGTTTGTGGAAAATGATAGTGAAAAACTGGGTTAGTCCTGTGTAGTGTCCAGTTTAAAACTATGATGATCAAAGGAAAGGCTGGTGTAGCCAAGAGCAATCACATAAAAGGAGTTAAGCTCGCTACTCTTGCCGTGACCCGGATTCGAACCGGGGTTGCTGCGACCACAACGCAGAGTACTAACCACTATACGATCACGGCCACTAGCTTGCCTGAGAGACCAGCTTCTTGTTTTAGAGTATTTTTAGCACTGACTCTCAAACGCCTTTTTCATCTGAAATACATCCTACATGAGGATGGACAAAAGTAAGTCAAGTTCTACTTACTGTTTATCCAGCAATACTGTGTATGCACTTCCAGGAGAAAAATGTGTTTTCACAAATTGATGGCTAGCAAGTGGAGGTTTCAGAATAGCTGTGTCTGACGAACGTAAAGAGTCCACAGGCTTTATAGGACATGTTGAAAGCCAGTGTAACTGTCAATTGGCTTTTTTCAGTTGTGGAGTAGAAGTATGAGGAACCAGTGATGTACACTTTCTAAAATTGGCAACGAGCTAGCCAGGAGTCGAACCTAGAATCTTCTGATCCGTAGTCAGACGCGTTATCCATTGCGCCACTAGCCCACTGTGAGAGTACCTAATATTGACTTTCAACGCGGTGAATACAAAGGCAATGTGTCTGTACTGTGTAGAAATGTTTGTGGAAAATGATAGTGAAAAACTGGGTTAGTCCTGTGTAGTGTCCAGTTTAAAACTATGATGATCAAAGGAAAGGCTGGTGTAGCCAAGAGCAATCACATAAAAGGAGTTAGGCTCGCTACTCTTGCCGTGACCCGGATTCGAACCGGGGTTGCTGCGACCACAACGCAGAGTACTAACCACTATACGATCACGGCCACTTGCTTGCCTGAGAGACCAGCTTCTTGTTTTAGAGTATTTTTAGCACTGACTCTCAAACGCCTTTTTCATCTGAAATACGTCCTACATGAGGATGGACAAAAGTAAGTCAAGTTCTGCTTACCGTTTATCTAGCAATACTGTGTATGCACTTCCAGGAGAAAAATGTGTTTTCACAAATTGATGGCTCGCAAGTGGAGGTTTCAAAATAGCTGTGTTTGACGAACGTAAAGAGTCCACAGGCTTTATAGGACATGTTGAAAGCCCTAGATTTTCAACGCGGTGAATACAAAGGCAATGTGTCTGTACTGTGTAGAAATGTTTGTGGAAAATGATATTGAAAAACTGGGTTAGTCCTGTGTAGTGTCCAGTTTAAAACTATGATGATCAAAGGAAAGGCTGGTGTAGCCAAGAGCAATCACATAAAAGGAGTTCAGCTTACCACTCTTGCCGTGACCCGGATTCGAACCGGGGTTACTGCGGCCACAACGCAGAGTACTAACCACTATACTATCACAGCCTCAGAATGCCTGAGAGACCAGCTTCTTGTTACAGAATATTTTCAGCACTGAATCTCAAATGCCTGTTGTATCTGAAGTACTTCCTCAACGTCAATCAAGTTCTACTTACCGTTTATCCAGCAATACTGTGTATGCACTTCCAGGAGAAAAATGTGTTTTCACATAATGATGAACAGCAAGTGGAGGTTTCAGAATAGCTGTGGCTGACGAACGTAAAGAGTCCACAGGCTTTATAGGACATGTTGAAAGCCAGTGTAACTGTCAATTGGCTTTTTTCAGTTGTGGAGTAGAAGTACGAGGAACCAGTGATTTACACTTTCTAAAATTGGCAACGAGCTAGCCAGGAGTCGAACCTAGAATCTTCTGATCCGTAGTCAGACGCGTTATCCATTGCGCCACTAGCCCACTGTGAGAGTACCTAAGATTGACTTTCAACGCGGTGAATACAAAGGCAATGTGTCTGTACTGTGTAGAAATGTTTGTGGAAAATGATATTGAAAAACTGGGTTAGTCCTGTGTAGTGTCCAGTTTAAAACTATGATGATCAAAGGAAAGGCTGGTGTAGCCAAGAGCAATCACATAAAAGGAGTTAGGCTCGCTACTCTTGCCGTGACCCGGATTCGAACCGGGGTTGCTGCGACCACAACGCAGAGTACTAACCACTATACGATCACGGCCACTTGCTTGCCTGAGAGACCAGCTTCTTGTTTTAGAGTATTTTTAGCACTGACTCTCAAACGCCTTTTTCATCTGAAATACGTCCTACATGAGGATGGACAAAAGTAAGTCAAGTTCTGCTTACCGTTTATCCAGCAATACTGTGTATGCACTTCCAGGGGAAAAATTTGTTTTCACATAATGATGAACAGCAAACTGGAGGTTTCAGAATAGCTGTGGCTGACGAACGTAAAGAGTCCACAGGCTTTATAGGACATGTTGAAAGCCAGTGTAACTGTCAATTGGCTTTTATCAGTTGTGGAGTAGAAGTACGAGGAACCAGTGATTTACACTTTCTAAAATTGGCAACGAGCTAGCCAGGAGTCGAACCTAGAATCTTCTGATCCGTAGTCAGACGCGTTATCCATTGCGCCACTAGCCCACTGTGAGAGTACCTCATATTGACTTTCAACGCGGTGAATACAAAGGCAATGTGTCTGTACTGTGTAGAAATGTTTGTGGAAAATGATAGTGAAAAACTGGGTTAGTCCTGTGTAGTGTCCAGTTTAAAACTATGATGATCAAAGGAAAGGCTGGTGTAGCCAAGAGCAATCACATAAAAGGAGTTAGGCTCGCTACTCTTGCCGTGACCCGGATTCGAACCGGGGTTGCTGCGACCACAACGCAGAGTACTAACCACTATACGATCACGGCCACTTGCTTGCCTGAGAGACCAGCTTCTTGTTTTAGAGTATTTTTAGCACTGACTCTCAAACGCCTTTTTCATTTGAAATACGTCCTACATGAGGATGGACAAAAGTAAGTCAAGTTCTACTTACCGTTTATCCAGCAATACTGTGTATGCACTTCCAGGGGAAAAATTTGTTTTCACATAATGATGAACAGCAAACTGGAGGTTTCAGAATAGCTGTGTCTGACGAACGTAAAGAGTCCACAGGCTTTATAGGACATGTTGAAAGCCAGTGTAACTGTCAATTGGCTTTTTTCAGTTGTGGAGTAGAAGTACGAGGAACCAGTGATTTACACTTTCTAAAATTGGCAACGAGCTAGCCAGGAGTCGAACCTAGAATCTTCTGATCCGTAGTCAGACGCGTTATCCATTGCGCCACTAGCCCACTGTGAGAGTACCTAAGATTGACTTTCAACGCGGTGAATACAAAGGCAATGTGTCTGTACTGTGTAGAAATGTTTGTGGAAAATGATATTGAAAAACTGGGTTAGTCCTGTGTAGTGTCCAGTTTAAAACTATGATGATCAAAGGAAAGGCTGGTGTAGCCAAGAGCAATCACATAAAAGGAGTTCAGCTTACCACTCTTGCCGTGACCCGGATTCGAACCGGGGTTGCTGCGACCACAACGCAGAGTACTAACCACTATACGATCACGGCCACTTGCTTGCCTGAGAGACCAGCTTCTTGTTTTAGAGTATTTTTAGCACTGACTCTCAAACGCCTTTTTCATCTGAAATACGTCCTACATGAGGATGGACAAAAGTAAGTCAAGTTCTACTTACCGTTTATCCAGCAATACTGTGTATGCACTTCCAGGAGAAAAATTTGTTTTCACAAATTGATGGCTAGCAAGTGGAGGTTTCAGAATAGCTGTGTCTGACGAACGTAAAGAGTCCACAGGCTTTATAGGACATGTTGAAAGCCAGTGTAACTGTCAATTGGCTTTTTTCAGTTGTGGAGTAGAAGTACGAGGAACCAGTGATTTACACTTTCTAAAATTGGCAACGAGCTAGCCAGGAGTCGAACCTAGAATCTTCTGATCCGTAGTCAGACGCGTTATCCATTGCGCCACTAGCCCACTGTGAGAGTACCTAAGATTGACTTTCAACGCGGTGAATACAAAGGCAATGTGTCTGTACTGTGTAGAAATGTTTGTGGAAAATGATATTGAAAAACTGGGTTAGTCCTGTGTAGTGTCCAGTTTAAAACTATGATGATCAAAGGAAAGGCTGGTGTAGCCAAGAGCAATCACATAAAAGGAGTTCAGCTTACCACTCTTGCCGTGACCCGGATTCGAACCGGGGTTACTGCGGCCACAACGCAGAGTACTAACCACTATACTATCACAGCCTCAGAATGCCTGAGAGACCAGCTTCTTGTTACAGAATATTTTCAGCACTGAATCTCAAATGCCTGTTGTATCTGAAGTACTTCCTCAACGTCAATCAAGTTCTACTTACCGTTTATCCAGCAATACTGTGTATGCACTTCCAGGGGAAAAATTTGTTTTCACATAATGATGAATAGCAAACTGGAGGTTTCAGAATAGCTGTGTCTGACGAACGTAAAGAGTCCACAGGCTTTATAGGACATGTTGAAAGCCAGTGTAACTGTCAATTGGCTTTTTTCAGTTGTGGAGTAGAAGTACGAGGAACCAGTGATTTACACTTTCTAAAATTGGCAACGAGCTAGCCAGGAGTCGAACCTAGAATCTTCTGATCCGTAGTCAGACGCGTTATCCATTGCGCCACTAGCCCACTGTGAGAGTACCTAAGATTGACTTTCAACGCGGTGAATACAAAGGCAATGTGTCTGTACTGTGTAGAAATGTTTGTGGAAAATGATATTGAAAAACTGGGTTAGTCCTGTGTAGTGTCCAGTTTAAAACTATGATGATCAAAGGAAAGGCTGGTGTAGCCAAGAGCAATCACATAAAAGGAGTTAGGCTCGCTACTCTTGCCGTGACCCGGATTCGAACCGGGGTTGCTGCGACCACAACGCAGAGTACTAACCACTATACGATCACGGCCACTTGCTTGCCTGAGAGACCAGCTTCTTGTTTTAGAGTATTTTTAGCACTGACTCTCAAACGCCTTTTTCATCTGAAATACGTCCTACATGAGGATGGACAAAAGTAAGTCAAGTTCTGCTTACCGTTTATCCAGCAATACTGTGTATGCACTTCCAGGGGAAAAATTTGTTTTCACATAATGATGAACAGCAAACTGGAGGTTTCAGAATAGCTGTGGCTGACGAACGTAAAGAGTCCACAGGCTTTATAGGACATGTTGAAAGCCAGTGTAACTGTCAATTGGCTTTTATCAGTTGTGGAGTAGAAGTACGAGGAACCAGTGATTTACACTTTCTAAAATTGGCAACGAGCTAGCCAGGAGTCGAACCTAGAATCTTCTGATCCGTAGTCAGACGCGTTATCCATTGCGCCACTAGCCCACTGTGAGAGTACCTCATATTGACTTTCAACGCGGTGAATACAAAGGCAATGTGTCTGTACTGTGTAGAAATGTTTGTGGAAAATGATAGTGAAAAACTGGGTTAGTCCTGTGTAGTGTCCAGTTTAAAACTATGATGATCAAAGGAAAGGCTGGTGTAGCCAAGAGCAATCACATAAAAGGAGTTAGGCTCGCTACTCTTGCCGTGACCCGGATTCGAACCGGGGTTGCTGCGACCACAACGCAGAGTACTAACCACTATACGATCACGGCCACTTGCTTGCCTGAGAGACCAGCTTCTTGTTTTAGAGTATTTTTAGCACTGACTCTCAAACGCCTTTTTCATTTGAAATACGTCCTACATGAGGATGGACAAAAGTAAGTCAAGTTCTACTTACCGTTTATCCAGCAATACTGTGTATGCACTTCCAGGGGAAAAATTTGTTTTCACATAATGATGAACAGCAAACTGGAGGTTTCAGAATAGCTGTGTCTGACGAACGTAAAGAGTCCACAGGCTTTATAGGACATGTTGAAAGCCAGTGTAACTGTCAATTGGCTTTTTTCAGTTGTGGAGTAGAAGTACGAGGAACCAGTGATTTACACTTTCTAAAATTGGCAACGAGCTAGCCAGGAGTCGAACCTAGAATCTTCTGATCCGTAGTCAGACGCGTTATCCATTGCGCCACTAGCCCACTGTGAGAGTACCTAAGATTGACTTTCAACGCGGTGAATACAAAGGCAATGTGTCTGTACTGTGTAGAAATGTTTGTGGAAAATGATATTGAAAAACTGGGTTAGTCCTGTGTAGTGTCCAGTTTAAAACTATGATGATCAAAGGAAAGGCTGGTGTAGCCAAGAGCAATCACATAAAAGGAGTTCAGCTTACCACTCTTGCCGTGACCCGGATTCGAACCGGGGTTGCTGCGACCACAACGCAGAGTACTAACCACTATACGATCACGGCCACTTGCTTGCCTGAGAGACCAGCTTCTTGTTTTAGAGTATTTTTAGCACTGACTCTCAAACGCCTTTTTCATCTGAAATACGTCCTACATGAGGATGGACAAAAGTAAGTCAAGTTCTACTTACCGTTTATCCAGCAATACTGTGTATGCACTTCCAGGAGAAAAATTTGTTTTCACAAATTGATGGCTAGCAAGTGGAGGTTTCAGAATAGCTGTGTCTGACGAACGTAAAGAGTCCACAGGCTTTATAGGACATGTTGAAAGCCAGTGTAACTGTCAATTGGCTTTTTTCAGTTGTGGAGTAGAAGTACGAGGAACCAGTGATTTACACTTTCTAAAATTGGCAACGAGCTAGCCAGGAGTCGAACCTAGAATCTTCTGATCCGTAGTCAGACGCGTTATCCATTGCGCCACTAGCCCACTGTGAGAGTACCTAAGATTGACTTTCAACGCGGTGAATACAAAGGCAATGTGTCTGTACTGTGTAGAAATGTTTGTGGAAAATGATATTGAAAAACTGGGTTAGTCCTGTGTAGTGTCCAGTTTAAAACTATGATGATCAAAGGAAAGGCTGGTGTAGCCAAGAGCAATCACATAAAAGGAGTTCAGCTTACCACTCTTGCCGTGACCCGGATTCGAACCGGGGTTACTGCGGCCACAACGCAGAGTACTAACCACTATACTATCACAGCCTCAGAATGCCTGAGAGACCAGCTTCTTGTTACAGAATATTTTCAGCACTGAATCTCAAATGCCTGTTGTATCTGAAGTACTTCCTCAACGTCAATCAAGTTCTACTTACCGTTTATCCAGCAATACTGTGTATGCACTTCCAGGGGAAAAATTTGTTTTCACATAATGATGAACAGCAAACTGGAGGTTTCAGAATAGCTGTGTCTGACGAACGTAAAGAGTCCACAGGCTTTATAGGACATGTTGAAAGCCAGTGTAACTGTCAATTGGCTTTTTTCAGTTGTGGAGTAGAAGTACGAGGAACCAGTGATTTACACTTTCTAAAATTGGCAACGAGCTAGCCAGGAGTCGAACCTAGAATCTTCTGATCCGTAGTCAGACGCGTTATCCATTGCGCCACTAGCCCACTGTGAGAGTACCTAAGATTGACTTTCAACGCGGTGAATCCACAAACATTTCTACACAGTACGGACACATTGCCTTTGATATTGAAAAACTGGGTTAGTCCTGTGTAGTGTCCAGTTTAAAACTATGATGATCAAAGGAAAGGCTGGTGTAGCCAAGAGCAATCACATAAAAGGAGTTAGGCTCGCTACTCTTGCCGTGACCCGGATTCGAACCGGGGTTGCTGCGACCACAACGCAGAGTACTAACCACTATACGATCACGGCCACTTGCTTGCCTGAGAGACCAGCTTCTTGTTTTAGAGTATTTTTAGCACTGACTCTCAAACGCCTTTTTCATCTGAAATACGTCCTACATGAGGATGGACAAAAGTAAGTCAAGTTCTGCTTACCGTTTATCCAGCAATACTGTGTATGCACTTCCAGGGGAAAAATTTGTTTTCACATAATGATGAACAGCAAACTGGAGGTTTCAGAATAGCTGTGGCTGACGAACGTAAAGAGTCCACAGGCTTTATAGGACATGTTGAAAGCCAGTGTAACTGTCAATTGGCTTTTATCAGTTGTGGAGTAGAAGTACGAGGAACCAGTGATTTACACTTTCTAAAATTGGCAACGAGCTAGCCAGGAGTCGAACCTAGAATCTTCTGATCCGTAGTCAGACGCGTTATCCATTGCGCCACTAGCCCACTGTGAGAGTACCTAAGATTGACTTTCAACGCGGTGAATCCACAAACATTTCTACACAGTACGGACACATTGCCTTTGATATTGAAAAACTGGGTTAGTCCTGTGTAGTGTCCAGTTTAAAACTATGATGATCAAAGGAAAGGCTGGTGTAGCCAAGAGCAATCACATAAAAGGAGTTAAGCTCGCTACTCTTGCCGTGACCCGGATTCGAACCGGGGTTGCTGCGACCACAACGCAGAGTACTAACCACTATACGATCACGGCCACTTGCTTGCCTGAGAGACCAGCTTCTTGTTTTAGAGTATTTTTAGCACTGACTCTCAAACGCCTTTTTCATCTGAAATACATCCTACATGAGGATGGACAAAAGTAAGTCAAGTTCTACTTACTGTTTATCCAGCAATACTATGTATGCACTTCCAGGAGAAAAATGTGTTTTCACAAATTGATGGCTAGCAAGTGGAGGTTTCAGAATAGCTGTGTCTGACGAACGTAAAGAGTCCACAGGCTTTATAGGACATGTTGAAAGCCAGTGTAACTGTCAATTGGCTTTTTTCAGTTGTGGAGTAGAAGTATGAGGAACCAG
Source organism: Tautogolabrus adspersus (assembly GCA_020745685.1). Lineage (NCBI taxonomy): Eukaryota > Metazoa > Chordata > Actinopteri > Labriformes > Labridae > Tautogolabrus > Tautogolabrus adspersus. The sequence continues at coordinate 22,684,105 of CM036546.1, forward strand.
TGATGTACACTTTCTAAAATTGGCAACGAGCTAGCCAGGAGTCGAACCTAGAATCTTCTGATCCGTAGTCAGACGCGTTATCCATTGCGCCACTAGCCCACTGTGAGAGTACCTAAGATTGACTTTCAACGCGGTGAATACAAAGGCAATGTGTCTGTACTGTGTAGAAATGTTTGTGGAAAATGATAGTGAAAAACTGGGTTAGTCCTGTGTAGTGTCCAGTTTAAAACTATGATGATCAAAGGAAAGGCTGGTGTAGCCAAGAGCAATCACATAAAAGGAGTTAGGCTCGCTACTCTTGCCGTGACCCGGATTCGAACCGGGGTTGCTGCGACCACAACGCAGAGTACTAACCACTATACGATCACGGCCACTTGCTTGCCTGAGAGACCAGCTTCTTGTTTTAGAGTATTTTTAGCACTGACTCTCAAACGCCTTTTTCATCTGAAATACGTCCTACATGAGGATGGACAAAAGTAAGTCAAGTTCTGCTTACCGTTTATCTAGCAATACTGTGTATGCACTTCCAGGAGAAAAATGTGTTTTCACAAATTGATGGCTCGCAAGTGGAGGTTTCAAAATAGCTGTGTTTGACGAACGTAAAGAGTCCACAGGCTTTATAGGACATGTTGAAAGCCCTAGATTTTCAACGCGGTGAATACAAAGGCAATGTGTCTGTACTGTGTAGAAATGTTTGTGGAAAATGATATTGAAAAACTGGGTTAGTCCTGTGTAGTGTCCAGTTTAAAACTATGATGATCAAAGGAAAGGCTGGTGTAGCCAAGAGCAATCACATAAAAGGAGTTCAGCTTACCACTCTTGCCGTGACCCGGATTCGAACCGGGGTTACTGCGGCCACAACGCAGAGTACTAACCACTATACTATCACAGCCTCAGAATGCCTGAGAGACCAGCTTCTTGTTACAGAATATTTTCAGCACTGAATCTCAAATGCCTGTTGTATCTGAAGTACTTCCTCAACGTCAATCAAGTTCTACTTACCGTTTATCCAGCAATACTGTGTATGCACTTCCAGGGGAAAAATTTGTTTTCACATAATGATGAACAGCAAGTGGAGGTTTCAGAATAGCTGTGGCTGACGAACGTAAAGAGTCCACAGGCTTTATAGGACATGTTGAAAGCCAGTGTAACTGTCAATTGGCTTTTTTCAGTTGTGGAGTAGAAGTACGAGGAACCAGTGATTTACACTTTCTAAAATTGGCAACGAGCTAGCCAGGAGTCGAACCTAGAATCTTCTGATCCGTAGTCAGACGCGTCATCCATTGCGCCACTAGCCCACTGTGAGAGTACCTAATATTGACTTTCAATGCGGTGAATACATAGGCAATGTGTCTGTACTGTGTAGAAATGTTTGTGGAAAATGATAGTGAAAAACTGGGTTAGTCCTGTGTAGTGTCCAGTTTAAAACTATGATGATCAAAGGAAAGGCTGGTGTAGCCAAGAGCAATCACATAAAAGGAGTTAAGCTCGCTACTCTTGCCGTGACCCGGATTCGAACCGGGGTTGCTGCGACCACAACGCAGAGTACTAACCACTATACGATCACGGCCACTTGCTTGCCTGAGAGACCAGCTTCTTGTTTTAGAGTATTTTTAGCACTGACTCTCAAACGCCTTTTTCATTTGAAATACGTCCTACATGAGGATGGACAAAAGTAAGTCAAGTTCTACTTACCGTTTATCCAGCAATACTGTGTATGCACTTCCAGGAGAGAAATGTGTTTTCACATAATGATGAACAGCAAACTGGAGGTTTCAGAATAGCTGTGTCTGACGAACGTAAAGAGTCCACAGGCTTTATAGGACATGTTGAAAGCCAGTGTAACTGTCAATTGGCTTTTTTCAGTTGTGGAGTAGAAGTACGAGGAACCAGTGATTTACACTTTCTAAAATTGGCAACGAGCTAGCCAGGAGTCGAACCTAGAATCTTCTGATCCGTAGTCAGACGCGTTATCCATTGCGCCACTAGCCCACTGTGAGAGTACCTAAGATTGACTTTCAACGCGGTGAATACAAAGGCAATGTGTCTGTACTGTGTAGAAATGTTTGTGGAAAATGATATTGAAAAACTGGGTTAGTCCTGTGTAGTGTCCAGTTTAAAACTATGATGATCAAAGGAAAGGCTGGTGTAGCCAAGAGCAATCACATAAAAGGAGTTCAGCTTACCACTCTTGCCGTGACCCGGATTCGAACCGGGGTTGCTGCGACCACAACGCAGAGTACTAACCACTATACGATCACGGCCACTTGCTTGCCTGAGAGACCAGCTTCTTGTTTTAGAGTATTTTTAGCACTGACTCTCAAACGCCTTTTTCATCTGAAATACGTCCTACATGAGGATGGACAAAAGTAAGTCAAGTTCTACTTACTGTTTATCCAGCAATACTATGTATGCACTTCCAGGAGAAAAATGTGTATTCACAAATTGATGGCTAGCAAGTGGAGGTTTCAGAATAGCTGTGTCTGACGAACGTAAAGAGTCCACAGGCTTTATAGGACATGTTGAAAGCCTGTGTAACTGTCAATTGGCTTTTTTCAGTTGTGGAGTAGAAGTATGAGGAACCAGTGATTTACACTTTCTAAAATTGGCAACGAGCTAGCCAGGAGTCGAACCTAGAATCTTCTGATCCGTAGTCAGACGCGTTATCCATTGCGCCAAGGCCGGCGCGCGTGCGTTGACGTAAGCAATCAACAAAGATGTGAAATAAATGCTGAGATCGTTAGATCGAATCCTGCTCGTCACTAACTCGCTGGGATTCTCATATTATAAACACTGTATATTGATATTTCCAAATAAAATATCCAAACCCTTATGCAAATGAATGATTGCCTAATGTCATCATGAACAGTTATAAACAACGATAAGTGTTTAGTACCCCGAACTCACATTTATTTTACAGGAAACAGCTCAGGATAGAAATTACATTGTAGCCTTTCAATTTATGTTATAAAATACTCACAAACCAATTCAGTGTAAAAAAAATCTACAAGACAAAAGCAATAGTAACAGTAGCAGCAATGATAATAGATGGAGAACATTGTGCTTTGTTTTGTCCTGTTGCTGCATCATTCGGACAGCAGGTGGCAGATTGGCTTGCTTACCAAAGCAATCATTTTACCTTTATCCCCTTTCAATGTTATTTGGGGTTTTCAAGATGATCAAATCGTGTTTTTGACCATCATTGTAGTACTTGGCAAAATGTATATATTGAATTCCCCAAAACTGGTTTGCTGGTTTCGGTCTCGGGCCGATGATTGAAGGCCTCATCAGGCGATACAGAGTGGCTGGGATGGCTCCTCCTGAAATTCTGTATGTTGACCGAGACTGCTGTGGCAACACTCTTCTGAGGAGGATGTTTGAAGAGTGGGAGCAGATGACAATCCGGTTAGACATTTGGCACTTTATGCGGAGAATTGCTGTGGGTTGCACAACTGACTCTCACCAGTTGTATGCCCCCTTCATGAGTCGCCTCAGCCACTGTATCTGTGCTTGGGACCAGGACAGCATGCTGAGTGGGAGGAGAGTTCTGGATGGTGGCGATGCTCTGGGTGTAAGGAGGGTGCTGGGTGGGGGGACAGAGCTGGGTGGTGGCAGCGTCCTGGGTGGAAGGAGGGTGCTGGGTGGGGGGACAGAGCTGGGTGGTGGCAGCGTGCTGGGGTTTTTTTCCAGCATATTGTTCTTCCTTCATTGCAACAGCAATTCTGCCAGAAGGAAAATACTCAATATACTCCCTGAAACACATTTTGTTGTGGGCATGTTCCTGGGAGTCTTTGCTGCCTCCTGTGGGATCCCTCTTCATAGCTGCCACCAGGTAAGCAGCATACCCCAGGGCATTTTCAGCTACCCACCTAAAGGTCTGCCCACGAAACACACCAAACTGGATTTCAAAGAAACCAAGCAGGTGTTTTCGGTTACCCGTATCTCCATTATGGTGAATTAAAGCTTTTTTTGCTTTGTCCAGCACTCCATCTGGGGACAGGGGTCGCATCCACGGCTTGCCTTTGTTAATATCTTTAACTTTAGTTGCTTCTATTGTGTCTGTAAGGTTAAGACTGCCATCAGCTCGTCTCCTGAAGCGAGGTTCCATCTAGAATATAAAAGGAAAATATCAATAAAACAGAACTAATTAATTAACTAATTAAACAAAAAGGCAAACAAAAACAAAGTCCAAAAGGTGACACACAGGTCACAAGGAAAACACTGGTAAGACACGGGGAAACTCTGACCTACACACACCGACATACGACAATGAACTGACACAGAGGGGAAGAAACACAGAGACTAAATAGACACAGGGGTAATTAGACACAGGTGAGACTAATGACACAGGTGAAACTAACAAGACACAGGTGAGGACAATCAGGGCAAATCAGGACTGAGAGGAAACACAGAGACAGGAGTAAAGACAACACTGGGGACTACTATAATCTAAATCATGAAACACAGAGAACTGAAGAATGTAACAAAACACAGAGAGACACAAGGAGAAGAAATACAAAATAAATCAGGAAACATTAAGACTAAACAATCAACACTAGGAAACATAAACACACAGGGAAACAAGCAACACTAGGGAAGAAATAAAAACATGGAAACCTAAACTCTGAACTACAAAACTAAAGACCAAAACCATGGCATTTTGAACTGTTTTGGGTTACATAAAAATCCTTAACATTTCAAACAATATAAATGTACTCAATCACATTTAACAATGAAATTGTCATTGAATCATTTTTTTCACTGAAAATAATCTAAGGCCATGGAGTTTCAGGTTGAAAACATTTGTTCTTGTATTATTTATCTTAAAATAAAAATATAAAACGGGTTAATTCGACCAAACACCACTTCCACAGCTTGTGAAATATGTGCCATAACTTTCAATTTTATTTTTTAGCCTATAGCCTATGTCTATTTCTACACTGATTATATTCAGTCATGATCACTTTATGATAATGCTAATTATAGCCTATACTACGCTAACTAAGTTGAAACAACTACAGTAGCCTACTTTACTAAACTTTCAACCTATTTGTAATGTAGCTTTCATTAAAGACCTTCCTCGCAAATAGGCCTATCATTTTATTTATTTTATATCAAGGTAAACAGTGTAGTATATTAGGCTAACGTTACCGGCATAGATAGGCTAACCGCTGACAAGATGTTAGTCGTATTGTTACTGAGCCACCGGCTATTCATTAAGTGAATATATCTATTTGACAATTTAAGAAAAGTTTACTTACTGGTTCTTTCAAAGTCTTTCAAAAGTCCAACGTGAAGAAATAGCTCACCTGTCGTTTTCCGATCGCTAATGTTACCAAGCGACGATAAACCTGAGCGGGGGCGGGACATAGAGCGGGGGGGCGCGGTCTGTAAATGTTGGTAGCGATACGAGCGCTGATTGGCCACATTGTGGTAGAATTCTGGTAGATTCTTGGTAGCAGACGGGGACGTGATTGGTTGCCACTACCAAGATTAAACTCGACTAACAGGTGGCAGGGAGCGCCACTAGCCCACTGTGAGAGTACCTAATATTGACTTTCAATGCGGTGAATACAAAGGCAATGTGTCTGTACTGTGTAGAAATGTTTGTGGAAAATGATAGTGAAAAACTGGGTTAGTCCTGTGTAGTGTCCAGTTTAAAACTATGATGATCAAAGGAAAGGCTGGTGTAGCCAAGAGCAATCACATAAAAGGAGTTAGGCTCGCTACTCTTGCCGTGACCCGGATTCGAACCGGGGTTGCTGCGACCACAACGCAGAGTACTAACCACTATACGATCACGGCCACTTGCTTGCCTGAGAGACCAGCTTCTTGTTTTAGAGTATTTTTAGCACTGACTCTCAAACGCCTTTTTCATCTGAAATACGTCCTACATGAGGATGGACAAAAGTAAGTCAAGTTCTGCTTACCGTTTATCCAGCAATACTGTGTATGCACTTCCAGGAGAAAAATGTGTTTTCACAAATTGATGGCTCGCAAGTGGAGGTTTCAAAATAGCTGTGTCTGACGAACGTAAAGAGTCCACAGGCTTTATAGGACATGTTGAAAGCCCTAGATTTTCAACGCGGTGAATACAAAGGCAATGTGTCTGTACTGTGTAGAAATGTTTGTGGAAAATGATATTGAAAAACTGGGTTAGTCCTGTGTAGTGTCCAGTTTAAAACTATGATGATCAAAGGAAAGGCTGGTGTAGCCAAGAGCAATCACATAAAAGGAGTTCAGCTTACCACTCTTGCCGTGACCCGGATTCGAACCGGGGTTACTGCGGCCACAACGCAGAGTACTAACCACTATACTATCACAGCCTCAGAATGCCTGAGAGACCAGCTTCTTGTTACAGAATATTTTCAGCACTGAATCTCAAATGCCTGTTGTATCTGAAGTACTTCCTCAACGTCAATCAAGTTCTACTTACCGTTTATCCAGCAATACTGTGTATGCACTTCCAGGGGAAAAATTTGTTTTCACATAATGATGAACAGCAAGTGGAGGTTTCAGAATAGCTGTGTCTGACGAACGTAAAGAGTCCACAGGCTTTATAGGACATGTTGAAAGCCAGTGTAACTGTCAATTGGCTTTTTTCAGTTGTGGAGTAGAAGTATGAGGAACCAGTGATTTACACTTTCTAAAATTGGCAACGAGCTAGCCAGGAGTCGAACCTAGAATCTTCTGATCCGTAGTCAGACGCGTTATCCATTGCGCCACTAGCCCACTGTGAGAGTACCTAAGATTGACTTTCAACGCGGTGAATACAAAGGCAATGTGTCTGTACTGTGTGGAAATGTTTGTGGAAAATGATAGTGAAAAACTGGGTTAGTCCTGTGTAGTGTCCAGTTTAAAACTATGATGATCAAAGGAAAGGCTGGTGTAGCCAAGAGCAATCACATAAAAGGAGTTAGGCTCGCTACTCTTGCCGTGACCCGGATTCGAACCGGGGTTGCTGCGACCACAACGCAGAGTACTAACCACTATACGATCACGGCCACTTGCTTGCCTGAGAGACCAGCTTCTTGTTTTAGAGTATTTTTAGCACTGACTCTCAAACGCCTTTTTCATCTGAAATACGTCCTACATGAGGATGGACAAAAGTAAGTCAAGTTCTGCTCACCGTTTATCCAGCAATACTGTGTATGCACTTCCAGGAGAAAAATGTGTTTTCACAAATTGATGGCTCGCAAGTGGAGGTTTCAAAATAGCTGTGTCTGACGAACGTAAAGAGTCCACAGGCTTTATAGGACATGTTGAAAGCCCTAGATTTTCAACGCGGTGAATACAAAGGCAATGTGTCTGTACTGTGTAGAAATGTTTGTGGAAAATGATATTGAAAAACTGGGTTAGTCCTGTGTAGTGTCCAGTTTAAAACTATGATGATCAAAGGAAAGGCTGGTGTAGCCAAGAGCAATCACATAAAAGGAGTTCAGCTTACCACTCTTGCCGTGACCCGGATTCGAACCGGGGTTACTGCGGCCACAACGCAGAGTACTAACCACTATACTATCACAGCCTCAGAATGCCTGAGAGACCAGCTTCTTGTTACAGAATATTTTCAGCACTGAATCTCAAATGCCTGTTGTATCTGAAGTACTTCCTCAACGTCAATCAAGTTCTACTTACCGTTTATCCAGCAATACTGTGTATGCACTTCCAGGGGAAAAATTTGTTTTCACATAATGATGAACAGCAAGTGGAGGTTTCAGAATAGCTGTGGCTGACGAACGTAAAGAGTCCACAGGCTTTATAGGACATGTTGAAAGCCAGTGTAACTGTCAATTGGCTTTTTTCAGTTGTGGAGTAGAAGTACGAGGAACCAGTGATTTACACTTTCTAAAATTGGCAACGAGCTAGCCAGGAGTCGAACCTAGAATCTTCTGATCCGTAGTCAGACGCGTTATCCATTGCGCCACTAGCCCACTGTGAGAGTACCTAAGATTGACTTTCAACGCGGTGAATACAAAGGCAATGTGTCTGTACTGTGTAGAAATGTTTGTGGAAAATGATAGTGAAAAACTGGGTTAGTCCTGTGTAGTGTCCAGTTTAAAACTATGATGATCAAAGGAAAGGCTGGTGTAGCCAAGAGCAATCACATAAAAGGAGTTCAGCTTACCACTCTTGCCGTGACCCGGATTCGAACCGGGGTTACTGCGGCCACAACGCAGAGTACTAACCACTATACTATCACAGCCTCAGAATGCCTGAGAGACCAGCTTCTTGTTACAGAATATTTTCAGCACTGAATCTCAAATGCCTGTTGTATCTGAAGTACTTCCTCAACGTCAATCAAGTTCTACTTACCGTTTATCCAGCAATACTGTGTATGCACTTCCAGGGGAAAAATTTGTTTTCACATAATGATGAACAGCAAGTGGAGGTTTCAGAATAGCTGTGGCTGACGAACGTAAAGAGTCCACAGGCTTTATAGGACATGTTGAAAGCCAGTGTAACTGTCAATTGGCTTTTTTCAGTTGTGGAGTAGAAGTACGAGGAACCAGTGATTTACACTTTCTAAAATTGGCAACGAGCTAGCCAGGAGTCGAACCTAGAATCTTCTGATCCGTAGTCAGACGCGTTATCCATTGCGCCACTAGCCCACTGTGAGAGTACCTAAGATTGACTTTCAACGCGGTGAATACAAAGGCAATGTGTCTGTACTGTGTAGAAATGTTTGTGGAAAATGATATTGAAAAACTGGGTTAGTCCTGTGTAGTGTCCAGTTTAAAACTATGATGATCAAAGGAAAGGCTGGTGTAGCCAAGAGCAATCACATAAAAGGAGTTCAGCTTACCACTCTTGCCGTGACCCGGATTCGAACCGGGGTTGCTGCGACCACAACGCAGAGTACTAACCACTATACGATCACGGCCACTTGCTTGCCTGAGAGACCAGCTTCTTGTTTTAGAGTATTTTTAGCACTGACTCTCAAACGCCTTTTTCATCTGAAATACGTCCTACATGAGGATGGACAAAAGTAAGTCAAGTTCTACTTACTGTTTATCCAGCAATACTATGTATGCACTTCCAGGAGAAAAATGTGTATTCACAAATTGATGGCTAGCAAGTGGAGGTTTCAGAATAGCTGTGTCTGACGAACGTAAAGAGTCCACAGGCTTTATAGGACATGTTGAAAGCCAGTGTAACTGTCAATTGGCTTTTTTCAGTTGTGGAGTAGAAGTACGAGGAACCAGTGATTTACACTTTCTAAAATTGGCAACGAGCTAGCCAGGAGTCGAACCTAGAATCTTCTGATCCGTAGTCAGACGCGTTATCCATTGCGCCACTAGCCCACTGTGAGAGTACCTAAGATTGACTTTCAACGCGGTGAATACAAAGGCAATGTGTCTGTACTGTGTGGAAATGTTTGTGGAAAATGATAGTGAAAAACTGGGTTAGTCCTGTGTAGTGTCCAGTTTAAAACTATGATGATCAAAGGAAAGGCTGGTGTAGCCAAGAGCAATCACATAAAAGGAGTTAGGCTCGCTACTCTTGCCGTGACCCGGATTCGAACCGGGGTTGCTGCGACCACAACGCAGAGTACTAACCACTATACGATCACGGCCACTTGCTTGCCTGAGAGACCAGCTTCTTGTTTTAGAGTATTTTTAGCACTGACTCTCAAACGCCTTTTTCATCTGAAATACGTCCTACATGAGGATGGACAAAAGTAAGTCAAGTTCTGCTCACCGTTTATCCAGCAATACTGTGTATGCACTTCCAGGAGAAAAATGTGTTTTCACAAATTGATGGCTCGCAAGTGGAGGTTTCAAAATAGCTGTGTCTGACGAACGTAAAGAGTCCACAGGCTTTATAGGACATGTTGAAAGCCCTAGATTTTCAACGCGGTGAATACAAAGGCAATGTGTCTGTACTGTGTAGAAATGTTTGTGGAAAATGATATTGAAAAACTGGGTTAGTCCTGTGTAGTGTCCAGTTTAAAACTATGATGATCAAAGGAAAGGCTGGTGTAGCCAAGAGCAATCACATAAAAGGAGTTCAGCTTACCACTCTTGCCATGACCCGGATTCGAACCGGGGTTACTGCGGCCACAACGCAGAGTACTAACCACTATACTATCACAGCCTCAGAATGCCTGAGAGACCAGCTTCTTGTTACAGAATATTTTCAGCACTGAATCTCAAATGCCTGTTGTATCTGAAGTACTTCCTCAACGTCAATCAAGTTCTACTTACCGTTTATCCAGCAATACTGTGTATGCACTTCCAGGGGAAAAATTTGTTTTCACATAATGATGAACAGCAAGTGGAGGTTTTAGAATAGCTGTGGCTGACGAACGTAAAGAGTCCACAGGCTTTATAGGACATGTTGAAAGCCAGTGTAACTGTCAATTGGCTTTTTTCAGTTGTGGAGTAGAAGTACGAGGAACCAGTGATTTACACTTTCTAAAATTGGCAACGAGCTAGCCAGGAGTCGAACCTAGAATCTTCTGATCCGTAGTCAGACGCATTATCCATTGCGCCACTAGCCCACTGTGAGAGTACCTAATATTGACTTTCAACGCGGTGAATACATAGGCAATGTGTCTGTACTGTGTAGAAATGTTTGTGGAAAATGATAGTGAAAAACTGGGTTAGTCTTGTGTAGTGTCCAGTTTAAAACTATGATGATCAAAGGAAAGGCTGGTGTAGCCAAGAGCAATCACATAAAAGGAGTTAAGCTCGCTACTCTTGCCGTGACCCGGATTCGAACCGGGGTTGCTGCGACCACAACGCAGAGTACTAACCACTATACGATCACGGCCACTTGCTTGCCTGAGAGACCAGCTTCTTGTTTTAGAGTATTTTTAGCACTGACTCTCAAACGCCTTTTTCATTTGAAATACGTCCTACATGAGGATGGACAAAAGTAAGTCAAGTTCTACTTACCGTTTATCCAGCAATACTGTGTATGCACTTCCAGGAGAAAAATGTGTTTTCACATAATGATGAACAGCAAACTGGAGGTTTCAGAATAGCTGTGTCTGACGAACGTAAAGAGTCCACAGGCTTTATAGGACATGTTGAAAGCCAGTGTAACTGTCAATTGGCTTTTTTCAGTTGTGGAGTAGAAGTATGAGGAACCAGTGATTTACACTTTCTAAAATTGGCAACGAGCTAGCCAGGAGTCGAACCTAGAATCTTCTGATCCGTAGTCAGACACGTTATCCATTGCGCCACTAGCCCACTGTGAGAGTACCTAAGATTGACTTTCAACGCGGTGAATACAAAGGCAATGTGTCTGTACTGTGTAGAAATGTTTGTGGAAAATGATATTGAAAAACTGGGTTAGTCCTGTGTAGTGTCCAGTTTAAAACTATGATGATCAAAGGAAAGGCTGGTGTAGCCAAGAGCAATCACATAAAAGGAGTTAAGCTCGCTACTCTTGCCGTGACCCGGATTCGAACCGGGGTTGCTGCGACCACAACGCAGAGTACTAACCACTATACGATCACGGCCACTTGCTTGCCTGAGAGACCAGCTTCTTGTTTTAGAGTATTTTTAGCACTGACTCTCAAACGCCTTTTTCATCTGAAATACGTCCTACATGAGGATGGACAAAAGTAAGTCAAGTTCTGCTCACCGTTTATCCAGCAATACTGTGTATGCACTTCCAGGAGAAAAATGTGTTTTCACAAATTGATGGCTCGCAAGTGGAGGTTTCAAAATAGCTGTGTCTGACGAACGTAAAGAGTCCACAGGCTTTATAGGACATGTTGAAAGCCCTAGATTTTCAACGCGGTGAATACAAAGGCAATGTGTCTGTACTGTGTAGAAATGTTTGTGGAAAATGATATTGAAAAACTGGGTTAGTCCTGTGTAGTGTCCAGTTTAAAACTATGATGATCAAAGGAAAGGCTGGTGTAGCCAAGAGCAATCACATAAAAGGAGTTCAGCTTACCACTCTTGCCGTGACCCGGATTCGAACCGGGGTTACTGCGGCCACAACGCAGAGTACTAACCACTATACTATCACAGCCTCAGAATGCCTGAGAGACCAGCTTCTTGTTACAGAATATTTTCAGCACTGAATCTCAAATGCCTGTTGTATCTGAAGTACTTCCTCAACGTCAATCAAGTTCTACTTACCGTTTATCCAGCAATACTGTGTATGCACTTCCAGGGGAAAAATTTGTTTTCACATAATGATGAACAGCAAGTGGAGGTTTCAGAATAGCTGTGGCTGACGAACGTAAAGAGTCCACAGGCTTTATAGGACATGTTGAAAGCCAGTGTAACTGTCAATTGGCTTTTTTCAGTTGTGGAGTAGAAGTACGAGGAACCAGTGATTTACACTTTCTAAAATTGGCAACGAGCTAGCCAGGAGTCGAACCTAGAATCTTCTGATCCGTAGTCAGACGCATTATCCATTGCGCCACTAGCCCACTGTGAGAGTACCTAATATTGACTTTCAACGCGGTGAATACATAGGCAATGTGTCTGTACTGTGTAGAAATGTTTGTGGAAAATGATAGTGAAAAACTGGGTTAGTCTTGTGTAGTGTCCAGTTTAAAACTATGATGATCAAAGGAAAGGCTGGTGTAGCCAAGAGCAATCACATAAAAGGAGTTAAGCTCGCTACTCTTGCCGTGACCCGGATTCGAACCGGGGTTGCTGCGACCACAACGCAGAGTACTAACCACTATACGATCACGGCCACTTGCTTGCCTGAGAGACCAGCTTCTTGTTTTAGAGTATTTTTAGCACTGACTCTCAAACGCCTTTTTCATTTGAAATACGTCCTACATGAGGATGGACAAAAGTAAGTCAAGTTCTACTTACCGTTTATCCAGCAATACTGTGTATGCACTTCCAGGAGAAAAATGTGTTTTCACATAATGATGAACAGCAAACTGGAGGTTTCAGAATAGCTGTGTCTGACGAACGTAAAGAGTCCACAGGCTTTATAGGACATGTTGAAAGCCAGTGTAACTGTCAATTGGCTTTTTTCAGTTGTGGAGTAGAAGTATGAGGAACCAGTGATTTACACTTTCTAAAATTGGCAACGAGCTAGCCAGGAGTCGAACCTAGAATCTTCTGATCCGTAGTCAGACACGTTATCCATTGCGCCACTAGCCCACTGTGAGAGTACCTAAGATTGACTTTCAACGCGGTGAATACAAAGGCAATGTGTCTGTACTGTGTAGAAATGTTTGTGGAAAATGATATTGAAAAACTGGGTTAGTCCTGTGTAGTGTCCAGTTTAAAACTATGATGATCAAAGGAAAGGCTGGTGTAGCCAAGAGCAATCACATAAAAGGAGTTAGGCTCGCTACTCTTGCCGTGACCCGGATTCGAACCGGGGTTGCTGCGACCACAACGCAGAGTACTAACCACTATACGATCACGGCCACTTGCTTGCCTGAGAGACCAGCTTCTTGTTTTAGAGTATTTTTAGCACTGACTCTCAAACGCCTTTTTCATCTGAAATACGTCCTACATGAGGATGGACAAAAGTAAGTCAAGTTCTGCTTACCGTTTATCCAGCAATACTGTGTATGCACTTCCAGGAGAAAAATGTGTTTTCACAAATTGATGGCTCGCAAGTGGAGGTTTCAAAATAGCTGTGTCTGACGAACGTAAAGAGTCCACAGGCTTTATAGGACATGTTGAAAGCCAGTGTAACTGTCAATTGGCTTTTTTCAGTTGTGGAGTAGAAGTATGAGGAACCAGTGATTTACACTTTCTAAAATTGGCAACGAGCTAGCCAGGAGTCGAACCTAGAATCTTCTGATCCGTAGTCAGACGCGTTATCCATTGCGCCACTAGCCCACTGTGAGAGTACCTAATATTGACTTTCAATGCGGTGAATACAAAGGCAATGTGTCTGTACTGTGTAGAAATGTTTGTGGAAAATGATATTGAAAAACTGGGTTAGTCCTGTGTAGTGTCCAGTTTAAAACTATGATGATCAAAGGAAAGGCTGGTGTAGCCAAGAGCAATCACATAAAAGGAGTTCAGCTTACCACTCTTGCCGTGACCCGGATTCGAACCGGGGTTGCTGCGACCACAACGCAGAGTACTAACCACTATACGATCACGGCCACTTGCTTGCCTGAGAGACCAGCTTCTTGTTTTAGAGTATTTTTAGCACTGACTCTCAAACGCCTTTTTCATCTGAAATACGTCCTACATGAGGATGGACAAAAGTAAGTCAAGTTCTGCTTACCGTTTATCCAGCAATACTGTGTATGCACTTCCAGGAGAAAAATGTGTTTTCACAAATTGATGGCTCGCAAGTGGAGGTTTCAAAATAGCTGTGTCTGACGAACGTAAAGAGTCCACAGGCTTTATAGGACATGTTGAAAGCCCTAGATTTTCAACGCGGTGAATACAAAGGCAATGTGTCTGTACTGTGTAGAAATGTTTGTGGAAAATGATATTGAAAAACTGGGTTAGTCCTGTGTAGTGTCCAGTTTAAAACTATGATGATCAAAGGAAAGGCTGGTGTAGCCAAGAGCAATCACATAAAAGGAGTTCAGCTTACCACTCTTGCCGTGACCCGGATTCGAACCGGGGTTACTGCGGCCACAACGCAGAGTACTAACCACTATACTATCACAGCCTCAGAATGCCTGAGAGACCAGCTTCTTGTTACAGAATATTTTCAGCACTGAATCTCAAATGCCTGTTGTATCTGAAGTACTTCCTCAACGTCAATCAAGTTCTACTTACCGTTTATCCAGCAATACTGTGTATGCACTTCCAGGGGAAAAATTTGTTTTCACATAATGATGAACAGCAAGTGGAGGTTTCAGAATAGCTGTGGCTGACGAACGTAAAGAGTCCACAGGCTTTATAGAACATGTTGAAAGCCAGTGTAACTGTCAATTGGCTTTTTTCAGTTGTGGAGTAGAAGTACGAGGAACCAGTGATTTACACTTTCTAAAATTGGCAACGAGCTAGCCAGGAGTCGAACCTAGAATCTTCTGATCCGTAGTCAGACGCGTTATCCATTGCGCCACTAGCCCACTGTGAGAGTACCTAAGATTGACTTTCAACGCGGTGAATACAAAGGCAATGTGTCTGTACTGTGTAGAAATGTTTGTGGAAAATGATATTGAAAAACTGGGTTAGTCCTGTGTAGTGTCCAGTTTAAAACTATGATGATCAAAGGAAAGGCTGGTGTAGCCAAGAGCAATCACATAAAAGGAGTTCAGCTTACCACTCTTGCCGTGACCCGGATTCGAACCGGGGTTGCTGCGACCACAACGCAGAGTACTAACCACTATACGATCACGGCCACTTGCTTGCCTGAGAGACCAGCTTCTTGTTTTAGAGTATTTTTAGCACTGACTCTCAAACGCCTTTTTCATCTGAAATACGTCCTACATGAGGATGGACAAAAGTAAGTCAAGTTCTACTTACCGTTTATCCAGCAATACTGTGTATGCACTTCCAGGAGAAAAATTTGTTTTCACAAATTGATGGCTAGCAAGTGGAGGTTTCAGAATAGCTGTGGCTGACGAACGTAAAGAGTCCACAGGCTTTATAGGACATGTTGAAAGCCAGTGTAACTGTCAATTGGCTTTTTTCAGTTGTGGAGTAGAAGTATGAGGAACCAGTGATTTACACTTTCTAAAATTGGCAACGAGCTAGCCAGGAGTCGAACCTAGAATCTTCTGATCCGTAGTCAGACGCGTTATCCATTGCGCCACTAGCCCACTGTGAGAGTACCTAATATTGACTTTCAATGCGGTGAATACAAAGGCAATGTGTCTGTACTGTGTAGAAATGTTTGTGGAAAATGATATTGAAAAACTGGGTTAGTCCTGTGTAGTGTCCAGTTTAAAACTATGATGATCAAAGGAAAGGCTGGTGTAGCCAAGAGCAATCACATAAAAGGAGTTCAGCTTACCACTCTTGCCGTGACCCGGATTCGAACCGGGGTTGCTGCGACCACAACGCAGAGTACTAACCACTATACGATCACGGCCACTTGCTTGCCTGAGAGACCAGCTTCTTGTTTTAGAGTATTTTTAGCACTGACTCTCAAACGCCTTTTTCATCTGAAATACGTCCTACATGAGGATGGACAAAAGTAAGTCAAGTTCTACTTACCGTTTATCCAGCAATACTGTGTATGCACTTCCAGGAGAAAAATTTGTTTTCACAAATTGATGGCTAGCAAGTGGAGGTTTCAGAATAGCTGTGGCTGACGAACGTAAAGAGTCCACAGGCTTTATAGGACATGTTGAAAGCCAGTGTAACTGTCAATTGGCTTTTTTCAGTTGTGGAGTAGAAGTATGAGGAACCAGTGATTTACACTTTCTAAAATTGGCAACGAGCTAGCCAGGAGTCGAACCTAGAATCTTCTGATCAGTAGTCAGACGCGTTATCCATTGCGCCACTAGCCCACGGTGAGAGTACCTAATATTGACTTTCAACGCGGTGAATACAAAGGCAATGTGTCTGTACTGTGTAGAAATGTTTGTGGAAAATGATAGTGAAAAACTGGGTTAGTCCTGTGTAGTGTCCAGTTTAAAACTATGATGATCAAAGGAAAGGCTGGTGTAGCCAAGAGCAATCACATAAAAGGAGTTAGGCTCGCTACTCTTGACGTGACCCGGATTCGAACCGGGGTTGCTGCGACCACAACGCAGAGTACTAACCACTATACGATCACGGCCACTTGCTTGCCTGAGAGACCAGCTTCTTGTTTTAGAGTATTTTTAGCACTGACTCTCAAACGCCTTTTTCATCTGAAATACGTCCTACATGAGGATGGACAAAAGTAAGTCAAGTTCTGCTTACCGTTTATCCAGCAATACTGTGTATGCACTTCCAGGAGAAAAATGTGTTTTCACAAATTGATGGCTCGCAAGTGGAGGTTTCAAAATAGCTGTGTCTGACGAACGTAAAGAGTCCACAGGCTTTATAGGACATGTTGAAAGCCCTAGATTTTCAACGCGGTGAATACAAAGGCAATGTGTCTGTACTGTGTAGAAATGTTTGTGGAAAATGATATTGAAAAACTGGGTTAGTCCTGTGTAGTGTCCAGTTTAAAACTATGATGATCAAAGGAAAGGCTGGTGTAGCCAAGAGCAATCACATAAAAGGAGTTAAGCTCGCTACTCTTGCCGTGACCCGGATTCGAACCGGGGTTGCTGCGACCACAACGCAGAGTACTAACCACTATACGATCACGGCCACTTGCTTGCCTGAGAGACCAGCTTCTTGTTTTAGAGTATTTTTAGCACTGACTCTCAAACGCCTTTTTCATCTGAAATACGTCCTACATGAGGATGGACAAAAGTAAGTCAAGTTCTACTTAACGTTTATCCAGCAATACTGTGTATGCACTTCCAGGGGAAAAATTTGTTTTCACATAATGATGAACAGCAAACTGGAGGTTTCAGAATAGCTGGGTCTGACGAACGTAAAGAGTCCACAGGGTTTATAGGACATGTTGAAAGCCAGTGTAACTGTCAATTGGCTTTTTTCAGTTGTGGAGTAGAAGTACGAGGAACCAGTGATTTACACTTTCTAAAATTTGCAACGAGCTAGCCAGGAGTCGAACCTAGAATCTTCTGATCCGTAGTCAGACGCGTTATCCATTGCGCCAAGGCCGGCGTGCGTGCGTCGACGTAAGCAATCAACAAAGATGTGAAATAAATGCTGAGATCGTTAGATCGAATCCTGCTCGTCACTAACTCGCTGGGATTCTCATATTATAAACACTGTATATTGATATTTCCAAATAAAATATCCAAACCCTTATGCAAATGAATGATTGCCTAATGTCATCATGAACAGTTATAAACAACGATAAGTGTTTAGTACCCCGAACTCACATTTATTTTACAGGAAACAGCTCAGGATAGAAATTACATTGTAGCCTTTCAATTTATGTTATAAAATACTCACAAACCAATTCAGTGTAAAAAAAATCTACAAGACAAAAGCAATAGTAACAGTAGCAGCAATGATAATAGATGGAGAACATTGTGCTTTGTTTTGTCCTGTTGCTGCATCATTCGGACAGCAGGTGGCAGATTGGCTTGCTTACCAAAGCAATCATTTTACCTTTATCCCCTTTCAATGTTATTTGGGGTTTTCAAGATGATCAAATCGTGTTTTTGACCATCATTGTAGTACTTGGCAAAATGTATATATTGAATTCCCCAAAACATTTGGTATCAAGAACCCTTATTTCAATGATTAAGGATTATTACCTTCAAGGGAAACTTATTGCATTTTGTTTAAATGATATATATTCAAAAGTATGCAGATTTCTATAGATATGTGTGTATAATTGCCTGTGTGTTATTGTTTAAATGTTTTTAGATAAATGAAAATAATCAAAATGTGTCTTACTCTTTTCTTTTTACACAGAGGATGAAGAAGAAATTAAGACAAATGTTTGTTCCGTTTTAGATTTTCTAAAAAAAGTTTAATCTACACAATAATTACAAAAAACAATAATCAAGTGTAACACAATAAATAAAAAATACAATAATAATGGCAAACTCCATTAAAAATACAAACCAGAACACCACTCCCACCCTTATCAACTAGATGCCCAGACACAAACAAACAGACACACACTTAAGCTGAAGGGTTGTCATTTCTTTTTTTTCCCATATCCATGTTTTGCCAGCACAGCCCTCCATTCCTCATAAGATTGAGTCTCAGACTCTGTGCAGAACCAGTTTCCAAAGTACTGAAGATGTGATGGTGGCTTTCTGTCCTTTTTGCACTTTTTGCAAAGGATGACGTCCGACTTCTTTTCATATTTTCTTGTCACTTGTCCAGCGCGCTCTTTCTCTAGCTTTCTCTTCCTGTATTGCTGGGTTGTATACGGAACATCTTTACTTGAGGTCTGAGTTGAGGGTGGCATGAATGATGGCATGTTGATGAACATCATCTGTGAGGGTCCTGTAGGACACTGCACAGATGGTAGAAAGACAGGATTTTGGAGTTGTGGAGTCTGGGAGATGGCCTGAGGTTGTGGCCTCCTCTTGAGCTTTGCCTCCCCAGCAGTGTTAGGTGGCAGAATGAAAGGATGAGGCTCAGCCAAACTACTAGAATGATGCAGAGCAGTTTCTTTCTGCAAAGCCGCAGGAAGCTTGTCAGACACTGCCATTGGTGCATCTGGAGCTGGGACACCTTGCATCACAGTCTCTTGTTCCTGTGACTTGCAACGCCTGCTGTACCTGAAAAAAAAAAAAAAAAACGCATACAAAAAAAAATTACTTCAGCAATAATACACAAGAGTTCTATCAGCTGATCAAATGTATCCAATAGCACATCAACACATAAGTTAAGATAAACTTTATTGTTCTCAAAGGGAAATTTGTCTTTGACTCTGTCCTGCAGTTACAAGAGAATAAAGAAGTACATAAATAGAGATCATACAAAGTCTTCAATGTCAGCCTATCATCTTGCTTCCGGTTTTTCTAATCATGTCTCCTTTTGCCTTTAGTACATTCATGCTGCTGTTGTGTGCCCCCTCCACCACCATCATCATCATCGCATAGTTGGAGACCAATCAGATTCAAAATTTCACTTCACCCTTCTGTCTCTCCTGATTGAACTGAAACATGAGAAATTACTCACCATTGTGTGACTGTTGCAGCATTCACCACTGGGAGCTGGATGGTGGTGGCACTCATCACCTTAGCATTGTTTATGATGCACTCTCTTATGTTGTTGTAAGCACGTAACACCATTGTAAAGCGTGACACCCTCACTCCTTCACAGCGCACAGGGTTTGGATAGGAAGCACAGAGCCTTGTAAAGATGGCCTCCACGACTCTGTTGCAATCAGGCCATTGTGCAGGACTGTGAGCTCCGAAGAAACACCTGCAAATTACAACAAAATACATGATATTAATATAGGATTTATTTATTTTTTGATTTTCGGTGTGATTCTTAATATCTGTTATTTATTCCATTTTCCTTTTGTCTTTCTTATTTTGTGTTGATCTGACATTTCGGTTTGCTTAGACATACCTTTTGGTGCTCTCCACACCTGGTGCCACAATCTTTTTAGTGGCCCTGTATCGTCCCTGCTTTAAGGTGGTTTGGTGACGTGGTGAGTAAACAGTCTTCTTCTTGTCATACTCCCCCAACGCCTGCCACAGGGTGATGATCTGGGTGCTCTCTTCTCCAGTCAAAGCAGGACGATGTACTTTAAGGCCAACCAAAACCTCTGCCAAGTCCTGCACGGCTCCATACCCCTCAATATTATCAAGGCCTACACAGTCCTAAAATGAAACATTTTAGAAGTTTTTATAGCAGAAAAATTATACTATTGAAAATATCTGCGCATTTCCAACATACCCCAGATTTCTTCACAAACATGTTAAAGGACACTTAAAAAAGGAATTAACCTTACATCATGTGATGTGGACTCTTCAGATGTTGGAACTGGTGTTGGTAACTCGACCACTGGGGCTTCAATAAAAGATGCCACTGGAGGAGGGACCACACACGATGACGACATGGTGCTGGGTGCTGAAGATGTCACCAGAGATCGAGGGACCATAGAGGACGATGACAAGGAGCTGGATGCAGTAGTTGCCACTGGAGATGGAGGGAGCACAAACCCTGCAGACAGCAATGCTTGTGAGGAGGCAGCAGGTTTTGGATGCCACGACATGGTGCTGGATGCTGAAGATGTCACCAGAGATCGAGGGACCATAGAGGACGATGACAAGGAGCTGGATGCAGTAGTTGCCACTGGAGATGGAGGGAGCACAGACACTGCAGACAACGATGCTTGTGAGGAAGCAGCAGGTGTTAATTCTGTGTCGAAGGTGGGGACAGTGATGTCATGAAACTCCTCAGTTTCAGCATAACCTTCATCAGTCTCTACATGAATATCAGTGGTCTCTGACTCTTCAATGGCCACCTTGTAGTCCTGCAGAACTTTACCGGTTTGCTGGTAGAGGTATTCAACGCCAATAAGCTCACCTTTCAAATACAAAAAAAATAGGCAAACAATAAACAATATGCCTAGACATTATATAACATCTCAGCGGTAAAATTGTTGTACTTGAATGAAATTGTCACAAAAAAAACAAGTAGTACCAGTGTACTTTCTTGGCCCGACGTAAGGAGTGATCTTCTTGCCAAGAACCTCCTCTGCAAGAGTATTGACAGCATGACGAAGAAGATGATTGTAGCAATGTGGCTGCTGCTCATCAGTTGTTGCTGCCACAGCCCGGTCCTCATTCCACCTTGACAGTCCATCCACAAGATACGCTTGGTAGAAGGTGTCACTTGCCAGTGTACCTGTAAAGTAAAAAATTAAATTGTAAGAACAGCTTTTCATGTATTTATAGGAAATGTTTGTATGGTCTGACTATTAATTTCATCTCACAATAGTTCATTTATTTATTTTGAAATCAAATCATATTTTTATAAAGTCACTATTAACACATATTTACCTGGGATGAATCTGTTCAAATGCAGGTGAAATGACTCGAGCGAAGTGGAACCTCTGGCACAGCGGAAGGTTGGCAGACGGTGCCCTCCCTTCATTACAGTTCCCGTTTGCATGTAGAGCTGCACTCCTGGAGGATCCTGGATGCAGGCCACATGCTTCCGCTGTGATTTCAAGATCTCGCTCATCCGGGCTGAGTTGATGAGTGGGACTCCCAGAGTGTTACGGCCAGCATCACCATCGAAGGCCTGGATATGGCTTTCAATCAGAGCCTGGGTCTCCTTGGTGCCGCGGGTGGTTCTCCTGCAATGCAGGGCTAGCTCACTTCTGCTGATAGAGCGCAGCACATCAGCCTCAGATGGTTGTCTCAGGGCAGCTTCTAGCTCTGATCTCTTGGCCTTCTTCAGGGCCGCCAGGTCGTCCTGGTCCCAAGCAAAGATACAGTGGCTGAGGCGACTCATGAAGGGGGCATACAACTGGTGAGAGTCAGTTGTGCAACCCACAGCAATTCTCCGCATAAAGTGCCAAATGTCTAACCGGATTGTCATCTGCTCCCACTCTTCAAACATCCTCCTCAGAAGAGTGTTGCCACAGCAGTCTCGGTCAACATACAGAATTTCAGGAGGAGCCATCCCAGCCACTCTGTATCGCCTGATGAGGCCTTCAATCATCGGCCCGAGACCGAAACCTTCGCTGGCTGTGAGCACGGACATGATCACCTGTCCGTGCTCATTACCAACATTGGTCGCCCAGGTAGCGGTGCCATAGCTGTGTCCTGCAAGCTTTCGGGCCACTTTCTTAGTGGAATCCATCTTCAAGATCCGACCATATTGGGATGTTATGGTGGCCTTGACCTCATCCAGCCTTTGCAGGACATCCTGGGCATATACCTGCATCAGCCAGCGGTGTTTGGGGACAGGAAGCATAGGAGGTGCAGGTGCAAATGACACAGGCAGGATCAGGCCAGACGTGACAGCTCTGGCAATCCCCTTGCAATCTGTCAGGTACTGGACTGTCTTTTGCAACCAGACCTCAGCATGGCGTTCCTGCAGCTTCCGCTGGATCTGGCTGCTGCTATTGCCCAGCCCTCGCTGACGCATCAAACTGGCTACCTCAATATCGCATGCCAGTTTTGATGTTAGAATGCAGGGGAACTGCACCCTGTGGCCCATGTCAAGCTGAGATACAATGCCATGGCTCCAGCTGATGACCTTCCGCTTGCATCTGCGGCAGGCCAGGTACTCAGATGCCACAAAATAAATCTTACCCACAGCCACAACCTGTCTGATCTTCTGGTGCAGGCCAGCAGAGGTGAGAAGATCTTTGTGGCAGTCTGGGTGCGGACAGGTCAACTTGACTTGCCACAGTTTGCGTGGCATCCAGAGAAGCAGGGGATGGCCAAAGTAATTCTCCAGTGCAGGAGAAATACTGGTCTTCAGTGGTACCTGTGGAGGATACCACCAAAGTTTGTCCACTCTGCTAAAGTCCAGCTCTGGATGCCCCTGTGCTGTCCACCTGAACAGGGCCTTTGAAATCCACCTTTGGTCCACTTCTGGTAAGGTGTGTGTCCAGCCAGCTGGAAGACAGACTCGTGCTGGAAAAACAAATAAAAAAACATATGAACAAATGAATTTACTTTATAATCTCTAGGAAATTAAACATGTTGTGCAGGAACTTGTAAAATGCAAGTGACATGAAGTACAAAAGCATATAATATTTTTAAGATACATTAAATAAATGAACATCAATAGATGAAGCCATGGCATTTTGAACTGTTTTGGGTTACATAAAAATCCTTAACATTTCAAACAATATAAATGTACTCAATCACATTTAACAATGAAATTGTCATTGAATCATTTTTTTCACTGAAAATAATCTAAGGCCATGGAGTTTCAGGTTGAAAACATTTGTTCTTGTATTATTTATCTTAAAATAAAAATATAAAACGGGTTAATTCGACCAAACACCACTTCCACAGCTTGTGAAATATGTGCCATAACTTTCAATTTTATTTTTTAGCATATAGCCTATGTCTATTTCTACACTGATTATATTCAGTCATGATCACTTTATGATAATGCTAATTATAGCCTATACTACGCTAACTAAGTTGAAACAACTACAGTAGCCTACTTTACTAAACTTTCAACCTATTTGTAATGTAGCTTTCATTAAAGACCTTCCTCGCAAATAGGCCTATCATTTTATTTATTTTATATCAAGGTAAACAGTGTAGTATATTAGGCTAACGTTACCGGCATAGATAGGCTAACCGCTGACAAGATGTTAGTCGTATTGTTACTGAGCCACCGGCTATTCATTAAGTGAATATATCTATTTGACAATTTAAGAAAAGTTTACTTACTGGTTCTTTCAAAGTCTTTAAAAAGTCCAACGTGAAGAAATAGCTCACCTGTCGTTTTCCGATCGCTAATGTTACCAAGCGACGATAAACCTGAGCGGGGGCGGGACATAGAGCGGGGGGGGGCGCGGTCTGTAAATGTTGGTAGCGATACGAGCGCTGATTGGCCACATTGTGGTAGAATTCTGGTAGATTCTTGGTAGCAGACGGGGACGTGATTGGTTGCCACTACCAAGATTAAACTCGACTAACAGGTGGCAGGGAGCGCCACTAGCCCACTGTGAGAGTACCTAATATTGACTTTCAACGCGGTGAATACATAGGCAATGTGTCTGTACTGTGTAGAAATGTTTGTGGAAAATGATAGTGAAAAACTGGGTTAGTCCTGTGTAGTGTCCATTTTCAAACTATGATGATCAAAGGAAAGGCTGGTGTAGCCAAGAGCAATCACATAAAAGGAGTTCAGCTTACCACTCTTGCCGTGACCCGGATTCGAACCGGGGTTACTGCGGCCACAACGCAGAGTACTAACCACTATACTATCACAGCCTCAGAATGCCTGAGAGACCAGCTTCTTGTGACAGAATATTTTCAGCACTGAATCTCAAATGCCTGTTGTATCTGAAGTACTTCCTCAACGTCAATGAAGTTCTACTTACTGTTTATCCAGCGATGCTGTGTATGCACTTCCAGGGGTGAAATTTGTTTTCACATAATGATGAACAGCAAGTGGAGGGTTCAGAATAGCTGTGGCTGACGAACGTAAAGAGTCCACAGGCTTTATAGGACATGTTGAAAGCCAGTGTAACTGTCAATTGGCTTTTTTCAGTTGTGGAGTAGAAGTATGAGGAACCAGTGATTTACACTTTCTAAAATTGGCAACGAGCTAGCCAGGAGTCGAACCTAGAATCTTCTGATCCGTAGTCAGACGCGTTATCCATTGCGCCACTAGCCCACTGTGAGAGTACCTAATATTGACTTTCAACGCGGTGAATACAAAGGCAATGTGTCTGTACTGTGTAGAAATGTTTGTGGAAAATGATAGTGAAAAACTGGGTTAGTCCTGTGTAGTGTCCAGTTTAAAACTATGATGATCAAAGGAAAGGCTGGTGTAGCCAAGAGCAATCACATAAAAGGAGTTCAGCTTACCACTCTTGCCATGACCCGGATTCGAACCGGGGTTACTGCGGCCACAACGCAGAGTCCTTACCACTATACTATCACAGCCTCAGAATGCCTGAGAGACCAGCTTCTTGTGACAGAATATTTTCAGCACTGAATCTCAAATGCCTGTTGTATCTGAAGTACTTCCTCAACGTCAATCAAGTTCTACTTACTGTTTATCCAGCGATGCTGTGTATGCACTTCCAGGGGAAAAATTTGTTTTCACATAATGATGAACAGCAAGTGGAGGGTTCAGAATAGCTGTGTCTGACGAACGTAAAGAGTCCACAGGCTTTATAGGACATGTTGAAAGCCAGTGTAACTGTCAATTGGATTTTTTCAGTTGTGGAGTAGAAGTACGAGGAACCAGTGATTTACACTTTCTAAAATTGGCAACGAGCTAGGAGAAAAATGTGTTTTCACATAATGATGGCTAGCAAGTGGAGGTTTTAGAATAGCTGTGTCTGAAGAACGTAAAGAGATCTAGGACGTTTGTTTTTTAATGTTAAATATTTCTCCCTGGGTTCCTAAAAATCCTTTATCAGTCCAATGGTGATTATTGTTGGCCCCTGAAGGCACTAGTCCATGCCCTTGACCCTGCCCTGTACTTTTTATTGTTAAGGGATATCTAATATTTTTTTTACTTTGATTTGGACCGGGGGCTTGGGGTACCTGCATTAACCTGTGTCCACCACTTGAGGAAGCACTACTTAACTTGTGGATTGTAATAATCCCACAAAAAGACTATCAAAGACTGTCAAAAAATTATCTTACACAAAAACCTGTCAGGATGACATGCTCTTCTATCTACAGTGAAAGAAATTCTACAAAGAAATGGAAACTTCAACTTCCTCACAGTAGTTGGCATGTTTTAACAAAAAATTATCATGATTCTATCACCCCTAAAGAATGTTCTTACATAACTATTAGCTTTGATGACATGAAATAAGGGTTTGATGGAATAATTTTAACTAATCAAAGTGCTGCTTTGTGTTGATTTTGTATGCTTGTGAGTAGGAAGCTGTCAGCCTGCTCTCAGGACGGTCCTGCATGCCACCAAAGTCAAGTGTAACTCTCGCCCGGGCCACTTTATTACTCAGCAACCTGAGAGGGATGCACAGCACCACACTTCTACAACTTACTCTGAAACTACTGAAAAAGCAGGTACGGATAATGTATACTGTAATATGTGATTTTGTTAGTATACAAAAAGTTGGTAAAATTTGAAAAAAAATAATATATTTTTCTTTCCCATGTCTCTTAGCTGTGTATTTTTGGTGAGAATGTGGTGTTGGAAGGTGGAAAATTTAGTTTTTCTCCTCCTGGACCCATCAACGTCTACCTGCCCTACCTCAACTTACTGGATCAGGCCACTTTGCAAATTGGTGATTTATTCTATCTTAACTGGAAGTAGTGAATTTCTGACTCTATGAAAATGACTCAAACAATTAATTAAAGGGGAAATTTGCCTATTTTCAACCAGTTGCGCAACATAACCATACAGATATTTTATGTTTCACTATGTTTTACTGTCCTCAGTGTTAACTGCAAGAAAAGCTCCCTTCTCACTTACAAGAAAAACTCTGCTGAGTAGAGTTTCAGACGCGTTCAAACTGCAACCTGTAATTGCGCATTTTTTCTGTGCCTGCCAACAGAGTATAAGTAAACACAGATACCACTGGATTACAGAAAGCACATAGCATAAAAATCAGTAGGGCAAAAACACTGGCTTAAGCTGGGGCCAACTGGTGGTGCCGCTGTGGTAATTGTGCTCCAATGAAAACTGAAGTTGAGTTGTTATGCTGCAGCGAATTTCACTATGTAATTCGAAGTACATATTTTGTTGAAGCTCTTTTTTGTTATCTGACAGGTCAACACATGTAAACCTGGTTGTACCCATATTAAATCACCCACCAGGAGTGCTGGTCCAGCCTGTCCAATAGGAGGTGGCCTGGGAGTGGCCCTAGAAGACATCAAGCCCATGCATTCTGCTTATTAAAGTATTTGAACTCTTTGGGCAGAAGGGAATGACATAGCCCTTTTTCTGGAATTTATCTGGATGTATCACCAATTGTGTTATTTAAATCTTCACCTTTTGACCTAATATTCAGTCTAGGTTTATGACTATCTTCCCAGTGGCAAATTTCCCCTTTAGTTCTTAGAAATAATGCCAATGAAATTTCTCTTGATTAATTAATTGACAAGTTGATTTAGTCCCCCGCCCCCCGGCTAGAAAAGCAGCTTCTCATTTTTTTTTTTTTCAATGATTCCTGTAATCTTTACACCAAGTTATTTTAATATTTCTGTCTCGTATTTTTCCCAGGTAACCATAATCTTGGCACGATGGAAATACCACTTGCTGCTCAGTCCTTGCAATCTAGTTCCAGGAAGCAATCCCATTGGTCAAGCAAGAATGAGAGAGAATCTCAAGACCCCATTCCATCTCTGAGCAAATTAGGCATCTCTGGTCCTATAAGCCCCCCATGCTCAGACAGATAGCCATACAATTACACCTTATGTGATTGAATTTTCTCTGTTCTTTCCCGGTTCTGTGCCTACTGAGAGAGATAGCTGGATGCTTACGTTCCTGTTAGTCAGTTGTTTGTTGGCTGAAGAGAGACATATGTTGTGGCCAACCTGATGCACTGACACTTAATTATAATACCTGTAAACTGTGATAAATAAACAAATTATGAATTAAGTACTGCATTTGTTTATATGTCTATTTGTAAAAAGCAAGAGTAATCAATTGCATATGATTAATAGTTGCAGAATGACAGACTGAACAATTGTTACATGAGTATGCTTACTATGTGATATCAGTTTGTGTAAGTTATTGCTTTTTTTTAATTATTATTATCCATATTGACATGATAGCATCACACAGTTTCTGTAGATTTGTCGGCTGCCCATCGATGAGACGAATCTCCCATTCAGCCACATCCCAAAGGTGCTCTATTGGATTGAGATCTTGTGACTGGAGGCCATTAGAGTACAGTGAACTCATTGTCATGTTCAATAAACCAGTTTGAGATGATGTGAGCTTTGTGACATGGCGTATTATCCTGCTTGAAGTAGCTATGAGAAGATTGGTACACTGTGGTCAAAAAGGGATGAACATGGTCAGCATCAATACTGAGGTAGTCTAGGGTGTTTAAACAATGCTCAATTAGTACACAGGGGCCCAAAGTGTGCCAAGAAAATATCCCCCACACCATTACACCACCACCACCAGCCTTAATCGTTGATACAAGGCAGGATGGTTCCATGCTCTCATGGTGTTTATGCCAAATTCTGACCCTACCATCCAAATGCCACAGCAGAAATCGAGACCAGACCAGGCAACGTTTTTCCGATCTTCTATTGTTCAATTTTTGTGAGCCTGTGCGAATTGTAGCCTCAGTTTCCTGTTCCTAGCTGACAGGAGTGGCACCCAGCATGGTCCTCTACTGCTGTAGCCCATCTGCTTCAAATGTCAATGTGTTGTGTGTTCAGAGATGCTTGTCTGCATACCTCGGTTGTAACGAGTGGTTATTTCAGTTACTGTTGCCTTTCTATTAGCTCAAACCAGTCTGACCATTCTCCTCTGACCTCTGGCATCAACAAGGCATTTTCACCCAGAGAACTGCCGCTCAATGGATATGTTGTCTTTTTTGGACCACTCTCTGTAAACCCTTGAGATGGTTGTGCTTGAAAATCCTAGTAGATTAGCAGTTGCTGAAATACTCAGACTAGCCCGTCTGGCACCAACAACCATGCCACGTTCAAAGTCGCTTAAATCACCTTTCTTTCCCATTCTGATGCTCAGTTTGAACTTCAGCAGATTGTCTTGGCCATGTCTACATGCCTAAATGCATTGAGTTGCTGCCATGTAATTGGCTGATTAGATATTTGCATTAATTAGCAGTTGAACAGCTGTACCTGATAAAGTGGCCGGTGAGTGTATATGAGGTTGGTACATTTTATTATGCTTAACAGTAGTGCACAAACGGTGATAATTGAAACTGACCTTGTAGACATAACAATGACAATATACAGTGAAGACTAGGCAACTTGCCAAGCTCACAAATGTCAGCACAATTGTTAAACAACGACACTAATGTGTTTTTTTCTGACACAACTTCACCAACTAACAAGGTGCATGAAGAGTGAAAGGCTTAGAAGAGGTCTACAAGTGTCGCTGGAGCATTTTGACCTCTTCATAGACTGAAAGAATACCAGCAATAATTCAGAAAATACATCAAATGCAGTTCAAGGCTTTACCTTTTGTAATACAATGCTTGCAAGAAAGTTTAATTGACTTTAATCCATTATTTTGTCATGTAATATTATGAACTGTATAGTCACTCTGATCTGTATGGACATCAGTGATCAGCAAATAAACCATTTAGCAGAAAGCATTTAGAAAATTGGATTATGCTTCCATGCATAGATGATTATTGTATCTAAACATATTGACAAATTTCAGGTTAATCTTGTTTTTAATTTGTTACATCGGACAAAATGAACATTTTAAACAAAAGATTTTGAGAATAAATACCATAAAATGTGAAGTATTGCTGAGAAAAAAAAAGGGAAATGTTTCAACAACAACAATAAGTTTTGAATGCTTATATTCCCTTATACGCATACATTGCTTTTTGAAAAATAAGTAAATCACACAAATTAGAGGCACTATTGTAAAGTATTTTTGACTACTGGCACAAAATCAGAGTTAGTATAAAATATTTCTGAACTATGCCAGAATTACAACATAACTGACAAAAATTTAGAGCGCTTATTGTAAATAATTTTGACTAATGATAGAAATTATCACAGAAAGCTTAGCAGGCAGGTAAAAAAAAACCTGGAGAGCATATTTTGAATACTTTTGACAAATGGGAGAAAAGTAATGACAGAAAAAAAGTTATCTAATGTCGAACATTGTCGAGTTTTTTGAAAATTAGAGAGCTACTTTTTTTGTACCTATACCAGAAAATTATTGACAGAAAACAAGGGAGTTTATGGCAAATCTTTCGGCTAATGTCAAAAACTAGTCACTGAAAGCTACAGAACTGATGCCAAGATTTTTTTTTGTTGACAAATCGTAGTAAATAACTGGGATGTAATCACAAAAACATGAAGAGTGACAACATACTAATTGAGAGTGCTCATGTCAAGTTTTTTTCAACCAATGCCAGAAATTAAGGGACTTTTAATATTTACTTTTTTAAAAGACTAAAGACAGAAAAAATAGAAATATTAACAAAAGTAATATTTTGGTAAACAAAACATCATGGCGGCCTTTAAAAAACCTAACTCAAGGGCTTTTTTGTTGCTAGCACATTGACACTCCGGAAGTCTTTGTGAATTGCAGTCGTATTGTGAAACCGTCAACCGGAAGTCACATATTTGCGGTGACTTGACAACCGGTCTCCAGCCAGAGTAACGGGAGCCGTTTCCTCCGACCCCTCATTGTCTCTGTTTGTTGACGTTTGCTGGAGTACAGGGTTAGTTAGTAACGGGGGTCTGCCTGTCCTCCCAGGGAAGCCGTGTGGAAGTAATAGAGCTAGCCCGCTTGCTAGCTTAAATGGGGTTTCGAATAAAAAGATGATCGCCTCACTTTCTAGAGGAAGTTTGCTGGATGAGGTTCTTCATGGGGGCTTTAACGAGGTAACGATTACCTTTCGATACAAGTGTTGTCAAATTAGGTTAGCAATAAATTAGCACGCGGAAGTCATACAGATATGCTAACGATGTAACGTTTCGGACAATAAAGACAACGCAAGGTGGATCAAACAAATTAATGCAGTTTGTGCAATTAGCGTTGACGCAAATGTGTTGTCAGGACGACAATGATTTCTAGTGACTCAGTTGTGTGGTAGCTGCAGAGACGTGAACGTTAGCACTTACGCTAAGTTTAATGGTGGAGTAAAACTACCAAGTAGTAGTAGACTGTAAGAACGCATTACCAAAGGTTATGCGGTCATTAGGTCAACAATTAGGGGAGTTTTTCCTCTTTTTTTCTCCACAACGGGGTGCGTTTTTGTAAGGTATCCCGGGACAACGGGCTGTCACGTGACTATACGGGAGGATAAGGTGGAGTAGCCGTGTGAAAAATAGTGGAGGCATCCTAAACCTTGTTACTAGTCTGGACTGAGCATCAAATTGTACTATAGGTCTTCACAACAAAAGTAACATTGATCTGGAGGTGGGACAATGGACCGACCCTGCCCCCTCTCTTCTGTCTCAACATAATAAACAAAGGCTCTCACTTGTCATGCCATGGTCTCAACCTAATTTGGCCCCCTTTCTCTAATCCTGTGTGCTTGTGTTTGTCTGTGGTGGTGGTGGTGGTGTGTTGGATTTGTGTGTGTCTGACTAACGGATTGCAGCAGCAGCTGGCAGCGTATGTTTCCTGGGTGAACTCTCAGCTGAAGAGGAAACCAGGTCTGAAGCTGATCACAGACCTCAGACGTGACCTGCAGGATGGGGCTGTGCTCACACAACTCATAGAGATAGTTGGTAAATACCCACTTCCACATATACACACTCAAATTACTCACATGATGTGGTAAATGGAGGTTGTAGGCAGATAAATGAATTAGCCTATTTACAGGCACATGTATGGTTAAAACATTTGGTTTGTACAGTCACACTTGGGCCTCCATTAAACCCAGATATACTTGCTCACTACATTAATAATGGGAGTTCTTCCTGAGATGCATCCCTTCCAATTTTATTTTTTTTGATCAAAAAGTTAAATTTACTGTACAGCTTCACACTCTTTCCAGTGCCTGTATACTCACTTGACATGAGGAAAAAGACATAGCAACACTTTAAAAATGGTTACAATTTGTTACGTAACTTTGCTGGAGTATGGCTAAACAAGTGCTGAAGGAAATGCCAAACTAGTGGGTTCCACAGTGTTTTATAATTGTTAATTTTCTGTCTTTCAAATCTTGTTTAAACCTGGCAGCTGGGGAAATCCTGCAGGGAGTTTATGTCGCTCCACAGAACAAAGAAGAAAGCAGGAAGAATGTGGAGCAAGTCTTGCAGTTCATTTCCTCCAGACATATACGCATGCCACACATAACTGCAAGAGGTAAATTACCAAAAGAAATCTGTTTTGTCTCTCTCTCTTTCTGTCAGATATACATACAATTATCTAACGGATGATCCTATACTTCAGTCTCTTTGTCAGAAGCCAAAACTCCCATGTTTACATTACAATATCAGTATTCTCATTTTGCACAAGCTATATCTTACTAATCAGAAAAACAGCCATTATTTGCACGACAACCTTTTTTCACACCAGATTCCCTTTCTGTTTGCAGACATTGTGGATGGTAATTTGAAATGTGTAATGAGGGTAATTCTGGCGCTGGCTGCCCACTTCAAACCCTCTGCCAATCACAGAGCTGCCTCTGGAAGTGGGAGGGCTTTAACAAGAGGCTCTTCCAACCACAATCCACTCTCCACTGTTGCATTAGCACAAGGTGCAGCTGCAGCCCTGGCATCAGCACGACATGATGCCTCACATCCTGCACGTGCAACACGTATGAACAGGTATGTTAACCACAGTAATCCTAAACACAGACTCTAAACCTCAAATCCTTGTTGCTCTCTTCAGTCAGAATGATCTCTTCCACAGCACTCTTTTGTTAGTTTCATCTGAGGTCTTGCTGTCCTCTGGTGGACAAACAAGTCATATCTCTAGCATCTCACAACTGCTGACATAGAACTTTATTCAATATATTTGTTATCAAAATAGCATGTCCGTTTCTTATTTATGAGTAGTCTCTATATTATTTGTCCTTTTTTTTTAGTGGCATGGGGTTTGATGCGGAAAAGAGTGTGTGTGTTCGTGCTCTGGTTGAGCAGTATGAGAGAGGACCTCCGGATGAGCCTGACAATCCTCAGCCTAACAGGTACACTTGTGTTTTTATAGTAATTAGAACATTGTACACTTTCAGTTTATTGCCCTAGAGGAATAGATAGAGCAGCATACATGCACGCATTATCTGTTTTTTTGTCCCTTTCTATGCCTAAGCAAAGTGTTGGTTTGGTTAAGTGAAAACATCTCTTAGGTTGAACTGTTTTTGAGTGCACTCAAATAGAAAGTATTGTGTTCATTTTATAAACATTTATAAACTCTCCATTAATGTAGGTATGTTTCATACTTCACACACTCCGTATGAGCCTAATCATGATATGCGGTTGTGTTTTTGAAAAAAGCAGGAGTGAGATAATAGGTTGAAAAAAAGAATGTTGGCTTTCCTGGCCTAAATTCATCAACAACCTTGCTGCAGATTACTGGCCCAAGGACAGGTGGCATCATTTTGTAATCAAACTCAAAATGAGTACAGCATGATACAAAAAAAGTCTTTTGCACAGCACATTTTTAACATCAGACACTTTAGTGTTTGGAGAAAACAAAGTCCTCTTTGTTTTTATTTATATTTGTCTCTTTTGCCAGCAGGCACTTTTTTATCATTCAACTTATCTTCTAACACCAAGCTTTTGAAACAGTAGAGCTCATTTTATGGTTCACTTGTGTGTGTGTGTGTGTGTGTGTGTGCTTGTGTGTGTGTGTGTGTGTGTGTGTGTGTGTGTGTGTGTGTGTGTGTGTGTGTGTGTGCTTGTGTGACCATATGACTTTGGTCTTATTACTCAAAAAAATCAACCCACCATTAAATCTGTGAGAAACAAAGGCAGATGATGGAAAAAGGATATAATTAGTCTCTATCCTTTGAAACCACATGCCCGACTCAAAGTTGTGTTCTGTAGTTGTGATCCTTCCCACCATCACAATGGACCTGTTTTATGTGAGAGCAGACAGTTTTTGGTCTATAATAGAAAGTATAAGTGAAAGGTGTGTGCATGGATTTTAAATGGACAGAACGATATCCTGCAGAGGTAAAGCGACCTGATGCTCTTATCTTGTATTTTTATTTGTGAGAAATGCCTGGATGTGTTTGCTGCTTTGGTTGCCATGCTAGCTAGCTGGGGGGCAAAGGGCGTGTCTGCTTGGGAAGAGATCATCATGAGGATGTAGAGATGCAGATGCCACATGGAGAGTTGAACATAGACTTGTTGAATGTTTTATGCACTATAGTCCACATGTAGCCCGTGATGGGGGGGACGCAGGTTAAGTGGTAAGACCAGGCTCTTTAAGGCATTTTGGTTGTGTGTGTTGCTTTCTTGGCTGCTATGTGAGATTGTATGCTTCTTTAGTTTAGTCTTCTAAGTACTTTAATTGACAACGGCATCATGATTTGCAAACATCAAGGACCCCTCTTTACAATTTAGGATTGTAGAAAGTATTTGTCTTTTCTATGTGTCTCTTTAAGAATGTGAAGAGCATTTGGCTTGCACAATTATATGTGACCCAGCCCAGTGAAAAATGTGAAAATAGAACATAGTAGCAGGAAGATATTGTACTATATTTGAATTGCCTATTTGTACTTTTTTTTACTGATCAATGTTTAAATACAAAGAAGTGTTGTCACCTTACAAACATTTTAAACTTAGATATGATACTAGTAAATATCAAACAATGTTAAAACTTTTTGTAATATCTCTGCATCAATAATACAACTCCTAAGCATTCAATGTTGTGTCATTTTGTTGTTTTTAATTACCAAAAATTGCAAGATAACTGGCACGCTGTCTAAATTGTACAGATATGTTGGCAGCGTTTCAGTACCCAAACGTTGCCAACATATTTGTGAGAAGACAGTGCTCTCTTTCTCTTTCTCTTACAGAAGCTTTTGGTTAAAAGAATAACTGAAGGGCTTTAAAAGCTTTGGTACATTTTGATACTTCGATACTTCCCCCCCCCCCCCCCCCCTTTTTGTCACTCTACAGCATATCCAAATAAAGGCCAAAGCACAAAAAAGTCATCTTTATAAAAAAAGGAAAAGATTTGATGTATCAAAAATGTAGACAGTGGCGATGCAAACAACCCTGTGTCTCTTTGAAGTAAACTCATTAGTCATTGTTTTGTCCTCCTTCAGCCTCAGCTCTGTCAGTCCTCTGTCGTCTCCTAGAGATCCCACCAGCAGCCACTCAGAGGGACAGCAGGAGGACCACCAGCAACACGACTCCATTGGTGAGACAAAGAACTGCACACAGTTTGATTAATAAAGCTTGCGATATATGGTTGAACCTGTGTAACACT
This sequence comes from Tautogolabrus adspersus, assembly GCA_020745685.1. NCBI lineage: Eukaryota > Metazoa > Chordata > Actinopteri > Labriformes > Labridae > Tautogolabrus > Tautogolabrus adspersus. The sequence goes on from CM036546.1 coordinate 22,719,195, forward strand.
GTGTGTTATGTCTGTGTACATCTGTGTGCATGTAGCTGAGTCATGTAATGCTGTAGTGGAAACATCGTGGGATGGTTCTATCAGTGAAAACTTGGAGAAGGAGGTGCAGGAGACGCGTCAAATGGTGTCAGCTCTGCAGGTAACATTGCATAGTATTATCCTTTCTGTAACCAGAATGTCTTCTTCCTGATTTGATGAATAAAAAGTGATTGCAACAAAGTGCATTAGAAACAATCTTGGCATGTGCACAAAATGTCAGCTGACAAAAACATCAGATTCCTGATCCAAATGATTCATGAAACAAGAATACACGCCACACCTCCATCTTGTTTTTTATGTCTTTACTACAGTTCTATGAAATCCTCTCATTTGATCTTCTTCTTGCTGCATGAAATGGAATTTAGCGTTTCATATCAATAAAAGTATTTTTAGTTAAAGCATTCCCTTCTGTGTTTTTCTAGGTCTGTCTTTATAAGAAGGTTTGAAAAAGCACTACAGATATCTGTTTGGATATGTGACATTTGTAACATATTTATTGAGTTTTCTTTTTAAAACATCTCTTTTTGTCATCTATTATAAAAGAGAAAATAGCCTGAACTAATGCAATGCATGACATAGCAATAAACACAAACATGTTAAAAGAAAAAGCACAACAGAACTAGCTCTATTCATATGTGTATGTCATCATGCATCGTAAAGCCTCGAGGAAACAAACATTTAGCAGAGACTTTACTTTGTTTGACATCAAAAACCCATCAGGGTAGATGTTAAGCGTACATATATATATATACACTGTATATTGTTATATGTAATGCACCAGACTAGCTACAACTACTACAGCTTTAAGTCGTCACAGCTTTCCAAACACACTGACTTATAGTCCAAGTACACGCTGGTGTCACATGTCCTACTCTGGTTTTCAGGCCCTGCTACTGCATGGTTCGCTGCCTGAGGATGAACAGGACGAGTCTTTGAGTTTGGACCAAGGCAGCGCTGAGCAGCAACTGGTAGAGACAGCCTCTCCTTTTTCATTTGTATTCATTCATCCCTTTCTTTTTTGAATTATTTTGTCCTCTCTCTTCTCTCTTTTTTTTCTGTGTCACTCTCTTTGTCGGTTTAAGCTATTCCCTATGAACACTGATCATATTTCTTCTCCTAACTGTGGTTAATGTAAGTGTGTGTGTGTGTGTGTGTGTGTGTGTGTGTGTGTGTGTAGGTCCATGTGTGTACACAGGGTGACACGGGTATCAGTTTCCCTTCTTTCTCAGTCTATTGTTGTCCTCACACACATCCCGTCTTTCTTTCTCTTTCCAGGTAGTCATTCGCAGTCGTTTAGACCAGAGTATGGAGGAGGCTCAGGATCTGAAGGTAAATGATTTATTCTCCTTTTAAACAGTTGTGTTCTTTTTCTTTCATGGTCAGGACAATAGAAGCACTTGTGTTGTTATTGAGAGAATAAACATGTGGAACACACACTGAGATAAATATTTCATTCAGAATGGGTTGTTTGCTGTTTGCTTTAGAGGGAACTGTTGCGCTGTAGGCAGGAGATGAGAAACCTGCAGGCGATCAAGGTGAGACAAAGACGTATCTGCAGTTTATCATCTCAATTCTCTTCAAGTATTGTTGCAGTTGTTTTATAGAAAAGTTTCTCGCTAATGACTTTGTGTATTTTTTTGTCATTGTGCAGGACGCTCAGCAGCAGAGGCTGTGCTCACAGGAGACAATGATACTACAAATGAAGCAAGAGCTGCTCAGAGGCAGCATGACAAAGGATGAACTCAACAACCTGAACGTATGAAATAGTCTCACATACAAAAGCATCTTTATTTAAGTAAAATGTTAAACCTTCAAAACACTATTTTGTTGAACCTGTGTTATAGGCAGAGCTACAGTGGAAGCTGGAGGAATGTAACAGGCTCTGGGGTGAATGTAAGGTGAGCCCTCTCCTTCAATAGTCTGCTTTAATTGAGATTAAGTTGTCCAATTTCATATTACACAGCATCTGTTAACTGCGTTTGAATAAAATAACTCAACTTGTCTTTTCTGTCTGACTGCTGAGTGCAGAAGGAGGTCGGGCAGAAGGACAGACAGCTGCAGCAGCTCAAACACAAGCTCGAAGAAAGCAAGAAAACACAGGTATGGATAGCCAGTTTTGGGATTGTAAAGGGAAATTAAACAAGCTACTGTGAACTAAAAAAGTTCCATCCTGCTCAGTGCTGTATCAGAATAACAAACAGGTTAATCATCGACTCACCTTTGTGTTTTTTTGTGGTCAGTCTTGCTTTGCAGTTTTTAACTTTAGCTTCCATCAGCAAATTAATAATCAAACTGACTGAATCAGGCGTATTACTTAAAGCACACATGTATCTTCATTCATTTCTTTGCTCACTTATACTTAAAACAAGTCACTCAAACAATCTAGGGTAAAGGATGTTGTTGTTAGCTTCATTTATCTTGAAGGTTGTATTAGTGTGTGTTTTGATCTCTGATTGTGTGTGTGTTTGGCAGAGTGAATTGCAAAGAGTGTTGGAGCATAAAAGCAGCATGCTTCAGGTCGACTGTTTCTTAACGGCCTCTTACTGGTTTACAAATTGATTGCAAAGCTGAGTTTAAGGTTGAATATTCAGTCTGAATGAGGAAGTCCTAAATCAACATTTCTGGGCTGACCCTTTCTCGTTTTTGTCGCTCTTTTCAGATTCCCACAGGCACCGAAAACAACGGATATTCTAACTGTGGAAACCCAGCTCCCTCCATGTCAGATGTGAGTATTTTATCTTTAAATGAGGCTGCTCAATCAGTTCTGCTGACTTGCTGTTAACAAATCACACAGCTTTGCTCTTGCATTCTATTGAGTCACTATGCAGTATGTGAGCTACTGATTGTGGTTTATCACATAAAACACAAGAAGCCACAGTATGTTTGTAAAGAAATGCTGGTTATAAGACCCTTACAAGTAGTAGATTACCTGGAAGTTACTTTGTGGAGCACATAGCATGGGACAGAACATGCTCAACATGCACAAAAAGCTACTTGTGTACTTTAAGGAAGCACGTAGCTGTTGATAATAAAAAGAGCTTTTGTGTTTGTGCCCTGTCAGCAGGCAGAGGAGGTTCAGCTGCTCAGAGACGCTCTCAGGAGTTTGAGGAACAACTTCAGAGACCACGACCCACACCACCATACACTGGACACCCTGGAGCAGGGCATAGTATCACTTATCGACAGACTGCATGTTCTGCATCCACACAGGGTACAACAATCTTATCAGTCTTACAAAGCTGTTTTTCTAAAAGAAATAAAAGTTATTTTATTTCAAAGGGAAGTGTTTTTTGTGGGTGAGCAGCCAAAGCCTTGTGTTGTCATGTGAAGTTGAGGTTGCTGTGTAACTGCTGTGTCAATCTCTTTATACAGATTCTACATTTTTCAGCATGGGAGGTGTTCTGGTTGCTGTTTGTAGTCTATTTGTAGTTTGAGCTGTATTGACCATTTATGTATCAGCAGGCTTTGGTGTTTTCAGGAGAAACATCCCGTGTGGACGGCAAAAACAAGGCGCAACGTTATCTGCGCTAATGACATACCAACTCCAATCAGCAGTAATCTTAACAATGATTTACTGATTCCTATAAACAGATACCTGGATAAAAGTGCATCTGACAGTCCATTATAGATCAATCAATTCAACTTGAGCCACAAATCTTCTTTATGCAGTGTCTTGTTCAAGCATTTAGATTCTCCGACTATCTGAAAAGCATCAAAAACGATGAATCCTACCTGAATTTAACAAACAGACATTTTAAAAGTAGTTGTCTTCTCCTCTTGAGGACGGAGCTGAAAGAGTTTGCATGTTTACTTTTTACGAATCTGCTTCATGATGTTATTTCGACATAACTTAATTACCGCTAATCGCAAGTAAATCACGAGAAAATGGTTTTCTCTTTCTGGCTCATACTGCTGGAGGGAGTCAGGGTGAAGCGGCTGTGTAACGTACTCTACTGTTGAACTGAGACTCAACAGATGAACGGACCCTACTCCGGGATGTTGGGGTCAATGAAATCACAGCGTTTACGTTCCGGACTTAAAGGCTGCACATCAAAAATTGAAGTTGTTCAACACTAACTACAAACACATTAACATGTATTCTCATCATCTATCAGACGCTGATAAACAATGATTGAAGAAGGGTTCAGAGAATGCTGATGTGTAAATCAGTCTGAAGGCTGTGAGAGAGATTTAATTGTACAAAGGGACTGTAATCGGCTGATTTGATTTTACAAAAAAAATCTTCTCATATATGGTCTTTTTTTGAAAATATGACAACAGTTTTTTTGTAATTCTGCAGGGAAGAGGGAAATCTCCAAGACGCAAAAGTCAACTCCCAGACTCTGATGCCTGGCCTTGTACAAGTAAGACGTTACAACACACATCCACAAACTAAACATGCAAGCTTTCATGGGTTATTTTTCTTCTGCTAACTGTTTTTCTTGGTCATACAGAAGTCTGTAACTCCAACAGTGGCTCCTCTGTGTCCACTAAAATTCTGTATTTTACCGGAAAATCCTCAACACCTTCCATGATCAATATACCGAAGAGGTAAGTGTGTGTGTGGTGTTTTATATCTGGACACTGTAATACTTTGCTGTTTTTAAAGTCCGAATAGTTTTGGCAGCAGACTGCATTTGTTATCAGCATAACACAAAACAGCACAGAGATGATAAGATATACAGAACTTGATAAAAGGCTTTCTGTTCACACTTTCACAGGCTTGGTGAGGTGACTCTCAAGGATGTTAAGGCAGCTGTGGATCGAGAGGGGAACTACAGGTACCACTTCAAGGCCCTGGACCCTGAGTTTGGCACTGTGAAAGAAGAGGTGAGTGCTGTGATTCTGCTTAATGTTTCTAAGTGCTGTGCTCATGATGGATTAATGTTGGGTCTTTGTAATATAGCAATGGGTAAGGTCTTTCACCTGCTTGTTGTAAAGTGTCTCAAGATAACATTTGTTATGAATTGGCGCTATAGTTACGGTCTCCAGGGATCCCAGTGACTAGTGGCGTGGTGAACAAATGCTCGGTCCGAGCGAGACGAGTGACGAATCCCAGTATTCCAAAAGCAGTTTCCTACACATGTTGCGCCGCGACGGCTTGTGACAGCTGTTTGAATGAGAGCAAACAGGTAGGCTGGCAGGCAGGCAGGCAGGAAAGCAGGAACCGAGATTATCTGGAGCAAATGGAACACACAGAGATGTTAGCATTCACAAGCTTAACATAGAGAGCACAAGATACAGCCACGATCAACACAACGACCAGTACCGCACAAGGTGACGAAACGATCTGGTGACGAGTCAGAGTGAAGCCGGGGGTTTCGTACAGAATGGGTTGATTGTGGATGAGTTTCACCTGCTGCTGCCTGCAATAGAAGCCACGTCCCCTACACTCACACACAGACACTGACAAGGTGGAGAAACATGAGGATCACAGACAGGAAATTAAGAAAACAACACATAAAAGGAAAGGAAGGGGCTGCCATGATGAGGATCATGACAGCTATACAAATAAAGATTAATTGATTAATGCAATGGTGTAAAAAAACATCATGACACTTCTTAGAATAAAAACTTTTAGGGAAATAGTTACCATACTCTGAGTACTCCCAGCTTTAGGCATCAACCTGATTTGTGCTGGACTGTGGTTACAAAGTCCATCGTCTTTTTCTATTCAAAAGGCATATTGAAGAAAAGAACTAAATAGTCATATATGAAGATGAGAGTCCTTCTGTGTGTTTGTTCAGGTATTCCAGGATGGAGCAATCATTCCAGGCTGGGAAGGAAAGATTGTAGCCTGGGTTGAAGAGGACCACGGTGAGGAAAGGTAACAACACGTTTATGTTGTGTATTTCTCAAAATGTTTCTGACTCTCTGTGATAAGGCACACCTGATCTTCTCTGTTTTAGACCGTTGTAGGTTCAAGCTGATGGGCTGTGACACTTTCTTTTTGCTCCTGGCCCCAGAGGAACATCAACAGAGCTGCTTAGAACAAAAGGCACAAGTGGGCACTTCCTGGATTTTCATCATGACTTGTTAGCAATAGATCTGGGCTGATCATCTGGTACTAAACCAGACTGATAGCCAAACTCCCTCTGGAAACGGTTGATCTCTGTAACTGATGTCCAGAATATTGTAAAGCTCAGTGCCTTACAAAGAAAAGTGTGTCTGTAATGTCATTCGTATTTCAATGATTGAGCTAATATCAGATAAGTGTTAAAACATTTGGGGAAAATATTCATTTTATCTTCATTTTGGTCAACTGCTGACCAAAACACTGACCAGATACCGCCTCCTCATATTGTTTTAAATACAGCAGTGAAAGGAGGATGTATTTCAGACTAGCCTGTTTTACTTTTGAGGACTCAAAATTCAGATGTTAATTCAAATATGAGTCTGTGTAACAAAAACATGCGTAAACATTCTCAGCCTGATCTGCCGTCACTGAATCAAAAGATGCTGGAACTTGTTGATTTTCACGTAGAAATGGAAATAAAAGGCACTGTTATTTTGTTTACTTTAAAAAATCTAGTACTGTTTTGTGAAATATTTTGACCTTAACCCTTACAGTGTTTTTAACTAGTCACTTAACTGTTTGAAGAGAGATTTGTTTGAGGTGAGATGCCTCTGCTCCTTTTTAATAGATGCTGTGGATATGACTTTTTCCTAAAAGATTCAAGTTGACTTTTGCTCAGAACTAGACTTTCTCACTATTTATGGTTTGTTTGTGTCTGTGTGTGTGTGTGAGAGAGAGAGATCAGGATGGACCTTTGACTTATAAATGCCATATGTTGTTCTTGATGCAGTAAAATGTTCTGCTCTGGTTTTAGGACTTTTTTTGACCTCTCAGAAGTCTGTACATTAAGAAACAGACTGGTTCAAATGTTTTCTTAACTCTGCTTCTAGCTTCTCATTTTGGGATCGATTTGCCTTTTCCAACATGCCAACAAAAATATGCATCAGTCTACCTAACCATGATCTATTTGAATGCCATGACTGCCTTTGTAAAGTGTATTATTTGCTTTTGAAATGCATTTGTTTAGCATGGATTTGTTTGCTTGAGAAAAAAGAATGGCCTTTGTTGAGTTTCAGAAAGACATATTTTACAATTAAAACTTTTTTTTGTTTAAAAAAATAAGTTGTGTTTCCATTTATTTTGTGTGGGCTGACATTAATCAGGGGAATCCTCCATGGCCTGACTAATTTTCCATCAGTCTGTTGTCTTGAGTCTGCAGCTCCAAACTACCATATGAAGGGCTTTGACAGACAGTTCAACATTTCACTAGTAAATCAAATTCACATTCTATATTTTAATCTGCATTTCTTTAAATGTGCATCATAAACAGATTAAGATAAATTACACATGGATGCCCCCATCTGGATTTTTAAAGCGAGATGAGTAAATAAAAGAAACGTTTTGGAAAGTGTCTTGAGATAACTTTTGTTATTAATTTGAACTAGGCCTATACAAATAAAATTGATTTATTGATCACTTTAATTCTGCATCTCCCTCTATGCTACTTTCCAAGCTCAACACATCCGCGTCTGAAAGCTATTCAACACGAGATAGGATCTGCTTGAGGTTTCTTAATGTTTTTTTCTTGCCACTGCTACTTTAATTAATGTTGCTTAGTGATGTGCTCATGGTGGATAAATCTTGGGCTTTTGTAAATAATGAATTTAAGAGTTTGGTGTAGACCTGCTCTTTTTTCAATGTGTCTTGAGACAACATTTGTTATTGAATTGGCGTTATAAAAACAAAGATTGATTGACTGATTGATTTAATTATCCAACACTCCAAAAATAACAAAACACTACTTTCTGCAGTAGTAAAGCAGTAGCCACAGTAGACTGTATTCACTCTACAATGTGTATTTTCCAGTCTATGGTACGGTGGCCCTGAAGGTCAACTGTCTAAATATTTCACCCGTGCAAATATATTTCACAAACCAGAAAGGGTAGGCCTATACTACAGCAGGAAATATATTTTGCAGCAGTTGAAATATATTTTCAGCAGGTGAAATATATTTGCAGCAAGTAAAGTATTTAGACATTTAACCTTCAGGGCCATCGTAAAATGTCCAGTTAGCAATGTTAAGACCAGCACTAGTTACGTCTGCTTTCCCACTAATCTCATGTAAACAAAAGTGACAGCATTGCACAATGACGCCAAACGGAGGAGAGACCGGCGCAGTGTGACGTTACAAGCCCAACAATTCGTTTTCCCTGTCTACACATAAACACCTTAAACGTAGTTTCTTAAAATCTTCACCTTGGAAGGAGTTTTCCAAAAGGTGCATTTTCAGTGACCTAAAACGCCGTTTTCATGTGTACGACAGGTCAAAACGCACAGAAAAACCTCTGTTTTCAAAAATATCCACCTACGTGTAGACGAGGCCTCAGAGTTTCCCATCTGAGGGTAAATCAACTCAGAGGCCAGGGTTAGACTGAGAGTTTGTTGAACCTTCTTTCTGAAACGGGCCCCTGGTCACCTAACAGCACACATTTCTTTATTTATGTTTTTTATACATATATATTTGAATCATTGTTATATCTGTACATATAAAGTAAATAATTGATGCTCTATTTATCATTTTCTTTTCTGAAAACACTGTTTTTTTCTGTTTATTTGTTGTAATCAATTGTGTATATAATTATTAATTTTACTCATGCTACTGTCGCAAGGGGCGCCGCCAGGACCTCCGGGCCCCATGAAAAGATCTAACATTGGGCCCCTACCACAGCCGAAACTAACCCCGGAAATGTTTTATAACCACACCTCCATCACACAAATGACCCTTAAAAAATTTAAACTAAAGGAGGCTGTAATAGTTCTTCTCAGTTCTGAGTTGACTTATTCTTCTAACACTGCATTATAATTTGTCTCACCTGATGTTAAAAATATAGTTTTTTTAGGCAGAAGTAGCGGACTCAGTTTTAATGCTAGCACGAAAACATTAATATCATTTGAATTTACAGTTTACAATGAATCTGTTGATATCAAAAATGTTACTGTAGCTAAGGCTAAGTATCGCTCCAAAGTGGACTCTTTTTTACCACGTTGTAATATTTATATAATATAAGGTAGTATGAAATCGTATCTATGAAAAAGATTAATAAGATACATTTATACATAAAACACAAATATGATCCAAACGAGACTGGTGGGAGAGGGTAGTCCTCATGGAATTCACCAATCAAGAGTGGAGACAAAACTTTCGAATGACACGGCAATGATTCATGAAGTTATGCGCTCTGAGCAGACATGGGCAGTAAGGATCATTTTACCCCAGTCAAGCAGACACGATCAAATTGAGCTTTTACATGGATCCTGATCCGAACAATATGGTGGCCCTGAAGGTCAACTGTCTATATATTTCACCTGCTGCAAATATATTTCACCTGCTGCGAAATATATTTCACAAACCAGAAAGGGTATGCCAATACTACTTGTTTGTGATTGGACTGAAGTCACGTCAGTACAAACATGTGACCTGTCTTCTGCTGTACTGTCTCCAGTGCGTCGTCTACGGTGCTAGTTTCTTAGACCGGCGTCGGGTGTTGACTGTTGACAGGAAAGTTTTAGTGGGTGAAGACAGGATTTGAATTTTCCATGATAGTGATGATGATGGTGGCAATAATGCTGATGAGGAAGATGATATTATGGATGAATATTTATATCATTGCTTTTACAAAGTAAATATTCAAGCTTGTTATTTTTTTTAATTCTTAATTTTTTTTGTGTATATATTTTCCTCTTTCGTCCCAGTCAGATTTTTTGTCGGCGATCTCCCGCGAAACCCGATCTGACTCCCAGTCTCCACCCGGAGGAGAGCAGGCGGGGGAGCGAGAGCTCGCGCGATCTCCCGCGAAACCCGATCTGACTCCCAGTCTCCACCCGGAGGAGAGCAGGCGGGGGAGCGAGAGCTCGCGCGATCTCCCGCGAAACCCGATCTGACTCCCAGTCTCCACCCGGAGGAGAGCAGGCGGGGGAGCGAGAGCTCGCGCGATCTCCCGCGAAACCCGATCTGACTCCCAGTCTCCACCCGGAGGAGAGCAGGCGGGGGAGCGAGAGCTCGCGCGATCTCCCGCGAAACCCGATCTGACTCCCAGTCTCCACCCGGAGGAGAGCAGGCGGGGGAGCGAGAGCTCGCGCGATCTCCCGCGAAACCCGATCTGACTCCCAGTCTCCACCCGGAGGAGAGCAGGCGGGGGAGCGAGAGCTCGCGCGATCTCCCGCGAAACCCGATCTGACTCCCAGTCTCCACCCGGAGGAGAGCAGGCGGGGGAGCGAGAGCTCGCGCGATCTCCCGCGAAACCCGATCTGACTCCCAGTCTCCACCCGGAGGAGAGCAGGCGGGGGAGCGAGAGCTCGCGCGATCTCCCGCGAAACCCGATCTGACTCCCAGTCTCCACCCGGAGGAGAGCAGGCGGGGGAGCGAGAGCTCGCGCGATCTCCCGCGAAACCCGATCTGACTCCCAGTCTCCACCCGGAGGAGAGCAGGCGGGGGAGCGAGAGCTCGCGCGATCTCCCGCGAAACCCGATCTGACTCCCAGTCTCCACCCGGAGGAGAGCAGGCGGGGGGAGCGAGAGCTCGCGCGATCTCCCGCGAAACCCGATCTGACTCCCAGTCTCCACCCGGAGGAGAGCAGGCGGGGGAGCGAGAGCTCGCGCGATCTCCCGCGAAACCCGATCTGACTCCCAGTCTCCACCCGGAGGAGAGCAGGCGGGGGAGCGAGAGCTCGCGCGATCTCCCGCGAAACCCGATCTGACTCCCAGTCTCCACCCGGAGGAGAGCAGGCGGGGGAGCGAGAGCTCGCGCGATCTCCCGCGAAACCCGATCTGACTCCCAGTCTCCACCCGGAGGAGAGCAGGCGGGGGAGCGAGAGCTCGCGCGATCTCCCGCGAAACCCGATCTGACTCCCAGTCTCCACCCGGAGGAGAGCAGGCGGGGGAGCGAGAGCTCGCGCGATCTCCCGCGAAACCCGATCTGACTCCCAGTCTCCACCCGGAGGAGAGCAGGCGGGGGAGCGAGAGCTCGCGCGATCTCCCGCGAAACCCGATCTGACTCCCAGTCTCCACCCGGAGGAGAGCAGGCGGGGGAGCGAGAGCTCGCGCGATCTCCCGCGAAACCCGATCTGACTCCCAGTCTCCACCCGGAGGAGAGCAGGCGGGGGAGCGAGAGCTCGCGCGATCTCCCGCGAAACCCGATCTGACTCCCAGTCTCCACCCGGAGGAGAGCAGGCGGGGGAGCGAGAGCTCGCGCGATCTCCCGCGAAACCCGATCTGACTCCCAGTCTCCACCCGGAGGAGAGCAGGCGGGGGAGCGAGAGCTCGCGCGATCTCCCGCGAAACCCGATCTGACTCCCAGTCTCCACCCGGAGGAGAGCAGGCGGGGGAGCGAGAGCTCGCGCGATCTCCCGCGAAACCCGATCTGACTCCCAGTCTCCACCCGGAGGAGAGCAGGCGGGGGAGCGAGAGCTCGCGCGATCTCCCGCGAAACCCGATCTGACTCCCAGTCTCCACCCGGAGGAGAGCAGGCGGGGGAGCGAGAGCTCGCGCGATCTCCCGCGAAACCCGATCTGACTCCCAGTCTCCACCCGGAGGAGAGCAGGCGGGGGAGCGAGAGCTCGCGCGATCTCCCGCGAAACCCGATCTGACTCCCAGTCTCCACCCGGAGGAGAGCAGGCGGGGGAGCGAGAGCTCGCGCGATCTCCCGCGAAACCCGATCTGACTCCCAGTCTCCACCCGGAGGAGAGCAGGCGGGGGAGCGAGAGCTCGCGCGATCTCCCGCGAAACCCGATCTGACTCCCAGTCTCCACCCGGAGGAGAGCAGGCGGGGGAGCGAGAGCTCGCGCGATCTCCCGCGAAACCCGATCTGACTCCCAGTCTCCACCCGGAGGAGAGCAGGCGGGGGAGCGAGAGCTCGCGCGATCTCCCGCGAAACCCGATCTGACTCCCAGTCTCCACCCGGAGGAGAGCAGGCGGGGGAGCGAGAGCTCGCGCGATCTCCCGCGAAACCCGATCTGACTCCCAGTCTCCACCCGGAGGAGAGCAGGCGGGGGAGCGAGAGCTCGCGCGATCTCCCGCGAAACCCGATCTGACTCCCAGTCTCCACCCGGAGGAGAGCAGGCGGGGGAGCGAGAGCTCGCGCGATCTCCCGCGAAACCCGATCTGACTCCCAGTCTCCACCCGGAGGAGAGCAGGCGGGGGAGCGAGAGCTCGCGCGATCTCCCGCGAAACCCGATCTGACTCCCAGTCTCCACCCGGAGGAGAGCAGGCGGGGGAGCGAGAGCTCGCGCGATCTCCCGCGAAACCCGATCTGACTCCCAGTCTCCACCCGGAGGAGAGCAGGCGGGGGAGCGAGAGCTCGCGCGATCTCCCGCGAAACCCGATCTGACTCCCAGTCTCCACCCGGAGGAGAGCAGGCGGGGGAGCGAGAGCTCGCGCGATCTCCCGCGAAACCCGATCTGACTCCCAGTCTCCACCCGGAGGAGAGCAGGCGGGGGAGCGAGAGCTCGCGCGATCTCCCGCGAAACCCGATCTGACTCCCAGTCTCCACCCGGAGGAGAGCAGGCGGGGGAGCGAGAGCTCGCGCGATCTCCCGCGAAACCCGATCTGACTCCCAGTCTCCACCCGGAGGAGAGCAGGCGGGGGAGCGAGAGCTCGCGCGATCTCCCGCGAAACCCGATCTGACTCCCAGTCTCCACCCGGAGGAGAGCAGGCGGGGGAGCGAGAGCTCGCGCGATCTCCCGCGAAACCCGATCTGACTCCCAGTCTCCACCCGGAGGAGAGCAGGCGGGGGAGCGAGAGCTCGCGCGATCTCCCGCGAAACCCGATCTGACTCCCAGTCTCCACCCGGAGGAGAGCAGGCGGGGGAGCGAGAGCTCGCGCGATCTCCCGCGAAACCCGATCTGACTCCCAGTCTCCACCCGGAGGAGAGCAGGCGGGGGAGCGAGAGCTCGCGCGATCTCCCGCGAAACCCGATCTGACTCCCAGTCTCCACCCGGAGGAGAGCAGGCGGGGGAGCGAGAGCTCGCGCGATCTCCCGCGAAACCCGATCTGACTCCCAGTCTCCACCCGGAGGAGAGCAGGCGGGGGAGCGAGAGCTCGCGCGATCTCCCGCGAAACCCGATCTGACTCCCAGTCTCCACCCGGAGGAGAGCAGGCGGGGGGAGCGAGAGCTCGCGCGATCTCCCGCGAAACCCGATCTGACTCCCAGTCTCCACCCGGAGGAGAGCAGGCGGGGGAGCGAGAGCTCGCGCGATCTCCCGCGAAACCCGATCTGACTCCCAGTCTCCACCCGGAGGAGAGCAGGCGGGGGAGCGAGAGCTCGCGCGATCTCCCGCGAAACCCGATCTGACTCCCAGTCTCCACCCGGAGGAGAGCAGGCGGGGGAGCGAGAGCTCGCGCGATCTCCCGCGAAACCCGATCTGACTCCCAGTCTCCACCCGGAGGAGAGCAGGCGGGGGAGCGAGAGCTCGCGCGATCTCCCGCGAAACCCGATCTGACTCCCAGTCTCCACCCGGAGGAGAGCAGGCGGGGGAGCGAGAGCTCGCGCGATCTCCCGCGAAACCCGATCTGACTCCCAGTCTCCACCCGGAGGAGAGCAGGCGGGGGAGCGAGAGCTCGCGCGATCTCCCGCGAAACCCGATCTGACTCCCAGTCTCCACCCGGAGGAGAGCAGGCGGGGGAGCGAGAGCTCGCGCGATCTCCCGCGAAACCCGATCTGACTCCCAGTCTCCACCCGGAGGAGAGCAGGCGGGGGAGCGAGAGCTCGCGCGATCTCCCGCGAAACCCGATCTGACTCCCAGTCTCCACCCGGAGGAGAGCAGGCGGGGGAGCGAGAGCTCGCGCGATCTCCCGCGAAACCCGATCTGACTCCCAGTCTCCACCCGGAGGAGAGCAGGCGGGGGAGCGAGAGCTCGCGCGATCTCCCGCGAAACCCGATCTGACTCCCAGTCTCCACCCGGAGGAGAGCAGGCGGGGGAGCGAGAGCTCGCGCGATCTCCCGCGAAACCCGATCTGACTCCCAGTCTCCACCCGGAGGAGAGCAGGCGGGGGAGCGAGAGCTCGCGCGATCTCCCGCGAAACCCGATCTGACTCCCAGTCTCCACCCGGAGGAGAGCAGGCGGGGGAGCGAGAGCTCGCGCGATCTCCCGCGAAACCCGATCTGACTCCCAGTCTCCACCCGGAGGAGAGCAGGCGGGGGAGCGAGAGCTCGCGCGATCTCCCGCGAAACCCGATCTGACTCCCAGTCTCCACCCGGAGGAGAGCAGGCGGGGGAGCGAGAGCTCGCGCGATCTCCCGCGAAACCCGATCTGACTCCCAGTCTCCACCCGGAGGAGAGCAGGCGGGGGAGCGAGAGCTCGCGCGATCTCCCGCGAAACCCGATCTGACTCCCAGTCTCCACCCGGAGGAGAGCAGGCGGGGGAGCGAGAGCTCGCGCGATCTCCCGCGAAACCCGATCTGACTCCCAGTCTCCACCCGGAGGAGAGCAGGCGGGGGAGCGAGAGCTCGCGCGATCTCCCGCGAAACCCGATCTGACTCCCAGTCTCCACCCGGAGGAGAGCAGGCGGGGGAGCGAGAGCTCGCGCGATCTCCCGCGAAACCCGATCTGACTCCCAGTCTCCACCCGGAGGAGAGCAGGCGGGGGAGCGAGAGCTCGCGCGATCTCCCGCGAAACCCGATCTGACTCCCAGTCTCCACCCGGAGGAGAGCAGGCGGGGGAGCGAGAGCTCGCGCGATCTCCCGCGAAACCCGATCTGACTCCCAGTCTCCACCCGGAGGAGAGCAGGCGGGGGAGCGAGAGCTCGCGCGATCTCCCGCGAAACCCGATCTGACTCCCAGTCTCCACCCGGAGGAGAGCAGGCGGGGGAGCGAGAGCTCGCGCGATCTCCCGCGAAACCCGATCTGACTCCCAGTCTCCACCCGGAGGAGAGCAGGCGGGGGAGCGAGAGCTCGCGCGATCTCCCGCGAAACCCGATCTGACTCCCAGTCTCCACCCGGAGGAGAGCAGGCGGGGGAGCGAGAGCTCGCGCGATCTCCCGCGAAACCCGATCTGACTCCCAGTCTCCACCCGGAGGAGAGCAGGCGGGGGAGCGAGAGCTCGCGCGATCTCCCGCGAAACCCGATCTGACTCCCAGTCTCCACCCGGAGGAGAGCAGGCGGGGGAGCGAGAGCTCGCGCGATCTCCCGCGAAACCCGATCTGACTCCCAGTCTCCACCCGGAGGAGAGCAGGCGGGGGAGCGAGAGCTCGCGCGATCTCCCGCGAAACCCGATCTGACTCCCAGTCTCCACCCGGAGGAGAGCAGGCGGGGGAGCGAGAGCTCGCGCGATCTCCCGCGAAACCCGATCTGACTCCCAGTCTCCACCCGGAGGAGAGCAGGCGGGGGAGCGAGAGCTCGCGCGATCTCCCGCGAAACCCGATCTGACTCCCAGTCTCCACCCGGAGGAGAGCAGGCGGGGGAGCGAGAGCTCGCGCGATCTCCCGCGAAACCCGATCTGACTCCCAGTCTCCACCCGGAGGAGAGCAGGCGGGGGAGCGAGAGCTCGCGCGATCTCCCGCGAAACCCGATCTGACTCCCAGTCTCCACCCGGAGGAGAGCAGGCGGGGGAGCGAGAGCTCGCGCGATCTCCCGCGAAACCCGATCTGACTCCCAGTCTCCACCCGGAGGAGAGCAGGCGGGGGAGCGAGAGCTCGCGCGATCTCCCGCGAAACCCGATCTGACTCCCAGTCTCCACCCGGAGGAGAGCAGGCGGGGGAGCGAGAGCTCGCGCGATCTCCCGCGAAACCCGATCTGACTCCCAGTCTCCACCCGGAGGAGAGCAGGCGGGGGAGCGAGAGCTCGCGCGATCTCCCGCGAAACCCGATCTGACTCCCAGTCTCCACCCGGAGGAGAGCAGGCGGGGGAGCGAGAGCTCGCGCGATCTCCCGCGAAACCCGATCTGACTCCCAGTCTCCACCCGGAGGAGAGCAGGCGGGGGAGCGAGAGCTCGCGCGATCTCCCGCGAAACCCGATCTGACTCCCAGTCTCCACCCGGAGGAGAGCAGGCGGGGGAGCGAGAGCTCGCGCGATCTCCCGCGAAACCCGATCTGACTCCCAGTCTCCACCCGGAGGAGAGCAGGCGGGGGAGCGAGAGCTCGCGCGATCTCCCGCGAAACCCGATCTGACTCCCAGTCTCCACCCGGAGGAGAGCAGGCGGGGGAGCGAGAGCTCGCGCGATCTCCCGCGAAACCCGATCTGACTCCCAGTCTCCACCCGGAGGAGAGCAGGCGGGGGAGCGAGAGCTCGCGCGATCTCCCGCGAAACCCGATCTGACTCCCAGTCTCCACCCGGAGGAGAGCAGGCGGGGGAGCGAGAGCTCGCGCGATCTCCCGCGAAACCCGATCTGACTCCCAGTCTCCACCCGGAGGAGAGCAGGCGGGGGAGCGAGAGCTCGCGCGATCTCCCGCGAAACCCGATCTGACTCCCAGTCTCCACCCGGAGGAGAGCAGGCGGGGGAGCGAGAGCTCGCGCGATCTCCCGCGAAACCCGATCTGACTCCCAGTCTCCACCCGGAGGAGAGCAGGCGGGGGAGCGAGAGCTCGCGCGATCTCCCGCGAAACCCGATCTGACTCCCAGTCTCCACCCGGAGGAGAGCAGGCGGGGGAGCGAGAGCTCGCGCGATCTCCCGCGAAACCCGATCTGACTCCCAGTCTCCACCCGGAGGAGAGCAGGCGGGGGAGCGAGAGCTCGCGCGATCTCCCGCGAAACCCGATCTGACTCCCAGTCTCCACCCGGAGGAGAGCAGGCGGGGGAGCGAGAGCTCGCGCGATCTCCCGCGAAACCCGATCTGACTCCCAGTCTCCACCCGGAGGAGAGCAGGCGGGGGAGCGAGAGCTCGCGCGATCTCCCGCGAAACCCGATCTGACTCCCAGTCTCCACCCGGAGGAGAGCAGGCGGGGGAGCGAGAGCTCGCGCGATCTCCCGCGAAACCCGATCTGACTCCCAGTCTCCACCCGGAGGAGAGCAGGCGGGGGAGCGAGAGCTCGCGCGATCTCCCGCGAAACCCGATCTGACTCCCAGTCTCCACCCGGAGGAGAGCAGGCGGGGGAGCGAGAGCTCGCGCGATCTCCCGCGAAACCCGATCTGACTCCCAGTCTCCACCCGGAGGAGAGCAGGCGGGGGAGCGAGAGCTCGCGCGATCTCCCGCGAAACCCGATCTGACTCCCAGTCTCCACCCGGAGGAGAGCAGGCGGGGGAGCGAGAGCTCGCGCGATCTCCCGCGAAACCCGATCTGACTCCCAGTCTCCACCCGGAGGAGAGCAGGCGGGGGAGCGAGAGCTCGCGCGATCTCCCGCGAAACCCGATCTGACTCCCAGTCTCCACCCGGAGGAGAGCAGGCGGGGGAGCGAGAGCTCGCGCGATCTCCCGCGAAACCCGATCTGACTCCCAGTCTCCACCCGGAGGAGAGCAGGCGGGGGAGCGAGAGCTCGCGCGATCTCCCGCGAAACCCGATCTGACTCCCAGTCTCCACCCGGAGGAGAGCAGGCGGGGGAGCGAGAGCTCGCGCGATCTCCCGCGAAACCCGATCTGACTCCCAGTCTCCACCCGGAGGAGAGCAGGCGGGGGAGCGAGAGCTCGCGCGATCTCCCGCGAAACCCGATCTGACTCCCAGTCTCCACCCGGAGGAGAGCAGGCGGGGGAGCGAGAGCTCGCGCGATCTCCCGCGAAACCCGATCTGACTCCCAGTCTCCACCCGGAGGAGAGCAGGCGGGGGAGCGAGAGCTCGCGCGATCTCCCGCGAAACCCGATCTGACTCCCAGTCTCCACCCGGAGGAGAGCAGGCGGGGGAGCGAGAGCTCGCGCGATCTCCCGCGAAACCCGATCTGACTCCCAGTCTCCACCCGGAGGAGAGCAGGCGGGGGAGCGAGAGCTCGCGCGATCTCCCGCGAAACCCGATCTGACTCCCAGTCTCCACCCGGAGGAGAGCAGGCGGGGGAGCGAGAGCTCGCGCGATCTCCCGCGAAACCCGATCTGACTCCCAGTCTCCACCCGGAGGAGAGCAGGCGGGGGAGCGAGAGCTCGCGCGATCTCCCGCGAAACCCGATCTGACTCCCAGTCTCCACCCGGAGGAGAGCAGGCGGGGGAGCGAGAGCTCGCGCGATCTCCCGCGAAACCCGATCTGACTCCCAGTCTCCACCCGGAGGAGAGCAGGCGGGGGAGCGAGAGCTCGCGCGATCTCCCGCGAAACCCGATCTGACTCCCAGTCTCCACCCGGAGGAGAGCAGGCGGGGGAGCGAGAGCTCGCGCGATCTCCCGCGAAACCCGATCTGACTCCCAGTCTCCACCCGGAGGAGAGCAGGCGGGGGAGCGAGAGCTCGCGCGATCTCCCGCGAAACCCGATCTGACTCCCAGTCTCCACCCGGAGGAGAGCAGGCGGGGGAGCGAGAGCTCGCGCGATCTCCCGCGAAACCCGATCTGACTCCCAGTCTCCACCCGGAGGAGAGCAGGCGGGGGAGCGAGAGCTCGCGCGATCTCCCGCGAAACCCGATCTGACTCCCAGTCTCCACCCGGAGGAGAGCAGGCGGGGGAGCGAGAGCTCGCGCGATCTCCCGCGAAACCCGATCTGACTCCCAGTCTCCACCCGGAGGAGAGCAGGCGGGGGAGCGAGAGCTCGCGCGATCTCCCGCGAAACCCGATCTGACTCCCAGTCTCCACCCGGAGGAGAGCAGGCGGGGGAGCGAGAGCTCGCGCGATCTCCCGCGAAACCCGATCTGACTCCCAGTCTCCACCCGGAGGAGAGCAGGCGGGGGAGCGAGAGCTCGCGCGATCTCCCGCGAAACCCGATCTGACTCCCAGTCTCCACCCGGAGGAGAGCAGGCGGGGGAGCGAGAGCTCGCGCGATCTCCCGCGAAACCCGATCTGACTCCCAGTCTCCACCCGGAGGAGAGCAGGCGGGGGAGCGAGAGCTCGCGCGATCTCCCGCGAAACCCGATCTGACTCCCAGTCTCCACCCGGAGGAGAGCAGGCGGGGGAGCGAGAGCTCGCGCGATCTCCCGCGAAACCCGATCTGACTCCCAGTCTCCACCCGGAGGAGAGCAGGCGGGGGAGCGAGAGCTCGCGCGATCTCCCGCGAAACCCGATCTGACTCCCAGTCTCCACCCGGAGGAGAGCAGGCGGGGGAGCGAGAGCTCGCGCGATCTCCCGCGAAACCCGATCTGACTCCCAGTCTCCACCCGGAGGAGAGCAGGCGGGGGAGCGAGAGCTCGCGCGATCTCCCGCGAAACCCGATCTGACTCCCAGTCTCCACCCGGAGGAGAGCAGGCGGGGGAGCGAGAGCTCGCGCGATCTCCCGCGAACCCGATCTGACTCCCAGTCTCCACCCGGATCTTTCCCTCTTTCCCTCTTTCCCTCTTTCCCTCTTTCCCTCTTTCCCTCTTTCCCTCTTTCCCTCTTTCCCTCTTTCCCTCTTTCCCTCCCTCTTCCCTCTTTCCCTCTTTCCCTCTTTCCCTTTCCCTCTTTCCCTCTTTCCCTCTTTCCCTCTTTCCCTCTTTCCCTCTTTCCCTCTTTCCCTCTTTCCCTCTTTCCCTCTTTCCCTCTTTCCCTCTTTCCCTCTTTCCCTCTTTCCCTCTTTCCCTCTTTCCCTCTTTCCCTCTTTCCCTCTTTCCCTCTTTCCCTCTTTCCCTCTTTCCCTCTTTCCCTCTTTCCCTCTTTCCCTCTTTCCCTCTTTCCCTCTTTCCCTCTTTCCCTCTTTCCCTCTTTCCGACTACCGGTTTAAAGGGAAAAAGCAAAAAATGTGAGACATTTTATTTGACTTGTTTCTTTTTAACAGTTTAGATATTATGCCCAGTTGAAAGAATGTGTTCACAAGCATGAGTGAATACACTTCCAACTGGGCATAATATCTAAACTGTTAAAAAGAAACAAGTCAAACAAAATGTCCTAAAGTAAGCTTACCTCTTGAATGGTAGTGGGAGTGCAACCGTTGACAAAACACTGAAAATAATAGAAGCATTTTGTATTTTTGTGTATGATAGACATGCAAAGTGAATATATTTAAAAAAGAAATGCATCCAAATAAAGTTAAGTACCTGTTCTCATGCAAACTCTCTCTGAAGCATCTGACGACAACAGAAGAAATCTTCCTCATGCCTCCCGGAGAACCATAATTATCCTCCTTAAAAAGAACAAAATTAAAACATAGGGTAGGGAATAGAATGCCAAAGTAACTGCAGTTTCATCGTTATTTGAATAAAAGGATTTGCAACAAACATCGCAATAGTCAGAATTCAACACAAACAGTAACAATTTTTGATAAGGACAAGTAATGCAGCATGTTTACATACAGACTGTGCAGACTTCTTTACAGGCACATTTCAAGAGGCTGAAAAGTCTTGCCATTACATTTGAGCTGAATTTAGAGTTAAGTGCCTGGATGACTGTCCGCCTGTCTATCTCAGCCTTATTGTACACTAATAAAATATTTATTAATGTGTGATTCTAGGAAGAAAGAGATTTTAGGATTTTTATTTATTGAAACTTTATTTTGATCATTTTCTCCTGTTTTACATAGTATTAAATAGAACAAAAACAACTGAACAATGCTTTTGCATTTAGAAAGAACACAAAACAGGATATACATGTATATAGATATATAAAGCCTCTCTGAAGCATCTGACGACGACAGAAGAAATCGGCTCTCCCCGACTATCTGTTGAGAAACAAAAGAAAAACAAAGAACTTACTATTTCAAAACTTTTATCATTTTCTTGAGTAGTTATTGGGGGGGGCAAGGAAGCAAAACGTAACATAACTTAATAAATCCTTCAAACAGGAGCTTCTTAGTGCAGCAGATCTTGTTTTGCTGTCCTTACCTATTATTCTTTTTGGATCCAGCACCCACTGAGGGATGTGTGTCTTTCTTGACTTTTCATCGTTATCAAGCAGCACATCAAACATAAAAAATATCCTTCCTTTCTGGATTCTCACAAATGCCGTCAACTAAATAAATGGTATCCTGAAATCAGAAAGAGTAAAATATCTTACTTAAATGTGCAGACATATATTTATTTTATGCATGCAAGATCCATTTAACACTGTAATAAGTGTTGATTGTTTGCCATGTTTATTTTTGTCTGTACGAGACTAAATATACATCCAGAGTGTAACAAACAGTCATCGAGGGCAGGAATCGTATTTGCAGTGAGTTGATCTTAAAAATCATAAAGCTTTATGTTGAGTTCAGAACAGCATCGTAAAAATCACATATCACAGTTCTTTAAAAGGATTTGTACAAATACCTGACAGTTGTCTTGTTTGGTCAGTGTAATCATCTTCATGCTGCTTTGGTCTGGGCTGTGAAACAGATATTTTATCATTATTTGAGTCCCATTCCTCTGCATAAATCACAGCTGTAGTATGTTTTAAAACAATGATACATACGCCACCATGGAGGCAGAGCCGCACTCATGTGGTGAGTTCAAAGTCATGAACGACCAGATCGGGCCAACAGTGAATCATGACAAGGAAGTGAAGATCCCAAAGACTCAGGGTATCCTTAAGCAGAAGAAAAGACAAAAAAAGGCTTATATACTTGTCCAGATGTGTATCACAGCTTCAAGTGAGAGCACAGAATCTCACCTCACTGTCAGGAACATACTGGAGATTTTCCACCACCACCACCATCTTCCTCACTCCTTTAAAGCAAACATAGACAGGGAAAATATTCAACAATCTTGACAATCTTTTCCAACAGGCCTTTTAACTTTGTGTTTCTATTTATTTTTGTGTATTGTCAGGATTTGTACGTTATGTAAAGAACTTTGTAGCATTGGTTTTTGATAAGTGTTCTGTAAACAAAGCTAATGGGTAAAAGAGAAAGTAAAACAAAGTCTCAATAAAACCCTGAAACAAAAACAACAAGTAGCAATAAACAAGATGACATAGGGCTTTCACACTTTCAGAAAACTCCTGAAAAACTCCTGATATTTCCAGGAGAAGCTGAATGTCTGAACGCAAAGGGCCACATTTTTCAGTCGGACTTCACTTGGAGTTTCTCCTGCCAGACCCCTATTATTGGGGGTCTGTATGGCTTCTCTACTAAAGCCTAAAAAGAAGAACCCACATCTTAATGTAGGTAATGAAATCCATTGGAATTATTACAACTGGTGACATCATCGAAGCAATAGGTGAAATCAGACAAACATTTCATGGCCAGACACAGGCCTTCACATGTAGTGTGCCTTCTAAACACTCTTACCCTGGTGAGAAGGATTCTCTTGTGTTAGGGACCAAGCAGTAAGGGACGAGACACAGGAGTAAGTTTAAAGAAATGGTGGGTTTTTATTTTACCCAAAAATAGAAAACCAAGCTTAAAAACCAAATTATAAGAACTAGGCATATAAAAGAGGTCAATTTAATATAACTTTAAATCAACAAGATGAAATCAAATTGAGAAACTGAAATCAGGTACCTGAAATCAATGCAGAACCTTATGCTTCCATCCTTCTTTGGTACGAGCACCACTGGGTTACACCACTCGCTCTCTGAAGCCTTGATGATCCCCAGGGACAGCATCAAGTCAACCTCCCTCCTCAGTGAGGCCAGCAGGTGCTCAGGGATCCTGTAACTTAATCTTCTCACCTTCTCTAACAACAATGTCATGTTCAACAATATTTGTTCTCCCAGGATTCTTCCTGGAAAACTTCTGAATTACAGATAGATCTCACCTGAAGCCGTTGGCCGTCTGAGATCATGGTCTAATAGGTCACTAGAGAGGTAAGTATTGCTCATCCACTTCTTAATCCAGCACACTTCTTATTAGCATCACTTCTATCACTAGGTAGAAGTTCCAGCACTTTCTGTCCTGGGTCGAAGGATCTCTGCCTGGCTGACTTGTCGTACCAGGACTTCTGTTGCTGCTGGGCGTCCGCCATGTGCGATTAGGCCAGCTCATCCATTTTCTCCAGCAGCTCTCTCATCTGGATGACATAGGATACAACGTTAACAGATCCCACCCTCCCCTTGCCTCCCTTCCAGATCTCTCTCAACAGTGCAAACGGGCCCCCAACTTCATGTCCATACAAAAGTTTAAAAGGAGAGAAACTAGTGGAGGATTGTGGTACTTATCTGTATGCAAAGAGGTAGGGCAGCCATTGATTCCAGTCTGTACCAGTGTTGTTTACAAACTTGGTCTGGTTAAAGTGCTCTGTTAGCCCACCCGTTTAAGGATGATATAGTGTGGTCCTGAATCTCCTGATACCACGTAACTGGTACACCTGTTTCAGCAGAGTAGACATAATGTTAGTTCCCTGATCAGTTAATATTTCACAAGGGAAGCCCACCCTTGAAATAATAATAAACTTTATTTATATAGCAATTTTCAAAACAGGGTTACAAAGTGCTTAACAAAAAAAAAAATGGAGGAAGACAATACAGGACTTCCACTGATTATACAAGGAAATAAAACAATTTAAAACCAGTGAGGAATCAGAGAAGAAAGGGAAAAGGTCAATATAAACCACCAAAAGATAAAAGGAGCAAGGAAGCAGATTAAAACCATAAAAGATCAAGGAGACATTAGGTAAAAGAGAATAAAGATACTGCCTTAAATTAGGAATAAAAGCATTATCTATGGAATAAAAAAACACGCTCAAACAACACATCCCCTAAAAGCACATTTATAAAAATGTGTTTTTAAAAGAGATTTAAAAGTGGACAGGGAGCTTGCCAGTCTGATCTCCTCGGGGAGGTTGTTCCAGAGGGTGGGGGCCCTGTCACCTTTAGTCCTCCGTGACTGTGGAATGGTGAGCAGAGCCTTGGCTGAGGACCTCAGGTTACAACCTGGCATGTAAGGGGTGAGGAGATCAAATAAGTACTTTGGAGCGAGTCCGAAGCGTGCTTCATAAGTAAGCAATAAAATCAATTCTAAAACATATTGGGAGCCAATGAAGGGAAGCTAAAATAGGAGTAATGTGGTCTCTCTTTTTGGTTTTGGTGAGGAGTCGGGCTGCTGCATTCTGGACCAGCTGTTCTTGAAAAGAACTGTACCAAACAGAAAGCAACTGCTTTTGCCTTTATGGATTTTAGTGGAAAGACTTCTGGATACTTGGTAGAATAGTATGTTATAACCAGCATTTAACAGTTTCCTGCTTCGCTTCTCTCTACAGGTCCAACAATGTCCATCCCAAGGCGCTCAAATGGGGTGCCAATAATGGGTAGTGGTTGAAGTGGAGCTCTGGAGGTGTTTTAGCAGATGTTATTTGGCACCGAGGGCAACTTTTACAAAACTGAGCAACATCTCTATGCAGGCCAGTGGAAATGGGTTTCAATGCAAGCCGTGTTTGTGTGTTTGCCCAGGTGGCCAGCCCTGGGAACTGAGTGCCCCAAGGCAAGCATGGTGTTTCCAGCTGCTTGGGCAACCACTCGCTGCAACGCTGACTCTTGTTGACGATAGAGGATTCCATTTTGCAGGATATACTCATCACTTATGATGTCCAACTCGGCTTCCGGCTCCTTCTCCTTTGCTTTCTGGAAAAGAGAGACTAAAGATGGAACAGTTTCTGCATATCACTTATATTACCTGGAGCTTGAAACCCTAGTGGTAACTCTGGCTCAGTGCTTGTTGATGGTGTCACCACTGTCTTTTGGAATTCCTGCCTTCTCCGTCTGCAGGTTTTCCGAGACTTCCCAGGTGTGGTCTCCAACTCCTCATTGAAAATGGGCAGGGCTCCTAGAATTGCAACGGGCTCATTAGATTGCTTGGCCTGCATTCTGGTTACCACAGCGTTACACTTTCTGCTTTGTTCTGGCTCCAACAAATCAAAAAGAACTGGTAGGTCTCTTTCTAGAACAGCATCAAAAGGCAGATTATCAGCAACCCCAATGTTCAAAAGGAAAGTTTGACCTTCTACCTTAATTTACATGTCAGCTGTTGGATAAGGCTTCTCGTCTCCATGATCACAACAGATAGGGATGGTTTCACTGTCAATGTTGGGTGGTACAAACTTCCTGTATACCAGTGTCTGATCACTCCCAGAGTCGAGCAAGGCCCTAAGCGTGGTTCCATTAACTTCAATGGTTTGCATTTTAATAAAACAGTCATTTTTAATGTGAGGAAGTGATACAAAGCACATTTGTGTAATCTTAGCCGAGTTTTTCGGGTACATGGGTTAAGTATGGCCTTCAAGTCCACATAGATGACAAATTAGCTTTTTGCTAGAGGGTTTTGGTGGCCTGCTAGCTGGCTGGCCCTTCCACATGGGAGACTTACCTGCAATAGTTGCTGCCCCCTGTTGGAACTTTTGGGCTGGTTTGTGGCTGTCCTTTGTCATCCTCCATGCATTGTAGCTCCATGGTAGACCCTGTTTCCGTGCAGCCACAAAGACATCGGCCAGCTTGGCAGCCTCTGTTGCTGAATCTGGGTCATGCTCTTTGATCCATACCTGAAGCTCAGGGGACAACATTCTCAAGTATTGTACAAGGATGATCATTTCAATTACTTCTTGTGTAAGGTACTGTAAACGGGGTGGAATGTGGTAATTTCAAAAGAACAACAATTTGAATATAAATAGGGTTCGTTTAAATTATCGGGGTGAGAGCAGCGCTGACAGTAATCAAGAGACTTAAAACAATGATGTGCTGGTCCAAAACAGATTTATTTACGAGATAGGTTGTCCTTAAACAGCACCAAATTAAAACCCACTTAAAATAAATAAAACAATAAAATTGTCCTAAAATGTCTTTGCTAAAAGTGGGCTAAAACAGAGGAATAAAAGTCAGGTAAGGGATACAAAGGAGAGCTAAAAGTCCATCACTTAAACCTTAAGAGGCTAAAAAGTCACTCAGCTCCAACAAAATAAAACAGTGAGTAATTTGTCCCAATCTTCTGCGGCTGACCACGCCTGCTGCTTCCCTCGCAGGGTCTACTCAAGTCGCTCAGCACGTACACAGGCTGCAGGACGGGCACTGCCAAAACAAGAAAATACCGCCAGTATTGTGCCTTCCCACACACAATCACACAACCGCCGTACTTCTAAAACCAGAGTGTAACTACTGTCCCAAAGTGATACTGGCACCGCTGGCAGAGCTCCTCACTATGCCGCTGCATGAAGAGGCGCTGCTTGTCAACAGGCAAGGCAGGCAACTGCCCTAAACCAGTAGGGGGCCCCTGAGGTCTCACGAACTTAAGCCATAGCAGTGACCCAAAATGTGCAAATTTTGCAACAGTAAATAAAACCTCCCTAACCGCCCCCATCTGACAGGACACACTCTTTTTGCCCTGTATTATCACTGTGAAAACCAAAGTTTGTCAATTAAAGTCAACAAAGAAAAAAAGAGGAGGTATTATCAATCTATTGGAGAGTAAGCCATAAATCAAGAAGAAGAGGAGTAATCGTCAAGACACGGGCAGACATGATGGTGATGAACGTTGGTTGGTTGGAGGGCCCCCAATGGATTTTTGCCTAGGGCCCCATCAGACTCTAGAATTGCCACTGGCTGCGTGTATTCCACTTCGTAACACTCTCTTCTCTTCGGTGGAGGCTGGCTCTCCGGATCCTCATTGAGCAGAAAAACTGTCCATCAAATCAATAAATCCATAAAAATCACAACATGAATAAAACCAAAAATATAAACACATGCCTAAAAGACATGTGCAATACATTAGTCATAATCAAACACTTCTGCCTTGTGAAACTTGGATGCTTTTACCTTTTGGCTGGATCCATATCCCAAAGAGCACCTTGAGCCTCACATACAACTCTTTGGGGCTCTCATCAGGGTCGACGTCCAGGGAGCGGAATCTTTGACTGTAAGTCTCAGGGTTAATGTCATATTTATTTAGCAAGAATGGCAGACTTTACCCTTTCATAATTACTAGGAAGTGTTCAATGTCATCATTATAAGACAATATATTCAACCTGGGCTCATAGTGTGAGTGAAAAGGACCTGCAGAAGCCTCAGCTTGGGTGGAAGGATAGTGCATGGTAGTCAATGGAGCCTCCACATTTGATGGCTCAGAGTCTGAAAACTGAGGTACTGGAGTTGTTATGGCCTGAACTACTAACTGCAGAAGCTGAAACTGATGTTGAAGTGCTGTAAACCACTGTTCTTGCCTTGCAGTTAGCTCCTTATGCTTAGCCTCCCGGGCCTCTTTCTGACCCATGTGGGCCTGGAGAATGGACATCAGGTCTGACAGAGTTGGCTCCTTACCTTCACCCTCAGTGCTTCCTACAGTCCCAGAAGCCCCATTGTCTTCCTCTTCATTGCTGGCTTGCCTTTCCTGGGTATTCACTAGGCCAGTAGTCCCTCCTTTGTTCCTTCCACTTTTCCCACCATGATGCATTCGTCTTCTTTTCAGGGTTAACAGGGTAGAAAACAAAAACAAAAAATCAAAAAGTTGAAGAGAAAAAAAAAATCCTGCGTCTTTCACTGAATGATCCCACCACTGCCACCAATTATTATCAGTAAGGCATGAGACACAGGAGTTAGTTTGAAAAAAAAATGTGTATTTTTATTTTACCCAAAAATAGAAAACCAAGTTTACAAACCAAATTATAAGAACTAGGCCTATAAAAGAGGTCAACTTTGTAAGGATGGCCTAGTGACTTAGGCCCCAAAATGAGATAAAATTAAAAAATGCAGTCAAGGTGAATTAATTTACAGTGAAATAAAATCAAGTGCAGCAATATGTACAGTGCAGGTCTGGAGAAAAATGTAAAAATGAAAAATAATACTTGCAAGAAAAAAATAACAAAATGCAAAAAATGACAAACAAGAAGAGACTGAGCTCTAAACAATGCCTGTCTGGGCCCTTGCAGCTATGTACACTCTTTGATAAGTTGTTGAACTCTCTAGCACTGTGCCCCTCCAACCTCCAACTAACTAAGAAGCCCCCAAGCCTCCTCTTATATAGGAGTTGGAACCTACCAAAAGGGGTTGGAAATCAATTTACTCTCAGGTGAGTATTACCTGTTCTACAAACAACACATAATATCTGCAATAAGGCTAAAAGCATGTCAAAATACATTTCAGTTAAGTAAATACTTAAACATCCATTTAAATAACATTTTTAATCTCAACAACCTAAACACCCCTCCACTTCTACCAAACATGACTCCTTCCACTTGACACCCCCCCATATAAACCCAAGGCTGGGTTCAGCTCTGTTTGACACTTCCTGGTTGAGAAACAGGAGTATAGGTAAGGCTGTGGAGCAACAGGTGACTAACAAGATATATTTGATGTGTATGAATAAAATATTTTTATGTAAACATAGTCGATGCGTGTTTTCTTTTGCTTAAAAATACAATGTTTGAAGTCATTGGTCATGAGTTATTCTTAAGATTTATCAGAAGTCATTCACATAAAGTAGTCGTTGCTAGTCATGCTAAGCTAACATTAACACAGGCCTCCCAGCCGGCTTGATGTTACTACAAGAGTGTCTGTTTTAACATTAGCGTGTGTGTATTACTTTAGAGGGCACGGGTTGCCCCGTGACAAACTTAATATAGCTTTAAATCAACAAGATGAAAACTAAGGTATGAACTCAAAAAACAGACTTAACACAATGAGACAAAAGGGGAACTTATATAGTGGTTTGGCCAAACCAACTCCAACACAAGGGGTAGACAAAAAACGAACGCCAAATTAACTGCAAACAAGGAAAAACTATGGTGGCCCTGAAGGTCAACTGTCTAAATATTTCACCTGCTGCGAATATATTTCACAAACCGGAAAGGGTATGCCCATACTACTTGTTTGTGATTGGACTGAAGTCACGTCAGTACAAATGTGACTCTCTTCTGCTTTACTGTTTCCGGTGTGTCGTCTGGTGCTAGTTTCTTAGACTGGCTTCGGGTGTTGACTGTTGACAGGACAGTTTTAGTGTGGGAAGACAGGATGCCTTAAAATCAATTTTCCAAATAATTGGATACTTGTTGTGCAGCCAGAATTGTTTAGTGTACTCCAGTCCAGGACTTGGAGCAACTCGAGCATGTAGGACCCTAGTGCGAGTCACATGTTTGTACTGACGTGACTTCAGTCCAATCACAAACAAGTTGTATGGGCATACCCTTTCCGGTTTGTGAAATATATTTGCAGCAGGTGAAATATATTTCGCAGCAAGTGAAATATTTAGACAGTTGACCTTCAGGGCCACCGTAGTACGGTATTATTACCATAGACTGTAAATTAATACTTTACTGCCACTATATGGTCGCCAATTGTAATTACAAGTAAAACATAACCCTGCAGTTGTTAGAGTGAACCACTTGAATAATACGAAACATATCCTTGTTGTTATATTATTTGTTTTATTTTATCTTTGATACGTTTTTTGTTTGTTTAATTTCGAGTGGCGATGTTGTTTATTTGGTGCTCGGAGACTGGATGAAAAGGACATTGAATGCCCTCAGTTTACGACACTTCTTTTGATGTGACGGCAGGACAAGGAGGCGAGCCGTAAAGTGTGGTGTTTTGGACTGGAGGAGGTCATTAGAAAGTGAGGAGTAGATACGGGCCGGCTGGAAAGGCGCAGAGACCTTCAGTGTCAGTGTATCTCTAATGCCGGTGTAAGATCAATCCATTATTTAACAGCTCTGTGTTGTGTTTCAATCGCTGCGAAATGCTTCGTCTTATCCTGCGGCTGAGGCCGTCAGCCGGGCTCGCCTGTCCCCGTGCCCTCCCGGCGGGGCCTGCTACGCTTAGCTCCCGCACCGTTCCCGGAACCAGCCGACTGAGGAGACTTCACTGCGGAGCTGGGTCCCGGGCAGTGTTGTTGTCCACCGGCCTCAGGCACAGAGCGAACCTGCTGCGGTGTAACCAGGTGACAGGTGGCTGTCAGAGCACGCGCTTCTACAGCCTGCCGCCTCACCAGAAGGTAACGTTCCCTGACCGGTTGCTATAGCACCGACGGTAACGGTACAGCTAGCATGACCTCCCTAGCTAACATGAGATAGCAATGTGATGTACCAATCAACCCCTGCCACACCTTCAAAGGTTAAATTCAGCTTTAGCATGCGTCTCAAACTGTTGTGTATATCCTGAAAACAAGGGCAAAACAGGGCACAAAAGCATTCACTTTATGTCAACTTATGGACCAGTCTTTACACAGACACTACACTTTTATTTGATTGGAAGAAAGGTATTCTGAGTTGAAATCAATATGGTTACTGTAATATAAGTCTATCACATTAGTCATTCAATGTGTTTACAAACAATCTTAAGTATCTGTCTCTGTTATTAATGGGACACATGAGGTGAGGGAGTATCGGTACTATCTCCATCATAATTAGACCAATGTGTCTAAACTGTGGTCCCTGACTTCATGCACAGATCTGTTAAAAAAACAAACACTTTCATTTGTTTCAGATTGATCAGTTTAAATAAACTGGTCCCAAATCCAGATTTGTGTTGAAGTGTCAGTCTTTGTTACACCGACATGCATGTAACTGAACAGGTATGATGCTGCAATGTAATGATAAGGCATAGTAGCTAAACAAGTTGTCATTTTCCTCCATATTTCATATTTATCATGCCTCAGATGTTACATCTCTGAGATATAGGGCATTTCTACACAGCATAGACATTTAAAGCAGGTAATGAGTATGTTAATGCAGTTAATGTAGATATGCTGCCTAAACTGTCCCTCAGGTGGAATTTATGTTAATCTGCTATCAGATGTTCAATGACCTCCAAAAATATCTCAAAGATCACAGATGTGGTGAAATACAGCTGTATTTGGGTCATTTATTGAGCAAGGGAGTGAGGTGAGGATGTTGCACCAATTGCAGTTACAACACCTGACTCTTCCCTGTATTTGCAAAACCCCAAAATAAAGCCCCAATGACAACACTAAAAAGTTACTGTTATGATCTTAAATCCTAGATCTTTTAAAATAAACCTGGCTGGGTTATAACATTCCTCTCATTTGTGTTCTGTTTGTCAGGTGGAGCTTCCTGCTCTGTCACCCACCATGCAGACAGGAACGATCGCTCGCTGGGAGAAGAAGGAAGGAGACAAAATCGGCGAGGGAGAGCTTATAGCTGAAGTAAGAATCCTTGCTGGTGGGGCGCCATGTACGGAGGCCATAGTCCTCCAAGAGGGCAGTCCGGGTGCAAGTCCAACCTGTGGCTCCTTTCCCGAATGTCATTCTCCACTCTCTCTCTCCTGATTTCTGACTCTATCCACTATCCTATCTGAATAAAGGCAAAATATATTTAAAAAAAAGAAGCTTTGCTGGTGTACACATGACATTGTAGGGAAGCTTACACATTTTCAAATATTTCTATCTTCCGTAGGTAGAGACTGACAAGGCAACTGTAGGTTTTGAGATGATGGAGGAGTGCTATCTGGCAAAGATCCTGGTTCCAGAAGGGACCAGAGATGTCGGCATTGGATCAGTAATCTGCATCACAGTTGACAGGTAAGTGTTTGTACTTTGAGGGGTGTAAAATACAGACTGAAAAGCAAGGTGCCCTCACACTAGAAAAGTGTCTGATTCAAAGTTGTCTTAATAGGGTTCTCTGTTTTTTATCTGTCACATACTTCCTTCCTTAGTCAAGATGTGGTTGTGCTTTGTGTGAGTAAACTTTCTAATAGATGTGTTTAAATTTCCTCCTGCAGCCCTGATCTCATCGCAGCTTTCAAGGATGTCACGTTGGACTCACTTAAAACAGCAGGTGCGGGTCCCTCACCAACTGCCTCCGCTCCTCCTCCTGCTGCCGCTCCTGCTCCTCCTGCTGCTCCGGGCAGCTCTTACCCCACACACTTGAAGGTAGGCATGTTCTCACATAAACAAAATCAGGTGTGGAGAGTGGAGTTGTTTCTGAGTCGAGTGGTGTCAAGGATGTTTACAGTTACAGTGTCTTGCAGCCACGCCTGTGGTTTTATCAGGGTTGTTTAGTCTGATGGTCTGAATGTGTAGAGATTATTATGTGCCTACTGAATGTCGGAGTAGAGCAGCAGAATGAAGTTATTTGGTCGCATTCACATCTTTTCCCTTTGATGAAGAAGCCAATAAATCATTTGTCTCTGCAGCAGATCCTCTACATTTCTCTGAAGCAATACAAAGCCATGCATTATTCTCAAACATGGTCTTCATCTTCATTAAGTGAACTGATGATATCAAACTATTATATTTATGTTGTTGTCAAATTGGACAACCTACAAATATTTGCTTGAGATTTGAAACCAAAAACTTAAAACTTGAAGTAGTGTACATCTTGTTAGATTTTACATGGAATTACTGGAGAATGTAAAAGAAAGGCAAATATAGTAGGCACTAAACTATTATCTCTATAGAATGATTCAGAAAGGATGTTTGACATTCATGCAGTGATTCCCAAAGTGGGGACAGGACCCCTAGGGGGGCCTGGAGTCATGACATGCCCTGCAAATCACAAATTTGGAAGTTTCATTTCACAGTATCAATTTTAATCGCTTCCTCTGTCAAAGTGACTTGTTAGTTTTTTGCAGTTTGTTGTCATACACTGAAGTCGCTATTCTGGACTATCTGCAGCCAATGTTTGAGATAAAATGTAAAAATATAGGAAATGTTAGCAAAGAGCGTGACTGATGGTGTGTTTAGTGAAAAAATAAAATAAAGACTTTTTGGTGCTTGTATTTGAAAAAAGTCCATGTACTGTATTTGCAGTATTTTCTTCTTGAAAGTTCTTGTATTCTGGCTATATTAGAAACGTCTCCAGATGTCCGGCTCTCTAGATTGCTTTGTTGCCAAGAACAAGAACGCCACATAAATATGTTGTGTTTAGAAAATAAATGTGATAATTTAATCAGAGAGAGCATTGTCTGAGGCGCATGAGTAGATTTAATTTGTCAGAGGCTTCTCTCATAAAATGTCCTCTGCTGGAATTTGACCAAGGACAAGACAGCTACATTATTTAGGCTCATTAACTTGGAGCTTTAACAATGAATGTCACTTGTTTCCTTGGATGCTATGGAGATTAAATCCCCAGCCTTGACTTTGTTGAACATTTTTGTTTGTGATTTTTTTCTGTGTTACAGATCACACTTCCTGCTCTCTCTCCCACCATGACGATGGGGACAGTTCAGCGATGGGAGAAGAAGGTCGGAGAGAAGCTGAGTGAAGGAGATCTGCTGGCTGAGATTGAGACTGACAAGGCAACCATCGGTAAACCTCAATGTGATGTGCAACGAATGATTTGAAGGCATGCCAGGTAAAGCTAACTTTTCTCAAAATGTCCCTTTCATGCATTTGCTTGCAGGCTTTGAGGTGCAAGAGGAAGGGTATTTGGCCAAAATCATGGTGGCAGAGGGAACCCGGGATGTTCCACTAGGACAACCACTCTGCATCATTGTAGAGAAAGAAAGTGACATCGCTGCCTTCAAGGATTACGTGGAGACTGGAGTGGCAGAGGTTTCGATGCCGGCTCCGGCTCCAGCTCCAGCACCCACACCGGTGAGACACATGTGGTGCTTATTTTCAAGTATAAGTTAACCATTTACCCCACTCAGGCCACATGCAGATTTTAAACAACTTTTTCAAGCATGATGATAAAATCTGAGATTTGTTTGTCTGTGTTCCAGGCTGCAGCTCAAGCTGTTGCAGCACCCGCTCCTGCAGCTGCAGCTGCTGCCCCAGCAGCACCCAGGAAGGGTCGTATGTTTGCAAGTCCACTGGCCAAGAAACTTGCTGCTGAGAAAGGAATTGACCTAGCACAGGTCAGCGGTAAGTTACCAAAACACAGGTACACTGCCATCTTTAATGGTAAAATATTATGTAGGTTTGGTGACGTACTCAAACAGAGGTTTGGAAAATGAGTAACATTCCATTTGTTACATACTTTACATTGAGCTGTTTTTGTTTGTCCAGGCTCTGGTCCTGATGGACGCATTACTAGGAAAGATATTGACAGCTTTGTTCCACCGAAGGCTGCGCCTGTAAGTCAAAGATTACACTTATCTCTGTGTCAATAAGCAATGTGTAACCAATCAAAACTTCAGACTAGACATTTTGAACAGTATAAAAATGTAATGCTGAAAGTAATTATTATGGTATCTAGAATGTCTTTCTAAATACCAGCTTAAAAAGTGCAAGAATTAGCTTATTTTGTAGTTTTATGTTGCTAAGTTTATTTGAGGTTTGGACTGTTGATCAAAACCATAAGCTTTTTGAAATCAGTTTTTGTTGGACTTATAGAAGTATTTTATTGTTTTTTTCAAATGTATTTTGCGTCTAGATGTTGATACAATGATTTGATTTTAGACATAATATTTTTTACTTTAATTCTGAACATGCCAAACTGTCTGATGTCATACTGTATGTGCATGCAACAAAGTTGTGTTGTAATTCTTTCTGATGAAATAGAATAATTTGTGTTGGCAGGCGGTAGCTGCTGCTCCCGCTCCAGCCGCAGCTCCAGCTGCTCCTGCACCTGCCGCAGCTCATGCTGCCCCAGCCGGGACCTTCACAGACATCCCTATCAGCAACATCCGCAAGGTGAGAACAAACACCAGTGACTTCCTTTTGATGACCCATTGTGTTACATGAAGACTTCTCTCATGTTCCAACCCCTTCTTACAGTACCCAGGTGTAATTCCTGCCATGCTTGTTTTCTACACTATTTAATGCCGATGTATTGAAAGCTGTGAGGCAAACGTTGAGCGGTTTGCACAGTCTAGCTCTGTTATCTTTTCCTGTCATTTCACATTTTTCCCTGGAGATCATCACTCACAATTTTCATTACTGACTCTCCAAACTCAGCTCACATCTGTCTGAATGAATTCTGGATCAAAGCTGAAGTGTTTGTGTCCCTCCTGCAGGTCATCGCTCAGAGGTTGATGCAGTCCAAGCAAACTATCCCCCACTATTATCTGTCTGTAGATGTTAACATGGACCAAGTGCTCGAGCTTCGGAAAGAGCTCAATGCTGTGAGTGTTTATGTGTAGAACTTCACAACCTTAAGAAAGACAAGATATTGTTTGGATGATATGATTTCCTTTGTGATTTAAACCCCCTCCTCTCCTCTCTGCAGGAAGTGAAAGCCCAGAATATTAAGCTTAGTGTGAATGACTTCATCATCAAAGCTAGTGCTCTGGCCTGCCTCAAGGTTCCTGAGTGTAATTCCTCCTGGATGGACACAGTGATTCGCCAGTGAGTAAACACACTTTCAAAGGAGTGTACAAAGACATTTCAAAATGCTGTACAGCAAACTGGGAATATGTTGGTTTGTAAATGTACTTTTCCCCCAGATAAAGATTTGACCTTGTAAAGGATGCAAATTTGATTGTCCTCCAACTTCAACAACAGAATCTTGTCCTGTCTCTGTTTGCATTTTGTCTGAAATCAAATATCTTGGCATCTCACATTTTAATTCTTAATAATTATTACCTTTTTGTAAAATGTGAGTCTCTAAAAATGTAGCTGTTCTCTTTAACCAGCAGAAGGCACTAGATGCACAGAAATGTTCTTGTATGTTCTCAGTTTGGAAACAAAACTGTTGCCTTGGCTGCAGTTATTGACTTTGTTTTCAATTTTTTCCAGGAATCATGTGGTGGACTTGAGTGTAGCTGTGAGCACAGCGAGCGGCCTCATCACGCCCATAGTGTTTAATGCCCACACTAAAGGATTGGCTGCCATCAGCTCTGATGTTTCAACTCTTGCTGCTAAAGCCAGAGAAGGCAAACTGCAGCCACATGAGTTTCAGGTACAACACAGGATCGAATGTTGAGTTTACTAGTCCCGGTTTTAAAGCTATAGTAAGGTGTATTTAACAAATATGAACCAGAGAACTGAAACCGTCTCTTCATGGGGTTTTTTCCAACAGGGAGGTACGTTCACAATTTCTAATTTGGGGATGTTCGGCGTCAAGAACTTCTCAGCGATTATTAACCCTCCTCAGTCCTGTATCCTCGCCGTCGGAGGCTCAGAGAAGCGGCTGATGCCTGCTGATAATGAGAAAGGGTGAGCGTCATGATTACATTACTATAGAAGCTGAAAACGCTGCATTCTTTACAAGTAATCTGATGCACTCTTTTGGTTTTGCAGGTTTGATGTAGCCAGCATGATGGCTGTGACGCTGAGCTGTGACCACCGGGTGGTGGACGGTGCCGTCGGCGCTCAGTGGCTCGCAGAATTCCGCAAGTTCCTGGAGAAACCCGTCACCATGCTGTTGTGATTGGACTGTACTGCCGTAAAAAAAAAAACTGCAGCAACAGGCCGGAGCCTCTCATGGAAGTGATCTGATTGGTCTTAACCGATCAAGACCCTCCTGTGATTGGCCAGCCTATCACCAGGTCACTCCCAGTCACCCTTGTGGGAAAGAGGCAGACATCACTCCGCTTTACCTGTCTGTCTCTCCTGTCTGTCTCTCTCTCTCTCTCCTCTTGCTCTCTATCTCTCTCTCACTCATGTCTATTTATTGAGGGCCCTTCTCATGACAGACCAGAGTTAGAATAATTTATCCTAGATTAGAGACCGGCTTTATCTCACTTAAACAGTGATAAAGTTTTACAAAGGGAAATGTTACATGTCGAACCAGCGAGCAAATTTATCCCAAAACCTATGGGTTTGTGTGTGTGTGTGGGTTTTTTTGGGTCAAACTTTTATCATGAATGTTTGTGATGTGATAGACAGCAGGGAAAGCAGCTATCTGTGGGTTTAAGTCTTTGAGAAAAGGGTTGTTATTTTTAATTAGTGTGCCTGCAGGCAGTGAGAAGAGTAAAATGTAAGTTAACTTTAGGTGACACACAGAGTCCACGTCTACACACACACACACACACACACACAAACCTTTCCCTGTTTAAAGGCCACACACACATAAAGTGAAACATTTAGTGTGTTTTCTGTGGATTGATGCAACAGTGTGTATACTTCTCACTGTGGAAAGAACACAGTGCTGCATATGTATATATGGAGGTGTCAGTTGAAATAACCGAGCTCTGACGAGGCCTCGCCGTATAATTTAAAATCTGTACAGTCCAAAAACGACAACTAACGCTCCCTACGGGGGGGAACTGAACGGTTTTGCCAATTCTCTCTTCCATGATGTTTTATTTTCTAGTCTCAGAGTAAAACACTCACCCTTGAAATATTCTGTATTTCACAGCTGAAACGCACAAGACTGGTGCTGGATGTTATTTGTTGTTTGAATAAACTGGGAGAAGTAAACCTTGAGTCAACTTGGTTTTAGTTATTGAAGTTATATTGATTATTTTTAAGTTATTTTTTGGGCCTTTTTGCCTTTTATTGGATGGTACAGC
Source organism: Tautogolabrus adspersus (assembly GCA_020745685.1). Classification (NCBI taxonomy): domain Eukaryota; kingdom Metazoa; phylum Chordata; class Actinopteri; order Labriformes; family Labridae; genus Tautogolabrus; species Tautogolabrus adspersus. The sequence continues at coordinate 22,756,465 of CM036546.1, forward strand.
TGAAGAGAGACAGGAAATGTTGGGAGGAGGGAGAGGGGGAGGACATGCAGCAAAGGGCTGAGGTTTGGATTTGACCCACTGCCGATGCGACAAAGACTATAGCCTTTGTACATGGGGCACGTTACATAACCACTAAGCTATCGGCGGTCCAAAGTTTAATTATTTTAAGGGGAAATTGAAACAGAATTAGAAGGTGCACAAAAAAGATTCTAATTTGTAACACTGAGTCAAAGAAACTACTGACTCACTTTATTAATAAACACTACATAACTATTGAAAAGTAAAGATCCGTCTTTTCACTCAGCCTTCTTCTCCATGTCTTTTCTCATCAATCAGAGAAAATCAAATGTCACTGCTGATTCATGGAGGCCCCCCACACAATGAAAAAGTCAAAGCACCCTGAAGCCACCCTGAAACGAACATGGTCTTGCTTTGGTGTAGCGCTCCAAAATTGGGACAATGTGGATAAGCAAACCCATTCACATCAATAAAATACTGACATAATAAAGGTCAACTTTGAATACCTGTAAAGCCAACACTCTTAGCATACAAAGCTTTTTCTATTCCACTCTTGATATTTATTCTGACTCAAGGACATTTCAGTCATTGAGAAACTCTCTTATGTAAAAAAATGTCCTCGTGCTTCTCTATGAGGACCATTTAACCTGACAAATATGTTGAGTGACTATTTTCAGCCCCGTGGCTTCACTGTTGGCCAACATGTGACGCTGGGTTGTGACTGGTGAGGAGCACCAAACTGGAATTTATTTGCATTATCACTGGAGGACTTGGCTGACAGATGGGCTTCAGTGAGTCATGCATAACTAACACATTTTATGTAAATCCATCAAAAGGAGGAAATGATGACTTTTTGTTTAGCCCATAGGTCATAACTGGATGATATCTCTATCACCAGACGAGCTGCTGCAAGTTTCATAAACTAATCCTTGGACATTTACTCAGATTGGTGACAAACTTTCATCGTTGACTCCATGAGTCACTGTACAAAGCTAACCCTTTTTTTAAGGAGGGGGGCTTCACTGAGATGATTTGTACATCTACACCATCCAAACCCATCATACATCTAAAACAAAATGCCTTAGTTTGCTGTAGACTACAGTGACCACTATCCATGAACTCAATTGTAAAGTGCATGCTACATACAGTGACTACAGCTGTCAGATATAGTGGATTCAATTGGCTAATACTTTTCTCTAAAATACACATAAAAGGAAGAATAAAGTGGCAAGGAAGTAATAAACATCATATTATATAAATTATTTGTGTACCAACACAAAATGCGTGTGCCCTAAGTGACCAGCATACACAGTGGTGCTCTTTACTGCCGTAAGATGTCCAAAGTACTTCTCAAGAACACAACAACAGAACAGAAATGACACAAGGAATTTAGTTGTTTTTTTTTATTAAAAAGGGGGGGGGGGGTTCCCCTCTCAAAGAATACGTTCAGAGAAGCATCTATAATCTGCACTCTCCCTCGGTGAATTGCACTCACGAGAATTGCTGCTGCAGACTCACTCGGTCTGATTTGTGTTTTTAAACAGTTAAAACAACGTATAAGATAAACCCTGCTGTCTCTTTAATTGAACAAACAGACAGTGAGAGGTGAGAGTGAAAATAAATGAGGGTGGGGTTGTTTGGTGGCTCCGCTTGATAGATTAATCATGCATGCCTGGTTTTTTTTTGTCTGCAGCTCTTGCACTGGGAGAGACAGGGCTGCAGGTCTGTGTGTTTGCTCTCAGTGATGGGCTCTTCTGGGAGATGGATGCTGCTCACCCTGTGTGTGTGTTTCACCACTCTGGAGATTAGTGAGTATGTCTGTGTGCCGTCTTCAGCTTTGACACAAATTCAGTGAGACATGATGAGAAATGTGTTTAATTCTGTTCACACTGCTGAAACTTCGAGTGACTTTAGGAGAAATGCAATGTTACATTAATTGTTGCGTCTTGTTTATAAATCTTTCTATTGATTGGAGGAAAATAAAAGTGTATTTTTTAAATGTTTTCGCTCTGTTGTAAATGCATGGATGAAATATTTTTAAAATCCACAGTGGACCTGACGGTGTACTGAGAACTTTGTGACTGACAACGCTGTCCGCTTTATGTTCGACGTTCAGGATGCAGGTTTTTCCCCCTTGGAAACTAAACTTTGAGTGTCTGTTTTAAGTTTTTACGAGGATTTAAAACTTAGTTTAACATTATTGGAGGTTGTAAATTCAACCATATTTTAGAGGGACAAGCTTCACTGAAAGGTTTAATCCAAAATTAAAACCATTATTTATTAAGAACTAAATACAAATGCATTGTAAAAGCATATATTGCAGTTTTTCCCTAAAAGCCTGTGTTTGTCATACTAAATGTTTTATCTTAAAGACTCTCAAACTGTGACATTTTACAAACTGGTAATCTGCACAGAGACAATGTCATTTATTGACGGTATGTTTTCATCCCAGTGAAGTAGGCTGTTGTTCCACTCAGTCTGTGACCGCTTTGGCTTACACTCAAAGCTGTCAAGTGTAATTAACAACTAATATGCATACCGCATTCCCACACACACACACCACAAAAGGCCCGGGGATGACAGCGAGGATGCGGAGTGGAGGGAGGGGGAGTCATTATTTCAGTAATGAAGGAGGAGAGGGAGGAGTGCTGCAGTCTGCACGTCAACAGGGACAACAAGGGAAGTCAAAAACAGGATGAGACAAAAAGGAAAAGAAAACAAAGTCAAAAATCCTTTACTAAGGAAAAATGTTTGTGTGAAAAATAATGCTTGTAACATTTTTCTCTTTCCTTTTGATAATTTACAGTTGCACTCAGGGTAACCATGAGGGAGTCCAGTCTCAGTGTGGTTCAAGGGGATTTTGTCGTTCTGCCCTGCTCCTTCTTCACCTCCAGCCCCCTCTCCAGACTCAACGTCATCTGGACTCTGGCTCCCTTTTCCAGCCCAGATACCCCGATACAGGTCTGAATACACACACAAACACGACACACACCTCTGACAGAAACTCTTGTGTGGCTCCAAGCTGCATGCAGCCTTAAAATGTTTTTAATTTTATATCAGGTTTTTAATTACAAATGCCAGTGATGCATGAACTGAAACCCTTTAGCTGCAGCAAGATTAACAAATGTTTCCCAAACAAATGTTTGAGATTTTGTTTTTCATTAAAGTTGCATGACTTTTTGAAATCACTTTTCCAAACTGGAATGAAGCCAGCAACCACAGTAGATAATACCTTTTCAAAACATGATGTCAAAAATCACAAATTATTAATGGCTGCTCTTACTTCCAGGTGATAGTGTACGACCATGGACAGGTGATTGAAGACCCCTCCCTCATTGGCAGGGTGGGCTTTACAGGTATGACCAGTATTTCCTGTGGAAACACATTCTTTAAGGCATTTTTTAAGACTGAGTCAAGAGACTGGATTTAAAAAAAAAAAAGATCATTTCAGGTATCCCCTGGAGTGCAGACATTGTGCTGAATGACACGCGTGTATCAGATGCTGGGATTTATCGCTGCATGGTCAATAACCCACCAGAGACAGCAGATCCTGGCATCGGAGAGCTGGTGCTCAGTGTCCTGGGTGAGTTTGTGTTACACACTGACCGCACCTACCAGAAGCCGGGTTAATGGCAGTTTAATGAATCCACTCGACCACTTATTAACAATTTGGCATTGACATTAAAAAAACTTGTCTATGAGTAACTGATCCATGGCATTATTTTATTTAAGAAATGCATCTGATTATTTCGTAGCTCCACCCTCACTGCCTGTGTGTCAGTGGGACGGAGATATTGATGTGGGAGGAAGTGTCACGCTGTCCTGCTCGGTGGCCGAGGGTGTCCCCACTCCTGAGATCCACTGGGATAAACTCAGTCCAGAGGAAATCGCACTTCCTATCAACATGGAGGGTCAGTGACACACAAACACAAACATATTGATGCACAAATTAAACTACAAATCACTGATTTGATCCGACTTTGTAAGACAGCCCATCCACAAACAAATGAATGCACAGGGGCCTCTAATTAAGACCTGCCTTTATTTGTCAAAGCATGCAGCACCAGGCTACTGAAAGGGACTTGGCCTTACATCGAGGTGGGCTGTTATTTGAAATTCACGGTATTCAATTTTTCCCAAAATGAAGTAACATGTAGTAAGAGTCTCTTGTTAGTTAACTTTGAATTTGTTGAAAAAAAAGAAAGAAAGTCAAAGCTCCTCCAGACCGACACATTACATTAAAGCACTGTTTTCACAGCCTGACAAGTAAACACAATGAATATCAGAGGGCTGTTTTTGTTCAAGCTTGAGATCCGTAAAAGTCATCTTCTTTTTCATAACTTACAATCTTTAAATCAATGACTCTCTCTCTTTCATAGGGGATCTGTCAGGCTTTGTCCAAATTGTTAATGTGTCATCTCAGACGTCTGGCCTGTATCGCTGCTCTGCCAATAACCTCCTGGGAACAGAGAACTGCTACGTCAACCTGTCTGTCTACAGCAGTAAGTGCCTCTTCAACCATAATCCTCTCTGCCTCCTGAAACTGTACTGACTTCAACTCTCTTTCTGCAGCTCCGGACAGTCCCTCCGGCATGCTGCAGGGTGTACTGCTCACCTTGTCCATGAGCCTGCTGCTGCTTGCGCTGCTGGTGCTCATGTTGTGGCTCCACCGCACGGGGCAGGACGGGAGGAGGTTGAGGGAGCGGAAAGAAGAGGAGGAGGATGAGTGTTACAATGAGATACGGTACACTCCATCTCTGATGAAGCGTTCATTTGTTTGATTTTTTAACGTCCACAGGAAGAAAAAGACAACAAAGAATCTGTATTTCACATAAATGTTTTTTTTTTTACGTCCTGGCCAGAACTCCCTGCATTTCTATACAGCATTAAACATTTGAAAGAAATGCACAAGCTCCACTTTGTGTTTTATTCTATGTACGAGAAGGATCTACATATGGACATTTACTGTACTGCGTATGAATACGCTTCCCAACAGTTTCCTCAAACTTATGTAGGCCATTACACCTACATCATAAAACAAACACACTTAGACTTTGCCCAATTGTTAACCATCTGTTCAGAAATACACCAAAGGACAAGCCTCCTTTCTTCTCCTTAAGTTTCCTGCCCTTAAAGGATTTAAACACATTAGCCCTTTCATCAAACCTTATCCTCAAGTTTGAATTCATCAACTCAGAAAATCCACCAGAAACAGTCTCTGTTGATCTTTGTAAAAGCAGCTCACGGGTTAAAAGACGGGGGTAGACAGTGGAGCTCCCTGTGGTAGTTATTTAATTGCAAATGCTCCATAAAATACCTCTCTTCCAAACACTCTGAATGTGTTGGCTGTAAGCTCTGAATGCTGCAGCACACTGAGAACATCACGAAGAAGCTTGAAGCAGGTGAGCTGAAACACGAGGCTGCTGACCCACAGCATCAGCCTGACGTGCTGCAGAGAAGGAGCATATGCCTCTGTGAGAGTGAAGGCATCGCTGCTAGCAGAGGAGAAACAATCACTGATGCAAAACATACAGCTTGGTCAGCAGGCTTACTCCTTAACTGTGAAAATCATAATACATGTAATTCAAGTTTCTGCCAAGGATTGAAGCATTTTCCTTTAGAATGGTGGATAGAAGTCTGCATCAGTGGCAACATATTTAAGTTAATGACCACACAGTGAGCTAGTGCTTAACAAGGTTAACTGCTTGCTAAACAGCAAGTGCCCTTACTCTAATTCCCCAAGCATTTTGTTATCTTGAGAGCGTCTCTGAATCATCTGACTGTAGAGGGAAGAGGACAGAAGTGTTTCTGTGGAGTGATCATCATTTCAAAGGTTTCAACATGAGTACAAATCAGAGTCATGTCCAGACAGTAAGAGCACAAAGGAAGAGGAAATGAAGCCACTCACAGCTGTTCATTTGAAAACAAAGACACAAAAACCTTTAATTTAAATAGGAGAAAAAAAAAATCACATAAAAAAACTGTACAGAACATTAAACGACGACTTAAAGTTCTTAAATAAAGACCCCGCTCCCAAAAGAACTACAATAAAAAAAAAGAACCAAGTGGGATGGTGTATGATACATTTTGTGCAAAAGAAGTTTGAACTGATTCTTCCCAAACTGCACATTTAAAAGTGAAGGCTGCCCCTCTCCACTCAGCCCCCCCACGACGGTCCCTCCCCTAAACCTCAACATGGCGTCTTAAATGTAAAAGAACCCCAAAAATCCAATAATAATAAAATAGATTTATATTTTAAATATATATTTATATACCAAACATGCTGTACATAATATCAGAGATTAAGAAATCCCTTTTTATTGACACCCACGTCTGTCTGTGAACTTGTGCTTTCCTCACTCCCAGCAAAAATAAAACTAAATCAAAAAACAATATTTCTCCCTGTTGCTTTGGATAGAAGATGAATGAGGAGGAAAAGAAAAACAGAAAACAGCACTGATCAGAAAGTCTCTGTTTTTCCTGAGTTGAGTTGCTAGTTTGTTTTTAAAGAGGGAGGCTGACGCACTTTGAACCTGTCGTAGCTTCTTCACAGCCGAGACTGACAGAAATCTTAAGGCTGCGAATACGCTTTACAAAAGATAAGAGGCTTAAATTGTGTCCCTTGTTCAGATTTTGTCAGAAGCTGAATGTGTGTGTGAGGGGGACGGGGACAAAACGGCACTCAAATGATAGAGTGATAAAAAAAAACCAAAAACGTGGAGACATTTCAAACAGAGGCCTCTTTTGTAAGTGTCAGTGTGACCCAGTACTCAACACGCCTCAGTTTCATTTTTTTGTCCCTTAGGCCAAAAAGCTCCACAGGAGAAGTCAATTTCTCTCCCCGTTTTAAACCCTGAGAACACTGGCCTCCTTTTCAAGTTTCTTACAGGGGGAACACCACAAAACATTTGCAGAGATAACGAGCATACGAAGGAGGTTTCTTGTATCATGTTTAAAGCAAGAGGTCATGTCAGACTGGGCACGCTGGGACAAAGCACTGAAGGGGAAACATTTGAAGCCAAATTTCATCGGTCTTCCTACTTCTTCTTTGCTTGGCATGATCGACTTCAAACCTTTAAATCATTGTTTGAATTTGCCTTTCACAGTGGTGGGAAAAAAAAAAGAGTGCAAGAGTGGGAAAGAAACCAATGTCAAATGACTTCTCAGGAAATGCTTCCAGTTATTTTACACACTTTAAAAAAAATACCAGCCATTGGTGAGATGATACAAATGTGATGACACCAAACAAATTAAGAAGAGGGGAGGGGTGGGGAGTACAGTCGACAGAAGGCAGATTCCCAATTTAATACATCAGCATACAATATTGACAAACCCCATCAAAGATATCTGTAAGACAATATTAATCAAATAAATATTCCTCCTTTGCTTTCAGTATTTATTCAGCTTGTTTATTTCCAACTAAAACGCTGGATTAACTGTTGTAGAGACAGCAGTAGTCGTAGTGGGTTTATTAGTAGTAGCAGGAGATGCAGAAGCAGTAGTATAGAAACAGGAGGGAGAAAATAGAGCTCCCTGCACGAAGCCGCCCGGGTCCCTGCTATCGAGAAAGTCATGAAGTGAGTGTATCTGATCAGAGGGGGCCTTGTTGATCGGTAGTCCAAAGGAAACAAACTCAGTGCACCTTACACACTGAGGAACTCTTCAAGTAAAGTCAAAAAGAAAAAAAGAACATTCCACTCACCAAACAAAAAAAAAAGGCTTTAAGTCTCTTACCATCCCAGTTTGTTAGTTTGTGATCAACACAATTTTCTCAGGTTGGAATTATCCTCCACTCGACCTGGATCCGAGTGCAGCTGTTCCATCCAAAGTCATCACACCTCTCCAATTTTCTTGCCAGACTCAGGACTTGTGTCCCTATCTACATAGACTGTAAACTAGCGGTAAAAGCACCACATGTTGGCAGGGATGAAGGGGAGTTTGTCTTTTTGATTCCCTGAAACTTGTTCAAAGATAGACCTGTCGAGCGTTGATGTGGTCAGGCACCTCTGTAGGAAATAGGCCAGAGCACAAAGACGGTGATTTTGGTGTGAGGATTGTTTTTTTTCTTTTTCTTTCTTCTTGTCGAATATGTTTAATGTGCAGGGAAGAACAAGGTGACCCAGGGGCTCCTGAACTTGGTCAAGATGTTCAGTTAAATATTGTTTGAAACACAACTGAAGGTCCAGTGAGGGGGGTCTAATTGGGAAAAACAAAACAAGGCTTATCGTGGTTTCAACATATCTTTCACCTGCACATACAGCAACACAATGTTTTTTTTAATTGGTTATGCAAAGAAAAAAATTGCTGCAGATGGCAAGTGAGAGAAAGTCAGAGTCGATCCTCTTTTCTCCAGTATAGAAAAATAACAAATCCTCAAGTAAAATATCCCTTTTAATTGCACTGGCCTTTCTGGCCTGTCACTACTATTTCAACCTTGTGGTTGTCCATAAAAACACTGCGTGCCTTCATTAGAGAAAAAGGAGCATATCTTCAAGCCTATGAGTCGTGATGAAAGCTGACTTTGGCTGAAAGGATTTGACGATCTGATCTACATCAGCTCAGCATGCTGTCAGATATTTTACTCCTTTGGCTGAAAAGGAGAGGGATGATGTGTGTGACTGAATCTATCCAGTATTGCAGGGGCCATTAAAGGATTTATAAATCATGTTAAGGTCAGTGAAACAAGGGTTGATGGAATGAGTCCCAAAGGGCTGGAATAAGTCTGGGGTCTGGTCCAGATTCGACCGCAGTGTGCTTTCACTGCAGAGAATAACACTCGGTGTGTCCCGGTGCAGACTCAGCGCAGGTGCTCGAGTAAAGGCAGCTCTGTGGATTCCTCTCGGGGGGTAGGGGGATCCCTTGCATTCAGCAGGGTGGGGTCCAGCTTCTGTGTGGCTCCCAGAGGATCCTGTGTCAGACTGGCCTCTTGTAGGGGTGCCGGAGGAGCAGGCTGAGAGAGAAAAGACAAAAAATGTATCCAACATAATCAGCACTGCCATTGTTGACAGAAAACCCTTTTGAAAATTGTCAGCAGGTAAACACATTAAGGTTGACAGAGATAAACTTTCACTACCAACGAGTCTCTAAACAAACAGGCAGCCTCCTCACCTGTGTGCGTATGGTCTGTACTGGTCCTCCTTCTAGCTCTATTGCAGCTGGTCCATTAAAGCCCTTCCTGCTTGAAAAACTCCACTTGCCAAAATGGCTCTCATAGTGAAGTGTGCTGCCCTGGCCGAGGCTGAGGCCAGCCCGCTGGCCTGCTCTGTGCCCTGCGCTTTCCAGGAGGCTTGCTTGCAAGAAGCGCTCCGGGCCTGGCAAAGTCGGAGGAGCCAAGGAGCTGCTGAAGGAGAGCTGTGAGCTGGACAGCTGGTGGCCCAGGAGCCCCTGGATGGAGGATGTTCGCTGGAGGGATGAGAGCAGTCCTGCCTCCATCCTGCCCTCCGACTGGCTGAGCAGAGCTAAGGGGAGAGGCTGTGGATGGTGAGGCCAGCTCTGGGTTGGACCTAAAGGGTTGTCTGTACCTAATTGGGAAAAAATGTTTAGCCTGCTATTATTATTTGGCCTGTGATACAGCCATGGAAATGTACAGTCAAAGAGTGATCAAAGTAAAACAGAAAAAGACCCAATTACTGTATTATTCTAAACTTTAAGCTAATCTGCCTTTGACCTTAATAACAGTTTTTGATCTGAGTGTAGGGCAAGTCAAGACTGCTTTTTACAGGACAGCAGGCCTGCACTACTCAACTCAAAGGCATTTTTTTTAACAGAACCAGTGTTTTTAGCATCGTGTCTCCTGAAACCAAAACACAGGGATGAGATTGGCATTCAATTAAAAAGCAGGACCCCCCCCCGCCACACACTTCAATCATTTGAAAAAAACAACTCTAATACAGCAATATTTCAGCACAGCACATCATCTATAGCTGTAGACTGTCTACAAGTAGCCTATGTAAGTTAATTTGAAGGTTTATACAACATGACTGGAATTGCTGGTTTTGTCTTGGTGAATGGTAAACAAATATGCACTTAGGCTTCTGTCAGGCAGCCATGAAGTGCAGAACAGAGTTTTTTTCATTTGTATGAACAGAATCTTGATTTTGATTAATTGGGGGGAGGAGGTCATGAGAAAGCTTTAGTGGCAGACACAGCTTCCCTGGTAGCCATAGCAACCTGCTCACACCTGACTGCATACGAGAGAAAGAAAGAGAAAGACGCTGAGCTACTGACTGATCACTCCTAGCTGCATGTACAAAAAACCCCCCAGTAAGATAGCACTGAATCTGGCCACAGCCTTTTTTATGATGCCACGAAGACAAAGTGCAAATGTAACTTTAACACAACATCTGTACTGTTAGCTGGGGGCTAAGGCTTACAATATAACACACTTTAGTCTGAAGCTGACAGAAATTCTCCTTTTTTCACAAAACCATTTGAAACTACAGGCTGAGGGTACAGTGGTTTGTTTTGTTTCTCACCCATGGGGGGTTGGACAGTGGTGATGTGGGACTGGGGGAGGCTGGAGGCGGGTGTGCTCTGGGTGGTGTGAATGGCAGGGTTGGTGGAGATAGAGGTGGAGCCACCTCCACAGTCCGAGTCCTCAATGTTTCCTCCACTGTTACATCCAGCACCACAGCCCTTCTGTAACCTGCAGAGAGATAAGTAACAAAGTGGAGACGTTTAAAAAACCATCACTGTCCTCTGTATGCAGTCTTTCTCATAAAGTTTAGACCTCTTACCTGTCCCAGCTGCTGATGAGCCAGGTGTAAATGTTGTGTGGGCTGACAGGCCCTCCCCAAACAGACCGGAGCTGGTTGTGCCCCCCTGCATATGAGGTGGTGAGGGGGGACACATAGATGGGGTAGCCGATGGGCTGGTCACATGAGGAGTTGATCATGTTCCTCAATGCCTGTTTGGCATTTTGAATGCTGCCACGCTCAGGGTTACGGTTACGCAGGAAAACCAGCTCCTGCTGTTGCCCTGCCCAGAGCCCACGCACACACTCTCTGTTCACCTGTAGGGGGCAGCACAAAGACGGATTAACGCAATATAAACACCTTTACATCCAGTGTTTCACTCACAAAAGTTTACTGAAAGTTCAGGTCACACATATTAGAATAAACTGGTTCACGTTCTAAAATCCTGAACCATTCATAGACCCAAAGGTGAACTAGTTCAGGATCATTTATTTATTTTCAAGTTGTAGAAGCTTTATTCACTAAGTAAGTGTTACAGACAAACATTTCAGCATTTAGCATTGTGTGAAAACACGGCTAGACTCATCACAGAAAAAGCATGCCATGTAAGATGCATGCCAGGTGCTGCATATCAAACTTTGGCACACAGTGCTCGTTACCTCAGAACACAGTCGTTTACTGTCTCCAAAGTAAGTTACGCTTATATGCTCAAACATAAATCGCAAATGAACTCGTTCAGTTCACCAAAAAAAAAATCAACATGCTCATTCAGTGTATTCGGCTAAAACCCTGATTACATTGATCTGGTTTAGATTAGGAAAAGCATGCACACAAACTGAATTTTGTAAAAATATAAGAATAAATTACAAATAAACAACAACCATTAATCAAGCTGAAATCACAAGACCCAAAGAAATACAGGAAGAGCTGTGACCTTTATGACTCTGAAGCTGAGGAACCTCTTGTTGAGCATGATGATCTTGTACTCGTCACTGCCGTCATCCATGATGTGGCGGAGAGCCAACAGTGAAGGCATGTTAGCTAGAATAGCGCTGCGCCACACAGGGTCACCCTCATGAGATATCAACATCTTCTCCTCATTGGCAGTGATGGCATCATACAGAACCATAGGATCCTCGTACTCATCTGGAGATGTAAAGTGGTCCTGGAGGAAATGCAGATTACAGTGTTTGACTTTGTGCAGGGACTGGAACAGTTATTATTCTGACCTAAGAGCTTGTTTTTTTTTTTTTTTCACATTGTGAGAAGCAAAGCTACCTGATGCAATTTGAGGGACATCCGCACTCCTGGCGCCACAACTCGATTCAGCAGGTCCATATCTGCAAACACCCATTCATCCCTGGGAGATGTGATGCGAAAGTCTCCCTTGAAGAGAGCATGGAGGCCATAGAGGAATGGCTCCAGGCTTTAAACAGAAAACAAAAAAAATGAGTCTTGCATACAACTAGATCATGTATGTGCAGTGACAGGTAGCTATAGTTAACGAGAGTAGTAGTCCAGTAGTTGTCCCTTTCCGGAAAATGAACACTTGGACATACATCGCCACAACAAATCTAACTGTAAAGAAAGAAACAATGTTTGAGAAAAATTTGACATGTAATTTGATTTTATAGTTCAGTCCAAGTCTTCTCTGGTAACACGAAGGAGGCGGAGCTTATGACCTATACTGCAGCTAGTCAGTAGGGGGAGCTCCAAATGTTTTGGCTTCACTTTAGGGGAGCTCTCATGTCATTCATCTTTCTAAGCTCTGGTCAGGGCCGGTTGTTTACCTTGCAGACATGCTGTGGGAGGCTGTTCCCAGAGCTCTTCTTCCCAGGATACAAAGCCCGAAACACATGTTGACAAGCGGAGAATCTCTTTCACAAGCCACCGGCTGCAACAAAATTCAAAAGTCAGGATAAATACCATTTTTGCTCTACAGATACTTTTCAGATTGGACCAGGAGGAGGTTTTGAATTAGCTTCTTGTGACTTACAGGGGTGGTTCATATTTTTACAAGTGGCTTAAGTAATGATGTTGTGCATTTCCACTTTTCTGTTTCAAAAAGTTTCAATAATTTATTGACTGCTGGTTCAGTTCAGAAAAGTATCAGAAGATGGTTAGCTAGTACAAGGGGAAAAATGAGAGTCTGACCGTTTGACGCCTGCTGTTGCAGTACTGAATCCAGTCCAGGTAAATCATGCAGAATGAGGAGGGGGTAATGCCCGAGGCCCTGTGGTCGTAGTCTTCGTCAATATTTAGGTTGAAGGTGGGGTCACTGTCTACGTAGTTAGGCCCAAGACACGGCCGTAGAGCCTCTTGAATGGTTTCATTAGACAGCCACTCTTCCAGCTTAGAGGATCGACTCACGTAGTAGATGATGCTCTATTCAAGGGAATGAAAAAAACACAGATTTGAGTCTTGAGCTGAAAACATGATGAGGTCAATTCAGTCAAAAGGCATACTTTAAGAGGTTAAATACATTGAAGTCAGTGGCTTACCTTGACATAATAGGTGATGAGGATCTTACGAAGGTCAAATACTTGCAACATAGAGGCTGCATTGTTGTCGCTGATGCTGTAGCCCTCTAGTACGTACTTAGTGGCGGCCACCTCCCAGGCCAGCCAGCGCTGTCCGAAGGCAGCATTGAATGACAACATGTGTGGGAGGTGACCGGGCTCACAGCAGCAGCAGCCCTCGTCTTCCTCCACTCCCTCTGTGATGGCCTCTACCTCCCTCTGCTGACAGTAGGTACCTGCACAGATGAGAAACGACTGTTTTAAGCAAAAAGCCTCCCAGTGTTAAGTTGTAAGATTTTAGACTGTAAAACATAATGCAAAATGAACATATTACAATGTTTTTTTCAATATTTGACTGGATTTAAAGCAGGACTTTAAGAATAAACACTCTGTGTGTGTGTGTATAATTGAAAGTTTTTGTTTTAAGAGGATATAGATTTATTGTTTTAGACTTTAAAGTCCGTCTTTACTGGCGAGTGACAAGCTCTTTTTAGAGAGTGACGCACAACAGCTATCTTTTGAGCTTCTTGAACAACCTTAAAATAAACCTGGATAAAAATACACTGAGAACAGGCACAAAAGTAGTATTAAATAAAAACTCAACAAATATTGGTACTGGTATTGAAAAACTGTATAATTCATAAACACATTAGCCCCCATCATTTCACGTCGCTGACCTCTAAACTCCAGACCCCTTAGCTGGAAGGTGACCAGGCCGTTGCCAATCTCGATGATGTGCACCAGAGCGTTGAGGTAGTCCGAGGCGAGGATGAAGCAGTCGCCGGTGGTGTAGTTGCCCCAGCGGCCGAGCAGCAGGTCTCCGCAGAGGCTGTGCTGCAGAGAGCGCGTCAGGTGCTCGTAGAAAATGGAGTTCAGATTGTTGTCGTCCGCGCCTTCAAGAGTAGAAAAGCCAAACTCCATATTTATAGAGTGATCATAAAGAATAGTGTAGTAGTGACATTGAGAACATCAGGGGATATGTTAGAGCATACCTGGGTTGCGGTCCAACTGAGTGGCGAGTCTTGTGTTAGAATGATCGACACGCTTGGTGCTGTAAACACAACATATGGAATCAGACATGAATGTAAATACTGTTATATCACATTTACACAGACATTCTAACTTTTAAAAAAACATACTTGTAGTCTCGTTCCCAAAATTTCACAGGTCTTGTGTATGATGTGACGAACACAGCACTGCCTAGAACAGGATTTAGAGGGGTGGAGAAGATGGCTGAGAAGATGGCCTGAACAAAAAGCACAGCAGAGTCTGAAGTAACTCGAGTTAAGGATATCTCCTCGAAATCAAATGATCTGCTGATCAAATCAAAAAATCCCCTTAACATTCAGAGTCCTGGTGACTTCCTCTGGAAATGTACAACACAGGTATAAGAGGAGGGACAAAATAAGATAACAACACTTGAACAATATTACCATTTAGTACTAAAACCCTGCAACTGAAAGTATCTCAAAATAATCAGACTTAATCAGTAGCTCCGTCTGTTCTACTCTGGTATAAGCTTGCGTGGTAAGATTAAGTGGACAATACATTATCATGGACATGAAATGAATCAAACTAAAGGATACGGGGCACAGCAAAGGGTTGAGCGAAGGCGTGGAAGGCCGAGCCCCAGGTGATCTGCCAGGGGGCGATGTATGTTAACACAAAGCGCAGCTTGTAGAGCAGGTCCCACATCTGAGAATGAGGAGGACAAAAACAATACAAACATCAGATTTATGACGACATAGACACTTAACTGTTTGTACTAGAGACATTAACGACACTCCCTCTAAGGGCCTTTTCAAACCTACTTGTTAAATTGTTGCATAATTACCTCAAGTTTGACCTGTGTTTACAAGCGGACTAAAATGTGTGATGTGTGAGCAAAATGCTCTTTAATTGGTCAGAATTTCTTGTGGGTAAATCCGGGCAGTAAACAAAGACTAGTTGACTCCTGTCTGGCTGTGGCTGCTTCAAAGCCACTATCCAATTTCAAAATGGACAGACAACTACATGGAATGATGTTGGCTCTGGTCATTGGTTTTTACATTTTTTAACATTTAGCACTGTTAGCAAAAGATAGAGTTTGATAATGAGTCGCTCCTGCAGGTCAAAAATAAGGCACCTATTGAGACGGTTTAACGTACACCTTCTCCTCAACGATGACCTGCTCATCCACTGAAATTGTCTCCAAAGATCCGCCAGATATGCCTGTGTTATTCAGAGCTTCAGCAATGATAAATAGAGGTCGGTTCATTTTCTTAACACAAACAAGACCAACCCTTCAAACAGTCTTTGTACAGTTGTTTGGTCCGCACCAGGGTTCGATGGACAGCTTTCACACCAGTGCAAACTAACCACACTAATTTGGCAAATGGACTCGGGTAAGTTTTAACCAAACAAAACAGGTAAGGTGTGAAAACACCCCAAGCCTTGGAACTAGACACCACCACTCTATTCACCAATCAACCTACAGCTGCTGTGTAGGTCCCCTCCACAACCCTGTGACATCACTGCATTTATAATCAAACGTCAATGATGTTGAGCGTGTTCAGATGAAATGAAATGTAATAATTTCATGTTATTTGTTTTCAACTTTTGGAATGACAGGCTGTGTGTCCTTACCTTGCTGAAGAGAATGGACATGAAGTAGTAGTCGATCAGGAAGGTTTCTGAGAAGTGTGGATAGTCGAAGTGGAAGAAGAGCGTGGTGAAGCACAGCGTGACGTACTGGTGGGAGGGGGCGCAGAAAGATGAACGCAGCAGCTTCATGCCCGCTACTGAGATGAAAAGAGCCCGGCTGCTGGAGGGGTCAAGAAGAAGAGGAAATCAGTGACACAGATAGACATGAAGGGCTCAAACCACAGAGCAAGAAATACAGTGAGATCTTTAAACCCAGATGCAAGCTTCTGGCTGCCTGTGCTAAAGTTGAACAGAAAACACATCAACCTTTACATAGATTCATGTAAAGAATAACTAACATAGATATAGATTAAGAAGGATAACAGATGTATTACATGTATCCCTTAACACACATCCTTAAGGAAGCAACACACCATTTTTCTGCATGTCCATTAATTGAATGTTCTGGTCTAAAGCACATTTCATTGGGGAGCAGAGATGGAGAACTGCACAGAATCTAAATGTGAAAATGTTAGGAGATGATTCGAGTCAAAGCTTACTAGATGTCCAGCTCTTTATGGTACTGGCCCACACTCCGAGCTTCAGTCGTAAGGGAGTTCAGCACCACAGCCGGGTAGATGAAATATTTCTCCACACACTGCAGCCACGCGTACAGCTTCTCGAACCACATCAGCTGAGCAGCATCTGGAGAAAATAGAAAGCAAAGCCATCTCCCACACATGCACACTCGAAACTTTCACTTTTCCCTAAAGGTTTCTACGGCCATGAAATGAATCTAAATTCTGTTTTAAAAGATGTAAACACAGTGGGGTGGTATGGTGTGCTATTGTTTTACACTGACAAAGCAGTACACAATACTATAAATCTCAAAAGCACTTCAACTGTGCTATGTTAATGTTTTTTTATTAATTCCATGTAGCTTCTTCTTGAGTTGATTGTAAGGTGTTTTGTTGTTGTTATTTTGGGGGGCTTTTTTCCTTTATGAGACAGGACAGCTGAAGGTAGACAGGAAATGTTCGGAGGAGAGAGATGAGGATGACATTCAGCAAAGGGCCGAGGTCGGACCTGAACCCGCAGAAACTGCAATGAGGACTACAGCCTCCATACACGGGGCGTGCGATATAACCGCTAGCCTATCATGAGCCTCTTAAAAAGTAAGTTTTAAAAGCTCAGCCAGACACCCACCTCGGACCTCAAACTGGCTGTACTCTCTGGAGCGGAGCACAGGGTGAGCCAGGCAGAACCACGGCAGCTGTTTGCGGAGCTGAGGCAGCAGATAGTGTGTGATGAAGCCTACAACTCCAGCCAGGATGTACAAGACAAAGCTGAGAGCAGGCTGTGGATCAGG
This sequence comes from Tautogolabrus adspersus, assembly GCA_020745685.1. Taxonomy (NCBI): domain Eukaryota; kingdom Metazoa; phylum Chordata; class Actinopteri; order Labriformes; family Labridae; genus Tautogolabrus; species Tautogolabrus adspersus. The sequence continues at coordinate 22,773,687 of CM036546.1, forward strand.
GGAATAAAGAGAGAAATTAGCAAAATTATCGTCTGAGAAATGTGTTGTAGGAAAAGGATCATAAACCCTGCTCGGACTGACTTGAAGAGCGATGAAAACTGTGCTGGCACTGATGGCGAAGGTAATCACAGCCATAAGGGGACACATGACGAGATCTGAATGCAGGATTTCTTTCTACAAAGAGACGTGGAGAAGGCATAACATTTTAAAATTACTGACACCATGAAATTAAAAGTGAAACTGTTTGTGCAGGCGGGTGAGCACTGATCTTTACCACAGAGTTACGCAGTTTCTCAGGAAGAGGGTCCTTGATCTCCACAGGGGGTTCTTCTGGTGTTCGGTTCTCCAACTCTGGAAATAACTTAGACCGGACCAATGACCTGAAGGAAGAGGTATAAAAATATCCCAAAAAATAAAAATGAGAACAATGAAAAATCTGAGGTGTAACATCAAAGGCTGCACAGTGGGAGCAGCTTGTCAGCAGCTGAGCAGCATCAGTCTTCCATCACTGTCTAAACAGGGTGTGTTCAGGCTCTCTTCTGTGCGTGGGTCACTTGTGTTTTGGCAGCACTCAGCGCCAATTACATAATTCTTCCTTCCTTTTAGATGATAAAATTAAGAAAATAGACTTTACACCTAAAATGATGTTTTAGGCTGCAGCTGAAATCCAGTAGACAGCTGCAACAATTAAACAGAGACCCGGGTGGCACAATCAGAGTGTGTTTAATATCTGGGACAAATAGTCATGCAGTGGAGAAGTGCTCATATTTAACTGAAACCATTTAAAAAAGTTTCACACAGGATTCCGTTATCACAACAGGTGAGCCTGGTGTCAGGAGGCTTGGTGTAAACATGGCATCGCACCTCAATCTTTGCAACAAAGGAGGAACATGACAGCGGACATCTATCACTCTCTGATCCCCTATAGAGCAAACAGACGCTACTTGCCACACTTGAGCGATTGGTAGAGAGCAAGGGGAGAGTGACAAATGTAATCTATGTGAGGGAAACTGTCAGATTTAAGTCTTGTGGGTTAACATTTCAGGTGAGAATATGTGCACAAATTTGAGTCTAAATTTCCTTTTGACTACATGTTTGTACGTCTTTGTTCTTCAGGTGTGCAGTTTGAGTCAACAAATCAGAGGTAACTGTTAATCTATCATACGTGAGATAAAGTGTCCAATCAAATTATAAGGCTCATGTTGACTATGGTAGAACCAAATACTGACCAAAGGATGGTGGGATCACTGCTTTGGCGGCTGAGGTGGTAGGATAAAGCCAGGAGGAGGCCACAAAACACAGAGAATAGTACTGGCACATGGGCATCCCCCCACGGTGCCTAATGGAAAACAAAATACCACATTAAGGACGGCCATAACCAATGAATCTGAATCACAATCTATACACTGTAACACAACACCAAACACTTAAATTATCACACGTTGTTATTGTTTGACTGACATTGATAGCACCAAGGCAAAATCCATACAGCAGAGCAGCCACCAACACGCTGCGTAAGAGGCTGAACAGAGACGAGAGCGGGCTGGTAGTGGCTGAGGGGGGAAAAAAACAGAGAGATCAGTCAGTCTTTAGACGCTCCAACACTTTCTCCCTTATTTCCTCACAAGATATGACATCAGCATGCTGTCTGTACGAACATGTTCTTACCAGTTCCACCAAAAACATGCATGTCGATCTGCTCCAGCAGACACATCACAAAAGTGTTGACCTGAGGTAGCAACCCAAACAGGAAAATGACGGGGAAACACAAGGCAAACACTGTCGGACAAAAGAGAGAAACATGTCAGGCACACACACTAAACAAAATAATGCTGATGTTCGGAGTCACGCATGAAAACTTACCAACGAGCATATCCCTGACACAGAGCAGGAACTGTGCAGAGAAGAAGGTGACACCGTAGAGGGAGAAGGGCTGCAGGCTGCCAGAGCGCCCTGATAGGTCAAAGATCCAGATCATCACACAGCACAAGCAGAAGTAGACTGGCCGACTGTACACGATGATCCAGTTATGGCCCTGTTCAGTAAAAAAAAAGGAAAAGATGAGGCATAATTACAGTAGAGCTATCAGGTGAAATGTGTTCTTCTGTTTGTGCTAAATGTTGTTTTGCATATTAAAATGGGGAAACCAGTACTCACGTGCATGGGAGAAGCTGCATCTGGTTGTACACTCTAAAACAAAGAGGCAGAAAACTTTTAGCATAAGAAAACAGGAAACACTGAAAGGAGTTTAGACTGGGAATACTTACAGATACTTAATGCTGATGAAGTTCTCTATATTCTACACATTGTTAAATAAAAAAATAATTGCTAGATGAAATAGATATATACAACTTTTAAATCAGGGCACAAACTGTGCAAATGGAGCATGACTTTATGTTAATACACTTCCATCCCATTGTATCTCATCTCTAAAAAACTTAAACTTCATCTTGTTTTAGAGTTTGACAGAATGATCTCTGAAGCTTGACGTAAAGTTCAAGGAGAGAACACAACATCTAAATTAAAGCCCAAATAATCAACAATCTGGCTGGGGAGTATATGGACAGATTTCTGGCATGTAAAAATGTAAGGCTTATCTTGCATTTAATATTTCCTCATGGCTGCTGAGGCGCTGCAAATAATAATGTGAAATAATGTAGGAGTCTTGACAGAGGCCGTAGTGTGATACAATACTAAACTTCATGGTAAAAAAGCCAACTTCCATTCAAATCAAATTATCAAAACAGTGCCTTTTTTGTCAACATCTTTTAGGATGCAGCTATTTATGTTAGAATTAAAATGTTAATATGCAATACTAAGACAAAAACAAATACATGTATCAATAATAAAAAGACTCATTCACTCATTTTGGTTGTAAAAACCAGAGGAAAAGTACCTTCAGTAAAGAGTACTGGCAGCTAGCAATGACCAGGCAGAACTGGAAGACCCAGATGTCCCTGAAGAAGCCCTGGAGCAGCAGCAGGAACCCCAGGAAGGCCACCAGACTGGCCAGCACCACAGCAAACACGTTCTCTCCCACACGCCGATTCCTGGCAACAGAAAGCAGAGAAATTGATATCTGGACAACTTGAAAATCATGTTTGAACTTAACTGTGTCAATATGCTCTATACAAATGTCCCATTGTTGGATAAAGATAATTAACATGATGATACCTTCTGAACATGTCAAATGTTGAGGTCTGACCTTTCAGCACTATGACACAGAGATTAAATGTAAATCTGTAGAAGTAGAAGTCCATTTCAGTCTGCATGAACTATTTCTTCTCTTTATAATAATAAGGAAAAAAATACTGGGAGTTGTATTCAATTACACACAGTACATTAAGGGAATAAAAACTAATACAAAAATACAGAAACTATTAAATGATATGCTGACGGACAAAGATGTAGGCAGAAGCTTATTCTACTGACTCTTTTGAAAAAAGAAATGCTGACAGGCAACCCTCTAACTACTGCGTCTAAAGGATATCAAAACTTCACAGAGTTTTAAACATTATATACAAAACAAAGCAAACACTTTAATAAAATGAGAATTAAATGTTTTTTTAAATGAACAAGTAAGAAGCACAAGAAAACAACACAAGAATCTCAATCTTTCTCAGATTTCTAAATTTAAGTGACGGATTTTCTTCTGTAACTTGAAGTAAGGATGCTCTACACTGCCTGCACTCAGTTATCTTTTTCTCTGAAGGCTGTCAATAAACGGATCATAACCTCTTCAGCATCAACGATCAGCGGCCTCTTCACAGAGGCGCTGTGGTTTCAACTGTTCTGGAGAAACAATAATGGTTTTGCATGATTTTACAACTGACTGCTTCAGGTTCAGACCAGACTTTGTGCACCTTTTTCACACAGCATTACTTTCTCTGCTTGCATTTTTAAATATTTATTCAAACTATCAGGAGGCCGTTCACCGATTTGCTCACTGTTTGCAGTTAACTTTCGTGTCTAGTACTTTTTTGTAGAGTTTACTATTGCTTCACTTTCTAAAAATAGTAGAAAGATTTGGTCAACACATATTAATAATTAACAAAACTCTCTGCCTGGAATTTCTTTTTTCCAGGGCAAACATTTTTTTTAAAAGAAGAAAGTAAACAAAGGGATAAAAGGGATTAAACAATGCTTTAAAAGCACTGACATACATAATTTATTACATATTGGTCAATGATATCAGGGACAACCAAGTAAAAAGTGCTTTATTTGTTTCCCAGAAAAAGAAACAAAGCAGAGTATTATTTCTCTCTGTCTGATTCCAGCAGTCTGGCCTACCTGTCCAGTAAGGCCAGAAGAGCCAATCGATCGTATCGAACCCTGAGCCACTTCCCCGGGAGCACCCAAAAGCGATAGTACTGTTTGGGTTTGGCTTTCTCCTCGATCATCAGAGTGTTTTCCTGGGACTCTTGTAGAGACTCGTGATCCAGATCAAACTAGAAACAAAGTGATAAATCAAGAAAGGGAAACAACAAGGTCAGTCTGAGGTAGAGAGTATCCTGACTCTTTTACATAATCTGCCACATCAAAAATCTAAAAATCCTAACCTCAGGCATTTCCAGAGGCACCCTGCGCACCTGCATGCCCTGTAAAACTACAGGTCTGGGCTGGAGCAAGGACAGGACTGGAGCCCCTTCTTGGACCTCGGTGGAGGTGAAGCTGGAGGACTGGGATTGTCTCTCCCTTTCCCTGCAAGTAAAGATGTCATGGTATTAAGTTAGAACTTTTTGTAATTGCTTTATTGCATCAAATTAAATTGTATGGTCTTCATGAAAAGGCAACCTTGTAAAAAAACTTCTTTACTTACTGAACTGGATCCTCATAGCCCCCTCCAGCAGGTCCGAATGTGTAGGACCTCTTCACTCCTGTGACACAACACAAAGAAAACTCAAAGCATAAGAGTTATTTACTAGATACATTTGAAGAAATAACAAATTAATGGAGGTTTCCCCCCCATTTAAAAAAGTAATTGTTTAGCTTTAAAATCAACAAAAAACAGAACAACCTAGAATCAACCAGACCGACTGCACTGAGCTGAGAGGAGAAAAAGTCAGGCACATAACCAATGCATGCTAGCCTTTATTAAAGGATGCTAAGCTAGGCCTCTCCGGGTGGTTGCTTTGTTTTAAAAGGTCAGAAATGAGAGTGGCATCCACCTTATATTAACTGTCAACATTCAAAAAAATTGAAAAAATGTAAGTTTAACGCTACCAACTCACCACTCTCGTCATAGAAATAGTGCACGGCCCCCTCGGTTGTGTCGTCAAAGGTGGAGGCCTCGTGGATGCCGCTGCGGGGCAGTAGGAGTGAGGAGGCGAACTGGAAGGCTGAGGGAAGTGTGCGGGTCCGTGAATGAGAGGAGGTCCTCGCTCGCTGGAGGTCCTGAAGGCTACAGGAGCAAAACCACAAAATGTTTCAAATGACTCTGTTGAGCATTAGCTTAAAAATGTTATTTTGGTAGAGTTAAGCCTAAACTCCAGTAATCCTGTTGAAGCTGGTATGTTCCCTGAGAGCTAATTTTATGTAATTAATGTTTTATGGTCATTCTCCAAAACTTGCTGTGAATATTCGTTTAATATTGCCAACCTTGAAATGTTTCCTCTCAATACAGTACCAACAGTAGGCATTTTAATTAAAGGTTTATTATTCCTGCAAACACTAAACTGAAGCTTTGTAGACTTGGGGCAGATGAAGTCTCAATTGAGGCAGGGTATCAGCTAAACCCCTGCTGAGTTGACTAACCTGGGAGGGGATCCCATGGTGGACGGGGGCGGTGTAGGGTTGCTCCCAGCATTGTGTCTCCTGCGGATGGCCTGGGTCCTCTTCACACTGCTGACTGAGTCATGCTTGCCCCCATCCTCTGCAGCCATGGCTAGAGAAGGGTTATCAGTTACATCAGTGCAGTGGGTTACATTACAGTATCAGTGTACCACATACAAGGCACAATTAGTGTCACATATGTCCACCAAAATCTACCTTAGCTTATAACTAGACCTTTAAATATCCTTAAGTATTAACAGGTGAGGCATTGTGCAATATTATGTCCAAAACTAATTACCGTACTCTATTTAGTCAGGCAGAACCCTAAAGTGGCAAATGTTGATGAGAATTGAGTTTAAAGATGGAGGAATATTGTGTCAACTGTATCTTAAAAAAAAGAAAAAGAGAGGTTACCTTAATTAAGCAGATGTTAAAGTAAATAAGACAAAGAGCAGCACAATTCTGGTAAAGAGTCATTTGATTTGTTGTAATATTAGTGTACTAATGGACTGAGGGACAGCTACGGTTTAAATCCAGCACTGACTACCATAGGATAGCAAAAATAGTGAATTTGTAGATGCTCCTAGAAATGCAATCATTGGCTGTAAATGGATTCTAAGTTGTTTCTTCAACTATACTTTGTTGTCTTCGTAAGGGAACAATGCCTCACCAGGACATCTTCCTTAGAAACTTGACTGACAGACATTAGATTAATACGAGCTGACAGCGTATTGACTTCTGTGAAGTGTTGGACAGTGCAGATTGTGAAACGTGGACATTTAGTTTTTTTTAAATGTTACGCTTACTTAAAGCGAAGTGATACAGAAACAGTGTGTCCAAGCATTTTTACTCAAAGACATAAAAATGAAAGCGACATAAACACTCAGTGATTGGACAAACCGAGCTAGAACTAATGCAAATCTCCTGTTTGACATGTTGCAGCTTCTAAAGGACACAAGTAACTTTAAACAGCACTATTGTAAGTGGTTGAGTAAGGGCACCAGGATGTACAAAATCATGGGGATCAATCAAGGGGAGGTAGAGGACACAATGAGACTGTAGTGTGATTTTCATCTCTCTCATTAAATTAGTTCTTTGAACATGTTTTTTTTATAAAAAGCTTTCTACCCATTGCCAGTTTTCAACACCCTGAGTCTACCAAAGACAGCAAACCCCACATGGTTTTCCCCATTCTGTTGTTTTTTTGTTACACAGTGAGGGATTAGAAGGTAGAGCCAGTAGCTTTTTCTGAAAAAACAAAATACAGACTTGTACAAAAGTACTGCCACTCAATCATCAGGGAGCTGATGTGTTTCCCAGGGCCAATCACAATTCGCAGGTGTATACAATACAGCGATTGGACGCGATTCAAAACGGCTAATATGACGGACGTGGCTGAGCGGCAAAGAAGAGAAAATATAATCAGGACAAAGCACATTCCAAAACGAGGGTGAACCTTGGGTTGCTTTTACCTGCTGACGCAGAGTTGGTCTGCTTTTTGTTGGACAGGCAGGTGTCAAACAACGCTGGTTAGCTTGTGCTAGCTTGCAGTGTAGGTACAAGCAATGAATGTTCCCTCCTGCAGTGAGTGTGCACTTCTGGGAGCTATGAGTGCATCGGGAGGGCCCCAGTTTGAATGTTGTGTTAACAAGCTGCAAAGGGCAATGCTACTGACTCCACCTTTAATGTGGCCTAATAAAAATATGCCCAAGAAGTCAGTAAGTAGCAGATCCTTTTACTCATCTGAAAATCTGCTTCTGATTCATGTCATTTGTAAACTACAAGGATGAGTCATACATCTGGAAACTAGCTCGGATTTAAGGTCAGTCAATGATATGTTTACTTTCACTTTCATGACTCATATTAGCCTTAAAATGATGTGATTATAAATCACACTCTGTCAAACAACTACATTTGCCGAGAGTCAAACACTGTGCTAGGCAGCAAATATGATTACAATAAGATCATACTGTTTGTACATTCAATGAGCATTATCCTTCTTCAGCTTCAGACACTTGGTGTTACATTTCAAAGAGAACATTTTGCTGTTGGAAGGTTGAATACAAAGTAATTAAATCAATGTCAGCCTAAACTCTCCTTTTGTACACCTTTAAATCTGGCTTCATATTTAGGACTTCCAAGACTTTTCTTAATTAGTTGGAAGAACACTCATAACAAACATTGCTCCATCCCAGGAGGGTTATCCTTTACTTGCATCAAAAAAACTAAGAGTTAATTGCATAATTATAAACATTCTAGACAAGACTCACCTCCACCCACAGCTCCCTCTTCCACCAGCTCCTCTGTCCTCCAGCCCATCTGGTTTCCAGTCCAAGAGCCTCCAAGAGAATCCAGCCGATGATGATGATGATGAGTGCCAGGGAAGCCGTCAGTGTGGATAGTGCGAGATTCCAGATCGGACTTAGAGATGGTGAGAGTGCGAGGTGCAGGGGTGGAGGTGGAGGGCATTGTAAGCAGAGTAGAGGGCAAAACCGCTGTGGTACTCTGGCCTCCACCAGCCCCGTCCATACTGAGCACTCTAGCATGAGTCTTAGCACTCGCCGTGCTTGAGGAGCGCTGAGCAGCACGAGAATGTGAGGGGCCAGTAGGTTCAGGTAAATCCCCTTCTCTCGGAGTAGGCAATTGAGCAGCAGCAGGGAGTGGGGATGTAATGCCAGTGTTAGCGAGGTCAGGGGAGTAGCAGGAGGTAGAGGAACTCGAGTCGTCGTCATCATCATCATCATCGTCGTCTGAGCTGTATCGCCTCTGAGATCCCAGACTGGAACCAGCGCTCATGTCACTGCCATCGTCCTCGTCACTGGAATCTTCAAACAAACTTTCACTGTAAGCCTTTGCTCCCAGTCGGTTTCTCACTGGGATGTAATCTCTGTGTTGTCTGTGATTGTGATGACGCCTGTAAGATCCACAGTCAAAACTACTACTCCCTGCTCCAGCTCGCCTTCTTGGAGCTTTCCTTCGGCCTGGCCTGTGCCCCACACTACTGCCGCTGGCCCGCAGCAGCTTTAAGTCTTTGGGGCGCACAACCTGCTGGGCTTGAAGAGCAGATTGGTCAGGCAGCAAAAAGGGGGTAGAGGATATAGGCAAAGCAGGCTCAGAGCACACCAGACCCAGGGCCAGCCCTGAGGGCACTGAATTGGCTTGCCTAGGTGGGGGTAGAGGAGGAACTTGTACATTTCTGTCTAAATCACAAACCTCTGAGTGACCACTACTTGAAGGGGAAGAGTTCTGGAGTGGAGGGTGCTGTGCAATATCACAAAGTAGAGGGGGCAAGTCCTCTCCTTCAACAAGCGTCCTGTCTAGCCCCTGGCTGTGGGAGAAATCTTTGGAAGGGGATCTAAGTAGCACACTGTCCGACAGGTTGTCAGTATCACTGCCACCCTGTCCTGCCGGATCCTCTGTGGGTCTGGGGATGCTGGAGCCTATCGTTGGTGCTGAGCCAGAAGCCTGTGTGTCTGCAGGCCGTGGCTGGCTGAATGAAGAACTTTCCAGCTGAGTGGAATCAGTTTTTTCACTGCGGTAACTGCTAACAGTACTTAGTGTCTCACGGTCTGTGGTGGCTCCACCTGCACTGAAACAGCTGTCTGTTGATCCAGCAGCTAGCGCTACCCCACTGCGGCTGCCTGGGTGCTCAGTCCCTGGGGCAAACGCCACAGGATCAAGGCCCAAACCCAGGAGATTTTCACTCAGCTCCTCACTTAAGCTGCTCTTTATAAGGGGGCTGAGGGGAGTATCTCCCAAACTCTCAGATTCAGCAGAGGGGCCAAGGGGAGAATAAGCCCCCAACCCATTGTCCTCGGGACTCTGTTGAGAGAGTTGTTCTGGTAACTCCTCCACTTCCTGCAACTGTTCTCTCTCACCTCCATCTTCTTGACTGGAAGGTGAAGGGGGGATAGACATGCAGCCTCCAGGTTCTCCAAACCCAGCTGACACTCCAGACATGAGAGCAGGGAAGTCCCCTCCCAGAGCAGCAGCGATGCAGGACTGGACCACACCAGGAGCCCCTTTACAGTCAGAAAGATCAAAATCAGATTGAGATGCACTTTGGAATACAGAGGAAAAACACAGATGTTACTTATTGTTTTCTTAAAATTGTGGATGCATGCACTACCATTGAATCTAATGGAGAGAATTTAGAGCCATGTCTACAATGGAATTCTATTCAATTAAGAAACTGTACTTGTTCCCAGGGGGCAAATCAAGGCTACAAAACAACAAAACAGGAACAGACAGTGTGAAGTAGACTCAAAATATGTATTACAAAATGAAGGAAGTAAACTTTAGATATAAGTGGACAGTGACTGGACTAACAGCAGGAAACAAATATGTAAAAAGCTGTATAAAAGCACAGCTCTGTACATACAAGCTTGTGAGTGTTTTCATTCAGGAAGACCGGTTCATTGTGTGTATTGTTTATTGAAAAGTAGACTTACTTATGGTGTCCTGGGAACTCTGGCGTAGGATATCACGGTGAGCTGACGTGACTATCACATTATTGCTGCCTTGTTCCCGCATTAGTTCTCTGATATCTAAGGTTAAAGTAAAAAAAGCAGCGGTGGATATTCAGAATAGGCAAAACTGCCAGTGGTCTGTGGCATACAGATGATTGTGTTAGGACAGTGTAGGAAAAGACTTAAGATTATGAAATGCATACCACTTTTAAAATTAAAAACTGAATCCTCCAGCTGAGGTAAGAACTCCTGAAAAGAAAAATCACAATGAATTAAAAGTGCTGTATGAACAATATAATTAATTATAATGATATATTATAATATATAACATGACAACATTGGGATCTAATAAAAAACTGTAACCAGCAGTCTGGATCAAGGACTTAAAAAAAATGTTGTTAATCATTGTCTTAGCTACACTCATGTTCAGGCACACTCTTGTTAAAATGTACACATTTTCCCTCAAGTCAAAGTGAAGGTGGAGGAGTAACCGTGAGGACTGTATACCACTGGAAAACAAGGAAATCCTCACCGAAACCTGGTTCAACCCAAACAGAGAGTGCTGAGAGCTACAGCGTACTGGGGGTGTTGAATTCACTTTCCGAAACACAGTCATCTCCACTCCCACATGACTATCCCTGTGGGGGAAAAAAAAATTAAAGCATTAACATCACTGGGATTTCTAATCTTTCTACTAAATCAGCCAGAAAATATTTCTTACCTGTGATGGTTCCCATCATGGGCACCTGAACCTTCATCTCCATCTTCCATCCTAGTGGCTTCCGCTGTGAGTGAGGCTTGCTTCTTCTCCACGGTCTCCCCCAGGTCAAACATAGCATGAAGCCGGTAGTTTACCACCTTGATGGCTGTGAAGAACACAGCCACCACAGCCGAGTACACCCCTGCTACCACCAAGCTAGGAGGAAGAGCCTGAGAAGACAATGAAAGAAACTGAGTATGGCTGGAACTACACACGGTGCTTTGTTCCTATTATTACAATAGCACATTTCCCTTGTTCCTTCCAAATTAAGAAGCTTTTGGAGAACAGTTCTCTAAAATAATGTCGTAAAAAAGGAAAGGTTATTTAACTGTATTCATTACAAAAATATATTATAATGACTGTGCCATCCTTTTGGCCTCTGCAGAGCAGTGAAAAACAATGGATTGCACATGGAACTAAAAATGTTAAGCTTTTTTTAAAGACAAAAACCAGAGCTTTCCTATAGGGTACAAAAATAATTTGGAACTGAGCTACAATACAAATGTGAGCGTACCCCCACACTTTCAGTTTTAAATGCACAAGTTCAAGATTTTGCAAGTTTCCTGCTCCTACAATCACATACCACACTTGTGTATCCTGATTGTTGTTTTGGTTTTTTTCTCTCTCTGTCAAAGCGTCTTTGGGTTTTAGAAAAGCGCTATATAAAACTAATGTATTATTATTATTATTATTATCCTGTTTAGCATACACCCTGAATACAAGTTCAATGGACGATTCAAATGTAAATTTGCACCACTTTCTTTCATTATACTTCTTTTACTGGCAGTAAGTTACTGTTAAATGTTGCTTACCATGTACAGCAGAAAGGGGAAGGCCAGGAGAAATATCCACAGGTACAGGTGGAAGCAATTGGAGAAGGTGCTCTGATGGGGGTCCACATACCATCCACCTGTGAGTGAGGCCCATACCCCCTGTCGCAGTATCTGAAGAGCTTGGGAACCCATTTCCACCTCCAGATTCAAAAAGAAGCTGAAATGCTTCCTCCAATGCCGTAGCTCAAAAAACTGTGCAGTAGTTCGAGCCACAGTATCTTGTGTCTATGATGGCACTTCCATTGGGGATGGCAGCTTAACCAAGACTGGTTCATCAAGGATAATAGTTCTGTGTCTTGGATATGTATACTTCAGTTGAATTAAAGAGTCCTTGCATATTCTTGTGCCAGTATGTGCTCTCTCTCTGCACCGATGTTGCCACACTTTAGCCTAATCCTTGTTGAGTAATCAGGTGAGTGACTTTTTGGCACATTGGTAACCCACTGACTGTATGAAAACACATTCATCTGTAAGAAAGATCAAAACTGTTTTGTTTCCTTATTCCAGGCTACATAAGAAACATCACATTCAGTGAGGAAATTAATGCTAGGCAATCACCAGTTCATGGCATTGCACCAAATATCGGACAAATTAGTTGCAATATCAAATTAGAAATCTGTCAGCTGTCCAGCACTTTCAAGTGTCTTTTGCTTTGCTCTACTGAAGGAACATCTTTATAATCCACATTTTCTTCTAGTTTCAAACTGATATTGAATTAATTTAGAAAACAAATCACAAGATAAATTGGGCTGCGTTTGTCTAACAGTCACTTCTTGGACGCTGATCATTCACAGCTGCTGTATTAGATAGTATTTTTGCCAGCTAACTCTGAAGAGTAGTATCATATTTTAACAGATCATTAAAATAAAGGTACAAATCACTTTAGCAGATACTAGCATTGTAATGATTCAAACTAGAGAAACGGTTGCCAGTTGGTGTCTTAAATCAAAACAACAGGGAAGCTACATCCCATAGTCAATATATATATTTCCCGATTTTAGACAAGATGACAAAGCTCCCTATTTTCATGCCCAGGCCAATGCTGTGCTAGCAAGATTAAGTTTTTCTGATTGACATTAGCAGGCTAACAGGCAATTTAGCTCAGCTTACGGATGTCTCTATAAATTCAACTACCACATCGATGAATCCGCAAACATAATCGAAAGAAGCAGCACACTACCGCAAACTGGTTGGCAAACATTTGACACCATGAGAATCCCAGTTACCGGCTAATGCTAGGCCGCATATATCAGCACTTCAAACCTGGGTAATGTCCCTAAAGCGTAAACTGGGTAAATGTAACGCCATCCTGCTACAACAAGCTTAACCGATGATCGCTAGGTGAATCTAAGTTGCTCGTCATTAGCTAGGGTTAGCGTAGCTTGATACATTAAATTAATATGCTCAAAGTGAAATGTTTTCCACATTAGGATCCCAGCATAGCTTACAATTAGCATTAGCTGTCCAGCTTGCCTCATATCTTCCTTCCGCATCCAGTCCTTGCAAAATCTCAGAGCTCTCCTTCCAGGATGCTAACGAGCAAGGCTGTCCAGAAACTGTAGCTTCACTTTTTTGGCGTTGGCTAACTAATCATTGTTTTCTGGCAGTCCCTCATCGTCTTTGGCGTCAAAGGTTGACCGACTTGCAGTGGGAGCGGCGGTCCTCTCTCATGACGAACGACAGCTGTTTATTTGGCATAAACGGTCCCTATATTTTAATGTTTCAACAAGCTAGCTAACTGGGTAGCTAGCGCTAGCTAACAACTAGTTGACACACACGCACGGACGCAAGCACGCACAGAGAGCGATCAAGCGAGAGAGAGAGAGATTGCCATGTTGCTGATTGGTCCTATGCACTTACGTCATGGGAAGGACAATTTTGTTTTTACTTGAAATAATAATAAAAAGTAACACGACAGATTAAAAGAAAACAAAATATATAGGTGTTGAATCCAATAAAACATAAATTGAATTAGAATATATCCAAAAATAAACAATGACTTCATAAAAAGTAAGGCAAAAACAAAATATGCATACAATTGCAAAGCTTGCAGAAACAAATTTGGAATAGCCTAGTAAAAGCAACAGTCTGTTTTATTAACTAATTTATTTATTTTTCTTTATTTTTTAGTTATTGTATTATATTAGAGATATACATTTTTCAGATATCTGATTATTACTCTTGTCTTAATATCATTATTGATCATTATTATTGTTCCTTTTAAATAATTAATAATTAATATTAATTTATGTTATATTGTTGTATTTGTTATTATATGCTTTATCAATATTGTCACATTCATGCCAATAAAGCTTTTTGAATTGAGTTGAATTGAAACTGTCACTGAGTGGATACAAAACAGTTTAAAGCACAGTTTTCTTCAACCTATTTTAAAAATGTCGCTATGTTAATGTTAAAGTTAAAAATATACTGTGCAATTAAAGCTAAAGTATGCAACATTATTTAATTAGAATTTGACTTAAAAGGGCATATTTGGATCAATGCATATCACTTACAATATTACATTTATTGACATGTTCCTTTGAATAGATGTGTGTATGATCTGTCGTTGTCAGTACTTTCCTTTCTATTAAGTTAACAAAACATTCAGGCTATAGTCAAAACAATCAGTCAGGGTTGGTTTGCATGTAAGCCAATCACAGTGAGTCTGAGAGGAGAATGTTTGGGTTGCAGACAGGTTGCAGTGGCAACGACTGGCTGCATTCCATTTGAATATTTACAGTAGTTACATACTGCCACTTTAAACCATAACATATACTACTTTTATTATAGGTCAAATTGATGCTTAGTGTTAGTGTTATAGACCTCACACAAGCTCTAATAAGGGTTAACGTCAGATTTGTTTTATTGTAAGCCTTTAAGATATTCTGTATATGTGTCACAATGTTGAACTCCTGCTTTTTTGTTCCATTTTGTTTACATTTTCAGGATTGCTTCGTTTATCCTGAAGTCCTCACACAACTTTATCTGCTAATCTGCTGCTCCTTGGACTGTCTTGAGAGGTTGAAGGGAAATCTTTAGAACAAAAAAATAATCACTACTACTTAGCAGTCAAACTAGCGCTATAAAAGTCTAATGCATTATTTCATTATTATTTTTAAATTTTCACTTGAGCCAGATATAATCCTAAGAAAAATCTAACCATCTTGTTCCATCCTTGGTGGGCAGTTTTTTGTCACCATGTCATCGGTATCAAAACCTTCAATCACTGAGCTTTGGCATCTACAAACCAGAGTCAAACAGAGTCTCATTTTTGTCCAAGCTCTCCTGCGGTAAATATTCTAAAGTTTACTCTACCATTTCTCTTTTTTTCATGTATTCACATATGAGGGAGGTTGTTACTGAATGTTCTGGAAATGGGGAAATATTTAAATATAAAATAAGGCTCCAACATAACTTGACAAATTCACCAATAAAATTTCAGCTTATACAATTAACAATGTATTTAAATTTGCAACAACCACAAACGTTAATACATATAGCTGTGTAAAGCCCTAAATTAAAAACAGACAGTTATAGGACAAATAGTCACATTCTTAATACTTACGATATAAAGAAACCCCAGCTTGAATGTTGGAGGAGAGGCAGGTCAGAAAGAATAAGACTTGGCAGTTGTCATCTGGACTTCTCTTGTCATTGTTGCTTTGCCTATTTGGGCTTGTGACATCCCAGAAATGCTCAAAAGTGGCTTATCCTATCCCGTAACCAACCTTGTTGATACCTTATGTCAGCACAGATCAGACCTTACCTACACCAGACCTGCACTGACACCGCTCCTCACTCAGCCCACAGGATTGTTTGCCATCCCTCTCAGCACAAGCAGGCTAATGGGACAGACGACCCTACTGGTTTGAAATGCAATCTCTCTAAATTCTTGTCTTTTTGTGTTAAACCTCTTCTGTTCTTGAAAAAATGGATGGCTGTGTTTGTGACTATGCATCACATCACTCTGGTACTGCAGTGATGTGGACTGGGGTTAACCTTTCGCTTCGTCCTACAGTTCCTTTTGTCCTCAGCAGGGGGTAGTCAGACAACACACTATTTGTGTAAGTGCCAACAAACATGCAATTAAAACAGTGTGGTGGTCAATACGGATTATTTATCGACAAAACTTTTGTATAAATATGCATTTGAGACACAATGCTGCTGTAAATTATACATACACTGTTAAAAATGGAATTTATCAGATAAAAAAGCACTTGTAAAAATCATGATTTTTTTGCTGATATGTTGTAAAACACTTCCAATATCATGTTTGGCATTATATAAGCTCTCTTATGACTGATGTTAAATGCTACCTGATTAAATACTACTTGTTGCTACTTCTTAAATGATACTTGTTATTTATATGAAAGCAGCCCTGCAGCAATTAAGTATGGTTGTAGATTTTGGGGACATGAGAATGACCAAAAGTGTATTTCACTAGACAACTCATTAGAATGAAAAAGAAAGTCAACATGGAAGTGCCTAAATAACTGCATATGGCCCCTTTGAGCTGACTTTAAAAGGAAGTCAATAACGAAAGGCTACAGCGTGGTGCAAAAGGGTTTGGTCATTGTGGCTGCTCTTGACAGCTATGTTGTGGATAAATGTCCACGCCCCAAAAAAAAACACAAAAAAAAAAACAAGATGGCGCCGGCTTTAGTTCTAAAATCAAGGCCTCAATGGGTTACTCAACCCTGGCTATACCAACTACCTATATACAGTCTGTATTCAAACCCTCAAAGTCGTGCTGCTTCATTTCCCAAAATGCAATGCGCATCTTTTCAAAGATAATTCCTTCTGGAAGAAACTACATCTTTGTGCTACAACATTTTTAACTATTTCAATTTTGTAATTTTCCATCCACGGCATCAAGGGATGTCCTTTGGACAAAGAACATGAATTTTTTAATTGTTTTTTAATTGGCCTTTTGATTTGCCAGAGAATGAGAGGATGTATGAAGAAGAAAGAGTGGGGGATGACATGCAGCAATATGCTGATGGTCGGAATCCAACCCAGGGCTGCTGTGTCGAGGGCTGCAGCCTCTGCAATACCAACTGAGTTAAACCAGTGTCCAAGTCCAACAGCTTTTAATACACTGTCTTAAAAAAAAAGGATTGCTGGTCCAATTCAGCCTCACTTCGATCTTTTTTTTTGTTTACTGGAGCCATGAACTTGCAGCAGTAGTGTAATGTGCAGAAAAACCCTTAAACATTTCATTTCATAATAAATAATGGACATCAAGGCATTACTAACACACCAGCGAGGAAGAGAGAGAGAGCATTAGAGAGAGAGAGAGAGAGAGGAGATGATGATGAAACTCAAGTGTAAGAAGCATATAAAAACACATCATGGCCTGCAATTTGTGTGAAACGGTGTCTCTTCATGTTAAACATGTTAACTTATCTTGTTAGCAAAGTGTGCCCTGTGTAAAATTACATCATTGTGAATTCATTACGTTTCTTTTGTCCAGAGAGCTAAATTATCAGTCCAATCAGTATCAAATGTATGCAATAAGTGCAGTGTATAATATTTGAAGGCATGAAGCTGGGAAAGGAATGGGATGCACTTAATTTACAACAAAAGTGCTAACTGAAAATCTTACTCACTTCAAATTCCCCTGACCTAGATACCTCTTTATTTCCAGTGAGTATGTGAAATAATATCTGAGTTCACTAAGAAAGGCACAGAAAGAGTGTTTCTTTGTGAATCTGCAAGAAGCAACACACAACACAGGTGTGTACAAAGTATATAATCAAGTGTATTTTCATATTTATCCACGTTCTGTACACATATTAATCCATTTCACATGAACACTATACAATAGCAATGAGTGAGGAATGGAATATTTTCTGAGTGCTGAGCAGCTCATGTTGAATGGCACTTTCATAAAAAAAGAACAAGGAATCACAGAGCATGAATAAGTAAATGTAGACATAACTCAACACAGAAAATGGCTTTATATTATCAGATCCATTGAGTAACAGATTCAGCACATATAAAATGCACAATGCAACAAACATTTGTTTGCTTTGTCCTTGTGTGTTCTCTGCATAATCTGAATCGTAAATAACGCAGAAACAGAAGATGTTTGCAGCTATCAGAGGAAAGTGTGCTCTTCGTCTGGATTGAAGTAAAAGGCAATCTAAAATGTAACGTGTTAAGAGGAGTGGTAACAAGATACATCGAAATATCAGAGAAATATCAATACAATTCACAAACCTTCAATTATTCATCTCATAGAAGTCTTTTTGTAACTATAGAAAAAAAAACAATACGTTTGGCTGCTTTACAAGGAATATCTATGTCTCAAAGATATGTTTACATTTTCCGTGTGCTTTTGAATTATCCCATGACAGTTTGGAGAAAGGAAAACATCAAGAGAGAGCCAGCCTCTGCTGAGGCGCCTTGTTTCTCCCTTTAATAGAAGACAAACTCTCTCGTAAGTGAATCCCCCGAATTCCTGTTAAGTTCAGGTTCTGGTGGTTTTGATGTTGTTGTGGAATCTGTGTTGGTCGGAGGACGGCAGAGCATCTCAGAGGATTCTTCTTCTTCATACCTGTTCCCCTGCATACACAAGACTTTCCATATCTGCTGACCTTCATATGTACATACTAGCAATGTTTACGGAGAAATACCTTCACTGGTGTAGACTGACTTGTTCACAATTATTCCTACTAGGAATGGCATGGCAGATCAACTGTGAAATCTCACATAGTTAATGCTTATGATCCATCATACTATAAGGTTTGTTGAGTGGTGACATAATCCCTTGAAAATGCTGTGCTTTTCACCAGGAGAGCTAAATATCATGCTTCATTTATGATAGTGAATCCGCAACATAATACCATCTCTTGTGGACAGATCGAGGCAGAGTGACTGAGGAATTTTAAAAGCACATGACATAACAGGGACGCTGCAGAGATGATGTCTTATCCAAATAAAGGCATTTCTTTTTGCAGTGTAGTCGGAATTACTGGGCTGCTCTCTGCTCATCTACCGTAACAATTCAATAACTGGCCTGTTCTGCCTCATATATCATAATGGGGACATTGAGACTTGAGATAGGGCATTACAAAGAAGTACAAAGAAAACATTTAGGCAAATCTGTCTGGATGTTCTCAGCACTTTCTTCACTGCACCATGCTATATACAAAGCCTATGTGGATGTGCCTCTTAAACATAAAAAAAATGGTTCTCTAACAAATAGTCGGTGAACGCAGACAGAGTGCACGTTGTGAAGTAGAGGATGAGTCAGATCTCGTGCTGTTGATGAGAGTTTTTATCACGAATAGGAGCTGAGCAACCTTGACTCTGGAGGAAAAAGTCACTGTTTAAAGTAATACAGTTTCTTTGTGCAGTTGAATTTTGTTTCCTGTGAAATTTCTCTGACAAAACAAGGGAGCAAAATGAAAGCATCCTCTCTCACCCTCTTGTCCCAGTCCAAACTTGCCCTCATTGTTCTCTAGACGTAATATTCTTTGTCCTTGTTCTTTTTGCCCTTTGTGATTGCCTTGGCCACGGAGGCCGTTGGTGTGCTTTTGTCCTTGACCACTGCTCCGTTGCCCTCCACAGTGGAATTGTTGGCAAAATTGTGGCTCTGGTCTGACTGGTAGGAGCCCTCGTCCCGGTTGCGGTACTTGTACATGGCATAGAGGAGTATAAGGATGCAGAGAGCAGCAGCAGCCACAATACCAACAACCATCCCCGTGGTGCTACTGGACTCCCTGATCACCTCCACGGCACCCGGTTGGCTCTTTTCGTCGGAGACTGTGGGGTTGGCTGTGGGCACATGGGGAAAATTGGGGGGGTAAGTTAGTCCTGGTGTGTTTCGGGAGGATGGAGGAGCAGGGGGCAGAAGCACCTGGTCACGGGTGTTCATTTTGCCTGCAGGGATGTGGAGCTGGTCAGGGTTGGTGGTGGGAACATAAGGAGGTAGGGGGCGGGGTTTCTGGACTCCACCCTCCCCAGAGGTGGGAGGTGGAGGAAGGACTGTCCTGTCAGTGACCATGGGAGAGTTATTATTGTAAAAGTCCTCGTCATCTGATTCCGTCATCTCCCCAGAGCCGAAGGCCGAGACCTCCACAGGGTCACCACAGTCCTCCTGGTCCGGGGGGCAGGAAGGATGAGGAGGGAGAATCAGGGACTCTTTGGTGGTTTCAAGTGGGGAGAGGAGGGTAGGGGGAGGAGGGATGACGGGGTAACGGGTGGCGATGGATGGGGGCTCAAGGGAATCCACTGTAATAATAGGCAACACTAATTCACCTCCTAGAAAGGAAACAGAAAAGGTAGGGGATCCTAAATTAGAACAGCATCATATTCTGACTGTGCTCATTAAAACAGAAGCACAATCTGCTCATTATTTAGAATATTCCTCTGTTACTCAGACATTTGATTTGGTTTTTGCTAGCTTGTTATCAGTGATATCAACTTCAATCACACAATGCTTATCTTTACATTCAAGAACTTGTGTGCATCAACATATAGAAAGAAACGCTGTTTTTCTTGTGTGCAGTTTTAGCTTCTTACATGAAGCCAATGTGTGGGTGTACAGATTAAGAATGTTTCAATATTATGCAAATGTAACACAGTAAAGCAAGAACATTAAAGAGCTCACATGTAGACACAAAAATACAAGATGGCCCATAAAAGGCGGCAGCTGAACGAAGAGCATACAACAAACAAGACAGACAGAAGAACAGTAAATGAAATTGCCATGCTGCTGTTTGCACATCTGGAAGCAGGGATCAAGGGGGTGACAAGAGAAATCACAGACAGGTTATTGAAAGAAGCACAAGTGGAATATATATTGAAAGCAACCCATGCGTCTTGTGTGAGTGTATGTTAAATCATCTTGAATATAGATTCTTAATCAAACAAATCCCATATATATCTAGCTGTATGTTCATAATACATATCCCCACAAATATGATCCATCACAGCATTTTAATTTGACTTAGATCAGACTCTGAGGTCAGAATGTCCTCTGGTTGTGGAGGAATATTTCAGTCTGCAGAGTTTAGTTATTTATGGCCGCCAGGCTCTCTTTCATCATTATTTGAGTCACGCTTTGCAGGGCCGGTCAACAACAAACAATTCCGATAAGGTCAGATTAATAATTGAAGCTACCATAATAAGGGCACACTCCTTTTTAAGTTCCACAGCTTGTTTCTGTCACAAGCCTGATTTACTGTCCACAGTCAGACACCCTTAATGACTGCTGGGCTCTTTATAGAGATTGTTTCTGTCCATTTAGTAACATACAGACATGACTTAAAAGCAAATACACAGGATGAATGGAGGGCTGGTATGTAACAAGTATCCAAATGAGGACAGCTGTTTGACTGAGCCTGTGAATAAATGAGTGTATAATAGCTGCAGAAACCTAAAAAAAAATAGGAGAGAGACAGTTTGGAAATAATGATCCCTCAGTGTCTGCAGCTCTTGGTAAAGTAAATTCACTGGCTATACACCAATCTTTTTCCCCCCATGCCTGACCCACCTGTTCCTGGCTCACACTCCTCCAGGTCCTCATCATCACTCGGACACTCGGCTGATGCCACTAAAATATCATCAGAGTTCTGGGGCTGAAAGGAAAAAGAGAAACATTCTAACAAACATACATTCAACGCATCCCCATCTTCTTGAATTGTGCTTTCTTTTTTTACGAGTGTGTTTTCTGTTTGTTGGCTGTCCTATTTGATGAAAATTTGCAGCACGCAGCAGTGTACTCCTCCAATGTTTTTGCTCGGAGCAACACTAGCAAGACTACAAATCCACAATGTGCCCATATGCAGCTTTTTTTTTTCTCCCTCAGCCCTGTGGCTGACTCTACGTGTTTACAAACAGAGAAGGAGCAACACTGTTGGAGAGCAAATACTCAGTGGAATATGTCCATGTTTTTGTTTCAGCAATTATAATTTGCCTTTCATACATATTCTTTTCAAAAATATCCCTCCAAAAACTGAATCCCACGTGCAAAATAATGGTTTCAATATGTCAAAATATGATTTAAGGTGCACAAAGCGTGCAGAATACCTGAGCAGAGCAGGAAAAGAAGGTTCCTTAATGGACTACTTGGATGAATTAAATATACAGAGAAGTCCGTTACAGGGAAATTGGACCATAGAAAGGTAATGTACAATGCACTCTTTCTTTTTACTGGAAAAAGCAGAAGGATTGTCTTTGAAGCATCAGGAAGTCTAGTACAAAGGCTGAAATCCTTCCAGATTGGCAGCTTCGAGTATCTGGATTCATATCAACTGGTATGAAATGATGCTCTGTCACGTTCACCGGTCTGGATGCAACATTGTGACTCCTCGATGTGTGAAAATCTGTTTTTCAAATGTATTCAATAAAAAGCCTTTTTTTGCATCCAATAGTAGTGCAAAAATATATTCAGGCCTGAATACTGTTATCATTAACATGATCATTTTCCACTTAAAATAAATGAATCATTTATTGAGTTCAAAAACACAGAGAACCAAACCTGTTGTACAGTTCTCTCGTGATGAGTGATGATTTTATTTCCTTCTTTTATGACTATAATTTGCTTAAATGTCTTGTTGCTCATAATTGGTATCACATCATTGTCAGAGATATTTCCAATACCTTAATAAAAAAAGAACACTGGTGTTAATTTTAGGGAATTTACAAATTCACTTGTGCAACATCGAAAGGAAAAAAACACAACGCACTGTCCCCCTACTGCCAATTAACCCACATCATAAAAAGATGAGTCATACGCTTTGTTTTCTGACACTATTGCGCCTTTTGCCCTCTCTTACAAAACTTAAACATCCTTACTTTTTACACCTGGAAATGGAAATTAAACCTCCATTTTAGAGCTACTGTGAGAGACTTTCATTTGTTATGAATCTTGGTCACCCCTGTGGACAAAGTGTTACCTCCAGTGAGTTTGCTCATCTTGTCCTGTACATGCATGGAGTAATTCTGTCACACACAAAAATCCTCCTGCTGTCTTAGACTTTGCAAACATATCACTCAATGCAGCAGAAAAAGTAAATAAAGGCACTTCCTGTCTGAAAGCTGCAAAATGCTTTGTCTGGCATGCCTGTGGCAGCAGTGACTGGCATTCAAAATGTCTTGATAGAAATAGTCGATCTTTTTGCTGATTGTGTTGTTTGCTCTTGTAGGTCATAAAGAGGCATCAGTATTCATTTTGTCTGTTTCATAACCAAAGTAAAACTCCCCACAGAAGGTTTAAGTTATAAAACATTTCACCTCTAACTGTTTCTTCAAATATTCCTCTCTGACCTTTGAGATGCTCTCCCTCAAGCTGGGCGACCTCTGCCTGCGAGTGGTGGTTGTAGCCATAGTGGTGGTGGTCTCCATGATTGTGGTGGACATGTCAGACACTGCTAGCGGGGTGGCAGAGGTGGTGTCTGTGGTCATCACGGTGAGCGAGTCCCCGACCAGACGCAGGTTTCCCTCCACCTGCACGCTGGGATCATTCTCTGCTGCCAGCTTGAGCACCTGGAGGCCATTGTAGTAAAGGCCTGAAATCTGACCCTGGAAGGGCCGGCCCTTGTCTTGGCCACCAATTTTAATGGCTGCCTGGCTATTAAAGATGGTCAACTGTCTCCCTAAAGTTAGACACAGACATGAAGAGAGAGACAGAGGTGGAATAATGGAGAGAACAGTAGAGCAGACATAGAGGAGTCATATGGGAGAGCTAACATAGAAACGTCATTTGAACCAGGTTTGCTTCGGGATCATAACATTCACAGTTAGAAATGTAAGATTTAGATTTAGATGTTAATTTCAAGGGGGGAGGTTAGTTAGCAGAGGTTTACATTGATCAGGTGAAGAGTAGAGGCTATATTTAAGAGGCTATTTAATTGTTTTGTTAGGAGAGACATTGTCATTTTGAATTGGCACTGACTTAACAAAGTGTCTGCAGGGAAAAAAAGACAGATGGTTTTTCAAGGAAATCTATTTATCTCTTAACTCCAGAGCAGACGGTGCAGGGATGCAAATCTTATGGCTTCTTTTACTCAAATGGCCAAATAATTAAGATGGCAGTCTTACTTTACTTAACACTATCTACTTTTGAATGACACAAAAAGCCCCTCCTTCCTCCATCCATCCTTCCATCATTGGCCATTAGCTCTTTGACACATGCTCTGCTCTGGTTTCCCTCTAGTCCAATTGTTTCACCTCCTCAAAGATATCTAATGGCACCATTGTCAGTAGCTTCACTGATAAGCAGCGTTACATCACAGGAGGAGGACTGCAGTAATGGGCCCTTCTCAGGGGAATACTTATTAGCAAAGTTAATGGCTGCAAACAGTGATCTGCTTTAACAGCCTGTCACGGCTGTTTTGTCACAGCAAAAGTCTTGAGCTCGGGAGTCTGACATGGTCTTTGTAGTACAAGGTGAGACACCACAAGGTTGAAGGGAACAGGAAGGGAGAAGAAGTTCATTGGGTGCAAACACATCCAGGTATCTATGATGTTTCATTTTTTTTTGATAGATTCCAGTTTAGGAGGATTGATTATCTCACATGTTAGTTTCGATGGTGTTGATGGCACACAGCATTTTTAATCATTTTTAAAATTACACACAATATCTAATTACACACAGTGGTTAAGAGGGTTATGTAGGGTTAGACAGGGTTATGTGTTTTTAGAAAATCGGTTTAAAATCTTTGTTAAGATGCAGTTTTTCCCACAAGATGTAAGGATGACAAAGAACAAACAGCAAGTACGCCAAATCCCTTTGAGGGGCCATTTTTTTAGGATCTACTTAAAGCTTTATTGTAATCATCAAAATGTATAACCAATCAAAAGTTCCAATTAAAAATGAAGGCATACATCTCTGTTAGTGCATCTTTGTAACCCTTGTCTTCTGGCTCTGCACCTCTTATGGGGAGAAGGTTATTTAGTAGTTATTTCAAGGATTAATTAATCAATCATTTAATTTTTACCTTTATCGAGTAGCCACTCGTCAACTACCCGACCGAGTCTGTATGGGATTCTTTGTCTAGCAATAGCCAGTCGTTCATTATCATAGTGTCCTTCAAAGAATTTGGAGAGACAGATTAAAGGTTAAAGTCTGCAGGCTGAAAGATCACATGGTTAGATACAGAGTTATAATGGCTAACAGGTTTAACAAGTTATCAATTTTAACTCGGCTGTGAGTTAAAAGAAACTTGTGCTGCACTTAGTGTTATCTAGTTATCACTAATAACAGCGTCAATGCTAGTTAGAGAAACGTTTAGGCTATTTGTAATGCGCTACACTAGTTAGTGTCATTTAGTCCATTTAGTTCATTTAAGCAAAGCATCATCTTCTGTAAAAAAGCAATTACAGTAAAATATCAAATCATTTTATGCACGAAAAGTTATTTCAGGAAAAACACAACAAGAAAGGCTTAAACACATTCATTTACAACCTCTGACTAGAATCATTATGGAGAGCCAAAGTCTTGCCCCACTTCTGTTCCACAAAGTATTTTAACAATGAACTGTAAAATGAACATTATGTTTTTAGTCCAATGTCGACTTGCATCTCTATATCAAAAGCTCATTGGAGATCCTGAAGTCGACTCTTGTTGTTTTTACAGATTTTCAGACTTTATTATTAAGTCAAGTGCTGGTTGAACACTGAGCTATTACACCCATTTCTTGTCTACTTAAGGAAGATTTGTTGAAAATGCAAAACTACATTGTGGAATCAGGGCTAACAATCCAGAGGCTGCCCTCAAGTTGGCCATGACTTCAGCTCTCTATTTAAGACATGCAAACACACAAGAGTGTTTAACCAATGAAAAGTACCCCGGGAAATATACTGTAGAATGCAAAACTTTAACAGTAAGTGTGTGGCAAAGTTTCAGCCAAGTTTCATGGTTGCTCAAACAATGATCTGCAGTGTATTATTTCAAACAGGGCTAAATTTAAATACAGAAACGTGTGCTGCTGCTCTTGAGTACTTTCTTCTCTATAACATATCTGCACATTTGTAATGTCCCTTTCTTACCAATGTGTTGTACTTAAATGTATATGTTGATGTTTTCCTACACAGGAGAGGTTCTATACATATTTTCATGTTACCTTGGTGACAATAAAGATTCTAATGACCTTTCTGTTTCTTACGTGTGAGACATTCTAGAAAAAGAGCCTGTTTGTAGTGTACCTGGTTTATACAAACAGGTGGTGAGGAAACATTTTAAACCCACATTTTGGGCATTAAAAGGTAACTATATGTTATAAAAAAATAAGGACACATATTAAACCCTTACAATGTTGTTTGAAAGCTATAAGCCCCAGGAAGTGGACCCCAGGTAGAATAGCTGAGCTCAAGGGTACAGCGAATCCTAACAACTAAACAAATAAAAAGGATAAGTATTAAAGTCTAGGAAGTAAAGGCAGAATACATGAGAGCTTAATTGAAGCTAACGTTTTAGTTAAAGGCTTTAATGTACGGGAGGTTTAATCGAGGTGTGAAGCTGCAGGCGGTGACCTTATAACACGTCTGTTAGGTTACATTTGATAATATGTCTAACTTCATTTGTTTGATGTCAATTCAAAGCGTTATGTTTCCTAACACACCATATTGTCATCCGTTCTGTGTACACATTCTTAACAGCTAATTCCCCCTCTTCAATAACGGCTGTTATCGCTTTATGCATTCTCGTCAGAAATGTTTTTAAAACACACTGATTACTCAGAGGGGGCTGACAAATAGTGCACGACACACACAGCGTGAGCATTAGACAGATTTTATTCATGTGTGACTGCAGCATGTGTGTGCATGTGCGTGTACTTGGAGCACCAGCTGGAGGCAGAGGAGAGATTCAGTTTCCTCCCGCTATGCCAGCTGGTGCACCTGTTCTAAATAAGGTTAATTGGTGGATCGGTTCAGAACAGGTTAATGCACAGCTGGCCGTGATCACATTATGTATGTTTGGACTCAGTGTATATTTGGATTGGTGGGTGCATAAGTTTGTGAGCTTTCAACTTTCTCTCTGTTGTTTGGCATGATGTAACCTGTCTTTGTGTTTTTTCTATATCAGCCATTTTGTCTGTTAGCATTTATTGGTTTTCTAATCCAGTTTTACTTTGCATAGCAATCAATGCATTGGAATGCAATTATAGTCTACCAATTTAACGTCTCATTATGGAAGGGATCATTTATATATTCTTGAATGGTTGAAAGCTCCTGTCAGGACTTTTTAGCTGGTTATGAAACAGACTGAAATTAGTATTGACGCCTCTTTAAGATCTACAGAAGAAAACAAGAAAACAAATAAAACATTTCTCTTTAAAAGAGCTTTGCCCCCATAGAGCAGACATCAACCTCACATAATTGATTTTTATAAATGTAAATGAACTCTGCTTGGTGTTACTGCTAATTGTTTGTTCTGAACAGTTTGATGCTTGTACCTGGCTGTTTTGTTCTTAAATGTTTTCAGGCTCATTCATGTAGCAATCTGAGATTTGTTTTAAATCTAAAGTGCATCATAAACAAAATGTATTATTGCTGTTATTAGTATTATTATCAGTAACAAGACTGATTATTTCTAATGCCTGGAACTACTGCCTCAGGGTCGATGTCAGACAGTAAAGATTCTTGATAAGTAATTCATTTGACTGTTCAAGGATAGCAGAATGAGATTTATTGTCAAGAAACAGTACTGACGCATTAGGAAAGTGACTCTGTCATTAGAGAGCTGAGCCCTTTAACTGACAGTTTACAGTTTCAATTCAGCCAAATCCATCAATCTGTGCATGTAGATGAGACAAAATGCTAAGGTGACCTTTCCACTGGAATGATGTATGTAAATTTGAGCATATACAAAACCAAATTGCCAATGTCAACAAGAATGTATCAGCTGAATAAATAGCACCACATTCAGAAGTGTAAGTCAACACTGTCTCTTTAAATGTAGTCCAGAGGTTGGCTCATTAATAACAAATAGATAAGAACTATAACAGGATATCAACAGAAGAATTATAGAATTATCTCTTTTGAAAACCTGCATATCCATAACATATTCATAAAGCGCCACTTTAAGAGAAGCTGATCTAATTTACTGTTTAAGAAAACATTTTTCTTATCTGCTTCTCTCATCCTTCACCGGCTGTCTGACAAACTGGCAGCACAAACAACATTGGCTGATGACATTTGTTACCTTGTGAGATATAGTTAGGAAGCCAGCTTGGGGCAAATGAATCAATTTCAGATTATGATATTGTTCAGCCAATATGCCATGTCAAATTGTATGTGTGTGGCAACTTAATAGATATCGTATAGAGCCATGAAATGACTAGAAGGGGAAAACTGATTTAAAATAAGCCACAAGGCAATTTTCCAATCTTTTTTTGTTGTTGTTGTGCAAACAGTATATTTCCCAACTGCTCATTTGAAGATTCATGTTAAAAAGGCAGCCATGCAATCCTCTCGCTAATCCAGATGCGTCATGCTTCCTCTTTGTATCCACATACATTTTCACATCAGTCTTACCTGGAGGGTAACGCTCAATAACCGGATGGTTGTCCACCTGGAGCGTGGCATTGCCACCGCTGCGTGTGAAGCGTACAACATGGTACTTGCCGTCGTTTACTAAGACAGCAGGCTCATCAATGGTGATGTCATCTGTCCCCACGTTGAAGATAACGCCAATCTTTCCTTGATCCTGCAGATGAAACAAGAAAGAATTTATATGAAGATAAAAAAACAAGACATATTTCCCTCAAAATGTTTGAAACGGTGGAGTTTCCACACACTTTAGGGGGGTGTCTAGCCAGAGCCCTTGTTGAAGAAGGAAAAGAATATCTTTAGTGACACAGACAGTATGTTTGGTTCTTTCTTTAGGGTTCAGTGCCATTCTCCTTCAGCAGCCCGCTCAGGTTTCTCGATGTGGATCACTCTTGACAGAATCCTGCCGCTTCTCTTTTGGTTGACCAACTCCTCTCCTTGTCAGCCTCTCCCAGCTCCTGCCAACCTTCCTCAGAGATCAAAGCTGCTTCAGGAGGCAGCCGTTGGGTGGCTATGATAAGAAACACTGCCAACACACTGTGTGGGGTCTCTTGTTCCTGTCTCGCCTTTGCAAAGTCTCTAACTTGTACTCTTTCTAAATGCAGCACAAGGTCAAAGTGCATTTAGGTGGTATTTAGGAAACAGTACACGATTCTGCAGCAGTACAGAGATTACCTTACTCCTTTACCCTGCTGACTACCTACTGTACTAACTTCTCCATTAAGTAGGACAGAATAGATGTTTGTTTCGAATTGCACATGAACAAATACACTGTACAAAAACTACAGCGTATATTTCTGATTAACTTTTTTTAAATAACAATTTTATTTATTTTGCTTCTCTCTTATCTTTTACATTTATCTTCTATTTAGAACAATGTTGTTGCAATAACCCTTGCAACTAAAAGAAAAACTAAAACTACAAAAAAAGAAGTCAATGTCAATGTCAATCAGCCATTATAAGTATTTGATAAGCCTGGAGGTTGGGAGCAACAATTCCAATAACAGCAGTGAATTCTTTATGCAGCGAATGCCTGCTGTATAGTATGTCTCAGATGCACGCTTGCACAAAGGTATCACCTCCTTACATAACATCAATATTAGAGCGTCTTTCAAGCTTTGTAGTTTCCTCCATATCCTTTGTCTCTGAGCGCTGTTCTATAAAAGAGTCTGGCGCTTTTTATTTACTTTTATTTATTCACTTTTTATTCTCCACTTCAGCAGCTGCTTGCACTATATCCCACCTCAGAGGAAGTAAACGGTGAAATTGGCTGGTGTAGTGTTTTATTGAAATGAAATCTCAGAGGCAGCTGGGCTGCATGGCACACACTGTGCACATTATTTACTGACCTTATAGACATGATGTAAATATCTTCCACAGTGGGCTTCATGGCTTTACAGTCAGGACTCACTTCCACAGCTCACTCCGTGACATGTGCCATTTAATATAACTGAATGTTCCCTTTCTTTTATACCTCTAATATTGCATTACTCACTGGCAGAACAAAATGTCAAGTATGTGGACGGAAATACTTCTTTTCTCGCCTTGATGGCGGCTGCTATTGTGTGATGTAAAACCTGTCCCTGAGCTTTGCTCTCTCCCCATAATCATATGTAAAACCCTTCGAGGAGCCTTTTGAATTTGACATAATTATTCATGCTGTCACAGTTGGTGTTAAACACAGAAAGTGTTACGTCCTCAGAGACCTTGAACGTCTCATTAAAAATATGATCTTAAGCTTGAAAAATTAGCCGTCATTATATTTCTTTACTAAAGGAGTTCTGTCACCAAACCCAGCTGAGACATCTGTCCTTACCTTTCGTGAACGCAGGAGGAGGCGACTACGTGTCGCAGATTTATGACACATGAACTACAACTTGATAATCGTATTCACACCAGCCAAACATGATAAAAGCTCTGCATGACAAATGCCTACTGACTCACAGTAACTCACTATGAAGCTAGGAGTTAATTAAGGACAGTGGGTCTCTGAGTAAGTCAGTATCAGTAGATTATGCACATTTTATGATCAACAATGAACTTGAGTATCTCTTTTATCTAATATCATTTATATTTTCTCCTATATTTTGCAAATACAGTTGCCTGCAAAAAAATACTCACCTTTATTGAACTTTTCTACATTTTACAGTGCAACACCCTGGACTTAAACCAGACTTATCGGGTTTGATTTAACGGTTTGATTAATAAACAACAAGATATCGGTATGTTCAAAAAGCAGAGGCACGAATTGGATGTAAGATCAAAGCACACAAAGCTTTTGTTGGAGATGCAGAAAGGTTCGAGGCGTGGTAATACTCGCTGTCGAAGGTAGAGCTGCATACTTAACTGCATCTCCGTCCTTATCACACTATGACATCTTTGCAAGAAACACATTGCACTGTCTGAATTTATCGCAATGAATGAGAAATATCATTTTATTTAAACAAGCAATGCTTCTTCTCAGCATGAGTACATTTTACCAATTGGATGGTGCCCTTGGTTCAACAGCCATCTTTTTTATAGCATTTGGATGTAGTCAGATGAAGCTCAAGCTAGCTACCAGCTACCCTCAGGTTAACTGGTGACATTTAAGTGGTGGACAGAAACAAATCTTTGGGGATTTATTTGGATTCAGGAGAGACAGGTTGCACACACAGGTACATGTGTAAAGCATGAAGATGAGCAGATAGCCATAAGAGCTGTGAGCAGTAGCTAGTATGAGCTCTTCAGTTTTTGATGATTTATCGCAATTAAGCGATATTACACGAGAGGCAGTGATGCACTGAATATCAGCACTGCAGTGATTCGGTCGTAGGCCGAGTGCCGAAGGTAATCACATGTTATGATCACGTTATATGTTAAAAGAAATTAATTTGATCATGAAGCCAGTGAAATTGGAGTCTGCTGTGTGATTCTGATGTATGAGATTAAAGAAAAACTCTGTCGGCTGTAAATGTCAGTTAAAGTATTCAGAACTCCTGGCCTAGGTGAAGTGATGCATATTATGAAAAGTCCCAGTGATGTTGTTCTCCTATTGTCCAATCAGATTGCTTGGTAGGAGCTAACAGTTGTATAATATATAACAATGTTATCTCACATAGCATGTTTTTATCGTGCAGGCCTAATAAAAGGTTTCTTTCACTTCACTTTTCCAAAAAAGCAAACTGATACAAATTCATCAGGCAGCTACACGGTAATGCAGCCTAAGGTCATGTTCAGGCCTCTGTCGTCCTCTGGAAAAACAATTAAAATCTCCGGGGCCCTGAACAGTCTGCCGGGGGCTTCATATGGCTTCAACAAAAGAGTTGCTTCCATTTTGCTAACTCAGTATTAGAGCGTGATTACAGAACAGCCCCAAAGCACCTCCAGACAGCTGGCAAAGCAACTCCCCAGCAGCCTGGCCTCTCCAGTTCATGTTACTCTTTTCTTGTGCAAGCAGCTACTTAAAGCCCATGTGTTCAGGAGGTATAAAGCTAGTCAGGTACATCCTTATGAATAAGCCACGTAGTCTCCCACCAAGCTGTTTCCACATCAGCTCTGACACAGAGAGCATTTTCCTCTGAGCATTGCCGCTCCCCAAAGCAGCTTTCACAGAGGGAGCTCAGACCTGATCTGTGCTGCAGCCTCTGCTAATTCATATTAAAGGAGAAGGTTTCATTATTGTAAGAATATGTCGATGTAAGGATTCATCTTTGATGAGATGAATAACAAAGGAGTATGATTCTTCTATTTTTAGACTGGAAAGCTAACCTTATTTGACTAATTTATCTGCAGGTTGTTGCA
This sequence comes from Tautogolabrus adspersus, assembly GCA_020745685.1. Classification (NCBI taxonomy): domain Eukaryota; kingdom Metazoa; phylum Chordata; class Actinopteri; order Labriformes; family Labridae; genus Tautogolabrus; species Tautogolabrus adspersus. The sequence goes on from CM036546.1 coordinate 22,805,810, forward strand.
GGCTGGCTTTCTCAGTACTGGATACATTTACTGGACTCTTCAGTGCAGTGATTTCCCTACAAGCAGATGGGAATTTGCATCAACACTGCAGGAAAAAATGTAGACACTTTCTATCACTCCTCCCATAAGAATGATAGAGTAGCTCCTCATCATACTCAGCACAGTGATCGGTGTGTATGGCTATTATAAAAGAAACCTGGTAAATAAAAACAGCTGGAAAGCACTTTTTGAGTCCTCAGGGGGAATCTAGCCATCTATCTCTTTAAAGAAAAAAAGAAGATGGCTAGATGGAAAAAACAGATCATTATAAATAATCAAAATTCTTCAAACTGCTTTCTGCGCCATCATGTAAGCTGTTTTTTAATTCCTTTGAACTGTTTCACATTTTCCAAACGATCAAAGGCACCTATTCTCTCTTCTATCTGAACATTTCTTCTTGTTATTGTAAAACGTAGTTTAGCTGTGGGGAAAAACTGCGCTTGCAAAAAAAAAAAAGAAAGAAAGAGAGAAAGAAAAGAAAAAGGACCTTTTAAAAAGACGAGTATTCAGGAACCAAAGCACACAACATCAGACTTTGGAGCTAACTTATCCATCATAAAAGTGAAATGAGGAATCTGAAGCACACACAGACTCAAAGTTAGAAAGTTGTGGGCCTTTGGAAGTGTTTTCCTGAAATAAATACATTCATGAGGTCTGTGTGAAGCATTTGCATTCCTGCACAGGACGAGAACATTTTCCTATTCAGACTTTACATTTGGAAGCCATATTGCTGAAGCCTTTGCGTAATATAAACGCATAAATAATGTAGTAGGCTAATGTTATCATTTAGGTCCACACAAACAACATCAGGTTACTATCACTTTGTTTCTCCTTCTGTGTAGAATTGTTCCTTTAGCATATCTAACATTTTACCATTTGTTTTATCTTTTATCTTTTTAGCCACTCATTAAAAAAACAAAACAATTTGTAAGCAGCACTGACCTCTCTAATGTTCTCTCTGGTGCATACGGGGAAGGACTGAGCATGTGGTTTTCAAAGCTAGTGTATGCACAGTAAAGATGAATAATGTGACCATAAATACAGCAATTTCCTTATACAAGTTCTTCATGTTTATTTGTTGAATATGGAGTTACCTGTGAGTTAGGATTGTTAATTATGCAGCATTAAAATCCCTGACAATCGTGCTTTAGTTGTAGCTGTAAAACCTTCATGACTGACATTAGAGTCATGTGAAGATCGGAGTTATCAAAACACAATGATGCTCTGTTTATACCAGTCACTTATATTTATCATGACGTTATAGGCAGGGTTGGTCATTTTCTCCAGATACACTTTTTAAGATTTTGGTTGAAATTGTCCTGACAGAAAATTAATAATTCATGTGCTCTGAAAAAGAAACAAAGAAAATCCATCTTCTGTAGCAGTTGTAAGCCTGTAAAAACTTTGACCAATGTCTGCCACGAGGTACCAAACTGATGAACCAATCACGCCTCCCTGTCTCCCTGCTCGTTGTTTACCTTGCGTGCACTAGCTCACACTCAAAGCAGGTCATCCATCACAGAGTTTATACTATGCGTTTGTCGTTGACCGTTGTGAGTAGTAAAATAGTCCCGTTTTTTCCACATGTATTATGATAAATATTAGTGTTTACTAACCGCTGAATGAGACATGAGATGACGTAGTTTCTGCACAATGCAAGCGATGAGCTGAGGTCCGCTTCTGGAGCAACGGCGCTCGTGCATGTAAGTGAGGGGCGTTGCTTTTGAGGGAGCACAGAGGGGAGGGGGTGGGTGTAGACGGAGCAATGAGGGAATGCTACTTTCAAAATGATGCTAGTTTTTAAAAAATACCCACTGTGCCTTTAAGGGTAGCTTTATAAGGGGACTCACTGGATAGCATGATTTACATGGTTTCACGAGGTTATGTGTCATAATAGAAATATAGTTGATATCTCAGGAAGATTATAGGAAGTGACATTTAGTTTGAAAGCACCTCATCCCTGTAGCTCTTAAAACTCACATCATTTGTTTCCTCAACTATTTTCAACCCTCCCATGTGGCCTAGTGTTATTTTAATCAGTGCACTGCTCCTTCTCTCTGTCTTCACCCAATTTTACAGGCCGCTTTTCTTCAATGGGCAGGTCGAGATATAAAACAGAATGTGATGAAATGTGGAATTAATAACATACATAAATACATTTACAGGAGATGACAACTTAGGTTTGCACTGAACAGGAAGGTGTGATAGCATGAGGCTAAGTTAGACAAACCAAAAACGACAACCTCAACACCCTCTGCACTCTTTTTTTATTCCCCTCTGCTGAGCAGTAATAAGCTGTCAAAGTAAGCAATCTGTCAGGGTGCAAGGACTTGGCAGATGCTTGGAAAAAAAATATTTTCAGCTAGCTTTGCACGCAGACAAAAGTCTTTGCATTCACTAGCAACAGTCCAAGGCTGGCAATGTCAGTTTCACACTTTTTAAAACTGGAAATACAATTTAAACGACAGTTTGAAAAATATTCAGAGGGTTTGTGCTTTTGTACTGCATACATCCAGAAACTGATGAAGTACTGCAGGAGTCAAACTCTCCTGCAAATAAACAAATACTTTTTTAATGTTTCAAACATTTTTTATATGTTAGTGGTTATATTCTTTTACTTCCTTTACTGCCCCCTATGAAGGTCAGAGTAAAATGTCATAAGAAACAGCAGCATGGAAGAGTAAACAAAATGGCTTGAATAATACTAACTTTTCTGATTAGATAAGTCCTAAGCAGACATACATCAAAACATGTTATTTACTCCATTCTCTCATGATAACGGGTCAATTTCAGTTGGTTCCTTGAGATCTCTCTTTTTTTCTCGTTGTGGTAACGCTGAATTTCCCGTTATAACAGATTAATTTATCTCATTATCTCAGGATAGCAAACCCTTGACTCAACAACTAGAGTCTTTCATCTTACCCATTAACAGAATATGGCTAGTGAAACAGTCTTAATGTGTGAGCGACAGCAAGGGGTGGGGGATTGTACAGGGTTGGGAATAGTGATCTGTTTTCATGTTGATGTGTGTAAAAATGCAAAACTTCAATAAAAATAACTTTGAAAGGATAGCAAACCTTGTTTTCTCTGGATAGTGGGACAATTCAATAGCAATCTACAGAACAAAGCAATAGACTGGTGATAGGTCAAACATGTTGTGCTGTCATAGTCCACTCTGACGAGATAAGGTACGCCTATTTCTCTTTGTTTTGTGCTCTTGTAACTCTGGGGATACGAGTTAATTAAGTCGAAATGTCAAAACAACCAGAAATGACTTGTTATCCTGGAAAAACAAACTCCAGAGTAGATATAATGTAAGGATACATGACCACTGTGGGCTTCCTTACCTGACTGAACTGTCTGATGGAATCTTTGATTCAGTAAACTGACTTCATGTCTTGCACGTGTCAATACAAGGTCAGAAAGAGCCAGGGGCATTTGAGAATTGAATTGAATTCTCCTTATTCTTATCAGATCTGCCCAAAAACTGTTTTCCTTTGTCCTCCATGAAGAGGTTTAGAAATATGTGGGCATTACATTGAAGGTTGGAAATATTTTTTATTGCGATAAGAAAATCAAAAATTTAAAATGTTACAATTAAAATGCTTTCAAAGGCAATTCCCTTCAAATGCATTATTTGTGATTTGAGGCTTCATTATCTGTAATAACCTTATTAACATCTTTTGAAATGTGGTGACATCAGAGTGTCTGCTAATAAGGATCTCACTGAAGTGGTGATTACTACCATGAGCTTTGACTACAGGTGTGATTTTAATAATTACATCACTCGCAGACGTCTGACAGATCTCCCCTCTGGTCTTCATCATGCCACATCTGTCCTGCGGCCACATGCTAAAAAGGCTGTTTCCCTCCAGAACAGACACTGGCAGAGTCACTTGGATCCACCAACAGACATGTGCACATCATCACAGAAAACATACACTCTGATCACTGACTTGTGCTTTATTGTTAACTTCGTTTATCTATGCTCATAATTCATTTGTACTGTATTGCATTTATGTTTCCACTTTGTTTTATCTCAACATTTGGCCTTAGATGCTGTTAATCAGCTGATCGTTCAAGCTGTGACAAACTCTGATGTCACAACAACGGCTCAGTCAAGTTCAAACTTGAGATTAAAAATAGATCATAAGGGGTTTGTCTATATTACAGTAATTTCAGTTTCATTGTTGTTAATAATATGTTAGAGAACTGTTCTGAAGTATCACTTATCACGAGCATCCTCGTGTGCTAACAAAGGAGGCTATATCAGTTTAATGTTGTCTCTGATGAGTTTAGTTTCAAGGATGTAACATTTCAATGATTGCTACTGGAAATGTTTGCTTGACTGATTAGTGCCAGCTTAAACTGCTGAAGAGACATCTGAATGTGAAAACACATTATCTGTTTTATTACCCTTAAAAACACACATTAAATTGAAGTACTAAGCAGGTTGGTTTTATTCTCTGGCTAACATAACTTCATACGGCTGTTTCCTGATTGCTGCAGTAAATATGTGGACAAAGTTGGAAACTGATCTTACAGTTGATGTTTGCAGAGCAAGAGTGGACTCATTTCCGCTGCTCCAGTTAGCTGCAAACTTCACATTGTCCTGATTTTCATGAGATTTCAGGACTTTTTTGGACACTGTGTACATCGTAATGATAAGAGATCATAAGAATGCTCCTTTATGCAGAGAATAATCTACACTCATCAAAAACTAAAACAACAATTGTTTCCATGGACGAAGCTTTTGTCGCATAAATCTGAGTCTTCTAACAGCATATCTGACCTGCCCTCTTTTATTCATCTACTGTCTGCTGTTTAAAAAGCAGAAAAGGAGTAAGCACAAATATTACAGATCTTAAAAACTTGATATTTCATCTTCTTTTACTCATCTTGACAGTGAACCTCACCAATCTCTCTTTATTTTTGTGACATGTATACATTAAGTCCAGGAACTCTGATTCGTATCCTTACTATGTGTAGCTGAAGGTAGTCTCCGAGCCCGTGGGTGCTCTCCACTCGCACCAGGATGGCGTCCTTCTGCTGGGTGCTGAAGCCAACGGCTAACCTGTCGGCTCGGGTGCTCGGTCGCTCGTTGGGGGCCCAGGTGAATGTGATGAGAGCGCCGCCTTTCCCGAAGATATATGTGGTCCCAGCTGTACAGAGACAGAAACAGATGATGAGAGATATAAAAGACTAACTTATCAAAACAGTAAAAAAATATTGTAATGTTTGTATGCAAAGTATTTGTGGTCCTTTTTTAGAAATGACCAGTTTGACTGAACGACAGCCTTTCTAAAATATTATTTTGATCTGATTAAAGTTACACCCATTAATATTATGATTTCAATTCCTTCTTTCACAAACCCACAGTGAGTCAGACTCGCTCCACCATGCTGCTCTTCACACAAACTATCAGTCATTTTTCAAAATAACACAGCAGGCAGAGAGGACCTCAAACCAGGAAAGATTAATTAAACACCTATTTTTTTACTCTTAAATCACACTTAGTACCTCAAATTACAGAGTTTGATGAAGCTCTGCATTCACTGATAGAAACTAATGACCACAGATGAGCGTTAAAGCTGCAGCTTTAATTCTTGCTAATGCTGAGGCACAGCTTTGACCTGCAACGATTTAGAAGACTATAGCACGACCGGTAAACCAAACACGTGAGGACCACTAGATTTATTACCTACATCTTTTCATATTTGTGGTACTTGCTCTATATACTATATATACCGGTACTTCAAAGGATTTCATATCATTTATCACAGAAAGCACCAAAGCCTGCCTTATCAGGTGACCACACAATCTATGTCTCTGAGTGTCTAAATAATACTGCTAGTTTTGGAATATGGAGACACACTCGACACTCATGACACTGCTTCTGTCTTGAAGTCTTTAGATGCCTTACATCACAGTGCTCCTCGTGTTATCACAGGCTACAGATTTCAAACGCATCACTGTGACCTGTATCGATCTGTAGGCTGGCCCTCATTGGGTCAACAAAGAAAGCCTCACAGTATTTTGTTTATTTACAGGGCTCTCATTGGTAAACTCCCTCCTTAGCTGACTACTCTCCTGTCTATAAACATTTCAAGCCACTCAACCAGATCTCAAAACTTGATCACCTTAAAAATACTGAGGTGTAGGGCTGAATGGGGAAAGACTACTTTTAGTTTTGCTGCACCCATTTCGTGGAATAACCTTCAAAGGACAGCTAAGCTGTTTTAAAAGATCTAATGATTGAAATTAAACTGCTTTAAAATCATTGAAATGGGCATGGTTTGCAAGTGTTTCAGTGTCTATGCCATTGTTTTTAACTGTGTTTATATCTATTCTGGTTTTAATGTGTTGCTGCAGGGCACCCCTGGAAAAGAGACATCGGCCTCAGAGAGTGCTAAAATAACGGATTAATAAAAATACAAAATAAAGACAGAAAAGGCACTTTACAACCACAGAAAGAGTATAATTTACATCAATGATCCTCGTCTCCTCACCTGACTGACTTCATCTGTGACTCAAACATGAATTACTCTAATAACAGCACTTAAAAAGCTATTTTGTATAAACGCTTACACATATTGAGGTTGGCTTCTCTTGTGTACATGTTCTGACCCTGTGTGTGTGTTGCTGCTTCATATCTGGATGTTCAATGTGCTTTATTTTATTTTGTTGGTCATGATAAGAGACCTTCAGATTTATCCAAGCGTCCACTTAAAGATGAACATATAAACGTTAGCTTGTACAGTCCAGTTCAATATACAATGTGAATAAGAAAGTGATTCATGTGAAGTGTCTGTTTAACAAAGCAAAGATTGAATCACATGTATCCTCCTGTTTGTAGAGAATCTTGCAGGTTCAGGGCAAAGCAATCTTGTCTCCTTAAACTTTTATCATGTAGGTTATTCATGTGTACTCAAAAAAAAAAGGACCTGTCGCCTTGAGATAAATGAGGCCCATGGCTGTTAATTCATCATCTTAAATTTTATTAAAATTTCTGAAATACATGAGAAAATCCATGCTGGTTGTATTAAAACCCACTCTCCTTTACATCAGACACCTTTTTCTGGATAAGATTAACTCCTAACCTCTTAGACACCTCTAATTGTTGTTTTAATTTACCAAAATTGAGGGATTGTTGGCATGGCAACATCTGAAGTTTTCAAACATATCTTGCTTGAAATGAAAGTTAACTGTCAGGCAGTGAATTTCCTCTTAGAAGAGTAATGACTCGCAATAAGAAGACAAGCTGCTGTCTTCAGATATAACATTTTAAGTCACAATAGAGATGATCATTCAAGCTGTGACAGCAGTCATTCTGACACAGGGTACAGCAGAGACCGCAATTACCTTTAATAGTATACTTCAAATAATGCTTCAACACCTAAACCATAAGTGTTTTGTGTCCAACTGATATTTTTCAAACTCAAACCTCTTATTCTAAGCATAGAGAACACTTGAGACAAAATTGCAGCCTCCATTTGAACCCTGTACGAAGTCTTGAGTACTCTGCTGCTGGCTGTAATGGGCACTCAACACTGAGGTTTTCTTATTGACAGGAACTATCTGCTGCTTGGATGCTTTCATAACATTCAACACTCCAAAGACTCCTCAACATCTTGTACTGACTTTGAATTAAATTAACAGGGAAGGTTCGTTGTCAGTGTTTGTTGCGAAACCAAATTATTTCTTACTGAGGTAATCCTAATTAATGTCTGGGATTTACAGGGGAATGTGAGTAGGTGACACTGGTTACATCAAGGAGTCTGGATGAGTGGTTTTATTGGTTTCTTGTTAAAGTCTTCAGCACGAGGCCTCTTAGTCTACTCTGGTTTCTGCTGAATGAAACCACTGATCTTTCTGTTTTTGAGATATCAAACTTTTCGGTTTCACTACGTGTTTCTAAAAGTGACGTAATAGCTGGAGCACCTCTTCAGATAAGACAGCGTGTCTTAATAATGTATTTAATGGAGTCAGGATATCACCCCACCACAAACAACCTCTACAAAAATCAAGTATTTAGCCTCACACGGATGGTATTTGCTGAAAGGCCATAATGCGCCATTTCATCATACAGCATTCACGTTCATCATTTCTAATTTGTTCTACTGAAACAAAACAGATGAGCAGAAAGGCCATCCTTTGGTCAAGCCTCTTGTTCAGACCCAATTTACCATTGAGTGTCATTTCTAATTTCAATCTGCAATATAGCCTTGAACACTGAATCCAAAATGTACACAAACTCAAAGGTTAGGAACTTTTTGACCCATTTTGGGAAGCCTGGTTTGAGTAGATCATGACGGAGATTTCATTTGATAATGTAACGAGTAATAATAATTTCCATTCCATTGCTGTACTGTATGACCTCAGAATCCTTTCACAGTTAACATCCATCGGTTTGTACTAATGGTACTGAGCTATAACTATGGCAGGGACATGGGATACAAGATATATTAGTAAAATGAGAATATTTATAAGAATAAATTAACCTCATAAACAAAGCATAGGTCTACAGGAGAGGTCACATCACAATCATTTACAGAAGGGATTTATTAACATAGAATCTCTCTCTCACAGAGTAGTAGTAGTAAAGGTCGTCAGGGGACGGTTCTCGCTCAATAGGAAACCTCTGATGCTGAAAAATGAACCCAATGTGAAAGTGCGACAAACTGCAGTTCCTTGAGTGTCCACTGGCTCAAATAAAAAACTTAGAAGTGTCATTAGAGTCCATATTTTGATGCCCTTTTTTTCAGCAGAAATAAACATGTTAACAGCCTGGTACCAAAATGGTTTCAGCATCTTTAGCTCATTTCTTCCTCGTAAAAACGGTACAGGCTCACTTTTTTAAATAACTCATCTGTTTGGATTATGTTATAGCTAAGATTTATTCATAATTAGGCAGAGTTAAGGGATTTGACTGATATGTTGGCACGGTTAAGCTGGGCTTCACTTTAGCCACACTTTAGCCACATCACGTTACTGACCTAAATTGTAAGCTTTGTACGTGTTGTTTTTCTAATTTCAAATATGCTCGCTAGATGATGAGCTAGATGGGCTTGTGTAAGGAACCAAGATATTCATTTGCCCCCCCCCTGAATTCCACGTCTTTGTCTGCTTCTTGATTAGCCAGATGTTAGTTGGAGTCAGCATTCCCAATTTAGCTACTGCCTTCATTGGGCTTCACAGCACCTCCTTAGACACCAATAAGTTACATCACTGAGACTACAACCATGTTTTATACAGTCCATGTTACCGATACAGGAAAAAATACAGTTTAGAGAGGAATTTGGATGATTGTGAACAAATCAATCACAGATGGGGCAGTGAATATAAAAAACCGGAAGCAATGAATCCCTTACAGGGGTTATTAAGACATAGTGTTCATGAGAAAGGAACGGGCATGAGGTCACAGTGACCTTGACCTTTGACTTTTAAATTCAAGTAAGTTCATCCATGAGTCAAAGTGGACGTTTGTCCTCAATTTTAAGCTGCTCTCAAAGGGTTCCTGAAATGACGTATTTCCAATCATAAAACAGTTGGACTAAACTTACCCAATTACAGAAGTCACGGACAAACATAATGTTTGAAAATGTCCGAAAATATCAGAAAAACTGGATCATATTGTCTGTGACCTAACCATCAAAAGAGTGTCATTAAAATATGTGAAACATGTCGAATGTGAGAGAAAATTCACAAGATGGAAGCTTTTTCTTTTCCAACAAGTCGTCCATATCAACTTATAAAACTGTTTAACAGAACCAGCAGCAAACCCGTGAAACATGTAGTTAATGTTCACATTTGCTTATGGCAAGGGACACAAACACATTACTGTTCATTTTGTCAGACCCATTTGACTTCCTACCCAGGGACATTTTTTAACTCTTTAAACCTTTTTCTTTGATCAGCATATTCCTGGTCAATAGACGATGTGGTTTAACAATAAACATCAATGTGGGACATAATAAGCTGCTTGCACATCATCATCATCATCATCATCATCATCATCATCATCATCATCATCATCATCATCATCGTCATCATTGTCATCATTATTATTGACAGACTTAGAACATAGAGTCCTTTAGAATAAAAGGTAAAAACACAAGACTTCTTATAGCTGTTTCCAGGTATTTCAAATGTGAAATGTTATCTAATGTATTTAGTGAAATGTGTACCATCACATGGTCAACACATCTATAAATGATAACACCTTGTCTTACAAGTTTAAAAATGTTTTTTCTCATCAAAGAAACTCCTCGCTGCCAACATCTAATGACGACAGGAACTGTAGTGTTTTGTTCAGAGCTGAGAGAACATGTGCACACAAAGAGAGAGTCAAAGGGTGTACAAAGAGGAACATGCAGCCTTGTAATGTGCATCATGAAATATAGAACACTAATACACCTGCAGGAGAACATGGAAGCATCTGTCTATAGTCAGCAGTAGTTCCTGCATTAGTCATAGCATTAAAGCACTTCATTACATCTCTCTGCCTCCCTGCTCTGTCTCCTTTTTATCACTCCCTTTCTTTCTGTGAAGAACCGGCATCAAATAAAGCAGGCCTGCAGTTAATCAGTCTTGTTAAGATTATTACTGTAAACATCACACTTCTCTCCCTTGAAGCAGCTCTACTTTCTCTCTCTCTCAAACGACTATCTCACAGGAGCGCTCTGCTCTGCTCTTTGGGCTGCACAATGCATCCCAGTTAGAATAATAGGGCTCCTTTGGAGTCCCTTAACTGTGCAGTATATCACATCATTATTACCTGGGAACCATGATGACTTATTATACTATATGCAAACACTGTAATTCTCCTGGGGCACACATTCTTCATAGCTATTGTATAGGTGGTGTGCTTGCATAATTCCTGTCAATAATCAATTGTAAGCAGATAAAAGCCCTTTTGTTGGTGTAATACAACAAACCAACAACTGATATGGGCTTTTATCAATATATTCTGATATTCAAATAATCAAGAAAATTATTTGCAAAAATATGAAGAAAATCATTTAGGTCTGCACATCACAGGTCAGTGCAATAATTAAGCGATTCTACATTTCCATCCTCATTTTCAAAGAAATAGTAAAGATGAAAAAAATGGTCACAATTTTCCGTAAAGTAACCATGATTGGGTTGTTGTGTCTTGATGGATCTCAACACAAAAAAAGGTAACAGTATGAAGTGTTTGTTTGTGCCAACACGATACCCATTTAAGCACCCTGTCCTTTTCCATTTTACTCTCTCAGCGGGCTGAATTAGCAAGAGACGAGACAACACGCTCATAGGACTTGCAAAACACAATGAGACACAGCTGATAATTTGCATCACACATAACACTTTAGATGCGAAAAGGTTTTATAAGCACCCCCCCAACCCCCGAGATTGCCGTGGTAGAGAGTTAGAGAATTCCTGTTGCCTAAGTGTGTGTTTGCTTTCATCATATTACTAATCAGGACTTTTGAAAGGCTGCAAAATAACCATGAATCATACAAATGGCAGCTAGGATCAACTGTAACATTATGAACACAAAGTAGTGGAAAATACTCAATTACTCATACGCTGTGTAAAACATTTGTGATGATTACAAACCCCTCTGATGGAGTAGATGTGTATTATATACTTGATTGCATTTATGGATGTATTGAGGTTGTTGTTTTTCCCAGCATTTGATTAACATTTTTGAAGGACCTGAAAGCCTCAAGGAGGATCAAATTACAAAGCTTATTGTACAGTTCACAGGAAATTACGCAGAGATAGCTTGTGTGTCGAGAAGAAGGGGGATTCAGAAAAGAAAAAGCTTTTTTGATTAGAAGCATAAACTGATAAAAATCTCAAAACTGTGAGCATTTTTTGCAAAACTACAGCATTCGGAGAGTTTTTATTTTTGAATTAGTTGTCTGACTTATAGCGTCTGAGACATGCTCCTCCACGGTCTATTAAATACAGCTCAGTGAAATGATGAAAAGTGTAGTGCAGGCTTAATCCTGACAGAGCAGACATGCAGTTTTCTAGTTAAAATTGGTGTGAAAGTTAGAAAGTGGCACCATATGGCTTGGTGCAGTGAATGCAGATTCTTGGAATCTAATCAATCAATTAACAAGTTGAATCTGATCAATTCAAAGTGACACAGGAAATCTGTTAAAATCTTTACGATCCGCACATGCAGCTGGCACACAGATACATCATCTGTGTTCTGGTTGAGTTGCTGTTTCTGCTCCTATCAGGGCGATGGATCCAGACTGTCAGCTCTCAAATTGAACGTGCGCAGAGCAGAGTGCCTAAAACGACCCTCCCCCCCCTCTATAATAACCTGAAGGTTTTCTACCGCTCTACTCTCGGATGATTTGGGTCGCGGTGAAACAGTTTCGACTCAAATGTGATTCTGAAATACTGCATTAATGCTCGCTTCCATCGCAAAAGTCACATACATTTTCTGTGAGAGCACTAGAACAGCTTTTTATTACAAGAATACAATGCCCTAGGTTTTCTCTGGTTTCATACGTGTGGCCTTCATTTTTGTGCAGCTCTCTGAATTATATCCCCCAGTTTCCATGCCACTGGTACTGCAGCAGAGATGCATCATGTGTCATTGTTTAAAATGAACAGGGATTCTCTTGTTTGTAGGTGTAATGAATTGCATTTCTTCTGAAATAGCGGCTCAGTGTACTCACATTCAGTGATTGACTCAATCTATATAAAAGTGGTTTCATCGTCAGCCTTCCACACTAAATCATTTCACCAGTAATGATTTAACATATCAGTCCTGAACAGGTCTTGTGGAGTTCCACAGTAAATTATGAAACACCATGTGGGAGCCATGCTGATTTTTTCTCTAAGTTTCGTCACTTCAAGCAAACTATGCTTCATGTTTAACAGTGCAAATGAAAACTGAACATTTTTATTCTGCTGCTTTTTCCACATTAAAGCCTGACAAACCATAGGAAGGCTTTTATAATGAGCTCATCCAGCGTGATCGTTGATCAAATAAAGCATCACAACCAAATCTATCAAGGTGAGTCTGTTTGACTCTCCCTTGAACTGATACCCAGGTTCTTCTTCTGTTGCAAATCTAACAAGTTTAACAAGTCTCTATAAGAAGCAGAGCCCTGTAGTGTTAGACTGCGGTGTTAAACTTGCTGTTAATGAGGAAGTTATGCGTGAAGGCAAATTAACCTGGACTAGAATCCTAAATTAAGATTTACAGTTTAAATATTAATGACCAGACAACTAGCCATTTTTATGCCTCTTCTTCACTTAAAATAATCAGCATAAAAATGACCTTACTCCTAATTTTCATCAACATTTTGGATGTTTTATGGAAGAAAAGTCTCTTTTTTAAGACCCAATTCATAACCAAATGTGGTTAAAATGGTTCAATTTTTATCATAAGGTCGTAGTTTCAATATATTTTCATTTATCTTGGAACCTTGAGATCACTCTGCTCCATTAAAAAAAAAAAAACCTTGTCAAAATCTTAATATTAAGATGGCTGATGTGGAAGCAGAGGTTCAGCGAGAGCTATAATGTGCTCTCCGACTTACTGAAAAAAACATGACTCCCTGTATCATGCCTGTATTTCTTTTAATAGACCGCCCTGACTATACTGCTCTCCATACATATTTCATACAACAAACCTAAAGCCTGTCCTCTGCTGTTAATTTTCTATGCATTAAAGGTTTCTTTCAAGTCCTCATGCCTGTTTGAAGTGTTACATAGGGGCAGGTCCACAAGCTCATCCTGGTTTCTCACCATCCTCCATTAACATCTGCAGCCATTCTGGAGAATATGCAACAACGTGCTAATCAAAGCGTTCTATGTTAATGTGTAAAATTACTGAAAACACAAACCTTTTATAGGCACTTATAAACAAAGTGACTATCGATGTCCAGTTGTATCCTAAGGCCTTCTTTAATTCTTACGATTAGATGTCGTAGGGGATTTACTTTCTGCACAACATCACTTCTATTGTTATGAAATGTTTTGCTGATGACACCTCTATGTTCTCACTGAAGTGTGATTTTAAATACAGAACTTTTCACAAATGCAGTACTTGAGTAAAGCACCATAGCATTTATTCCATGCCCGTGTATTTTGCTAAAATTGCAGCCATTTCATTTCTTTTGCTTCTGATTTTTTTTTCTAAGCAAGTACTTTCTTCTCTTCACTTCACATTTTCATCGTCCTGTTTGTTCTGCTTTGCTGCAGATCTGGAGCAGAGCAGTGGCTACCTTGGCCTCTGATTTTTTTTACGCTCTTACATGCCGTCCTTTGCCTTGTCTAGTAGTTCCACACACAACGTCTCGGTCAAAACCTTTAAACGACAACTGCAGTTCAACAAATTAGTATTCAGATACAGGACACGACGCTGATTACAGAAGATAATCAATTATAGAATTCACTTGCAGTATCTGAACATGACATTTATGCTTTGGGAGAGAATTGGTTTGTTTTTAAAGCTTGTCTGTGTGTATATGTGTGATCCTGAGTGTGTATGTGTATGCAGGCCTGCCTCACTATCATCCTTGAGGGTAATGTAATATGTGAACTGGAGGAAATTGAGCCCTCTCTGATGGACCTTCTGATGCCCCTCTCTTTTGCTCTCCCTATCTGCAGCTCTTCTAGCAGAAAAATAAACTTGCATTTCATCCAATCGCAGCGAAAAAAAACACACGCATGTTTTTATTTACACTTAATGCATTTATCTAGGGATACCATGCTTTCTGCAGAATTCAGGCTTTGAATATTGGATTGTGCACAAAGATATCATGATTCAAAGAAGCTCACTAGGCCATTTCCTCCACTTGATGCAGCCCTCTGAAAGCATTAGCTGTTCTCTCTGCCTTGCCACAGCCAGACAGTTTTTACACCAACATGGGGGCCCTGGAGGACGAGGTGCAGCAGATTTTCACTGAGTGTGTGAAACATGCGGGTGTGTAAGGGGTCAGCTACAGTGCAAATTTTCTTGCATTCCAGCTGAGAGAATGCTAGGTCTTTGGCACTGAGGGTCATGGCAAAGGCTAGCCGTCTTGTGGTTTGGCGGGTTAGTTGACAAAACACTGCAGAAAAACCTGCCTTGAAACAACATCACTTAAGAAGCACGCCCACATCAAGTCGAGGACGGTTTTAAAAAATATTTAAAAAAAGCTCTCAGAGTTATCAGAGCAGTGCAGTGTTGGAGCATGAACTGAGGAAGACAGTAAGCATGTTAGTTACATAATGTGTCTCAAGTTGGGATTTGGCTTCCCCTGATATGAGAAATCATTCAAGTCAATGTGTTAACAATCTTAGAGGCTGCCTTTTAATATCTGGTGCACTCATGTAGGGTATTTTGTTTGGCACAGGAAAACATCATTTCTTATTTATAACAACCCAGATACAATGCCAAAACTGTGCAGACCCGCACTCACTGAAAACTGCCTTCAGGTTTTTGGGCTTAAGACCCCATTGCTGATGTTGTAGCGAGACATGGGGTTTATTTGGGCAGATCAGGGTTTCATGAGATTGCGTTGAAAACTGGGCTGTATAGAAAGTGTAGTAACCAAAATACCAAATTAGGGATTACATCAGTGAAGCATTTTAATTAATTAAGTTGCTATGGTAGTAGTGTTTTTTTTTTCCAATACAAAAATGAGGGAACACAAACTCGAAGAATTTCATCAGTTTGATATGAATACAGACCAATCAGACAAAACTGTTTTCATCAGAAATCTCATGAATTGATTGATATTCAAGTTAAGGAGTCACAAGTCATTACGTTGAAAGTAGAAAACTTTACCTCACTAAATTCTCTTACACAAACATACAGCCAATTAGCCATAAATACAGTGTTGTGATTGGAGTTATTGCATCGTCTTGAAAGGTAAAGGTCGACATTAGAAATATGGATCAGTGATTTTTGGTAAAAAAAAAAAAAATCAATGCAATTGTTTGTGGTGAATGTTTTTGCTAGAACACATTTAGTTCCATTTCTGATTGATTAGCATTTTATTTTCTTAATAAATTAATTCATTGCTTGGTCTGCAAAATGTCAGAAAACGGCAAAATCAGCATCTTGATTTCCCTGAATCCAAAGTGATGTGTTGAATATGCTTTGTCTGTTGGAGTAGTAACCCAAAAGCCCAAACGATTATTTTCAAATAAAACAAAAAGAGTAATTTAGCAAACCTCACACAACAGACTCTTTAATACGAGCATGTTTGGCATTTTGCTTCAGAAACTTCAATATCACTTAAAAGAGGAGTCAACAACATGAATAGATCCAATTCATTTTCTGGCAATCTGACTAATCCTTTCAGCTTTAAAGAATTGCCATTCTTAACTACTTTAGCACTAATTCACTGGCACTGATCCTGCTATTTAGCTGGAGGCCTTTTGATTTGCTCCTCTGTGACCTGTGAGACTCTTCATAGACACTCAGAATATTTTTTGGAACATCATTTACGTCCATTCAGTGTCTGTGTGGAAAAGTGTGCCTCTTGCAGCACAGTGTAACAATAGTGTGACGATACAATAACCTGTGTTTAGGATGAGGAGCGTGAGGCATTGCAGCATGGTAGGTGGCCTATAAATAGCTGTTGCCCAGGGGTTTACAGAAGTCTTTGGTTGGCCTTGACACACACACAAATGTAAGAACATACATGTTATTTTAAAAGGTTATATATTTAAGTAAAAGGTTGTGTTATGTTAAATGATCCAGTACTATTGTGAACATTACACACAATCTGCATATGCATTCTCTGCAGAGCATTTTGACATTGCTGGAACGACTTGTAAATCCTTAGCGATGTCTCTATCATATATGTAGCAGTGGATTGAATTTCCTGCAATGAAGCACACACTTCAGAACAACCTGAAGGAAAGGATCTACAATAGAGGTAATTGAAAATTTATCAGCAAGTTCTTTGAAGTGTTTTTTTTTTTTGCTTTTACAGGCCTGTTTGATCACATTCTGTTCTGTGCCTGTAAAAGCAGGGTCCAGAACGATGTGGCTATAATAGTGCAGATGTAATTCATCACATCTTTAGCCCTTTTGCAACTGCTGGGTGAAAAAGACACTACAAATCCATCGGGCCTCTTTTTATAGGACATAAAAAGTGAGTCTTAGGACAGGATTTTCAGAGGCCAATATAAAAGGGAGCAGTGACTCTGGTGTCAGCGCTTTGAAGGAGCCAATTTAAGTAGCGTGGCGAATTTGATGTAGATTATTGAGGATAGGTCAACACTTTATATCCCTCGGTTGAGCACATTCTCCTCATTTTTATGAAGGAGAACAATGAAGATTATCAAGGCAGATTTGATATGAAATTGAAAAACTGTAGAGAGCCTGAGAAGGGTGCAATATATTTTTAAGCATGCATGTAAAACCAAAGAGATCATCTCTATTTCTTTGCTCACACATTGCTTGCTCTATACGTGTAATTGCTTAATGCCTGTTGTGAAGCGCTGCTAATTACAGTGTACTGTGGCAATCACCTTTGACACAGAACTGGCTCTGTTACAGGGAGTGCATTACGCTGCTTAAATAAACAAGAACCCCATAGAAAGAGATAAAGAGATTTGCAATGATGATTCATTACACTATTGATATGTGTGTATAAAAACACAGATCTACTGGTGCAGTAGTATCTTGAATAGCGACATAGATAAAGGGTAACCACTACTGATGTTAATGGACAGATAAAAAGGTTTAACAGTGCACAGAAGCTGCTGCGAATTCATAGTTAAAGGATCAATGATCCCAGTGTACAGCACAAGAGAGACAGCAAAAATGCAACTAATACATAGGAACAACTAAACACATGTTTGCCTATAAAACATGCTACCAAATTAGATACATCATATGGCAAAAGCCTACTCATATCTAATTCTCATTATTAACAACCCTTGATGCTGAGAGCAATCAGCCCAAAAACCATCCATTAATGAGGCAGTAAGTGGAACATGTTGGCATGATTGACTTACCGTGGCCCCCTCTGGTAAGAAAAGGCATCCTGTTGATAGCAATAGGTACGGTGCCATGCTTATTGTGAAAATGGTGGACATGGTGCGTGGTACTGAGACTAGAAGACACACGTGCTGTTCCAGTCTGGATGGGCAGTACAGTTAGCAAGGCAAACCAAAAGGCTAGTCTTGAACAGTAACTTAGGCCCATGCCGAGGCTAAAGCTTGACCAGCTGTTCCTCTGTCCCAACCCAGGAGTGGCTGCAAAAAGTCTACCCATGTATATTAGATCCACATGGGCCAAGTGCAGACACCTTGGCAAAGCTTTGGCCTCTGACTGTTCAACTTGAGGACCACAGGGCATCTCAGTGACGATCTGGGTCCATTTCTTTCATAATCCCTTAATTTGGATAGGAAGTTCAGCGATGATGGAAAAAGATCCCTTAAACTTCAAAGAAAATAACCAACATGTAATTTTCAAGAAGCAGTCCAAATCCAATGAATGTTCTTTTGAAGCAAAAATAAAGAGCAGCCAAATGATCTATTTCTGGCTAACACTGTGCCATGCAAGATGTCTGCTGCACAGGAAAGCTAATGTTAACATATTATTGAAAACCATCCTGAAGCACATTCTTGAGAAGTGAGCCGAGAGTATCCAAAATGCAAAACAAAAACACATCTAAATAAAAAAATGGATTTATCCAGCTGTAATTTCAAGCAGGCATCTTGTTGAACCATGTTTTTCAGGCATTAAAAGTAGCAGGACAGAGCTTCATGTGACAAGAATTCTGATAAGGGTCTCCATCTCCCACAGGTAGAGCTGGAGGGCAGCTGAGCCTGCCCACTAAGAAAAGTACCCCTCCACCGCAGCAGAAAACACAACAAGCTTCTGTGGGAAACTGGATCATTTCATTAAGCTAAAAAGACAAGGAGATAAAAATACTCGCAAGTGAAGACGCAGCGATGAAGGGCGATACAGGACTTAGTGCTTTTGTTCCCTTTTTTTGCCAAGGAAAAGGGGAGAGAACAGAAATAGGGAGGGGGAGAGAAAGAGAAAAGGGGGGAGAGAGAGAGGGAGCAGTATCTGCAGCGGCACGGTAAGGAGAAAATCCAGAAAATAAATAAATAATATCTCAGCAGCTCCTAATTCACTCTCTCAAAGACGCAGCAAATCCAGCGAACGGTAGCCTCTGGTGATGCAGAGATCCGCCGGAATGCAGCACAAGTGTTTCTATTTCAAATGAACGTATGATCCGTCTCTCGTGCTCCACCTGCTCAGCCTCATGCAGCAAAGACTACTGCTGCTGCATTCCCCTCACTGCTGCTCCTTTTTTTTCCCTTTATTCTCTCCCGTTCCCTCGTCCAGATCTGCCTCTGAAAGGGAGGCTTAACGTGACCGCTGCATGTGTCAGTCTCTGGAGGAGGGCAGGTGATTCTCCTCTGATGAGATCGCCTGGATGGTAGAGACCGAGATGTTGCCTTGGACTCCTGCAGCAAAATATATGCTAATTAAAAAGCACCGTCGTAACATAATGAATCCCGGATGGGTGAAATTCCAGGACAGGCTGGACCCCCGTGAAAATAACCTTGGCTTCGAGTTGAAGTCTAAAAAATGCAAGATAAAGGAGCCCTTTCTGAACGCATACTGTAGTTAGAGGCTCTGATCCAGTGAGGCACAGCATGTGCCTCTGTGTGTGTTTGTGTGCGTGTGTGTGTGTGCGTCTGAGAAAGAGAGTCTGTGAGCAAATGAGTGAGGAGGAGGAGGAGGGTGGGGGAGAAAGAGGGTGGGTGAGCGATAGCAGGAGGGAGGGAGAGACAGGAAGAGACAGCGAAAGAGAAAACAGGCAGCCACGGCGCAAACACAGAGGGAAATAGTGAGGAAAGAAAATGGGTTGTGTGAATAAATACACGCTACAGATTCACAGCAGACTGGCTCGCAGGTCCTGGCAGTAACACGTAGGAATCATACTGCAGAGGAGGAGCCTGATTTAGGTGAGCTGTCAGTGATGTTACAGAGTGAACACAAGGGTACTGGTATGGACGTGCTCCCTAACATAAAGATTTGAGAACCGAGAATGATAGAAACACAAATACCTGTCAGAATGGTATCATATAGCTCACTAACTCAGGATGAGGAAGCTGTGGGCTGCAATCGGTTACCCATTGGAAAGAAAGCAAGATATTGCATCAAAATCTTATCTCAAGCCTCTGTTTTCCCAGCATTGCTTTGCTCTACCTTGGCTGTTTTCTACTCACTAAATCAATTTTCTTCGCCATTCCCTCTGCCTGATGTGTTCACCTCGCATCTGTATACAAGTCACCTCTCTGTTAGAGCTCAGTAGCTCTCTGCTTCATGCTGCTTAACCATGCAAAACCCATTTCTACCTTTAGCTGATCTGAGTTCAGCTGAAATCTGACATATTTTATAGAGGTATTTTATTCTTTTGGGGTGTGGTGGAGAAATGTGATGGTTGGATGATGAATTGGAATATATATTGACACTTGAAAGGATGAAAACATTATCAAAAAGAGGGGAGGCAATAAGAGGTAAAGATGGGATGGAACCAAACAGGAAGAAGAGGAGATTGCAGGGAGGGAAAGAGTGAGATTGCAGGGAGGAGAAGTAACGGGAGAGGAAGAGGAGAGACTGCAGCGATATCAGCTAAATCACGGTCGATAGAGATATCAGCCGGGATTGCCTAGTCGGTTGAAAAGACACGCATGGAAACAGGAGGACAGAGGCAAACCATGCCGCACCACCTCTCATAGTGACAAGAAGTCGACGCAGGCCATTACTCAAGCAGGGGAGGGGGGGTGGGGCGTGTGGGGGGAGCGTAGCTGATTGAACAAAAAGAACAGAGGAGGGGGGGAGTGCATAACACTGTGGAATGGCAAGTGCCCTAACAACATGTAGACATTCATCTGCTGGTAGTATGGACAAGAAAGCATTGAGATCTGAAACCACTCCTGTCTTTCAAACTGAACCTCAGAGAGATTTAAATCCTTTTTGTGCACACGCTTCTATACGTAAATCTTCATACTGGGGAGTACCTGCAAGCTTTGAGCTTTCACAAACACACAATAACAATCATGCTGAGCTTTCCCCCACTCCAACAAGTAGACACACTTAAAGCAATGGTAATGTGGTGTGGCAATGCATTGACAAGCACAGAGAATAATCCTCCGATTACGTCAACTAGAGAGTCAGTATTTGTACTGTCAGGGCTCCAGTCGCTCTCAGTTTTAAACGTCTGAAAAAAGGGCGGTCTTGACAATGATTCAAATAAGAAATGCATTTTTTACTTAGAAACAATCATATT
The DNA here is from genome assembly GCA_020745685.1 of Tautogolabrus adspersus. NCBI lineage: Eukaryota > Metazoa > Chordata > Actinopteri > Labriformes > Labridae > Tautogolabrus > Tautogolabrus adspersus. The sequence goes on from CM036546.1 coordinate 22,827,121, forward strand.
CAAATACAACCCACATTTAATTTCTAGTTACTGTGAGGACTGGGTATGAGAAGTTGGAGTGGGTTGATTTATAGCCAGTGACTTGACTTGTACGGCTCTTCAGCATGTGAGCATCTTTCCAGGCGTCGATGATATCTTGGTGAAGAGCTGTCCAGAATGAAAGGCTTGCATTAATCAATTTACGTGCTTGAGGGTTGCTCGACGTGATGAAAGCCGTGCTATCTGGACAACAAGAAGGGGGGAGGCTGGGCGATTGTAACCTTGTGTTTGTCCTTGGTTATTTCATAAGTTAACCCATGCAGATCTTCCTGTTAATGCTCACTAAGACACGCATCATAGGATAAACATCAAACACACGTTTTGTGTCTGATGGTAAATCTAATGTTGAGCTTTTATTCCTCTATGAATTCAAACTGACTTCTCTTCTCTTTTGCAAAGAAAAGACTGGCCTTTATCTGCTACTTCTACAATCCAATAAAGCTTTGATTTGCATTTTTACATTTTTCTACAGGCTATTTTTAACCTTTTGCACAACATATAGAGCACTTTGGCAGACCTCCATGCATTCATGTAATCAAATTATTTCCCCATGGAGTAATATATATCTTATAAACTACGAACGGAAAATGTTCAAATGTCGCTGTAGAAAAAAACGACGAGTCAATGGGTTTGCAAACTTGCAAACGACATGATGTGATAAGACGTTGGAAAGACTTAAGAAACCTAAATGCTCGCTGTTTGTTCTCAGGAGGATTTGTGAGAGAAGATTTTTCACAGACATCCAGTCTTGCCCCAGGGGGTAAAGTAGCAGGATTAATCATAGCACTTTCAGATTAATTACTCATAATGCGAGCAACCTCTGAAAGGCATGGCCTGCAGATGTGATGTTTGGTTGATTTCATTAGGCTAAAAACGACAACACCTAAAATAAGTTGGGCTTAGAAGGCACACGGAGAGGAGCAAGTGACAAGGATGAAGGCACGGAACCGCTCAATTGTGTCACCTACGAATAGAAGAATATGGTATAAAGTTAGTAACTGATTAGCACAAGGAAAATGATTTTCTTTTCTTTCCTTTAGTTTTGAGCTGACAAAAACTGTTGATCAAAAGAGGGGCATGAGTGCTGAAGGAGGTCAGATACATTTAGCTACACAAAAAGGTTCAGGGTAGTTGTTTAAGAAGGATCTGGTGGATATTTTTTACTCTCACAGAATTTTGTCCTCCAGATTCACACCTTGATTCAACATGCCTTTCCAATTTTATTGAAGCAACTTTGGCATCTTGGCAGACTCTTGGGCACTCTCCTCTGTAAAGACACTGCATGTGACAGTAGGCTGCGTATTGTTGGCTGCACTAGGCGCAGACAAAAATAGACATCATTTGCTTGTTTAGCTGAGCTTACAGGCCTCAGCATGTCTCCTGGAAAAGGAAGAGAAGCAGCAAGGCTTACAAGAGGAGGAAAAAGAGCAACAACCTGGAGTTTGAACCAGTAAGTTTAAACGCTGTGCTTTGGGTTGATGCAAAAGACACGAGGGCAAGAGAAGCAGCTTCAACTGTCTACCTCCTCCTATCTAAGGTGGAGCCTTCAAATTAAAAACCTGAAAAAGCAGTGGGCAGTAACCACAGAGGACCATACATATTTCTGCTTGGCTGAGGTGTTTTCCCTTGTCTCCCTGGAGCCTCATTTTGAGGATGAGCCTAAAAAAGTATCAGCAGGATGGCCTCAGAGGAAGCCTATTTTGTTATTGGCTTGTGTCGATCTACTTATCTGCTTGCTCATTATATCCACATTAAAGAAAGCACCAGCAGAACTGCAAGATGGATTTTACTGTTGCTATGACTGCAAAAAAAACAAAAACGTGATGGACATTTCTGCAACTTAACCACTTTAGGCAAGAGAAAATGTTTAAAAGCATGTTTTATATTTGGGATGATTTAACAGATATAGATCTCGTAGAACGATGTGTCCAGTTAAAACAAGTTCTATTTGCTATGCGCCCTGAGGATCTCGTATACAGATGGGGCCTTTAACAGTATATCCCTTTCATCCCAGACCTACATTTCATGTTTCTCTTTGAAGCAAGCTGAATGCCGACTTCTTGCCTTTTTTTATGTCTTTCTAATTTCTACTTTCCTAGCAAGCCACTTCTCAGGAACACTTCATACATTAATGATTCCCTTCATTAAAGATTATGTGTGATATCCACAGACAAGCCATTTCAAAAATCAGTAGTTCAGCGATTACTATGAAAAGCACGGCTGTCATTTCATGTTAATAGAGTAGCTGCTTGCACAAGAAGGTCAGACACAAATGTAATAAATTAATTTGTTTCTAAGGCTGTTTGACCCTCTGCCTGGCCCTTATTATGAATGAAAAAATCCTCTATTGTACGTATCTTGTTTTTTTTAATATTACTTCTGCTGACAGTATATAAGTCCGTCTTTTTTATGAACAAAGTATCCAAAAATCTACTGAATGGATTGATGACCAACGAAGGAATAAATTATGTTTTGGTGTTGGTCTGTACAAGTTGTTCCTTGTATTTTGTTATAATCATTTTACTCAGAGACATAAGAGCACATCTGAAATATTTAGGCTTTAGTCATCTTTTCTGTAATTTTAGCCATTTGAGGAGTGCATAGACGAGCATTTTAAAACTCTTACTTTCCAAGCTCCTTAGAGATTCAAACATTTGTAAATGGACACACCATATTTGCAGACTAAGAATATTTCTAAGTGAGAACTTGTGAAAACCTCGTTTTACTAAGTCTACATCGCTGTCAGTTCATTTATAATACAATGAAATAGTAAAACAAATAAAATAAAAGATCTTTTATTCTTTACAGCACTAAACATGGCAATGGAGTTGTACAATAGAGATGAAAACAATGGTTCTTAAACAAGCTTTTGAAATGCAACCGAAGCCTCACAGTGTGTCTCTCTCCATGGTGCTGAAACATTCAATACAAGTCTATCTGTCTCAACTTGACCTCCCACCCATGATCTGACCCCCCCCAAACGCTTTTGTAGGTTTGCATGAAGAATTCACAAAAATGAAAGGGATATCCAGACTTCATAGTAGAGACATATAATACTAAACAACCACCGACAAACCTGGAAAAATACCTGGAAAGTCTGGTAAATATGGTTAGCAGCCACCAAAGGATTACTTTAGCTTTTATTTTATAGCTTTTTTTTTGTTAATGACAGAGATTTGAGTAGGCAAGGAGAGTCGGCGATGGCATGCACCACGGAGTTGAACCTAGGACCAGTGCATTGTGGACTATAGCAACTGTATAGGACGCCTGCTCAAGCAACTTCTATCTGAACCAGCGTCTCACCTTGAGTTATCTTTGAGGAGTCTTGATAAGGAGGCAGCGCAGGTATAAACAGGAGATCAAGATCAAAGGCTACATAACTCTCCAAACTGTTTCATCATTTTTACATTTAGCAGTAAAAAAAAATCAAATAACAACAAATAAATTCATTCAAAAAGCAAAGTGTACTTTTGGGGAGTGACATATAGCAAAGGTATTGCATTTTAAATGTGATAGCTCATCACAAAGTAGATTTAGATACATGTGAGTCCCTTGTCAATTTCAAAGGTATGAGACATCCTGCTGTGAATCCACTCTCACTGCAATAGGCACAAATTGGCATACTGTTAATTTCCTCTCTGCTAGGTGCTAATGATGCATGATAATCCCCCGGGCAACAAACAGCAACACAACAATCCATTTTGCAAAAAAAAAAACGTGCTTAAATAAGTATTTATAGATGAGTCTTAAAGTACAAACAAAACTGTTTTCATGAAGCTAACTGTTTCAGGATAAATCGTATAATAACAGTGAATGCAGGGAGTATTGCATCACTGCCAAATGAACAAAGTGCCCATTGTAGAAAAAAGACAGTATACATTTGCATTGAAGGAAAATGCATAAGGGACAGACTATTTACTTTACTTTAAGAGGGGAGCACATCTTTTTATTATTCACTGAACGCAGAGGAAAGTGAGTGCACAATCTATCAAAATGAATTGGGAGCAAAGAAGAAATTGTAAAGGGTTTTTCTTTTGCTGAGCATGCAGACAGTGGGGCTTTGTTGTACAATGACCAAAGAGTGAGCCAGGAATAGAGAGGAGGTGACAAAGGGAAGGGGTAGAGGAATAAAAAAAGCAGGAAATGGAGAGTTTGTGTTTGTGTGCGAGAGAGCTATAGGAGCAGAGAGATCGCTGGTGCATCTACAGAGCATATACGAGATGCATGGCCGGGTTTCTGAGAAAAATTGATCCAGCCAACGTACAGTAGTACTCTGTTGTAAATTAGCTGTAGTTTGTGTACGTGCGGATACATTTAGAGAGAGTACTAATGTACTCTCCACTGTATGCTGCACTCTAGATACTAAAGAATAATGGACACACTGATAACGTCATGTCTTTCTAGAAGGGGATCATAGTGCTCTAACTTTTCCATTTTTGTTGCACCTATAATAATGATTTAAAAAAATCATAATACATGTAGTACTAGTGCCTCAGAACGAGGGTGAGTTTTAGACAGGCTCATTAATGAGACATTAATGTGGAACACTGTGATCTACTTATAATATAAAAAAAGTGCTACATAAAAAATGACCTTGCCTTTACTGAAAGTTACATAAAAAGTCTTATTTTGAAGCTGCATTGTGAGCTTGGGATTCAACGCTATTTTTAAAATCAATTTGCACATAAATAAAAAGCCTAAAAAAAGGAAGTTTTGATCAAAAAACACAAGCTTATATCTGCAACTGTAACAAACTGAAGGAGTCCAGTTGAAGATAAGTGCCAGTGACAATATCCCTCACATGGGCCTCGTCAGATGCACTAAAAGCACAACCTGACTTGGTAGTCAAGAGAGCCTTTTAGTGCCACAACGAAGTCTGACACGCAAGTAAAACACTTTATCTACAAGTCTACTAATTATATTGGTATATTACAATGTCTTTTATTATTACTTTGTGCATTATACTGCAGCAGCCTGAGTGCCTTGTTATTCCACGTTTCCATAAACTAATCTGCTGGATGTCAATTTTGTATGGATCGTGACTTTAATAGGGAACAGAAATGGGCCGAGAGAAAGGGAGAGATTAATACACGGGCTTTTATCAGGCCACAGAGGCGGCTTCAGCTTCAGCAGCAGCATGTTGCTATGGCTGAAGGGAAACGACGACAGTTATGACCTCAAATACAGAAATCCATCTTGTGTTGAAATGTATCAAGAGAGATGTATAGACCGCGGCTCACAGCAAGCCACCCCCCCTCTCTTTCCCCCCCATTGACTTTTTACTGAATTCATCCTTTTTAGCTGTGCACAATGTGAGTGAGTATGTGAAGCAATAATCGAAGGTGACATCAACAATGACACCAGGAGAGAACATCCTTATTGTACTAAATCTACCCTCATGTTAAAATAAAGCACTGGTTCTCAACTGGTGGGTCGGGACCCAAAAGTGGGTCTTAGAGCCGTCATCAGAGGGTCGAGAATGTGTGCCTTGAAAATCTGATTATGCAAAAGTCTATGAATCGCTTTTAAAACGTGTTTGTTGTGTTATGCTTCTTTGTTCCGTCTGGGGTCCAAACTTCACACTCTTTCATTAGACGAATCTGATTGGTTGAAAAATATCAGAAATCTTGGTTGTGATTTGTCATTAAGGAGTGGGTGGTGTGTCATGAGCCTAGACCAGTTGAGAACCACTGAACTAAAGTATTACATGAATATATCATTTCATTTTAATTACCTGTATGAATCGCCTTTATCACTAACCATAAGGAGGGAGTTAAATTAACGAGGACTTAATCAACACAACACACGTTGCATAAACCTACAGTGAGCAGCTTAAGCTGGTTATAAAACAGCCTGGAATTAATATCCAAGTCTTCATATGAGCAGCTAAATCAAACAAGACCATCAAGAAAATGACTCATTATGTCTATATAGTCATTTTAAAAATCTGTCAACTCCTCCAGCGGGTAGGTGTCAGACAAAGCGATTTACAGAGGGGACGGACTGAAACAGCCTTTTTCTTTGCATTATTCAAGTTAAAGATTCAAAATGATTGGTATGTTTGACAGTTAAAAGATAGCAGGAACGGGCACCAATTCAGCTCAGTATGTAGAGCAGGCGCCATATGTAAAGAGGAAAAGACCTTACTGTATCAGCCCACAGTTTCACTCAGACCCTCGACTCTTAAATGCACGTCATCCCCACTCTCCCTTCTGAAAAGAACCTTTCTTTCCTCACTGTCCAATTCAATATTGGCAAAGGCAAAATAACAACCACAATAAAAACAATAATGGTGATAATAATATCAAGGATAATAAACAACAGCTAGACAAAGTTTTGGGAAGAGAGCACTTATATCACATGTACAGGGCAAAATCAGCAAAGAGATCAGACGTACCACTTTGTCCACAGGGGTTGCCAAAATTGACAAAACTAAAAGCTCCTCACGGTAGAGTTGAAAAAAGTCTTAATCCTATATACTATAACATAATGCATTCCAATCTAAACAGTAATGGTGGTTATGAGGTATCTCATGTATGTTACTCATGTTGAGTTTGACCTGATGTGATTCTGTGAACCCACAGTGAAGACAAAGGGCTCGCCAAAGTGTTATGTAGACAACCCAAGTGACAGAGCCGCATCACATGCACTCTCTCTGTCTAAATTCTTTATCGCAGTGGGTTATAATTTATCATACACCAAACCGAGAGAAAGCTCTGACTTTGTGAGAGGAACAGCGAGTTAATGATGTATAAGTGAGTGTGTCACTGTGTCTGTGAGCGTTAGAGTGACGGAAAGGCAGAAGCGGCGCCGCAGAGAGGCAGACTCTGCATCTTAAGGCCTCTGTCTGTGTGTGCGTGGAGCCTTTATGATGTAAACTGAATGTAACCTTTCTCCTCTTACACAGCCCCTGCAGCAGGGACTAGGAAGCCCCGGCCCCCCTGGGAGCCTGCATAGACTAGCATTCATCTGAGGCTTAGCTGCTGCGTGGTCTGAGTGTCAAGTAAAACCCACCATGTTCCCATGTAGAGCAGGGCACAGAGGGACAGTCAGAGCGGGGCGGGAGAGTCCACTTGGTAATCAATCCCTGCATGTCTGTCCCAAAACTGGACACTGCCTACGAGACACTTTGGGGCATATCATTCTGGAAATGGAAGAGTGAACAGATGAAATAACTGCCAATGTGAAACAATTCATGAATTGCATCTCTACCCACCCACAGCACTTATTGCGTACAGAAGCCTCTTGGCGATCTTCTAACCCCACTTTTATACCATTTATTGCCGTAATTACATGTGTTCTCTGTTACTTCACCTGCAGGCTTATCATGATTGCTGTTACTTCTTTGTTAGGGACAAAGCAATTTTGAAAATGCATTCTTCCAATAAGTAGCTTTTATATGAAAATGATTACAAAATATCCTCTTTAACAAATTGCCTGATATTATAAAAAGAAGCTCTATTCTGCGATTCAAATGGACCCTCTATGGATATGACTCTCTGTTCTAGCTGGAGAGGCAGCCTTCTGACCAGCTCTTATCTTTGTTATTATGGAGTCTCAAACTGCCTATGGCTGTTTAAATTGGTCATCACAGCAGGGCTATTTCAGGCTCAGATGCAGCCTTCCTGGTAGCTCTTTAAAGAGAATATTTCAGTTTTAGTGTTTGTTTATGATTCTGCTTTGGATACTGTCTCCTCGGTCTCCCTCTGACACACAAAGAGAGATAACGCTGCGAGAATGTATTGATGTGTGTTTATTTTTTACAACAATTTAGTTAGGCAGCAAATTAAAGCTGGATGAGATTCGCAGGGTTGGCAGATGAGCTATAGCCTGATTGATGTATAAATACTGCAAATACAAACACTGCTAAAAAAACCTAACCAAACCATAAAGTCTGACCAATACGTTGTGCAGCTGTGTCGTAAACAGTGATAAAGTTCTACATTATTAATTCATCTCAGTGAGGAAATGGTGACTATCGCCCTCTATATGTGTGTATCTTACAGTATGTGTACAGACAGAGAATTATAATATGACCTTCATGTAAATAGCTGTATATGTGTTTGTATATTCTTACATATCGGGAGATTCTTTCACTGGTGTTTGTCAGGTGTATATATATGTATGCATATTTATTATTCTCTGTGTGTATTTTAGATATCTGAACTCTACAGAGAATATTTCTATATTGAATTAGCTTTATGAAATTATGCTAATATGCTATTTAAATAATGTATCTTTTTTTAGTACCTGATTGGTAAACGATGTATTTCAGATGTGTTGGTTCACGTGTTTGTCTCTGTGTATTTAAGATGGCGACTCTCAAAATACACCTTCAAGTCTGAGGAAAGTACGTTGGCTCGAAACGTCGCTTAATAAATCCTTCAAACGGGAGCGTCTTGGTGTGCGGATCTCGTTTTTGCTTTCCTTACATATTGGTGTTTTTTTTTTGATCCAGCTCCCACTGAGGGATGTGCGTGTCTTTTTTGATTTTTCATTGAGAACATTGCTTTCCAACCACAACTCTTTATTTTCTGGAGCATCTCTGAGTCTGTAGCCTGAATTGGCATGCCTTGTTATGAACTTTCCATGTCTTGCATATACATATATATTATTTTACCAATTACAAAATCATTTTTGAAAGACGAAGTGATTACACTCATTGCGCCTCTTTGAACTGTACAAGGTTTCTTATTCATATTTCACACAAATGTCAGGGAAATAAATGAGAGTTCTGATTTTCTGAACCTGTGACAATTACAGAGCTTTACTCCCTGCAACCCATTTTAAGCACAACACTGATTGATGGCATTACATGTTTTAATCCATTAAGAGGGATGCAGAGTTTGGGAGCGGCGTCCTGTGTTGAACTACATAAGCTGTGTGAGGTTTGAGACACAGTTCAGTCATGAAATGAGTCTTTTCTGCAAGAAGGAGCAGTCGAGGATGTTGACATCAACAATAGAATAGAGTCAGTTACATTTAACAATACAGACAGTTAATACGGCATGTGAAGATAACACTCAAAGCACACGCACATAATGAGTCTTTAATGAGTGCACTCACTCAATACATGTCGGATTCATACATCCTCATGGCACAGCTGGATTCTTCTAGGTGAGGTGTTTTAGTTTTATTGAATACTCCTTAAAATGAGGCAAAATCAGACAAGAGGGGGAATTGATTTACCTAAACAGTCAAATAGTGTTGTAGTCAATACCGCACTTACCGTGACCAAGACATACCCGAGACCGGAGTGCTCAAAGACCGAGAAATGAAGGGATCAAGACCGAGTCAAGTCCAAGACCAAGGCAGGGGCGAGACCGAGACAAGTCCAAGACCATAAATATCAATGAAAAATCATCATATTGTGTGTATCGGGCGTGTCACTCACTTAGACCTCAACACCGTGAAGGTTACGGCCAGTGGGATAAAAATCAAATGATGAATGAACTCAAGTTATTTGTTCATTTAGAAAGGAGCATTTTCCTTCTAATCACAGTAATGACATGGGAATATAGCCAATCAGTGGTTGGTCTTGACCAGTCTTGATTTAAAATCTGGAGTCCGCCCCGTCTGAGACTGAGACAAGACCGAGTAAAAATGCTTTCGATTCCGAGACGAGCTGAGACATTTAAAAAGTGACCAAGAGCGATTTCGAGGACTACAACTCTACAATCAAAAGTATTTAACTTAACTGTGTGACGATACAGATGAAACTAGGTAATAAGCTGAGAGCTTCTATATTTACCACAAGAGGAGAAACTAGGTTGCTAAAAAATAGTAGAAATCATGGATGGACTTCATGGGCATGTGATTAGAGGATTGAGTAAAGGCATCATTAAACCCTGATAAAAAAGTAAACTGCAACCATTGAGTGATTTTAACAAATCAGCTAATGCTTCAGATAAAGATGAGAAATGTTTGCTATTGATTTGAGACTCTGGGATGGTATAATCTGTTTTGGAATGACTTTGCAGAAGTTGTTGTTAATTACGTTTCATAATTTAAGCTCTGCAAAGCTTAAAATAAATGAAACCCACAATGCATCTGGTATACAAAGTGAGTCTAAGATAACACTATTTATATAAGTCCACAAAGTCACTGTTGTTCACAAACTTAAAAAAGGAAACTGTCAAAAGCCATAAAATGAATTTGTACAACTCATATAGTAACAAACAATGGACCTTCCTGATCCTACAGTTGCTGCAGAGTGATGTTAGATTGCATCCTGGAACTTCCAATCTCAGACAATGTAACAGTGGTTTGAAGTCCTTAATGGACAGAGTCAGTGGATTGTGTTTTATAAAGGTTTGTATATTTCTCTCTGACTCTGTTAGTCAGTGTGACATTGGCAGAAGATTGAACTCCCTCTCCAGCAGTCAGTGTTTGCAGCGTGAGTCATAAGAGACCGTATCTAATCATGAAATAACCTGTCGCATATCGGAGAGAAACTGGCAGCATGGCTTGTATTTTCCAATCTGTTAAACATAGCCCAGCATAGCCCGTGTCTGTTTGCATTCTAATGAGCTATCAGCTTGCATTAAATTATCCTGATCCGTGACACTTCACCCAGAGGTTAGAAGAGGTCAAAGACGCTGTGTCGAGTGGATTTAAATGGTGAGCAGGTTTATTTTGATGAAGAGCAAATAACTGATTTCTGGTTAATGAGATCATTAAGGCACTGAGAACGTCCACTGTTTGTAGTTTATAAAAAGCCTTTTATTTTGACCCTGAAAATAAGAGTCAACGGCTATTCCAGCAGCTCTGAGAGGTTATACTCTAGTGATCACTGTTAAAAACAACAACAAACTATTAGAAAGGTTAAACACAGAAAAGGGAGTTTTTCACTGATGATTGTGCAAGATGAAAGTCAGAGATCACCAAACTGAAGATCATCAGTACTACATTTTTTGAATCACCCAAGTGAAAATGAAATATCTTTTGGGAGACACACAATTAAACACTGGTCTTTGCCCTCTACTCTTGAGATTGCAATAGCCGCTTGCATATAGTCGTGCACGATCGCAGGGAATAAATGTCACCGTCCCCTGCCACTCGGTCAAGATGAATTCTAACTATTATATCCTGCTGCGTTTACACATCAGCTCACTCGGACTTACTAGGGGGAAGGCAGGAGAAGCTTTGGGTAAAGTTCCATTGAAAAATTCGGCTGTTTGTGATCACACATACGGCTCATCCAGAAAACTTCAGAAGGTTTGTGTGAACAAAGCTCCTGTGTTGATTTAAATATTTTAACTTCAGATTCACTGGAGAATTGTTACCAGTGTGTTACCAGTGTTAAAAATCACACTTCAATTTAATTGTTGATTGGTGCAATAATGCTTCATGGTTACTTAAAGCCCCTTTAAGCAATATCTTTAAGTATATAGTAGACTGAATTGACTCCCTGTTATGTGAAAGGGTTAATAGTACTATGGATGCACATGTCAGTTAACACCTCTGTTCACAGCTTTATGCAGCTATCACCTTCTTTTAGCAGATCAGAAGAGTGACAGAATTGCTAAACACATATTTAACCCCAGGGAGAAGAAACAGACATTCAAGTTTACATAAAAAAATACTGATAAAAAAAGCTGTAGAGGATTAAAAATCTTCTCTCCACAGTGTTCCTACACAAGAGCTGATGTAACATCTGACTCTCGTACCCTGCTCCCACCTTTAAGTGTGGTCAGAAGTGCAACCCACGGTGTAACAACTGCTTGTCAGACATCAACTCTAACATTTAGGATCGGTACAGTAACATGTGAAACTTTTTTTCTGATCATTTCATATAGGATAAAATCAACACAAACATAATTTGGGGTACAAAAGCGGGAGCACTTCAAGCATTTCTGGCTGAACAGAAATTCAGCCAGTTTGAATACCTGATTGTCAAGAATATCGCCATTGAAGAGACTGCCATAGAGATGCTCGCACCTTGAGTGAACTACTCAGTGCCGTGTTAGAACTACTTGGCGTTGGGTCGTATTGCATTTCTGCAGTAGTGGCATGAAGGTTTTTGTAAGAGCACATCATGGACCAATTGTGCAAGAAGAATGGGTGTCTCAAGAAGCAAAGCTATATAAATCCAAGTTATTATTATTATTATTATTAAAGCGGGATTTTCTGGCCCAACTTCACCGACTAACAAGGTGCATGAAGAGTGAAAGGCTTGAAGAGGTCAAAATGCTCCAGCAACACTTGAAGTATGAAGATCAACTTTATTAACAAATTAGACTGACGCGTTTTGGATTGTGGCCTTCATCAGGCTCATCCTGAGAGGATGTCTCGACATGAACTGAGAAAGCTTCACCTTCCAAATGTCAAGGGAACATAGGAACCTTGGTCACTTGTAAAAAAACCACACAAAAAAAACAATAATTAGCATTACCAGTAATCAACTTTGACATCAAATCCACAACAGGCTTTGTTTGAGACTATAAAGTGTCCAGAAAATGTTTTTACTGTGATGCTTATTATTAGAAAATGAAGAAAAAAAAGTGCCAGACAATCAGAAAGAGGTACTTGCTTGAAAATGTTAATAACACCATTACACCAATGCTTATGAAACACCAGGCTGTCAGGTGACATAGTCGAAACCTTGCACCTGTTATGACACTTGACTTCTCTTTGTCTTTGGTCCTGGAAGTGATCTGTTTTTTAGGTTATATACACTGCAATTATAGCTTTTTTAATCAAAATAAATCAGCTAATAATTTGACTCAAATCCTTTATTCAGTGTCTCAAATTCTGCGGGGCACAGTTACAGAATAACCTTTTTTTTTCATTCCACATTTAACTTCATTCATTCCTTATGGTCTTAAAAACCGTATGAGTCAGAGCGTCAATGCCAAGTATGAGCCTCCGATAACCCTTCTCTGAAATCCTGTTACAAAATGTTTAATAGAAATAAGGAAACCACAGGTCAGTTCTTGAGTCATTCAATTATGTTCTTGGTATTTAAACAATTATTATTAAGGCATAATACTGCCTTTCAGAGAAAAAAACCCTGAAAGTACCTCACCTAAGGACAACAAAGACGTTTTAATGTGAGAAGCTGCAAGGACTGCTAAAATAAGTCAAAGGAAGGATTAACCCTCGGGTGCTTGACTTCTCCTCACATCAACATAAATGTCAAAAGTTTTCCACTTACGCCTTAAAGGGTACAAAGCTGTAAAAACGCTGTGAGTGGTCAGACATTGATCTGTGCTGAATTTCACTGGAGGATGAACCTTGTGATTTTTTATTTTGGCAAAGAATTACAGAGATTAAATCAATACTTCTTTCTCACGAGTTAACTTTTATAACCCCACGAGCTTAGCCAGTCAATTATACAATTCTTTTTATTCCTCCGTAATGTGGCTGTGGGGAGCTGCGCCAGCAATCCTGGGCTCTAGGTCTCCACATGACTCACACAGAGCGCAGATTTGGCAGGAAATATGATCATGATGGGATACACTGTCTCTATGTTGAAGTAAAGCTGATGGTGGCTAAGTTGATGCTCATGGGAAGTTAAGGAGAAACATGTAACTTAATAAGCAAAATATTGTGTGAGGATGCAAGATCTAGGCTATGTTAGCATACAAATACAATGGATTTGGTTAAAACAAGAATATTAAGTTTGTTATCATTGGTCATTCATCTATCCTTCACCAACTCCAGCAGGCAACATGCAGTTTTATGTTTAGCCCCGAAACTCGACGACAATTTAAAATGGATTTTAATCTAAGGATGCGTCACTGTGAACAACAGTTCAGATGTTACATGTCAATTACATGTTTCCAAGAACGTAGAGCTAACCAATAGGGAAAATCTAAGTATTCTTGATAAAAAAACATTCATATACCTGATTATAATCAAGGGTTAGTGACACCATGTTGACTTAAATCATGAAGATGAATTAGAGAAGCTTTTAACAGTTGAAAAATGTAATTAGTTATGATTGAGTCATTACCGTAGTCTGAAAAGGCATCCAGTTAACAAAGACAAATAACTCAAACCTTCACTTCCTAGAGGTTTTTTTAACAAAAAAGAGTCTGTTGTAAGGTTAAAACTGGATCAACAAGTGCATATTTGCATAAAAAAACAAAAAAAACAAAAACAAATGATAATTACAGGGTCACACACAGTGAAGTCACCACACTTTCCTTTCTATATATAGATGAATAAGCGTCTGATAATGTGTGACGTGGGAGGGGTATAATTACATGTATGTTATAAAAAGCAAGCAGGAGGCTGAGCTCAGTCAGGATTTATACTCGACCCCCCGAGGTTAAACGTAGGGAGTTAACTGAAGGTCAAATGCTCTTTCATGATGAAATCCTGCATGCATGGAGTGCGGTCAAGTATAGCAGGTGAATAGATGATGCTTTCAACATACTGTCACCTAGGTATAAAAATGCTCAATAACTGTACTAATGTGTGCAAGCTGTACTCAATTTGTCATTTGAATAAGTTGGACTGTGAAATGAATAGCCCTATAGGAGGGACCTGTATCCAACTCCACTTCCTAACACTTGATCTGTAAAGCACAGTTTGATCTCTTTGTAACAACTCCTTATTAAGGAACCCTGATGTGATTTGATGTGGAACATGTAAATCCATTTACAACAAGTCTGAACAATCAGCTTCATTATAAGTACAGGGGAAGGAAGAATGCTGAATTATACTGTTTTAAAGTTAAGGATATCAGGTTTTACAAGTTCATATCTGTTGAATGTCAGTTTTAAATGACCATGCCTCAGAACGTGGACACAAAGGAAAGAAGGTCCTTTTTTAAATTAAAGAATAATGTTGTTGCCATACTGTTCATTTAAGGAAGAATGTGCGACTTTTTGATCTAGAAGGTGTCGCCGTTACGCACCAGCATTAAACCAAAACAAAGCGCTGTTTGGCGACACCTCCGCTATTCAGAAGCCTCTGCTCTCCTCCAGCGACACACCTCCAACCCCTCTCCACTCGCGTTCGCACGAAGGAGTTATGAATTAGAACGCATCATAATTAGGCACCATTAAGCTCAAGTGGCGGAAAAAATTGTCCTTTGCTCGAGCTGCAGTTGCCTGTGGCCTGCATTGTTGTGTTAGCAGGCTAATGTTAGCACACTTTGGTTAACTCATACAGTAGCTTCATATTGCGCATAAATTGGCACGGAATGACCGAAATCTAAAGACACTTACGTGATATCCAAATAAGCAGTGAGTAGGCTATTCTTCTTCCCTCTAATTCTTGACTAAAACATCTTTAAGGCCGTCCCGTCCATGTAAACATGATGTAAACACGGCCCGACAACAGTACAGCAGGCGGGACTCAGGCTTCTCACTCAGAGAGACACTTACATAGGATACACTTGATTTCTGCTGTATTTATGTGTAAAATGTTGCACATTTTTCCTTTAAGCAAGTGTCTCATAGACCCGTCTGCTTCAATCTCTCAATCAATCATTTTTACTTACAAAGCACGTGTAATTAAAGCAACTGCTGTACAGCGAAAGGACACAATGAATCATCAAAAGATGAACTACTCAACACAGTAATACTCGGTGACAGTATACAAGCTGTCTATTTAGGACAGAGGGACTTATTTGTGAAAGCACGTTCTAAAATTAAACTGGAAGAAGTTCACATAAACATTTTTCAGACTGAGATTCCACAACAGCGCTATAACGAAGCTCCTCCATCATTGCTTCTTTTTACTAACGTACCGATTCCGCCATGGCGTAATATTGGTGTCCCAGCAGAGATATCACATTGCTTTACAGCATTGCTGAAGCACGATGTAAAGAAACAGTCGACGCGCCACAGACACACAACACTGTTCTACCTTACAGGCTCCACCTATCCTGTCTCACTACTGTAAAGCCTCTGCTACTGCCTCTGATGGCAGCACATGTGAGATTACTTCATCCCCCCATTATGTTGCAATGACATTCATGTTGAAGGGGAGACGTCACAGGAGCGTAAATATCAAGCCTTGAACTGGCCGTCTGAGTAGGGCTTACTTCTGTTGGAGGTGGGAAAAGGCTAAAATGACTGATCTGGTGTGCAGGGAGTGACATACGCAGGCAGGAATGAAATGAAGTAAGAACAAGTATTTAAACCACTGAAAAGAGGTTTTAGTTTGGGAATGTTTTAAAGCAAGAAGAAACTGGATTTTTCAGTTGTTTCTACCTGATTATGAAATGCAAAGGAAGAGTCAAAGATCACACTGAGGTTCTCAGTAAGATGCTTAAGGTAGGCACTCAGTTTCATGTCACCCAGTGTGAAAAAAAGAAGGAATAACTTCAGATTTGGTCTTCTTCAGCTGGAGGTAATTTTAAGCCATCCAGCTGCTCGAGCCCATGAATGGCCCAGAGCATTGGCTTAAATGGCCATTAAGCCTTTTTCGGGTAGGTTCCCACGTTATGAGTATTTGCTGCGTTTTTCTTGAGCCTTGGTCCAAGAGCCCAAGATTAAGTCTGTACTTCTATCCTAGATCATCCTTGTGGCATATGGGAAACACTCACAATCGACAAGACTCCATCTGAAGGGAAGGTTGAAGGAAAAATAGGATTTGATTGAGCACTCAAATTTAGACACACAGAAGTACATTTACAGAATATTGATACCGCCAAATGATGTTTAAAAACGTTCTCTTATTTGTAAGTAGCAGTAAAAAATCTGAACTCTAGCATGCCCTTCACCTTAGATTTGTACTTGCAACCTGCGTATGTGTACATTAAGCCTCTGCAAACTAAGAATCCTTAGATAACTACAGCTACTGCTGGATATACAAACTCTATCCAGCTCCTTTGAGGAAATGAAAAATGATCATAGCTTAGGCATAAATAAATGAAAGCTAGATACAACGCTTGCTAACTACCACATGAAACAGAAAAGACAATTGCTGAGCAGAGCCTTGGAACTGTACCTTGCCTGCATGCCTGGAGGCTACGGCCTCAATTTTCAGTCTGCCTCACTTCCATGGGAATTAAACAATTCAAAGGAAATGTTGACTTACAGATTAATAGCGAGGCTGGGATCCACTCTGCAGAGCGCTGTTGGGTGCTAGCACTGTGGTTAAATAAAGCCACGTCAGGTGGAATCTCACATTCTTGTAAAATGTGTGGGTGCATATGTTGAGACGGGGTGGGAGGACACAGAAGATGTTAAGAGAACGCGACTAAGGAATAGTTGTGTCACATTAACTTAAAATCAGTGGCTGCCCATTGCGTGTTTTAAACGACATTGTTCGTATCATGTCATGGGATGAAAAACATTCGTCACAGCTGTCACTGTTCTGATCGGCAAGATGGAAGTTAAACCAATCAGTTCTGTGCTGTACAATCTGTTATTACACTACATTGCACTACTTAGAAAGACATTGTCACATGGATACACACATCAGCATGAGCAGGTAATAAATATAACAAAACAATCATCCGTAACTGCAGAGGTTAACCAATAATAACACTGTCCATATGTTTACAAGGAAGCACTGAAAATTGAGCACAGAACATCATTATATATCTCGACGTTGGGGATGAAACAATGACCTGGAGGTAATTAGCACAGATGTTTGTAGCGTACATAATAAATTGGTTTCTGTATATGAATATAAATATACTGAGGTCCAAACCACCAGAGGATTCTTCGTTTCTGCACAAGCTTCTTCACTTCAGCTTTGTTTCTTTCAAGGATTTTGACTGATACAAAAAATCAAAAAAGAGCTCTCTTTTAATTCTGATTTCTTGGATTGTGTATCTGACCTCCTGGTCCGATTACATGGACATGGAAGAAGAGAAAAAGTGGGAGGATTTTTTTGTGAGGATTTAATCCTGGCGAGATAAACACAGCAGCAGATTGTAGCATGGATGAGACAGACCATACAGATGGATCAAAACCATCGTCCTGCCTACATATTTATTTGTGTTTGCACATTATTATCACATTTTCATTTGTTTTAATATCTTTGATGAAGGCTTAATGTGAAACTGGAGGCTTGTTATTTCCTCTGCATTCCTCTACGCCTGATGTATTGGTTTGACCTTTGAGATATGCCAGCCATGCCATTTACCACCTGCATGATGGAGAGTCGTCCCTGAAAACCGCTGGATGAAAACAAAAATGCCACAATAGTATTAAGAATGGTATGTTTTCTGTTATTTCTTCAATAACAGTCTCGTGACGGCATGTCACCCAGAATGTCTCCTACAGTTGCACGCTGTGTAGATCATTCTTGCTTTCGTATTGCTTTGTTATCTTACAGAGAAACTCACAGGGCAGTTCATCGTTACCTAAGAATACGAATAACATTTCAGGAAGGATGTATCAATTTTGTGCCATTATACTTTAAATATTTTCTGTTGGCAGCTCTTGACAGAAGATTTGGTATTTACAAGTCACATTGACAGACCCGTATTTTAACACCATTGGATTTGGAAATTCTGCATTCATTGCCCTTCAAGCAGCCAGATCTCGCCTCTGACTCTGGCAACCAAATATTACTGTACATACATTCATGTTTCGCAACACTTGTTAAGACAGGGTGCTGTGAAGGTTTAGCCTCAGGCAGCCATTTGAAATTCTTGCTCAGATGATGGAGCTTGCATCAAAGCAGCTACAATTACAGAAGATATAGCAATTCAAGCAGAAAGTCTCAGATGTATTTTATATGATCTTGGGAACGGTTTTCATGGTCTCCTCTTTGAATTGTGATTGGGGTTCAGAAAGTGCATACCAACATGTTATCTCCCTCTAAGATAACCTGTATCAAGTTTCATAAAGATAAACATGTCTCCAAAAAAACAAAAAGAGCTCGCTGTCTATACATCTGGAGATTAAAGTGAACATAGGACAGCATTGATTAAGAAGCTACTGCATCAAATTGAAATAGTTGAAATCATCAAAGATGTAAAAATGCATTTTATTCAAAAGGATGTATAAAGCTGTTAATGTTATGTTGTTAAGTTCTACTAGAAGTATGATAAAGAGCAGCATGTTACTGCAACAAGACAGCATCAATTACTGTATCAGCGACTGTTGAGGAAAAGCTTTCTGAAAAAGTAACGTTTTCTGTCCCGTCCACGTCCATACAACACTTTGCTTTTAACACGTTATAATGGTAATCTTGTGTAAAAAGCACAAAGACCACTCTAAACTAGGGCAGCAAACTTTGTTGTCAAATATATTTTCCTCTTGCTCATACAGAAACGGAGAGAGCAGCTTGAACCCAACAATATAAATTTCATCCGGGTGTAGTCTTGGGACAGAAGTGGATGTAATAGATAAAGACTACAGAGGACAAAGTATTGATCCTCAGGTTAGATCAATAGATTACAGCAGCGAGAACATTTGGTCGTGTGGATACGTTTGTAACACTGGAAGCAAGCAAGTTAATACTGCAATTTGCTGGGAAAAAAAGGAGAAGGGAAAACCACTCTTTTAGATACCGAGCTGAATTTAATAACTGCCAATAAATAATAATTCTTACATACAATAAGTCATATACTTTAAAGTACTCTCACATTGTTGTCCCCTGCTCAGATAGTTTTTTTTAGTCATTGTTACTATTAAATTATCCCTAAATTTCCCCCCTGCAGAGTCTAATGTCTTTTTCTAACTTAAAACAATACCGCGGCACATTTCAATAATGATTACCACAAAGGCACAGTTCTTGCAGTTATTGTTAATGACTGCAGCAAATGAAGCTTAACTTGCCATGACCACTGGACCAATAAGCCTAATGTTAATCTCTTGCTATTATAAGTATAGAAAGCTTCTGGTAAAAGTCAAGTCTATTATTTTGGACAAAGAGGGCTCTGTTATATTGAGAGCAGCAATCCAACTGAAGGTTTTTGAAACCTGCTGCTATAAATGTTTCAATTTGAATTCAATTGATGGCGCACTTACCTACTATTCAGTTTGTCCAAATGTACAAAAAAATCATAGAACCAAGACATAAAGACATGTTTCCTTTCACTTTCTGTAATTCTTATGAGTACATGTTAGCTCTCAAACGGCATCATTTCAGTACGTGCAATCTCATGTAACAGGGGACTAACTGTGTATCGCTCAAACAAAGGCATGTTCTCTGGTCAGATCGGAAGAGCCTCGACATATGACTGAAGAAAGAACAATAGCTCATGTTCTTCACTACCTTTTTGTGTCAAATCAACAACATCCTTTTGGGCCTGATGCTGATTCCCAATCTTAGGGAGTGATAAATTGCTTTTACAAGATAAGCAGCTGCTTATAAAATGTCTAATATCTGTTTGCTTTGGCAATATCTCATGCCAATTAAAGTCGTTGTATTTTAACTGGGAGAGAGAGCACTAGACACTAACTCAAGAACTGGATTAAAGCCTGAGTGAAAGGCAGGTTTTGGGATGTTGTTATATAACTTTTTAATTTGCTTCAGATGTAAAGTGCGTAATAAATCAAATGTGTTATTTTTATTAAATTACTTTTTAGCTTTGCATCTTGCCAACTAGCATGCAGTCAAAACTCTGCAGACTCAAAGCACCACCACGCACTGTCACCTGTTCAGTTACATAACTAACTCTACTGACAGACTATAGCTTGCTAGTGTCCACGTTAACATAGCAACACAGAACCATAATTAGTGATGTTGTCAAGGACAGGAATATAATGTTATGGATTCATTTTTATACAGTTTTCAGCAGAGTATTTAAAAACTCTGAACGTATGTGGTTCAGACAGCGATGTCAGTGTTGATTTTTCAGTGTAATGGACTGAACTGTTTTTTAAGTTTAGAATCAGTTTGATGATTTATGTCGTGAACTGCAAATATTTCTCTCGGTTATAGTTTGTAACGTGTCTGTTCACACCTTTCTGGTTGGTAAAAGTCCAAAATGTTCAGGTGTATAATTTTGAACAGTTGCGAGTTGTGAATTCATTTTCCTGACTCTAGCTGTATTTTACTAAAACATAAGAGTGGACTTGTAAAGTTATTATGAAGTCAGGTGTAATGTATCCTGTTATGCTAATCTACATGTACAGAAACATGCCAGTAATAAACTACAGTAAAAACAGTACTGGCATCATTGGGACTGCACCAATCATGCTGTATCTAAAGAAGGTGTTCATAATGTGACATCATATGCATTCAGTTTGACATGTTTGATATTTCTTTATGAGGCCATTCTCTGCCAATTAAATGGGCCAAACCCTGACAAAAAAACACTAAATAATGATACCAAACAAGCCGTGAATCTTTGCATTCATGTTCCTAAAAACTGTTGCACTTTTGTTTTAATATATTTTCAAAACGCGAAAAAATAAACCTGCAGATTTTAGGCTTGAATGGACAGACAACTGCAGTGATATGAATGGACTGTGTTGCTTCTCATGTCAAAGGTCACTTGTGTTTGGTCTTGGAGTATTAAAAGAAGGACAGAGAGAGAGATACATCTGAAAAGTCTGCAGGTCATTGAACCAAAAAATCTAAACAAGTTAGAGCAGTCCTCCACACCAAAAGGTCACAGATCAAAAAAGTTTTAGTGATTTCAGTTACCCCCCCCCCAAAACCCAAAAGGGAAAAAGATATCTTGATGTTGTTTGTGAAACTGTAACTTTCACCCATGAAGGGCCCTAAAATCCCTCTAAAGAGAGCCCACCAGTAGACTTATCTTATGCAGTAGGTCCAAAAAGCCACAAAGGTTGGGGATCTCAGATTTTCTCAGAGACACTTTTCAAAGAGAGACCACCAAAATAATTAACGCCCTCTGAGAGCGGACCTGAAAGGATCGCTCTCAGTGGGTGTGAGAAAATAGTTTTTATAATTCAAAGTAAAAACTGTCCCATCTGACCTATGTTTCATTTTTAAACTAATTAAAGACACTAAAAGTTCTATTAATGTTTTTTTATGTTAAATGCTTATTTTAGCATGATCACTGTCATGATTAAGCTTGTTTGGCCTCGTGGACTAACTAAACTAAAGTAGACGTTCCACAACATTCTACCCAGCCAAGCGTGACAGGGCTGCACTTACGGTCGCTGCAGAACGGCCCCCCGTAGGTTGTCATGGTGCAGTCACAGGAGAAGCCCTCCCACAGCTGCAGACACACTCCCTGATGGTGGCAGGAGTCCTCTGTGCAGGTGGTGCTGGGCCCTGCAGGGGGTTGACAGCAGATTTGAACAGGTGCTGTCTCTTCATTTTAAGTAAACATCTCCTATGCTATCTAAAGGAATAAATACTTAATAATAATGGAACAAGTCATTAGTGCAAAATATGACTAATGATATAAATCTTTGAACAGACGATGTTAAGGAGAAGTGGTTATATCACTTGGACATGTATTTTACAAGCTCCCAAAGAAAGCAGGTTAAGCAAGACACCATGGCGGTTTGAACAAGGCGGTTATGACTGCTGTTTAGCGTTTAACTAGCTTTTGTATCATGCAAGTGATGAAAGGTTTACGGAAGTTAAAAAAACAGCAGAGACCGGAGGTAATGTGAGTCCTGATGTTTGGCTCTTCTCCTCTCTGCCAAACCAAATCCACTATAACCACACAGGCTCTAAAGTAATAATCAGATATGCTGTGCAGAAACACTCTCTCAAGAGGGGGATTAATACTTTTTGTATTTATTTTGGAGACCACTGTCAGGACACAGTCATTTTCTAATCGTCACATCTCAACCTGACTTTGCTCATTCATGCTCCAGAGAGGAGGATAACTTTTGATTTGAGAGACTGCATGACCTTTACCCAAGTGTCACCCTCAATCCAAACAATTGGTGCACTTATATAACTTTTGTCACAACTGTTACAACGATTCCTGTAAAATCTTAAAATCAAGGGTTATTACTTGATTTTGTAAAGCCTTGGCAGAAACCTTTGCTCTGCTGAGTGTTACAAGAAGAAGTCTTACTGAGTAGCATGACTTATTGTCTACTCTGATATTATAACACGTTAGTGCATATAATCACCAATTACAAACCTCTAGAATGTGTTCATTGGCCAATCATAACGGAGCATTCAACAAAGCTGTTTCATACCATAACAAATGCACAGTAATGACTTTTCAATGAGGAGTTGCTCTGAGTTTCTCTGGTTTGAAATATTAGGAGATCATATTAAAGGAACGATCCACTGCGTGTTTGAGTCGTTGCTTGTGTCTTCCCTGCCTCACCTCCACAGCCACGCTCCACCTCCCCCACCTTGTGGAGGGCATCAACCAGAAGGTCAGGGAGTCTACCGTTCAAGTCCATGGATGCTAGGCAGCCCTTGTAGCCTTCCCGGGATGCTATTAACCTGGGCAAGCTACTGTACATGCTCTTCCCAACTCCGCCAATGTACAGCTCTCCTGTGAGATACAAGAAAAAAATCTTATTAATTTACCACAACCAAGGACATAAATGTTTAGTACATATATGAAAAACAGGATATTATTAATGAGTGAGTAAGTGGGTATGGTTCAATTCTGATATACTGAGGCTACATCATTATCTTATTTATAAGATCTACTACACGTTGGAGCCTTAGGGTCATGGTTAGTGGTTGTGTTCACAAGTTTTTGTAATATTCTGCCCTCCTCTTTGGAAAGGATACAAAATTAATGACAATTTTCTGTAAAATAGAGTAAATATAAGGACAACCTTGACATATCATTTAATTTTACACACAACCAGTATGTCAACAAGCACAGCTGATTCTCAAGTTCTTAAGATTGAATACAGAAAAAAAGCCTTAATTTCAACAACTTGTCCATCATTTTCAGAGATATTATTTGTTGCCTTCTTTTAACTAAGCTGATAGTGAATGCAAACGCTACCCACCTGTGTCTGTTAATCATTTCAACCAAAATATGAAAACATCAAATAAATCGATGTAAAAAAACAATTTCAGAGCGTTAAAGGGTCATTTTTCATCACTGAATATACAACTGTAGCAATTATCCACTCAAAAGAAGTTTAATAGTACATGTTGTACTCAAAACTGTGTGATAGCATGAACACTTGAGTGATGTATTTTTCAGTGCCCATCTACAAGAACAAATATGTCAAGAGGTACGAGACTGCGCCTTCTCAGGGCATCAAAAAAGTTACACTTGGGTGCATCGGTGTTGGAGACAATTTTGAAAAATTGCACAAGAGATATCCGCACACTAATTCGACTGGGATAAAAAGCCACAAAAAAGAACCTTTTTGCACTGTGAGCTCCTACAGTATATTTTGACCACTCATGTCTCTATGTATCTCAGCTGGTGGACTTTTTAGTGGCTTTCAAGCCCAGTGGAATAAGTGTTCAGGTATTAATCTACAACAACAGCCTTTGTATTAATTTACAGTGTTTACCAATTAAATGCTTTCAAGTGTTAAAATTATTTACCTTTCAAATCCAAGTTACGGGCTCCATTGGCATGTTGGGTGACAGTACGGGAGTCAATCTTCAGGATGTGCACGTTGTTGTTATCACGGGAGATCACCACATTGTGCCACTGGTTGTCACTGAGTGGCTTGTCTGAGTTTCCCTTCATTAGTGAAGGCCCATTTCCCAAGTCAAAGACATAATGAATGTACCTGCAGGACAATGCAGAAGTTCACATTTAGTATTTTTATTGTGACTATGACTTCTCCATAACATCTATTTGGTTTTCAAACTAGCATTACCAGTTTTAGGTGATTCAGTAATTAATATCCATTGAATTATTACCATTATGTAATTCCAGCAGGTATGAAATTATTCTGCTGGAAAGCAGTGTTGCAGCTGCGTGCACTCCTGCCTGCCAGTCAGTTTTGTGATACAATCACAGAAGGGGGTCAAAGTCAGAAATCTACTTGAGCTATGTTGATGTTCAAAAATATAAAGGTAAGTAAACACACACAGTAAGGCTGAAGGCATGTCAGAGCACTGTCAAAAACTAAACCTTGTTTGAATCAAAGTAGAGCAGCATCTACGACAAAGCTGCTACACTTCACACATATCCCAGCCTGAAAACTGTGGCAAAAGTGTTGGAGGCCATTTTTGTTGTCTGTGCAAGCTTCTGCTGCCGGCTCCAGAGCTGAACAAGGCCTCCTGCTGACTAATTTCTAACTGGGAGAAAGCCTGTGCAAGGCTTGA
Source organism: Tautogolabrus adspersus (assembly GCA_020745685.1). Taxonomy (NCBI): domain Eukaryota; kingdom Metazoa; phylum Chordata; class Actinopteri; order Labriformes; family Labridae; genus Tautogolabrus; species Tautogolabrus adspersus. Next base: position 22,852,222 of record CM036546.1, read on the forward strand.
CAGTGGGTGGCTACAATTGTTGCTATGCTTGCTCTGTATCGGCAACCTTTTCCTGTTAGTCTCCCGTCACAAAAATTATTTACACTGAATAAAACATCTGGACCTTATTTGTTGGCAAATGTGCCTGAGAGCAGTTGCGCAAGAATTATACAAGTGCTGGACTCATGTCAGATAGAGTTGACATGCTTCTTCTCTTTGCTTCTCTACCTTCAACAAAATTATTTATGATGAACAAATGGTTTTAAAGATGTCTTGTATCGTTCTACTGTGCTGCAGGCAGATTGATTCAGAATAGGATTCATGATTGGGTCATTTTGAACCAAACAAATGGAAAAATATCAGAGTAGCACTGTTTATAAACCTTTAGCTTTTAGGAGCAAAAGACTATACATCTACAAAATCAGGGATATATACAAATAGTTTGCCCCTGTCCTAAATAGCCACCTACAGTATATCTTTCCTTCTGACATCTAAGCACTTACCCTTTGACCAGCTCCACCACGATGAAGTCACTACCATCTCCAGAGTTGTAAAGTATCAGGCCATCAGGACTGGTAGTCTTAAACTGGAAGAAAAGGTGCATTGAGGCGTAAGCCTGCAAGGTGGAGAAGGCCAGGTAGCTAGCTTGAGTAAGAAAAGTTACAGGATTGGCCACAATATGCCTCATGCCAAATCGAGCATTCAGCTCGCAGTAGGATATGTCTCCATTCTTGCACTGGTCTAGATAGAGCATCCTGTTGAACGAGAGAGATTGCAGGTGGCCGATAAAGTTAGATGGCATCACAGAGATGAAACGCCGCTCTGTCATAATCCCCGTCTCGATGTTATTGAACTCCAGGCGGGTGTGGGCCCCAGTCATATGGCCTGAGGAACGAAAGACACAGCTTAAATTGCACACACCTATCAATATCTGTATTTCTTCAAGCACATCTCTCTTCTTCGTTTCTTCAACAATACCTTCCACCGTCACATTGTCCACAGAGAGCTGCAGATTCTTCCCACGGCGGACCACCTTCACAGTGTGCCACTCATTGTCATTCATCTTCTCGCCTACGAGGAGTATCTCTGGTCCCTTGCCTGAGAGGGGGGAAGCGTCAAGTGACAATCATACCACATGAGCTCAGTACACTAACTCTATTATACACATCGGAGCTCTCAACAGTAGAAGTACTCTCTACCCAGGGTGCATGTTTATTCCCTTACAGAATCACTCACACAGACAGCTACTAACATTTACCAGCAGCCAATAATTTAGCTCCACCCAATACACATCAATAAGCTGCAGTAGTAGCTAATTTCTTGATGTTGAATTGCTGAGGTGTGAAATTATTTCTGCACTGAATCTGTTTTTTTTTCTCTCCTGTATAGGGCTATTTCATTGATGTCTACATGTGGGTAATATCAAGAGGCTGGGCTCAAACACACAGCTCTAAGTTTCATAATTTCTTATCTTACTCCTCTCTCGCTGGTTTCAAAATAGGTCACAGTGCAGAAGCTTGCCACTGCAGCACCGTCATCCCGAATCAGTGCCTATGCAACAGGCCGACACGGCAGTTCAAAGGAGTTCTGACATCGCTTGGGAAACTAATTGGCCATGCCTAAGCTGACTGCGCCTTTAGGGGTTTGTCTGTCTAATTGAGCTCAGGGTGCATGAGAATTACAGGGGACGTACAGAGGGCAATAAATGGAAAACATCAACTGGTTTCCAAACACTCCCCTGTTTTCATCCTGGGGGAAATAAGTCTGCGACGGGAGACCTTGTCCGGGGCTGCATATCAAGTGTCTACAGCACGCCGCATGATACCTCCATCCACTTGCTGAATATCGACTACGCACAGCAGACGGATCAATCAAGCCAAAGCCTGCTCCCCTCGCTATTTTTGATGGATTTATTTGTGTAATGAAAAACAAACCACTCTGAAATCGTATCTAACACAAAACAGAAATGTTTACTTTGTAAGCCAAATTCCCTATCGTTAAAACGCAGGTGGCTTACATTTTTGCTGTAATGAATGCGGAGATAATAGTGCTGTTTAGCAGGGACATACTCATCTTATCTGTGCTTTTCAAAGGGGAGCTTCCCTGCTATCTAATGTGAGCGTCTTATCCAAAACATCCTGATAACAAAAAAACAAAAACCTCACATCTTAGTGTCGAGCTTCTGGACATTTCTTTATATTAACTGGGCATTATAAGAAACTTTAAGATAGGCTACACACTGAATGGGAGCTAAACTTTTTTAACGTTAAACGTAAAGTTGTAGTCCCGCAGCAAAATGTGATAAATTGCCTAGGATGACGTCACTTGAGTCAGTGAAAACTAGTAGGGGTATTAAGGGGGTAAAATAGTCTTTCGAGTCAGAAAGAAATGAGCTTACTTGAACCCTTTAAAGTCCACTCCACATGCTAGCAACTCAGCGCTATATTAGCCGCAGCTTGCATAACACACCTGAATCTCCTACCAACTGTTGGTGCTCTACATTGTGTGAAATGTATGCTTTAGGTTTGGACTTAATATTTACTGTCTATGGTTTTGGACGGAGATTAGAGGGGGACAATGAAAAACAGAAAGGAAGATTTTTTTTTTTAAAGAAAGTTATGGCTCGATGAGGTAGCATGTACTCTTTGAACTCTTTCCTATTAACAGATTCTGCATAAACTTACTCAAATAGACGTTCAGAAGGTTATTAATATAATGTGAAGACTATTATGTAGCCTACACGAAAAACAGTTGTCAAAGACTGTTTTTCACATCTATGATAACAATCCTTCTCTAACACTGAAGAGGGAAGCAAAATGATGGAATATAATGTGTGTTCACTTTGACATCTGACGGTTAACTATTTGAAATGTGGGGTCCTTTCAGATATCCTTTCTCCTCACACTGTCAGGTTCAAGAGCACATGCACAAGGTCTATTTAAGATTACAGTGAAAGATAAATTGGATTTGATTTTTTCTAGCCGAAGTCTGACTTCAAAATCGTGGTGTGGTTTTACGGGTCAGCGTTATGAGTGAGCCAGTACTTTGAATGCAGGATGTGTGTTTCAATTAAAGCACGTTATGTTAATTCTGTAATTCAGCAGAACAAATGCCTCTTTGTAAAGTGTGTAGTGTAGCTTATTCCCCAGATTCCCCTGAATTAATCGAGAGCATTGCAGCAACATTTGTTCTTACAACCATTACCCTCCCACTGACAGCTTCAAGCAGCTGCTGCAGATGTGCAGTCTTTATGATTTCATCAAATATAAGCTAGCTAGAATCCTCGCCTTAGAAATCAGAACTCTTCAGCTTGTACAAAAACTAGTTTTCATCCTTTCAAGTAGTCAAAAAAGGATAGGCTATTTAAAAATCAAGTGATTATGTTTTTAATATGTTTGGCTATTTATGACATCTAAACTTTGGGTTTGTTAAAAATAAAATCTGTTGACGGGCCATCCATCAACTCATCAGCAGGTTTAAGCTCTTCAGAGGTCACTGATGTAGCATAGCTATAAACAATATAATTGATTAGGAAGGTAATTGATTTTGTACTGGATTGCAGAGACAGTAATATTTTATTTTAATGGTACATGATGGTACAATGCCATCTGCTGGTAGATATAGCAATATTCAGGGCAGATATCTAAAGTCATAAAGAACAAACATTCTCTTTTAAGAAGCCTTGTAAAATATGTTTTACTATTTACAGAACTATTAGACTACATATTTAACTTTTCATTGGATGCAAAAACCTGGCTATAAATTGCTCTCCTGCAGGTTTGGTCTTTAAACTGTTTTTTTACAGTGACAGTACAGGCACAGCTCACTTCTATACAGCCACCCACTCTCAGTCATGAATGCATGAAAAACTTACACACAGTACTCACCTTGATCAGAGAACATAAATGTAATCCATCAAACACAATGGACTGTTGCATAGACTCATACATGTGTTGTAAATCTGTCAGACAAGTAAAAGGGACCCTTTTTTTTGCTGAAGGCCAGAGTTTGTAATCCAGCTCTTCTTATCAATAGATAAACGTGAGACAAATGACAGACTGCAGATTATTGATTTTTCTTTTGTGGTTGCTTAAAAGTTAAAATATGTTTGAGAGTACATAAATGCGTGTTGCAATCGGTTCCTTTCATTAGTGGCCTGCATGAGTAGAACATAATGACTAATATCAAGGCTGCTTTGCAAATCATTGAGAAATTGAAAGTTAAAATTTTTATTTAAGAGAGTCTAGGCATTATTCATACATGACAGGATGGAAGCAAGCGTTCAGCCGACACTCGATTATAGATAACGTTTATGTGCATTCATAAGCCTCCTCCGTATGAGATGATCTATATCAAAGAGCCATTCACCTCTCCACTGGAAATAAGCTTTTATCTGTTTCTCACACGGCTCCATCTGAACCAAAACTTAAATAGCCTTTTTCTCAGTATCAGGTTAGAGCAACAATCTACATCATAAATTCCTGCATCAAAGCATTACAGCCTAAAGTGGCACTCCATTTCTCTACAGTGTAGAATACCAGAAAATCAATTGTGTTTATAGAGAGGAAGCCTTAGGCATTCATCTGCCTTTTAATCATTGGAGCCAAGTTGCTCATGTAAATAACCCGCGGTTCTTGAAATATTTGATGAATGTCCCTGTCTTGTCTTCTCTTGGGTGTTTATATTAAATACTTTTCATGTTGAATGATTTTTTGACACTTTATACCTCTGTCCAGTTCATCCATTCAGAATTTAATAGCACATCTGGTCCAAGACGCCTCCTTAATTATTATCACCAGGGTATCCAAAGCAAGATATAACACTCTGTTGATGTACAGTGTGATGGGTAGTTACATTCAGACAAATGATTTGTCATTCAAATCTGACAACTTGTGATTTAATTTACTTTTTTTACTAAAAAAATAATGTTATACTTTAAACTCTCCTAAAATTGGCAGAAATAAATGCAACAGGCAGCTCTCTAACATATTCTAAAATGTCAAACAAGGGTTTTTATTGTCTGACTGACTGTCTTGTCTCACATTGATCTAGAGATCTGTACTGAAGTTTTAAATGAAGCTCAGCTCTGCCGCTGCAGTGTGATTACTCTGTAACAGGATCAAAATTTCCCTCTAAACAGAGTGTGAGCGCTTTCTCTCACTAAAGCTAATTGCTAATTGTACTTGAACTGTTCCTAATTATCAGCTATGTGAGGAAATTAGTCACAGGCAAATGAATGACAGCAGCTAAACAGTGGGCTACTGTAGGTCAAATTTAGCTACATTTGATTACAACATCATTAGATTGCAATAATGAGAAAATGTGTGATTTAAATTGTTACCAAAACGGGGATTTTATGAGTGTAGATCCAATTATATTCAACTTTACAACTGCTTGCCACAATAAAGTCTAATTCTGGGTCTTATCTTTGTAATGATGCTTGTGAGTGGAATTAAAGCAGCGGCAATAAACAAGGACAATTGTGAGGCAAAATCAATGTACTGTGTTGTGTTTCAGAAGGGGAAAGGAGAGGCATATGTTTATACCACAGTGCATTTTCTGTAAAGCATGGTACAGTAAATAAACATAGTAGACACTTACTGAGATTACAGTCTATCCTGATACAATCTGGTGAGAGAAAGAGTGAAATGGTGAGATTAAAAGAAAAAAGGAACAGCACAAAAGAGGAGAAAATTTCACATCCTTCAAGGTACATTCTGCAGACAGTTCAGTGCTTTTCAGAGCCCACCATCCGGGGACAGCCTCGAGAGTCTAAACCGCCACTTTCCTCCCTGCAGTGTACAGTACATAACACTCGAGAAAGGAAACAGTGAGTGAAAGGAAAAAAAAACTCAGCATGTGTCTGGCACTGCTGGAAGTATAATAGACCAGATCAAAGTAGGGATCAATAAGGGTTTTATTGACCATAAAAGTAGAGGTGCGGCAATTTTATTTTTAGTGTCACTATTGGCTCTGATGTAGCAGGCTTACATTCACCGTCTGTAAATTAATGTGACTGTTTCAGATACCTTTACTGATGGTTTCTCTCACAGGTGCTTATGGGTAATACACCAAACATGCAACGCAGTGAGGAAAACTGTTTGAAGCAGATAAGAAAAATGGGACCTGTGCTCGATTTGCTTGAAGATTATAACATTTGAAACAGACTAAACCTACTTTAACCTCATCCAGAAAGGAAGCAAATAAATTCACAGCAAAAAGAAAAAGAGAGAGAGAGGGAGAGAGCGGCTTTTTAAAGAACATTTAAAGTGACATCAATGGAAGTTTGAAAATGTTATATTAAGTGAAAAGCTTCCAGTCATTACCAATTATAGTTTGTCTGAGGCAAAATACCTTTTATACATGACATTTTTGGCACCTGAATTATTACAATGTTTCGTTAAAGATAGCGAACTTGCATTTTTTTAATACTCCTGAATGGTGCATTGATTTGAATTGAATATGTTGAATTTGTTTTGAACACTAAACTTTAAAGAACTCTGCCTTAAAGCCCAAACTTTGATCTGTCTTGACTCTTATACTCACACTGTTGTTTACAAAAAAAAAAGCATCCTCCGTCTTGTTCTACGGGCTTGGTGATAATATATTTTCAAAGTTTATATTACAGAGGAAAAGGGGCGATTTGCACATCCTGCAGCCACAATGATCCTTACACCATGAAAAAAAAATAAATAACAAGAGCACAACTGTGATGTTTCGCTAACATTTTCTCATGTCCTCAACCGTTAATTTTTCCAAATCCATCGGCAGTATTCACATTTTTGGCCTGAAAATGGATTCACCCACTCATTATTTGCATGCCCTGAATACTGAAATCCGATCATGTGACTGTACATGAATACATTGGTGTAAGTCATGTGGCTGCGGAGTGCTCTCAAGCTGTCAACCATCACAGAGCAGTGGATACAGACAGCCAGAGACCAGAGAGACCTTCTACTGTGGGTGTGTGTCTGGGTGTTTGTGTCTCTTTATGTGTGTGTGTGTGTGTGTGTGTGTGTGTGTGTGTGTGTGTGTGTGATCATCCCTTGCGTCCTCTGCTCAGCGAGGCGGCTCTCACCTGGACAGGCCAGTAAATGTGAGGGGTGGGAAGTACAATGGTCATCTACAGTGTAAGCAGTCAAGGTGGTAATATCTCAGCGATATAACAGATCTGGTCTCTGACTGCCTTCTCCTTGAACTGCAGACAAGCCATTGAAGGGCTGAAAGAGCCGAGAGGGTCAGATGGGACCTGACCATAGGATGAACTGAGAGAGAGAGAAAGAGAGAGAGAGGGGGAATATACACACCTACAGTTGCTTAAAGCACATCAAAACCCTTTGAAAAAACATTTTCCATTTTATACTAATCTTCTTCAAAGTGTTTTTTAAATTAGATTGTAGATGGAACCGTCTTGATTTGTGTTTCTCATCAATAACTCAGTTGTGTAACATAACCGTAACAATCAAATAAAAGTGATAATGCTCTTCTTGTGAATACATATGTTGGGTAGCTTAAAAGTTGAGCTGCATACTTTATAACTGAGTTATCAGAAGGTTGGATTCCAGGCGCAGACCTCTTGATCTCTGTCTCCAATGTCTCCAAACTTTAATCAAAACTGCGTGGGTTTTTTCCGATAGCGTTACCGTTCTAATTTAAAGTTAAATTAAAAAAGGAGAAATATAGCTGACTAGGCATCCTGGTGGAGTAGTTGAAAACATACATAGGCTACTAAACAGTAACAGAATAATGTCCATAAACTTAGTGTAAATGTTTTGTGTGATAATTCTTTCTCAAGAAGAGTTGGATGAGAATAGAGACCACGGTCATATCTATCTGCAAAGAACTAAGGCAATTAGGTATTATTATTACTTTTCTTTGGCATTAAGAAAATGTGGTGTATGACAGAGAGGTATGAATCAGATTATTTCTAGGTCCCAAGTGGTTGCCAGGCAACCAAAAAAGATTTCAGGGAATTATAGTGTATCGCTAATAATAATCTGATTCCTAGCCACCCCATAAACCAGTGAAGTATTTTTTCCTCTCAGTATTTCTGACAGATTATAAAATGAGAGCTGTAGGGGGGGTGGTATACAGATTATTTTTTACCTTCTGACACAACCAGGCTTTATATAGATTTTTCCCCAGAGCTTTTATGAAGCTAAGCTAATACACTGCTGGCTACAGCTTTATATATATGAGAGGTATCAACTCTCTCATTCTATAGGCTACTGCTTCAGAGCACAAAAAGCACGTTTCCTAAAAAGATTACATTTTTCTTACAAATCCAATTATTAGATTAACCTCTTTTTCAAGATGCATCTGAAAATGAGACCATTCATTTATATTTCAGAAAATAATTTAGTAGTAATTTAGTCTGTTAGTTGACAATATTCTTTATCTTACATTTAGTAGGAATATAACACACCTTCTATGAAACAACATAAAGCCGAAGAAGCACTGGGAAAGCTTTTTGAATCTCTGGCAGCATATTTGGCTTAAAAAAAAACAGAAAAAGAGAATCAATAAAAATGGTTCAATTTATATCCCAAACATTAAGTCTGAATTTCGTTTTACCATTACTTCGATTATTAATTGATTCAACCTAAAAGGACATTTACTGAACTCCAGTTAAATAGAAATACTTTGGATAGATCTGATCTACTGTACCAACTTAAAAAACTATCCGAGGATGTGCTGATCTTTGGTTTTAAGCAACTGTAGTATTGTGTACGGAGATGGGAATGGGAGAGTCTGAGACACAACTGATCTCAAAAGAGCTTGTGAGGTGATACATCCTAAAAGGTCAACTGGCATTAACCACATTGCCACAGCGGCATTACCCAGATTCACAGTGAGCTTCACTCTGCCTCCATCCAGCTCCAGACGCAGGGTGTCCGCTGATTCCTGGGAGGTGGTGGCCATCAGCATCCCAAAGGCCCTCTGGGACATGAAGCGGAGGGACACATCCTCGGCCTCTGTGTGTATCGTCCTTGGAAGTACCACCTTCAGATACATGCTGCCGTCATAGCTCACCATTGTGGCCTCTGAGGGTTACAAGGAGGAGGCATTATCAGACAATGAAACCCAGGGGGGAATCCCATGACAAAATTAAAGAACAGGAGGTAGAATCTATGTAATGAACCCTGATTTCTGCTTTAGCTTATCTCAGGTGCTGCATGATATAATGTGAGATTGCAGTTTTCATCAGCTGCAGCAGATGGCAGAAAAAGCCTAGAGCATACGAAGACAGACGAGCAAGATTGCAGCAGCAATCAAATTTATGAAGGATTTATACCCATCATAGCGCAATATAAGGGAGATTTTCATATATCCCTCGTACTATTAGCTGCCAATAGATCTGTGTAATTTGGTCCCTCTGTGAGAAAACCATCTGCATGGTAAATGCAGCGTGATTCAGGCCGAAGCAGCACTACATTTCTAATGAAATGCTCACAGCATTGGCAACCTTGTGATACTGACAGTTCATTAATGAATCACTATAATGTAAGAAAATACTATAATCAGTCCTGAATGGTTTAAATGGATAAAAACAGAATTGTCTTTTATCTTGTTATTGTGAACAGGGATGTGGAAAAAATGGGGGGTGGGGTTATGGGGGTTAGAGCTCTAATTTGAGTAGTTATGACATCATTTAGCGCGTAGGTGATCAAGCTGTGATTGCAAATGATTGTGTTATAGTTAAAAGGTCTGAGCAAGAAAGCCTGCTAATGAGTTTTCTTTGTTTTTCATTTTTCCATTCTGAGCAGGCTCCTCCAGCTTCGACACAGCCATGTTAATAAATAAAATACTGGCCAAAGTGTGTTAAGAGCTTTGCAGCACTATTTTAAAGTCACTTATCCTCTCCCATCCTTCACAGGAACTCTTACCTTTCTCACAGCTTGGACCCAGGTAGCCAGTACCATTGCATTCACAAATGTGTCGGTTCCAGCCCTCCCTGCAGAGTCCGCCATTGGCACACGTGTCTCTGGCACACCTGACATGAGTCTCTCTGGTGCAGAGGTTGCTTACACCTGTGGCGCTCTGAATCTCTGCCAGCCTCCAGAGGTTACGGCTCTGACCGTCAATGAAGAGGTCCCTTACACAGCCCACGTAGCCGAGGCCGAGGGATGCTGTCCATACCTCAGGGGGGAGTACGAGGGCCTGGCGGTCCTCTGGTAGACCTCCGAGATACATGTCCCCATCTAGGTCAAGGATCTCGCTGCCTTCATTAGCAGAGAAGGGGATGCTCTGGCTGTTCACAGAGATAAAGCCTGTAGGGCAGGCAGTGAGTCAACTTACACAGTGTTTTTGTTAGAGAAAATGAAGACAGGTGTGTGTGGGTTGTGCTAAGTGAGAAGTGAGAAAAAAAACTGTGAAATTGAGGAAGTGGGCACTACTCTCGGCTTGTCTTAAAAAAAGTGTGGATTAAGACACAGCACTGCCAGTCCTTGGCAGTTGATTTTTTTAGCAAAAGCAGAGGCTATAACTAAAACTTGAACTAAAAAAGTGAAGAATTATAAATTGCAAATCTAAGCCTGTTGAGAAGGAATAAATGTATTTATAGAAATCTGAAGGAGGGTATAAGGAAGGAGTTGTGTGTCTTCTACTAATAAGGCAGATATTATAAGGCTCAATTTAGTGTTTGACTACAATTTGCGACTTGTGAAACAAGTTAACAGGGATTTTTAAAAAGTCATACATCGATTATGACTCACTAAAAATATCCTAGCAATTAAAAGCTGATGTGCATGCATGTTTCGCTGCAGTGCATATAGAGCCTATGTAACTGTATTCATACAAGCCATTTTCCTTGAAATCACTCTTAGGGTAGGTCATACTATCACCATCTAAGGAGAAGAAAATAAACTTTGGCGCAATAGGATTGCAAACAATTTAATTTGTACTTATGTTGGTCCATTGTGAACAACCTGTAAAAATGCAGGAAACTGTTTTTTATGTTGTAAAAATAATTAGTCAGGGGAGAGGCGCTGTCTGAATAATGATAATATAAGACTGAATAATGAAATCACAACAGTTGAATATTTTTGTAGACTATGTGTATGTTTTCTTTCTAGTCACTGATTTACTGATAATGGGGCGGCTGTGGCTCAGTGGTAGAGTCTTCGTCTCTCAACCGGAAGGTTGGGGGTTCGATCACCAGCTGCTGCAGCTACATGTCTGATGTGTCCTTGGGCAAGACACTTAACCTCGAATTGCTCCCGCTGCTTCGTCGGCGGCGTATGAATGCGTATGAATGGGTAGGTGTGACCTGCAGTGTAAAAGCGCTTTAAGTAGTCAGAAGACTAGAAAAGCGCTATATAAGCTCAAGTCCATTTATATAACTAATTTAATGTTTCTTGCATGTTCAGGGTATATTCAGAGTAAAGTCAGAGAGGGAGAGAGCACGAGGAGGTCAACAGTGCAGGGAGAGTAGCTGGCATGGAGGTGAGTGCGAAAATGAGCAAATATTGATGGTTAAGACCAAATAATGACATCACAACAGTCTATTCCTAATGTTGATTTAAAATTAGAAATTACTCTAAATCGGCCTTCAAACAGCCCCATATATTTCGCCAGTGGCTGAAGGCCCCTTCTACTGAAGTCTCACTCCAAACTTTTGGTAACCTGCTTCACGATACAATAAGAAAGGCAGAGATTCCTAGTTTAGGATAAACATTGCAAGGGAGTGGATAAATGCTAATTTTAGCCGTTGTTTGAGTGTAGACTTTATCATGCTGTTTTACAATGATATAATGTTAGTATTCAGCTACTTTAACACATAGCCTATTGTTAGCTGGGAAGAGACTGGATTCCAACATTACCTTGTAAAGCTTATACTAAAGGAAAGGCATTTAGAGCCCTATCAAAAAACAACACTATACGTCACTGTAAAACATACTTAATATAACCCATTAGCTACCATCAGCCGATAGGTATTCAGCCAGTTTATAGCTACATTTATGTTAGCTATGGTGTCGGAAGCTAATATTAGCTTTTCAAAGTGATATAGCCTACCATGCATAGGAAAGGACTAAAAGAAGGGAAACAAGACTAAACAACAACAACATGGTAACTATAAGCTACCCTCATACTATAGCTCATATTAGTATCCAACCACTCCCTTGCAATGTTTATCTTAAGATAAGAATTTCTGCCTCTCCTAATGTATTGTACAAGACTAAGTGGTGTAAGTATTCAGCTAGTTCCTAGCTAACAGTTACATTAGCAAGGAAGTGTCTGAATGCTAACATTTGCTTTTGTCAAATGGAAGCTAATCAAATATGCGGCTTGAAGGCAAAATCATTTTTGCAGTTCATTGTCTTCTCAGTTTGCTTGTAAAATTGGAATAATAATCGAAGCTTGATCCAAAGACAACTGGACTTCATTGAAGTTACCTTTGGATAATGCTTTGAATTACCAAATTGCTGGAGCCTGAGAACCTACACAGACATTTGGATTAATAGTGATTGTCTTTTCTCTTGGCATAACCACATTTGAGCCTCCCAGCCTGGAGTGTGATGTGAGAGGAAAAAATAAGCCATGTATATGTGGTTGCCTAAATAGGGCAATTTCACAGCTATGAGCTCTGCCTTCACAAATACAAATTCTTTGCTTACCGTCACGCCCTTTCCTCTGGAAGTCCACGTGGCACCACTCGCCATCATCCAGCCTCTTGTTACTGGCTTTCAACTTGATGCTGCCAGACCCCATATCCATGACCAAGTAAAGAAATCCATCCAGCAGCTCTATGGAAAAGAAGTCCGCCCGGGGCTTCTTGTCAGGCGGCGTTCCCTGCAGACTGCCGTGACTGAACAGCAGAAGGCCGCTGGGCTCTGTGGTGCGGAAGTCAAAAGATATGGCACCCGTCTTCTTCGTGATCCACCTGGGCAATGTCAAGTAGGCAGACGGCTTGTCGAAGGTAACCGGTTCCTGGGCTTCCACATTCTCGCAGCTGAATATCAGGTCACCATGGATACTGATCTTGGGGTCTCGCTGTTCAGCCAGCCGTGACAGTTCCAGCCTAAACTCATTATTCTTGTAGACCACCTAATAAATGAGAGAGATGTCATGGTAAGATGACAGCCAGACAGAGCAATACATTCAGAGCAAAGGTTGGAATATTACTCATCGATAAGTACTAGAATCGATATGACACAGCAGCATTCACAAGGACACACAGCAAAAAAAACACAATGAATCATCCTTGGACTCAGAGCTCGGTTAGAAAATGTCCTCATTTCCAGAGTTGTGTCAAATAAACTTGCACCATTAACTATACTGATGCAGAAGCTCTTGATGCATTTATCAGGATAAAAATCAATCGTACTTGTCCTACTAAAAATATGACTGACTCCTGCTGTGTATCCAGGCAGAAATGGAGGAAGCTTTTAGAACTGAACACATTGTTTTTTTCTGTTTAAATGCTGAATGTTTTTAATTATTTGTGAGACCAGTGAATCTCCTTCACCACACAGTGTGTCTGCCTGTTTTTAGATCTGAAGGAAACTGAAAAAAATGGCAGGAAGAAATGAGAAAGCAGCATGAGTTAAAATACTTGTTGGACTGGAAAACACACTTAGATTTGAATGCTAACATATATATATATATATACATTTTAGCCCTTTAGATACTTCACACAGGAACATACAATGGGTCTGACAGTGAAATAGATTTAAACCTTGGAGTGGAGGAATCGCAGACAGAGCACCTACAAAATGACAAATAATTATGTGTTTTTATCCAAAGTAAATGGTCTGAGCAGAGATGGTGGGTGGGAGAAAGATGGACTCAATCATTCGCAAGCACAACGCACAATTTATTATTTAAAGAGCTAAGATAAGTAAATGTAGGAGGGAATAAACTTGATGTTTCATTTTCATTGCTGAGCTCATGCTGCAGAAGCCGCTGAGCGGTGGATTTTGCACTCTTGCTGCATTGAATGCACAATAGACCTTCCTCTGTCTTTGAGGAAAGTCTGGGAATGGAATTGATGTTTCAGATCCATCACAGGAAACTGACGTAAATAATAAACCTTTCTATAGATACATGTTTATTGTTAAAACAAGATGTACACTCATGCAATATCCCTGTTAGTTATGGATTTAATTTATTTTGTTTAAGCTCATTGTAGTCAACCTTGCCTCATTTTTCTCGCCTATGTGATTAAGTATTTTTAGACATTTCCCCTTTTGCACTCCCTTTGATTTTAGTGTGGATGTCTTCATGTTGGTATTTCTAGTGTTTTCACCTCTCTTTAATGACCACTGACAGTTTTATTTTGGATATTTTATTACCTGAAAACATCTTACAGTCTGCTTTTGGTTCCCTCTGCCTTTAAACCATATAAAAGGCTGTATAAAAAGATGGACGACATGACACCTCCCCCAAAATGAAGCCAAAACATTCATAAGCTCTGCCTTCGCCATGTTAGCAGAAGGGACATGGGTCAAACTAGAAAACCCAAATACACGTCAAATAAATGTTTTCCTTAAACAAGGTTTCTGTCATTATGGTTAGTTAACATGCTACATTTATCTGAGTGTTATGAGAAGGTTTTTAAAGTGTCTTAATTAGTTATTTTAATGCGAAAAAAGGTATAACGCCTTGATTTACAGCTCAGTTTACAAAAGCGACTACTGCGGCATTTTGTGCAACGGATTATCAGAGAAAAGGAGGAACAGAGAGAAAAAATGTAACAAATAAAAGACAAGAGTTATTGGACTTTTCATAATCTGTTGTGTTGGACTGTACCAACTGAAGGTATCTTTGCCGTTTGATCTATAAATTAAATGTGTGTTTTGGTTAGCAGAAGGGGCAGGACATAGAAACCCTGGCTCCACCAGCTGATCTCTACTGCCAAACTATGGCGCAAAATGACACACCTGTGCAAGATGTCGGGAACCGTCGATCATTGGAACCACACTAGATATCCTTTTTTAAATAAGAGTAGACTTTCTTAGTGGTTTCATAGTAACTGTATTTTTTTCTTCTTTCATTCAGGGCTCATCAATATGCACAGCAGGAAACAAAAGTCCTTGTCTCATTTTGTATCAGTTGTAAGTCACCCGGAGCCCACTGTTATCTGCCACACAGCTCAGAAACCCATCACCGCCTGAGGTGACACAGCACACTGCACAGAGGACTAACAGCTGAGCTGAGAGGCAATTTGAGCCAATATCACACTTCACACTGCCTCAGCGTGACTAATTAAGCAGTGAAATCAGATGGTGAAACTGACCATCGAGAAATAAGTGTAACAGGCAATTTTTAAACAGGAAGACAGCCAAGCAAAACAGTACCTCACATAAAACGTGAACAGGGTGTTTGTGGTTACGTACAGACATTGCTTACAACCATATCTAACAAAAAGGCACACTGTGACCTCTGCAGGGCTATTTTGTAAGCCAAAGGACAATACAGGAAGTGGAATCCTATTTCACCAATTCGGATGCCTGTTGTATGTGACAAGGATTACAGAGTATCCCAAAACACAAGAATAAAGCTCTCTCTGTGTCGATTTACAAAGCCCTCATGTCTTTCATGCTCAAGTGCAGAATAACAGCAGTCTGAGAGTAAGATCTTCTCTGCGGCTTTAGTACATTCTTCATAACCAAATTGGGCTCAATCTTTGAAGCAATAGAGTAGAGGTACCTAATGATGAGGTCTGGGTATCCTGTGGGCACACATAGTACGGGCCAATAAGCGGGTGGCTTCAAAGACAAATTCATCTCGCCCTGCAGGTTGTTGTAGTCGTGACATTTGTCTGAAAGTGGCCATTATTTTTCCTGTACCTGATGAACCTGATGGCCTCTACCCAGAAGCACTCGCATCTCTTATCATGTAACGTCTAGGGGGATTAGTCATGGCCTACACTTTCAACATTCACTACTATAAGACAGATTCCTCCCTCCATAGATCCTCTGCTTAGCTGTGTCTCAGACTGACCCGGCTCTGAACCTGGCTCCTGAAATTCTTGACAAAGCTGATCCTGTTAAATCAGTTCTGCTTCTGCCATCGCTCACCCTCATTACCAAGACTTTTCTGTTTTCACCCATCGTCATGAATCTTTACCCCGTCACCCTCTCCATGCTTGCCTACAGTTCATCCGCGTGAAAACTCACAGCAGCAGTAGGTCTAAACACCACCACCAGGCGCACCGCCTACAGAGCGGAGGTTGCAGCATTGGCAGCGGTGCTGGGACAACAATCTGTCCATAAATAACATCTCATTTTCATTTCACTGTATTCATACTGCAGATAGTTATGTAGAGACTCAGTTTGAAACCATTCAGTTAACACTTGAAAGGAAAATGTTGGTACTTTATTTATGAATACAGCCAATGCAGCTACAAGTACAGATGCTATGACAAAATTATTTGTATTATTATTTATTCTAAATGGTTTAAAGGACTAAAAATATCTGTAGGCTGCAGGAAATATGAGATGAGGAATTTAAAAAGGAATAGCCTAAAAAACATTCAAACTAATATATGCTTTAAGCTAGTGGTTCTGGGAGGCTGAACTCAGTAGAGCAAGGTTTAAAGAAAATGCTAGTGGCAACATGCTGACAGAGTCATGCTAATGTGCTCTCTATATAACTGGTTATCTTTCCTAATGTAGCATGTTAGTAGCTAGCATGAGTAAATAACATACTGACAAGGTTGGCAGTCAACATGTTGATGTGATTACAGTGCCACATTAAAATCCAGGTGATCAAGAAATGTATTTGTCACCTCATGGTTGTATAAGAGGAAACGTCAGAAGATCAAAGACTGTATGATTCATACGTTGGAGGACCCTGAATGTCTGTTTCAATTCAATGGCAGTGTTGCCAGATGAAAAATGCAGCAGTATCATGTTGAGAATAAAATGTTCATTTTCAAACAATAAAGTATGAAATATAGTGAAAAGACCTGGAACAGTAACAGGATACTACTCTGAAAGGCAAAAGCATGCCGTGCGGATCACTTTAGTAGCGCAGAGGCTGCATCATCTGAACATGGAGGTAACTGTTCGCTTCACCTGCACATTATCTTGTCCAAGTCATCAAACGCCTACAACACTTCTTTTATGGTCCTTGACATCTTGTACAGAAGTAAAAGGCAGCCTTAAGCCTGTGCCTGAGACGTGTGAGGCTTTCATCTAACTTCATTGTGAACCTATCAGAGGGAATTTATTATTCAAAGTCAATCTATCCAACGGTTGTAAGGTTTAAGTCTATACCAGAGTAGTGTACAACCCACCAATGTCACCTTCACATGCATGGCCCTTATAGCAGGAGATTTTACCTGCTGGGGGGGTCTTAGGAAGCAGAGCATTATGTAAAAAGGAGGCTGCAGAAGTCACAGTTTAATGTTTACAACATATCCAAAATGCCGGAGAAAGCCGGCCTTATGCTACGATGAAAGTTTTTGCCTTCACATTAATTACAGTATCAACGCAACAGTGGGAAAGAATCCTGGCAAGCAGAAAAGACAACGAAACAGTTCAACTCATTACATGCACATAGCTTCTTGCTGGTCGCTGGATATAAACACCATCATACTGTGATGGTATATAACCAGTTGCGTTTACACGAGTCGAGGTTAACCGATGTGGAGCCAGAGCCTCCAGTCCAGTAAGTTCAGGCACAGATTGTGTTTATACGGGAGAACGGGAAGCTTTAGGATGCTGTATGTGTGTCCACTTTAAGTAATAAATGAGTTTCAGAGTTCTGTTCAATGAAATATACATGGAGAAGTTGAGATATGTTCTTTATACCTAAAGCCCCTTTCACACGTGAACTGCACCCCTGAATATTTCACCAAATTGTATCAGTGAGCTGCATGTGTGAATGCAAATGAACAACTTTTTCACCTCGACTTTATTTGGAATTTTTACTGTCAGCCCCTGTTCTGGAGGCTCTGGCTTGGCTTAGCTAGAGCTACAGCAAAGTGTTGAGATATATCTGACTATGTGAGACTAGGGCCAGGTTTTTCTTACAAATGAGACCTCACATCTCAAAGTGATTATCTGTCTAAATTCAGGGTATGAAAAAAAAAGACTTGGTGATTAAAACTCAAGGGTTATTCAAAATGTTTTGACTCTGTTTGAGAAATAAATCTTGTCTACTTTAGTTCTGGCAGAGCAGTGAAGTCAAGCACGAAAGTCTGCGGCAATTCTCAAATATATCGTCAATCAACTTTTAACAAGACACTATGACACTTTTTACAATCTGCCAAGCTTTAACTCTCTCAGGAAGCTTCTGCTTGTTATGTTTTGCTTCAATTTCCTGCTGCTGTTACTGGCTAAGTGAAGTTATTTCTACTCGATTTCCTTCCCTTCATTTTATGTATCCTATATCTTAGTGTGTTCCTTGTCCTTGGCGCATTGTTCTCTTAGCTGCATATTATAAAGCAGGATTTAATGAGGAGCAGGATGGAGCCTAATCACAGTTTATAAGTGTTTATGGATGAATGTCTATGACTCTTTTGTTTGTGTTGGATATTGAACCTAAGAAAATGTATATACACCCATCTGCCACTCTAATGCTTTTACTACTTTTCTTAGTCACTATTTTACCTCAATCTACAGCCTGTCTGAGTCATATCTCCTCCTTATCCTCTGTTGGGCTGTGAGAGCATTTCTCTCACTTCAAAAGCAGAGAGTACTCCATTGTCTTTTTACAAGATTGCTCACTTCATTAAAAATTTGTGTATACTAATTCTAATGCTGAATAAGTGATCCTAACTTGGGTGCTCGATATAATCAATGTGACAGGTACAGGCTGCAGTCAAATAGCTTCAAAAATGTGGAAATAAGGCTGAAAAGTGAGTTGAGATGCTAGAAGAGAAGATGTTTCTCATGTATATCAGGCATCGTTCACAAAGGAATTCCCGCAGGAATCTATAAACGCACATGCTCTGAATTTTTCTCCTTCAAACACCCTCCAACAGGAGAATCAATATGAATGTGAGGGCTGATTTTCTATACACACTAACCAGCTCTGCTTATAGGACGGGGTTGTGCTATCTAAGGAGGGCAGGATAGTGTTTCCAGTCCTCTGCTGGGACAGAGGTCATGCTGTACTCACGTCTTTGAGACAGCCCATGAAGTTGTTGCTGACTGGGGAGCCCGGCAGGTCGGCTGTGCTGAGGCTGCCCCCGATGTAGAAGAGATCGTCGGAGCCAAGCATGGTGTAGTCCTCCTGGGTGTATCCGGTGGTGGTGAGGATCCCATCCACCAAGATTGTCACCTAGAGGAGGAAATGGGGGGAAAAATACGACAGGAATGTGAAATATTTTCTGCCAAATTAAAAAGAAACGGCCTAATTATTTCACGCTTCATTGCCTGATTCTAGCTGCGCTTTTCTTGATGTTAAATCTTGAAGGCTATTACAAGAAACAGCTTTGACTGGTTCACTAATCTCAGCTGATCCCTGTTGCTGATACATTAGCAAAATTGTGGAATCAATATACCCATAAATATTCCTTCAGCTGCTATTATAAAATACATGCTGCAGGAAGCTCGACGAATATGAGATTAAAGATATCAAGATTGCAAGCTACATTATTTTTTATATTGGCAGCAACAAAAAACGATTATTCCCATATCAGTCTCATCAGCACACAGAGACAAAGGAAACGAATGACTGAATGGGGCTGTGGGGAAAAAAAATTATATGCCAGTTGCCATGACAATAAGCCTACAGTTAAATTGTATTCCTGCACAAATATATATTAGCTTTCACTTTGGGGAAGTGAAAACAATTATGATTTCTTTTGCGGGGGGAAAATGTTCCCTTCTCAGGAAATGTTACAGTAAAAAGCTTATGGTTCGTTAGTAAACAGCACTGTGTGTTACAGTACAATTTGCATTCAAAGCTAAAACTGAGAAATAAAAGCTCCAACAAGGACATGCACGCATTCCCAACCACTTTATACATGTAGCACTGAAGTGGACAGTTTTTCAAATAACAGACACAATTTCATAAAGTATGTTAAAAAAAGAGGACAGAGCTCTCTGATCAATTTGAATTTGTGATATAACATATTTAAAAAAGCAGAAAAATGGGATGATTTCTGATCAAAAAATGAAGATAACAAAGACAAAGGAGACACTGAGCTGCATATGTAGACACCAGTTTGAAGAATGATTATATTGCTGACAACACCAACTCATCCAGCAGACCATAACCTTTCTGGATGAAGGTCGCAAAGGGTCATGCAGAACTAATGGATCAATATCACGTGTCAGGTTTCAGTAAGCAAAAAAAACCAAACAAATAGTTGAAAAAATGTGCGACCTGTAGAGAAACCATTCGAATTTTAAAAGCCGAAGTCATTTAATCGTATCTTAAGAACTCACTTGTGTTTCGTTTAGGTAAACACCGTGGTATGTCGAAAGCAAAAGGATAAGAGACAAAGGCTTGACCTGACACGGTGTGTTCAGGTGTCAGCTCTCTCAAACAAGCTCCTGCCGTATTATTCTCTGCTACTGGCAGGTATTGATTTCTGTCCATCTACTGGTGAAGCCTTCAGTATCTTAAGCTTACACAGTGGACAATAGCAGCGCTTGACTGTGTGTTGATACTGCACATATAAAGAAACTTCTGAAAACCAAAGAGCTTTCATGTCTGGGAATTGATTAATGCTGCTTTATGTTTCACTCCACAAAGTCTAGAGAAGCATGGCCCGTTTCTGATGATGGCTATCACACCGTATCCCCAGTTACTTTACTGGTGTTGTGCGGGGTAAGCGATGATTGGGTTCAAAGGTAATTATTGAATTAGGCAAAAATACAATAATTAAAGGCCCGAAGCCGGCTTTGGTTGTGCTAGAGCACTCAAAAGATTTTTACACGCAGAGGGTAATATAGAGCAGATTTGAGGGAAACTATGGCTGTTCCTTACAGTGACATTTAAGTGTGGTGTTCAGGAGGATAAACAACAAATCATGTGCCCAGAAATAGTTGAGTGCATCATCAATAACAGTCAGAAAAAGAGAGCCCCAGCACCAGTCATTTAGCCCACAACAGAGTAAGAAAGGACAGATGGAGTGGGTGGTGGTAATAGGAGGAATTCCAGCCTGAAAAGCGCCAGCGGATCTAATAAAATGTTTCCACCAGCACTCTCTTGGGAGTTACAGTTCTCCCTATCTACATGTCAGAGGGGTAACTTATCTGAGGGGAAAGCAATTTACACAGGGATCAAATGCTGGGCGGAAAGCAGAAGTGACGTCGTAAGCATTGGATTGCCGATCCTCTGTAAGTCAGGGTAAGTCAGGAAATAAATGTGGAGGAGGTTGCAACTTTATATACCGGTTAATGTGACCGGCTAGGAATATATAAGCCATGATGACAATAAGAGGACACATTTGAATGCATTACATATGGCACCGCTTATTGTTAAAAAAAAAAAAAAGTTAAGTTTATGGCTTAATTTAAAAAGTGATCGCTTTATTTGAACTGAATGTTTTGGCAGCTTTTAGCTTTTAGAAGCCCAATTACCTCAAGTGTCAATAATGTGATAGAAAAGATCCACTGAGATTCTGTGGGACTCAGTGGTGTCACTTCTCTCCTGCAGATTCTTTTGATGCTTCTCTGAGCTAAGGAAATAACATAGCAGCTCGGTTTGAATTGATACATTGTGAGAGTTTCAACATATTGATACTCTTCCAAATAAGTGCCAAGTGCATTGGCAGACTGAAGCGGTAAAGACAAAAGCGCATTGTTAGAAAACGTGTCATCACAGGGATTACATTTTCCCAAAATATTCATTAGGCACAGATTTGACATTTAAACATTGACTAAAGCAGGTCTATCTGATCATGATGACATAGACTAAGTCACGACATCATTGTGTATGAATCAGAGAGCAATAATCTGGCATGGAGGTACTTTCTTATACTGTAAAGGTGGCACAGTTATTATAGTTCCAACTACATACTACTTCCTCAGCATTAAGAGACACACATTTTGTGTCTAGATGATTCTGTCAAACTGTTTTCATGAAATTTCAATATCTCAAATCAAACTAACTCTGAGGTTTTGCCAAATGTTTTTTTTTAAATCATACCAAAAATAAATACTTTCAGAAGCTGGAGTACCAATAAAGGGAAAATGTGACACATTTTGATGCAATCTAAACTATTAAATAGGTGATAATGTCCTTAAAAACATGCAGCTTAAAGCCATCTTGCAGAATAATGAGCAGTTTGAGGCCCTGATCATTACAGAGAAAACCCTAACCCAATATTTTCATTAATTTTTCTACAAAACCGTCCTCTGCTTCAGTTTTTAAATAATATTGATAATGTATTTGCAGCTTAAGAGTCAGCTATTTTTCTCAAAAGGTGGAGGCAGGGGCGTGTCCAGACTTTTTGTACTGGGGTGGCCCAACTGGGTCACTGACTTGTGCAGGGGTTGCCTGAAGTCTGTGTGCACACACATGAAGGAAGAGCATGCATTTACCCCTTCTGTCTGCACACTGAAAACTATGAGCTATCTGTTGCAACCCAGCTTAAATATTGGATTTCAACATAAGTCCCACCTCTGGCAAGGTAAATAGCCAATCACTGTTAAGGATTTTGTGGTGGCACCTGAATGCCACCCCTCTGGACATGCCCCTGGTTGAGTAGACCAAAAAAACCTTGCTGAAACTTATTAAATATTGATAGATTGATACTTTTCTTCATATTCACAGATGCCCCTGAGTGGCAAAACAAAAACCCATTGCAGGTTTAAAGTTGCATGACAAGGCCCATTTCAAGATCACAGCAGATCAACATTCAGCCTTCTCTGTTTGTCACCTGACCAACATTAAATGTGATTCTATTCACATTTACAGATTAAATAACTCTCCATAGACCTGCAGAAATGGAAAATTAACTACAGCCGAATTCACACTGCACATTTTCTTTGAAATCGAAATCAATAATTGGTGGAGCTTCAAGGTGCAGTAAAACGGGAGTAATTATAGAAATATTGCAGTCAAGAGTGCCAGCAGGGTAACATTTAATGTAACAGACACAACTTGGCAGTCTGTAAATTAGTTTGGGACTTCGACTCGAGCTATGTCCAGTGGACAAAATTAATGAATATGAAACCTGAGGGTCGTCTCGTCTGAGTACAGTACAGCAGGTACAGCAGTTAAAGTGCATTGGCCTTAGTCATTATAAAATATTCTTCTATTTCTTGCATGAGTGCTCAGATACTTTTCCAAAGCTGTATATGTGGGTTACTCCTCAAAAATGTATAAACTTTGTTTAAGAGGAGTTTGTCAAAATCTGCGTGACAGTTGTGAAGAAAATGTTTTGGGTAGAAAAGAGGCCAGACTGCAGAGTTTCATCACTACAGGATCCATTAATATGATGGATAAGGCTTTATGAGTTGAGTCTTTCTTTTATTGAGGTCAAAAAAAAGACCTTGATGAAAAATGTAAGTTGCCTGATTATAAAAGGACTCAACATTTCCACCAACGCAATCCATTCCATGAAAAAGAGGGCAATGACCTGAACCAGTATGTATGCAAGAGATGCAATATGTTTCAGAATGCAGAAAATGGGAAATATATGGAGTCCAGCAGAGCAGAAATATTAAAGAATCAACAAAACCTACATAGCAGTTGTTTACTCTGACTGTGGACTGCTGTATCTTAACCCTAATTGCATCAGAGCAGTATTACCGGGACCTAATTTATCAATTTGATACACACCTGGCGGCGGTTACGTGTCACTTGAACATCATGCCATACGTAGTCGTTGAACTTTCCGCTGGTAGGCTCCACCAGGGCCTCGAACGCACCAGAGCCCAGGTTGATGACAAGCCACAGAGCTCCGTTCCTCAGCGACAGGTTGACGTAGTCGGCCGACTTCCCCGTGTGAAGGAGCAGGCCGTTTCTCTGCAGCGTACGAAAGGACAGTGTGATCTCGTCCAAACTGCTCTGAATGGGAGTCAGGGACAGGTTGTAGCTGAAGAACTCATTGCCTTTGAAGGTGGCCATGGACTCCTCCTGCCCTGAGAGGGGAGGAGAGACACATATTAGATAGCTGTTTCAGTCGACATGCTTAAATTTACTGTCTACAATATCATTAAACCAATATGCCACTATCACTTGAATTACACATGTACAAATTTGTGAAGATTTGCTTTAATGTCACTGTACGTTCTTAATGCATGCTGCCCATGGGAGATCACAATTCTGCATGTTTTTTCCCAGTAAATGAAAAGTCATGTGATATCATAAACTATATTTTTCTTTTGTATTTAAATTCGTTATAAACACCAAAACCAACAACAAACTCATATTTCTTCATGTCATAATGAGGCTTAATGTGGCTTCCACAGACCTCTATTAAAATACACCAGAGATTTGCAGTGCTATGCTGGGTTTAAAGATCCTTCATTGTTATGAGTCTAACACATACACTGCCACGCTTGCAAACTGAATTTGCAACTAAAAAAAAGTCCCAAACAAATTTACATTTCACTCCTATTTGAGTTAACTTAGCTTAACAAAATTAAAGTCCCTGGCTGTTGCAGTGTATCCGCACAAAAAACTATTACTGTAAATGTTGTGACAAACATTTGTGCACATAATACTAAACCCATGGTGGACAAAACAGTTCATTTAGCATTAATGCTAAGGCGAGCACCCTACACAAGATAAAGCCTTTTTTTGATATGTTTAAGTTATGACACTTGTTGCTAATGTTAGCATGATAACTTACAAAAGTACAACCTTATATATAAATGTATACAGATAAATAAACTGATAAATACAGATATAGATACATGAAAGAACGATAGTAACATTGATTTACATAGAAACCTGACTCACATAAAAACACATGTACAAACAAATTACAATATGAATTTGGGAAATCAACACAATTAAGTAACAAATTATACATATTAGGGCTGTAATGAAATATAGCGACGACCTGAGTGGAGACAGCAACAAACCCTCAACACCACAGAAGGAAAAGAGCACACAGCTTTGTTTGTCGTGTTGTTTTCTGATGCCAGTCTTGACTGAATAATAAACACGCTGTTTACTGTTTTGCTTTTAAATTCGGGGTCAAGACTTCTCAACATTAAGCCGTAGTTCGACATTGAACTGAAGGATTAATTTCAGCTGCTGTATAAGAAAGGTCTTGATCTGATGAATGGTCTGTTTGAAGTCAGTACAGACACCTCTTCCTTTGCTTGTTTGTAAGATTCAGCCCCCGAAGCTGCGGAGCAAGCTGTTTCAAGCCGAACGGATAAGCTGTCCCTTAAGCCCGTGTTTGCTTGTACAGTAACTGTCGGCTCCTGGACTCCAGGGCCAATTTAAGCCAGCAGGACCAGCGGTCCCCATTAGTCTCTATTGTCTGAGCGCTGTACTCGACTGCTGTGCAGACAGGATCTTGTTAGGCTGTTGTTGTTTAGCCTCAATTTGAAGTCCAGCATTTGACTGATGTAGTAGGTGAAGTGTTCACTTAGGTGCAGGTGTAGTCAATATAGAACGTGTAGCTGTTGAGAAAAATAATTATGGGACAAAAAAGGCTTTGTGGCCTAATTTGAAGGAACATGAGGGCTTATATGCGCCATTAATAACCCTGCCAGCATAGCTAATCTAATATCTAACCTTAAAAGAGATTAGTCTACACATAAGAAGACATTTCATCATATTCTGAGCACATCCTGTGCAATTATCTGTCTGTTATTACCAGCTTTCTGTAATGAAGACGTCACTAGCAGATGACCCTGAAGCCCTCATGAAGGCCTTTGAGGGATCAATGGAAGAGTGTGGGCGGCTGGAAAGGCAGCACGCCGTACCGCTGCTAACGACAGAGGTGTTTGCAGGCTTGCAAAAGGGCGTTACTGGCTATGTTTTGTCTAAAACCAGAAGGACTTTGGCACTACCTTACCATCACTGCAGAAGCCGTTTAGCACTTGATGCATGGTGCAGCTAACTGGGGGCAAAGCCGCCAACCTCCTCCCTTGGCTGCAGCTTTAAGAACATGTCGCCAAATGCCGGTATCAGCAGAAAAAGAAGACTCAGTAGAATATCAGAGCAGCAACAATCTCTACATGTCTCTCCTCCTTTTCTTTTCATCGTCACATATCGCTGCCTTTCCTCCCCCTTGTCCCCGTCTTACTATACAGCATCTAATCTTCTCTCTCTTCTCACCCCATGGTTTGAATGCATTAAATGTCCCTCTATATTCAGGACACTACAGAATCCTTGTAGCTTTGCCGCTTAAAAAATATAAAGGACCTAAAACTTCCTTTTGACCAAGTAAGCTTTAAAATAGCTAATAGCAGCTGTGGCTGCTACTGTGCCAGACATCCACATCTGTAAAGGCACCACCCATAGCCATACATTAACTGTCACAGCATGATCAATGGAATACTGTGGAGGAAGAGAGGTGCCATCAGGTGGGATAACATCATCTGTGTGTACTTCCTTGTAGCCCACCTGTTCCAATCTCTCTCTTAAAATTACATTTTGCTGCAGTGGCTGCACCAACATATGGATTGCTCATTAATTTTGAGCTTTATATGTGATTAATTTCAAAGTGGTCCAAAAGCCTGGGGCGCAGATGGCTCCGCGTCTCCTGCTTGGGGGTGGAGGAATAAGTTGTCGGATAAATCTAAGTCAGGTATTGACGGCATGTGCTTGGGGCAACAGTTTAACTTTGGTCTGGAGGCCTGGCCATGCATACTCTGGGTTGTCCATACGCATGCACGATCTTACCATTGAGAGTATGTCTGCTGTTTGTCTGAGTGTGTTCACAGAGGCAAATAATTCTAGGACAGAAGCGCAAACACAAGAAGCCACTTCTTAATTGTCTAAAGTGTGCTAAAAGCTTTTAATTCATTTATATTGTAACAGTGGGATTCTCCATGGGGAGGGACAAGAGTGGCGTAAAATATATTCTACGTTATTTGTGGTCAGATAAATTCAGATCAAATCAGACAGCTCTCTTGGGTTTCCCCTCAGGCTAAAGCTGGAACATTGTCAAACATTTGTCCCGTAATAAAATGCTGAATAAAACTTTGATGTCTCATGTATTTCCCATGAAATAACATGGACAGTACTTTGTAACTCATTGTAGCCGAGTAATGCTCGAGGCTTATACATGTAAATCTTATTTCCCCAATCAATTAAGGGAATTCCCCTTTTTGATGGATAAAATGGAGAAACTACATTTACATTTCATGATCGAGCACATTTTTGTCAGCCTTTAGGACACAATGGCTGCAAGACTTACTGAATATTTGATAAAGCAGCGTTATTATAATACAACAGACAATGGTAATCATTACAGAGGCAGTGGCTGCATTGTTCTGTTGGCAGAAAGTAGGAGCTTTAATTGAACATTATCTTTTAGCCTTGTAAAGACTGATTACTACATGACCAAGTTTGTCCCAAAGCGAGTAACCAAAGAATCCAGACCATAATCTATAATGTCACAGTCATGTACAGCCTCCAGCAGCACCATTTATAGAGGCTGAAAAACTGCAGTTATCACATTATGAAGTGTTCACTTAAGCCTTTTCATCTACTGTAAATGACCTCAATATGAGTGTTATCGGTCCAACACCAGAAAATGTATGTGAGAACACCCAGGGTACGGCCACACTCGGTTTTTCATTCTCACTAACTTATGTTCCAGAGGAGTGTGAAAAATATGATTCAACGATTGTATACCAAGCTATTTCAGTTTGAACATGCAGGGTTTTTATAATGCTATCCTGCAGCAATTATGGACAGATATGTTTCAGCATTTCTTGGTTGACAATAAAAAGAATGAATCAAGAATGCTTTCTTTGAACTTGTAAGAAAGAGTCACTAATACAGGTGCTGTAACTCAAAGTCAAACAGAGTGGAAATATGTGTTTTCTAGAAATATCCCTATAATGTGTTCATTCTGTCAAAATTCAACCAGGACACATTTCATCTCTAGATAATAATCTCAAGTTACATTTACGCAAGGAGACACATGAAAACAAGAGCAGTGTATTCTTGTTTTTATTAATATATTGTCAGTGTGGGCCATCAAAGCAAAGTCTCTGTGTAGAGAAAACACTGATTACCATGGAGACAGGACGGTGACTTTTATCTGGATCTCAGAAAACACAAAGCTGAAATACAGCAGACTCATGTAGGTCAGAACCACCCATAGTATTCAATAAAACATGTTTTTTTCTTTCTTTCTGTCAAATCTAAATGTTTTGCCAAATATGAATTGGATAGATGTTTTTCTCCCAAGGTTTACTCTACTTCTTATTAGATGCTTGATTATTATTATTTTTGGCAATAAAACAAACCAAAGGAAAACACAGGAGCGTCCCTTTCTAACTCTACACCCCTCTATGTAAAAACATGTCTTTCATGTAAAAATGACTCTGCCATCATTAGTCTGAAATCTTTTTTTCCTCATGCCTAGATGAATATTCAACACATCAGCACTGCTGCAATGTAGAAATCATTTGAAGTCAAGTTTATTGCAACCCACTGATCAGTGATCATAAGCAACTCCATAATCACACATTTGAGGAATCAGTACCATCTTGTACCTATTTGTAAAATCTGTATACAGCATTGAGATTAAATTAAATGTTAATTACTGTTATAATATGTTTTAGTATTCTTCTGCTTATTTTAACAGAAAGGTGAAGGAACTTTTATGCAGACCTAAGGGACATCTTTGGCCTGAGGTTCAATCTTTTTAAAAATGTATTCATACCTACTCATTTCCTTTGACAACACCATGAAACCATGAGCATAGATGCATTACCTTGGCGAAAAACTGCAGAGGTCAAAGATGAAGTTCCAGTAGCTCAGTCAGTGGTCAGGACAAGGGTTTGACGGACACAAATTGAGTGAGTAGTGAGCATAACATGACAGGAAGCAAAAAACGAATAGGCAAGTATGTGAGAAAAGAGGAGAGGAAATATTAGTGCAGCACAGTTAACTAAAATGAATTCAGGGGAAGGGGGGAATGTTGTGATACGGTGGCTGGGAAGGAAAAGCAAACCAATAGACCCCATACCTTGGCGGTTTAACATCAGGTGCGCCAGACCTTGAGGGAAAGAACAGAAAAAAGGATACGAAAAACAGGAAGTTCATAAAGAGGTTCGGGAGAACAAAAGCATTGTCACAATGTTGGACTGCAGTTTGTGACAGACATCCTGGGGAAGGTACGGATGTCGAAGGTCGAACTCAAAGATAAAAAAGGGAATCAAACTGAAAACAGACAAACATCTCAAGGGAGGAGAGGGAAGGCAAGGAGAGAAAAAAACATCTGGATCGCTGCAACCCTTCAGTTGCTCACACAGATGCTTTTTTCTGAATGGAACACGTACTGTATGTTTACTTGATGCAGACAGTGTTCGAGATGTGTCTGATAACACAAATCCTGCTCTGCAGTGTCGACACTTTAGGTTACATGTGGTTACATTAATGCTATAATCTCTCACAAGGCTCTGCTGGCTTACCCATTTATCTCCACACACTGATATTTGCATGTAAGTGCTAACTCCAGATGAGCCTATTTAACATTCTATATGGCAGCATTTTATAAAAGGGCAGCAGTGACACCATTTCTCATCCATTAAATCATAAGCAACCATCGATGTAATTCACAGAGGATTCAACATCTAATGGAGCTCAGGGGGTTAAGAAGGTAGGACACTGATACAACAACATACATCATGTAACAGGTCAGTCATTAATGGTCTGTATAGTCTAATATTTTAATTCCCACAGAAGCACAAGGAAAAAAAAAACACATAGCCCCGTAAAGTTGATGCAACACTGAACACACCCTGCACTGGCCAAAAAATGAAGGGCTTAATGGTGTTACACAGCCATTCCAACATTAAAGAAAGCCAAGGCCCAATTAGAAATCTCAAAATATTCTAGGTTCCACATAAACATTGAAACCACGAATAACTATTTCCAGAATGTTTTTATTAAATATACTAAAAAATTCTTCATGAAAGTGGGCCATAACCAAAGCAGTGGAAATTATTATCCGTCCTCATACACGTAAACAACAAAATAAGTACAAATAGAAACAAATAAAATCACTTATTAATTCTAAAAGACCCTTTAAGGCCTTTGTGCAGTGCTTTAGAGGCCAACACTTAAACAATCACTGATGTAAAACACAGTTAAACAGACAACATGCTCCTCCTATATTGCTCTATTGAGGATTACAGTCATAAATACTGAAACCACACTGCAGATAAGTCAATCGATAGTGCTTTAAGCGGTACAACATGCAGCAACAAAAGGCAAATTTGATTTGTTTAACGTACACCACCAGCCTGGTTCTCTAATCACTGTGCTGTGTGTTAAGCATAGCACATGGAGAAACACAGAAAACAATCTCAAAAGGTCAGCCAGAACTTATCCCTAACACCGTGCCAAAAAGAAGATGGGGATGACACAACACAAATACATCTACTAAGCACATGAGCCCCACTGCTGCACCAGCCAACACAAACATCTCTCATCAGAGCATCAGCACTCCAAGACTCACACAGCGAGTCCCCTGCTCACAGTCCCCACTCAGTCATTAGGTGAAAAAAAAAAATTATGAAGCGGCAGGTTGCTGGTGCACAAATCTCCTGCACACGTTCGACTGAACAAGGCTGTTCACGCTGCAGCTCTCGATGTGGAATGGACATGATTACCCCCGGGAGCGCCCTCGTCTGCCAACACGTAGGCTTTTGATACAGTGTGTCACTGCAGCAGCAGTAGTGACTGAGCCTCTGCTTAGACAGGATTCAAGCACAACCATGTGTACAGAGCAGACAAAGGGCTGCTGTGTGCACTCTCACCATGGCTGTGCATTCCACATGACAAGCCAGATGTGTACACACTACGCTAACAGTGTTAGCTCCCCTTCCACTCGACACATCTCAGGTGATATCATTCTCACCACATGCACCGCGGCCTGCCTGGACTTGAGCTCATCTCCTTCCTGTGTCTGTATCTTCAGCACCAATGTTCTACGATAAAAGAGAAAGCTACGGCGGCCCTTGAGGGTAAACGTGCTTCAACGACTGAAAACAAGTCCTTCAGGGGAAAAAAAAGAAGCAAATTCAGGATATGCATTGTTTTCTGTTATTTTATCTATTAGCTGTGTATTATTGCATTGTCAATGTATGTGCAGCATGTTTGCTGTTAATGCATTTCTGGGGGGTTTCTGCAGTAGTTTCTTTTTCTATTTCACATTTAAATTCTCGTTTTTGTTTGGAAAATCTTACACTTTTTTCGAATCTAAATTGCTTCTGAATTTGCAGTCGACTTCTTCTGATGAATGTCTTTTGGGCCAGTGCAGCACGTTTGTCCTTGCAGGCCACCATAGAAAGCACATCACTCAGCAGAACTATGACATGGCAGCGCCGACAAGGGGCTAAAAGGGAGCCTTGTTAATCATTAACAGTGACAAAGACACACCCAGCAGCACCAGGCTGTGAGCCACCACCAGCAGAGACAGCATGCAGGAAGAATGTCTGGTTAAGTCTCTTTCCATTTCTTTGACTTTTGTCCCTGTGGGGAGGAGGAGGAGGGCTAGATTTCGTATTATCCAACTAATAAGAAGGAGCAGTCACTGAGCCAGAGGCCATCGCTTTATCAAGTAGGGAAAGCCTGGTCTAACCCTTCACTTTGGTGGTTTCTGAGGAGCTTTGACCCAAAAATAAAACCCCAGCTATGATAACTCCTCACACTTCTGATTTTTGTCATGCACTGAGGCGAGAAAATAGGGCCTGCATGCTTAATGCATCCCGCACTAATGGAGACGGATGCTGGTGCTAAGGCGGGCAGCACTTAACCAGAGCCTGAGCTAACAGAGTCATCTTTGACTATGTAGATGACAGTCTGAAGGTAAGTGGATGAGGTGTGTCGCTGCTACCCTTTTATAGGTTCAGCCACCCATCGAATTCGCTCATCTTGCTGTGCAGAGCCAAACATCCAAATCTCAGCGTGTGGAAACACACAGAGATAAAACTAGACCTGCAGAAGGAAAGCCTGTGAGAGAGAAAAAACAAACGCCCTTCCTACAAATCTACAAGATTTCTATTTCTATTTAATGTGCAGCTTTAGTTCAGTAAAACCTTAAATTTATAAGCAGGTCACGGGAGCTCATTTTATTAAAATTTGATCATATTGCTTTTAGGATCCATTTGAGTCAGCCTCATTATATAACAATATTTCAGTATCTATTTTTGTTACAAATAAAAAGCGCTCAAAATGCCACAGTGTCAGTCATGGCTGTGTAGAAACTGTAAATTGGTGGATTTCATATGAATGATTATTGGAACATGATCCCCTATAGGGAATAAAGAACTATTGTTTATAGGTCACGTGTTTGCTGTGCTTAATGTATACATTACTCATCTTTATGTGCTGACCTTGAGCAAATCCATAATGATTCCACTTAGGCCGTGTGCTGCACTGATGACATCGACCCAATTAATGATTCAAACACTGGTTTGACACCTGAATTATGGAGGTTTATTACAAATGATTGCATACTTATTATTACTTAATTACTTTTGCCATACCTGAAACTAAATATTATAAATACTTATTGCTTCATAGAGGGAAGCACACTATGTATAAAGGTACACAATAGAACTGCAAATAATCTGTGTTACTGTATTTCAACTTTAAACCTACTACACCCCTTTGTCTGCTCTATTTTACTTTTCACTGACCTAAAAGAAACCTTTCTTTACCTCCTCTAATCTCCCTAACGAAACATTCAGTTTAGTCAGTGCAACCCCGAACATCATTTATAAGCACTTCAGGGTAGAACATCTTTACAAAAATTAAACAGGAAGATCATTTATGTCACTGAGACTTAATACAAACCAAAACACTTTTAGATTTTCTGTCATATCTTACAACAGTTTGAACGTTTGAAGGTACTTTTAAATAAATACAGCGGGAAAGACCAATGCAGATGTTGAAGGACCTCTCAGTCATCATTGTGACATTAATTAGCGAGCATCATGAAGAAAAAAGCTCTTTCATGAGGATTAGAACTTGCCAATTTTGTTTTTCCATGAGAAGTGTAGTATTATGGAGCGTGTTGTAATGAGGGATTAGACCAAGGTCACTGCTGCTGAAAGATGCGAGCCCACCATGACCAGCTGCGTCCTTTCTTTTGACACTTTCCGTGCTTGCTTTGTCACCCCTGTTGATCTTAATATGTCCTAACTGTGTGCTTTACACATGAAAATCTGAGGAAGAAAAAAACAATGTCAGTGTGTCTGTGTGCTTGACATGTCTGTGCTGTGAGTTTTTTTTTTCTCTTTACGTTTGAGAGATTTCTCTGTGTTCTGCTTCTGCCTTGTGAGGTGGCTGTCCTTATCTGTCATTCACAGACCTGATTTTTTTTGCTCACAAAACACCCGAGGATGCTGCACTCTTTGGGCATTAGAGCACTTCCCACCACGGCCTTTGTCCGCTCAGATCGAAGGAAGCCCACGTGCAGTGTACTGTAGAGGAACAACTGGGAAGACTCACCTGCTGTGAAAAAGCCTTAAAGCACTTCCTCACACGAATACAGATAATTCCTGCACCACTTAAAAACCCACAGCCTCAACCAAATATAGCATATGGGTTACCATCTTTGCCATCTCTGGGGGAAGGAGGCGATTTAGTGAACACAACGATTTGTCTATTTCTGTCGATTGAAGAACAACAAAGACTTACTGCCGAGTAGCACATGGAATATGAAGGATAGGAAAAGAGGCATCTGGTGAGTGTGATTCTGCTGCTGTCATTGTTGTCTTCATGCGTTCTGCATTGGGGATTGTCTCCATGTCGAGCTTTA
This sequence comes from Tautogolabrus adspersus, assembly GCA_020745685.1. Lineage (NCBI taxonomy): Eukaryota > Metazoa > Chordata > Actinopteri > Labriformes > Labridae > Tautogolabrus > Tautogolabrus adspersus. Next base: position 22,886,024 of record CM036546.1, read on the forward strand.
ATCCAATAAACACTGTGATGTGCTCTCTTTGCAGCATATCATTTAATAATGCCTGCCTTTTTGCTGGGAGCAGAGCCATGCCATCTTTGCTCTTATTAAGAATGATTAATGCGTGTTTTTGGAAATAGTGCGGAGACGAAACCTATTAACTTTACTGAAGCATACAACCACTTACCACAGTCACTTAGTCTAACTTGGGTGCTGCTTTAAACATAGAATTGAGAACTTCTACTAGAAATAGGAATCTTCTTTGTCAGTGTATGCTATCTATAGGAAATATACCACAATCACGTCTGTCTACTATGCTCTACATGTAGGAAAATAACAATTTCTTATATTCTGCTCATTTTTACGTTAAACAGTCAGATGCAGGATTTCAGAAAACAGGTGTGCACGGTCGGTGCATTTTGAGCCAGTAACAGTGATTTATAATGTGCAGTGGATCAGTGCACCTTGCACAGGTCTCCTGAGCCTGTTGGCTGCCCTTTCACCAGAACCAGCAGTCTTTACTGGGGAGATGGATTGTCTCGCTCTGATGCAGACTAAACATATCACCCTCCTCACTTTCAATCTTCACCTTCACGTTCAGTATTTGCAGCTCATTAGAAACCAATCCTGTTAAATTGTGTCCGGTTAAAAGATTGACAATAATGTGAGAAATGTCCTGCGAAAGTGGATTTTCTCCTTTTTAAGCAAAATAATTGTAATGCACGTGGAAACACAATTTTGCCTTTATTTTTATAATTTGATTTATTTCAAGGAGGAGGATTTATGCCATCAAATGCCCACGTATTAACCATAGAGTATAATGGCATATAAGGCAGTAACGGCTCAATAAACCTTCCCATTATGCAGTAGTTTAGAAGAGGAATATATGCACTGAAGAAAGAGGGAAAATACAGGAGTTATAAATAATAAAACAAAGCATATCTCTATAGTCATTTTCTCTGTGATGCAGTATATGAATGCTCCCCATATTGTGCGACACCCACGCACTCTGCAGACCTCTCTTGTCACCTTGAGCACACTGATTATACACACAATGAGCATTCAGCACATTAAGAGCTTTTTCCTCAGTGACCCTGTGACCAGTGATAGTATATCTCCTTCCAGCTTAATATGTAGGATGTCAGAACTGCAGTCCAAACTGACAATAACAACCTGATAATAATAAGCAAACACACTCTCACACTGAGGCTGCGGTAGCTAATAGCCTCTGCAAATAAGAGCATCAGGAAAAACAAATTATGCTCATCATTATGCTCATTATATTATGCATTGTCTTACCTTCCACTTCTTTCTGGACAGCTGCAGGAGAGCAAAGACAAATAGACAGATTTAATGACTGCAGGATATTGAATATTTAACAGCTACCTGCTCATTATCCACATATGAACGAATGCAAATGGTAGGTCTTTAATGTTTTGCTTAATTAACATTTTATGTCAAACAAGCATTCTTTGGTCTTGTTGTTGGACCTGTGAGATATTATTTTTATGATTGCAGGTATTATGACATTTAAAAGCGTGATCACAAATGTTCAATCCAATACTAAGGCACGATTTTGCAGTAAAGAAGCAGAGCAGCACAATTTCACCAACTACCGAAGTGCAGGATGAGCCTGATGAAGGCCACAAGCCAAAACGCGTCGATCTAATTTGTTCATAAAGTTGATCTTCATACTACAAGTGTTGCTGGAGCTTTTTGACCTCTTCATGACTTTGCAGGTTGTCATTATAGACGGTATGAATACTCAAATAACAGTGTACAGATCTGAGATAAGCTGTATCAATGCATGCTAAAAAAAAGGTGGTGTGTTGTCTTGCAGGTTCATGGCTAATGAAGGAACCCCTTCTTTATTCTTTAACCAGGAGGATTATCTGGCATTATGGACTTAAAGATGGGCTAAAAATATCTTACGTCTGTTAAGAACATAAATGTAAGAAAAATGTAAATAAGTACATATTGAACTATGAGGACAAATAGCAAACATTTCAATAATTTTCATTATGTTTCCATCATTTGTGTTTATATTTATTTAATTATTCATATTATGCAAAGAATCACATTTTTTTCAGTTTATTTTTGTTAATTTATAACTTTTTTTTTTCCTTACTCATTTTCCTTCTTAAAGAAAAAAATAAAATCATATATATATATTCCTTGATGGGCCCAGCAGCCATTCAGCTGGCTTTGGGTGGGGCTTTTTCCTGCTCATGAAGAGTAGTTACATTTTTTCGACTTCCCAGAATAAGATAATCCATGTAGTATCCTGTCATGTTACCATGTCTTTCTCACATTAAGGGGCCGTTATCTACGACGACAATAATTGCTGAGAGAGCTGAACGCCCAAGAAGCCTCTAAGTAGTAATGCACTTGTATACTTTGACCTGGAGAGCCTCAAAGTGGTCTTTATTGATTCATCTCTGGAGCTAAATGCAGGTTTGGATCATGTGCTTCGAAGAGGATATTAATAGTAGATTTGATCTATTCATAAGCTGGTGCAAAGTGTGAGCATGCCAAACATTTTTTTTGAAAGTAACACTAAATAGCAAGTATACTAAATTAGCAATTCAATAAATAAAGTTATTAAGTTCACAATTGTATGTCTCCAATATTACAAATTGTGTATTTCTGTCTACATTTTTTGGAAATTACACGAGTAATCCCTTATAGTGCTATTGCTAGACTAATGCTAATATTTTAGCATTTAGCAGCCTGTAGCTTCAGCGCCCAAATTAACTGCTGTTCAAAGAAACAGTACAAACAACAACATACCTGCATCAGTGTGCAAATGGCAACAATAATTTTCATAAAGCAACAAACTTTACAGAAAACACATTCTGTCCCAACATTATACAGACAAACAAATGACTAAATTGCAAATGCTACACAACAACTCAGTGACATCAGAAAGAGAAAAGCTACCTTACCTTCATGGCAGTACCTCCCCTTGAAGCTGCTGTTGATACAGTCACACAGGACCTCTCCCTGGCTGACAGAGCACAGGCCTTGGTTACCGCACGGAGAGTGTATGTCACATATGTACTCCAAATCACTGAGAACAGCTTGGCCGTCCAGCAGCAGCGGTAGTGCCTCTCCAATTTTCAAATTGGCTATAAGTCCCTGGAATGGCGGTTCGTATTTAACCGTGCTGGACGTCAGAGCGGAGAGGCGTACATCAGGTGAGATTCCACCTACATAGAGGTCGCTGGCCACCACCATCTCTTTCCTCTTTGACTTTACCTCGGCCACTTTCTCCTCGTTGTCAACAACAAGCTTAGTCTCCTTGTAATTACGAATGAGAAGGACTCTGTGCCAGCGCTGGTCATTGATTCGTGTCTCAGTATGCAGGGAGGCTGGCTCAGCACAGTGGATAGTGAAGCGCAAATAGAGTCTTCCGTCTGCGATTAGGAGCTCCAGGAAGTCACAGTTCCCTCCATCATCCAGATACAGCACCAGGGCTTTGCTGATGTTTGTTTTCAAGATAAAACTCAGCTCACCTGTGGCTTTAGCATCCCACTGGGCGTAACGTGTCCACTGACCAGGAACCCCTTCATATTCCAAAGCTAGTCCTGTTAGCACCAACCCGGCTAACAACAGTAACCAGGAAGTGTTGCCTTTACACCTTCCCATTATGACTACCATCTACAACTACTGGTGTGTAGAGTCTAATTCATAAGGATCCAACAGAGTTTTAAGGAGGAAAAGTTACCCAGTGTCTACACTTTGTTTTAGTTTTCAGTCTAATATTTGCAGAAATAAGCCAACAACTCCCACATGCAGAAAAATAGTTTCTTTAGCCTTGACTGCCTACCCTGATTCTTTTTGCCATCTCTCCATGGGTGACACGTGACAGAGCGAGCAAACAAGGCACATTGCAGAATACTTTGCATCTACTTTGGATCGGCAGAGAATGAGAACAAACAACACAAGTGATCCACAATGCAGTGCGCTTCCTCGCCTTCGCCATCCAATGTCTTGGCCTCCATCCAGCACTGTTCCTGTCAGTTCCCCATGGGTTAGCTAGGCACGCGGCTTAGGTACAGCCTCCATTCTTCTCAGCCTCCCAGAATCCTGAGACATAAAAGAAGAAGGAGTAATGAGAAGCTGGAAAGAATTCTTGAACAATTGATTGTACAAAAAAAAAGGCAATAATCTGTAGTCATTAGGAATAATTACAAAATCTTACAAATCATTAAAATGGCATTGAGGGAAACACGGAGATCAGAGTGATGTTTATTGGTTATAAAATATTCAGATTTCAGCATTTAGCCGTTTTTATCGAGCTTTTCCATCATCTTGGCTCTTTCCTACAGATTCCGACAACTCGACAAGATGTTCGAGCCAAGAAGCATCTCAATCCTGGCGCCCCACCTCATGTCTCAGCATTCAGGCAGAAAGAGAAACAACCAGTCCCTCTTTGGTTAGCTGAGACCTGTGCTGATTTCCCGAAACTGGTGGGAAAAAAAGCCTGTTTCACAAACCCCCTGCGAGCAGATGTTTTGGTACGATCCATGGCCTCGCTAACTTTAAAGCCTCTTAAGCCCTTTGCGCTCTTCAGGCTCAAACTAAGACATCATCAACAGCTAAACAACACATGCAGGCCAGAGGCTGGTAGTGATGAAAGGAGTAGGTCTGTTAGAAAACAAAGAAACACATTCAATACTTTGAAATAACCAAAGAACGTACACCTCTCAGGCCTACAGTGAGGACACAGACAAAGTAATGCACCAGTTTTTATTTTATTTTTAGAAATGCTACTCCTGCTCATTATTACTTAAGAGGAATTTTCAGCTTGTGTTGATTTTTGGGACCCCTGTGGACAAAGCAAGACATCTTATTATTTGCTGAACTTGTCTTGTACAATAAGTATGTAACGTTGTCTGACAAATAAATCTTATCCTGCTTCATTTTAGCAACCTAATGCATCACTCTCTGTGAATCTCTACAGTGAAAGAAAATGTAAACAAAGGAATTCTGGTCTGCCAACTGTAAATGCAACCATATAGAAAAAAATTACATTTTATTCCTGATGGACTTTTTTGCTTTTGCAGGTCATAAAGGCATCAGTTCTACTGTCAGTCTGTTTGAACTCCTCACGGTAGGCTTAAAGGAGGTGCCGTTTATGTACCTTTTCATTAGAGTATTAGAAACAGATTCCCGACAGAGAACAAAGCCAGCAATGAAATTATTCCACAGACAACAACTGTCTGAGCAGTCACAGTCTGATATCGCCTATTCCTCTGTGCCAAAGAACTTCACTGCTGTCCAAAACCTATTAAAGACACATTAAAAGAGTTATACTGTTGTGTGATCCAATTATAAGCGATCAAAACAATATGCAGCAGTAAATTATCACAACTACAACTAATTTGCACAACAGAGCAGAATAATAATAACAATTCAGATCTCAAGGATGCCTGCACAGTTTTACACATTGCCATACAGAAGACGTCTTATCAAACTCAAAAGGGTTTGATTCAGAAGGAAGGGTTTACAAAGAATTCTGCTCTTCACATTCAAAAAATGTGCCAATGTCACCCCGTCTCCTAAGAAACTGAAAGGAATACAGATACTGTAGTAGTGTGTACATATAATTATTGATCCGCCCAACGAACTCAATCAGGCCAAAATAAGTATAAAGTGTTGTTCATTTTTCAAGTTAAGCTCTTTGCGAACAATTTTCCGAAGCAAGAAATAATCTTCATGTTTTGTTAAACTGAGTTCCTTGTCATTTATAGAGGTTTTCTCCACCAGGAGCAAAGACATTTCATGCAAGTTTGGCCCAGTTTCATCTCTGCCACTGAGAGAAATATAATATGTGTTTGAGTCCGCAGGGAATAGAAGCCTCTATTGGGTCCTCCTCTATTGGTGTAGATGTCGCAAGAAGGAGTGCAAAACGACAAATAAATCAAAGTTTCTCCCCCAAAGTCTGGAAAAGCTTCAGGCTGGGAGAAAACCCTTCTGATAGACGGCTTTATCATGGGAATAGCTGTATGGTGGAAGGTCATAAAATCTGACACCCTCCTCACACGATGAATTGCAATTTTCCAGGGTCAGGTATGCTGTGTGAGACGCTTTTCAGAGCCTGCTGCAGCTCCGTAAACATGGTTGACTTCAGCTAGCTTTGACTTACATCAACAACACCTCAGTATTTTTGTGCATGAAAAGGGAAAGAGGCATGTGGGGCTTTCAGCTTCATGGCCTCACCACATGATAAAACTGTTCTGCAGCAACTCTCATTAACACTCATCAGGAGCGACGTGTGCTGCAGCATGTCCTTGTATGACACAAAAGCACCCTAATGTGGGAGTAGATACATCCACATGGGTGGTGATGATATATAATTCACTTCATCTGTTAGGAATGCTAATTATACAACAACAGCAATCTAATTAATGGACTTTTATTTGATCTTGAGGAGAGCTTAAAGACATATTCACATCAAGTCATATTGCTGTAAATTTAGCCTACAGAACTGAATAGCAGAGTTAGCAAATTTTTATGTATGCAACTGCTTTAGCTTATGATTTTATTTTCTTATTATGAAATGTGTACTGTTTGAGATTGAGTTTTTTAGTTGTTGAAACTGTGTTGCTGCTTTTCTTGGCCAGGTCTCCCTTGGAAAAAAATAATCTCTGATCTTAATGGGACTAACCTGGATAAATAAAGGTTAAATAAAAGCAACTAAGCTAACTTTAGGCCAATTTGGTACTAGCCACATTCTGTATTTAAATAATGTAGCCATGACTGGGCACAGCTTGTCATCTGCTACATTCATATAGTTAAGGAAGTTAAGTCAAATTAGCTTCCTGCCCACCAACCATGGACGTAAATGAGCAGTTCAGCTAACCCTAGCTTAACAGTTATTTTGTGCAAGGCCGGGTTGAAAAAGCTAATAACGGAGATTAAATCAAAGATGGCAAATTAAGTCAAACGACCACACTGCCTGATCAAAAACAAGAAGAACTCTTTTACTGTGTTGTATTCTTCATGCTTCTTTATTGGTTTGCTTTTATCTGTGAAATCCCCCCGTGTTTCCAGTGTTCATCACCCACTCCTGTTTTGTTTGTGTTTTTTATTTGGTGCCAACATCAATTTCACAGACACAAACTATCTCAGGGACTATTAGGCTAATACACACAGGGTAGGGCAGATGAAACATACAGCTGCCTGTTTCCCATTGGGGCTCTCTGTGATGCTACTCTGGCAATGTCGTTTCTCTGCACTTGAAAAAATATACTTTTCAGATGACTCAGCACACATCCTCAGCTTAAGTACAAGCTGCCTTGTAATGAGATTTTTGAAGACATGTTTATTTTCAGGCCCCGATAACATTTCGATTTCTAAAGAAAATATAGATACAGTAACCCTTGTAAAGAAAATTGTTGATTTATTGTAGCATCTTAACAAAAAAGCACCTCTATAGAAGGGAAAAGGAAATGCTGGACTGTCTACCACAACCTATTTAATGTTTCTTGACTCTAACAGGATTGTTTAGCTGAGTGAATTGATAGAGCAGGCATTGCACGAGTAATGAAAATCCAATACAGAGCTTAAATTGGGGTCCTAGGTGTGTGTAGACCCGGGGTCACCTAATTCCCTGTCCACTGAGGACTTACTATTGATCCCTCAGTAATGACATACATAAATCAAGTTGTAAGTAAGGTAGTCGTAGTATTGTAACGCGTAACATTGCCTCCTCCATATTTAATGGCTTTTCTCATAGCATGTTCTTTCTTCATTGAAAACAACAGGCTAATTACAAATCATGATTGAAATATAGTGTGTGTGTATGGTGTGTGTGTGTGTGTGTGTGGGGGGGGGGGGGGGCGCACACCATAGGTAGGCAATTGATTACATTTCTGTGGGCCTACCCTGCTCCTCTCCCATATACACACTTCAGTCTACCCTCCTCCTCTATCTTTGAAAAAGACAGATTCCTATAATCACAAATGCGTGGAGGTCTGTTGGCTTGGTTGTGGGCTTTCTCTGCAGAATCTCGGCTTATATTTCATCTGCCCTATATTTTTACCCAATGTCTTAATCTGCTTTAGTTCTGCTTTTAATACCATTGTGTAGAGAAAACATTATTTGGTTACTGTTTCAGTGTCCCAAGAAGTTAAGTATCAGTGAACCATAAAACATGGCCCGAATATAGTGGATAAAATAATATGGACATTTTCAGGCCTTCTGGTGTGATATCCCATACTCCTAGAATTAAGATTGTGTCATCAGTGTCAATGAACATGCAGAAGCATGCATTCACATACCTGCACAACAGTTCAGTGCATTGGTACTGACACATAATACCTGAAGTATGATTACCAATAATGCTGCAAACAAACAGTTTCTGAGGTCCAGTGTTGCACCATGTTGCATTATTTCAGGGTGGGAGTCGCAGGGTGACTCGTGAAACGATACGGTACCATAAAGCACTCTGTGGCCAACAGCAACAATAATGTCAAAATACAGCAATTCTGTGATAGATGATATATTGTAAGACAAGACAAATGTATTACAATATTTGATTGACTGTATAGTATGAAATGTCCATAAAAGGTTAAGTGCAGGATGAAGGATTTCTGTATTTATTCACTGCAGTTTGGTGTCAGTTTCAGCCCTTGTCATGCTTAAGGACGGACATTGAAACCTGGTACCATAAGGGCCTGGTTTTACAGTTTTCAAAACCTGAAAATCAATAATGTTTAAGCTTATCAAAATTGCTATCGAGTCTTGTGGGTAAAATAATGTAATGTTATATCTCGAGTCCAGTCACATCTTTTAAATAAATCACTGGTGCACAAACATACTGTACATCCATTGTCATAAAGTGTTTTTGTATAAAACTGTACAACCATCAAGCACATCTGCATTGTGATTTAAATTAAGCCAAAGAGCAGAACCTTGATTGAAAAAACTCTGTTAACTCCGGCTGCTGTTAAGGTCAGTCAAAGGTCAAAGGTCAAAGGTTTCTTTATTGTCCGCACAGGGAAATCTGTTTGCAGCCGGACACATACTATACATAAACAACACATTCAGTCATCATCATCGTTCACTCAAAGCTGCAGTAAGATCACCTAAACTACAAGTTCTTTTAGTTACAAATACGTTGTTGAAATCTGTGTTGAAGATTAAGTAAGGGTAAAAGCTAGTTAACTAACTAAACGAGGTGACACAAGGTTGATACATTTCAAGGTCCAGGCAATAAAATAGCTATTAGGCAAAGGTTAATAAAAAGTAATCATGGTGTGTTCAAATGCAACATCAAGAATCAGAAAATGTAGGGTCTGGCCAGAGACTTAATTGAATACAGTTGTTTGTAGGAGAAATGTGAGTGTTTTCCCAGCGATATAAAATATATATAAAAGTTTGGTTTGAAATATATTGTCTACTCATCTTTCCCCCAAATGTCAGAAAATGATCGATAGGGGTGTTGATAAGGAATCGGATCGTCAAGGAGCTGAAGTAAGGGTATCGACATTATTACAAATTAATTTTCCCCATCCCCATTCACGCTTCATCTCTTAACTTCTTTTCATTTCTGTTTGACATTATCCCGCTGTCTCCTCTATCCTGCTGTCAACTTCTTCTTTGGCAAACATCAGTTCACATCAACCTCCCTCAAGTCAGAAGTGCCACCGTGAGGGGTCGTGAAGCAGAGAGTTAAATTGCCAGGAAAATGTGTTGAGAGTGCTTTATTTTTCAAATTAAAAGACGGATATTTGGCACCAGTGATTCACTTATTTTATCACAGGAGCCTGGAAGGTGATATATTGACTTATTGATATTTTGCCCAACCCATACTGTACATTTGTCTTTCCATCATTTGTCAAAGCATTGCAGTTTTTTTATTACTATAATTTAAGGTACTAGTATATGTATGGTAATCTTTTTTTATACAAGAGCTGTTTTGATGTCATTTTTCTGTAGCCCACTTTGGTACAAATTGTTAGTCGTCTGCACATCTCACCTTTCTAAAGTCTGCACCACTCAAAGAGCTTTACACAACATATCAACATCCAGACATTCACATATTGATGGGAGAGGTTTGGACACAAAGTTCAGACCTGCCCATCAGAATCAAAGTGAATCACATTCACACACATTCATGCAAAGAGGTTCTGTATCTTGTAAGGACTTTCTGACATATAGACAACTTGAGAAGCCACGGATCAACTAACCGATCCTCAGATTAGCGGACCACCTACAACAACTCCTGAGTCCACAGCCTGTTAAAAGATAAATAATAGCTATTTTGTTTCAATACATTCTGCACTTGCCTTGTAACAAAACAGCAACATGTCAGTTCAAATTTAAACGAGGGGCATTAATAAAAAGAAGAGGCAGAAACTGGCCACATGTGATGTAATTTGTTAATGTAATTCATTTGAATATTTTTGAAAATAAGAGACATTATAGTGGACTGAGAGGCCATGCAAAGTTCTTCTGTAATTCTCTACAGGAACAGGAATTTCTTCCAACTGCTTCACAAAAGCAAAGCATAGCCCTGCAGTCAAATTTAAGTATATAGAAGAATTGGTCGCTAAAAAATTGTGAGTGTGAGCCTCTCTCCACCTATAACCATTTCAACTCTCCCACTTGCTCCGCTCAATCAATACATATTCTCCTAAATGGAACATCTTCAGGGTCTATCTGTTCAGCAACAGCATTACACTGATGGAAACATTCAGCAGGAATGAGTCGCTGCTACAAAAGAGTCAACCTGCAACCCTGGGGAAGGACAGAGGGGCCGGCAGAGGGGCTGGAGGTCCTCACTGCTCCTGATTGTGGCTGTGCAGATATCCCACAGACTCCACGCTGCAGGGAGACGGAGTAAACAGTTTGCACTTGAATCCATGGCTGACACTGAACAACAGGGATCATAGTGTGATTCTCAGGGATGTTTGAGTGAACACAGCGGTGATCTTAAAGTAACTCACCTTGAAATCGAGTGGATAAACAGGTGAAAGAGCAAAACAGGACTGAACGAAATGACACAACTCACTCAGCTGCCTCGACGACGCTTGAAAATGTTTTTTTTCTTTGAAAATTGTTCTTTGACTGAGAAAGGGAGCCATACTTTGGGAGGAAAGCTTAGGCAAATAGAGTCAGCTTGTACAGCAATGTGTGTGTACCAGAGTCTGTGGTGTGGATATCAAATACAGTCTGAATTTTCAGCTCAAACAGAGCACTAAATATATTCTGTTAAAGAAAATAAAACTTCAGATAGGTGAGGTTTTTCCTATGCTGACACTAGTGTATTTTTACAGTAAAAGGCGATCCATAAACTGTTAATATGGATTAGTTGTTGAGTTGTAGACAAATGTTGCTGTATCCTTTTCAAACACATACTATTTTCTTTGTCTTGAGTTTTGCAGTTAACATTGTTGTATTGGTTAACTGTTCATTTTCTTGTTTCTTTCTTATTCCTACTTAGTTGTTAAACGTACAGTATGTAAAATACGCCGCTAGGGGGCTCTCAATCAAAACAATAACAAAAGATGACGTCAAGGATCGCGGGGTATTATGGGAGAAAACGAACGAACTCCGTGTTGAATCGATACGAACGGGCGAAACCGACCTGAGAAAGACTATATGTGTACTGACGATGTATCCAAGTATAATTTACCTGACGTTTTTTATCACAGCAGCACATACAGCGACAGAATGGCAGCTTTCAGTAGCAGCTAGCGCTAGCTTATGCAGCGGTCTTTAACGTAACATCCGGTGTTTCCTTGACAACGATCAACATTTCCTGTCTATCGTGGCGGCTCATCATGGCGGCCGCCTACAAGACACTTACTGTTACAACTATAAAATTACGGATTTTTCTGGCTTTGATAACTAACTAAAAAATATATATAACATGGGTTTAGTCCATTTTTAATTGAAGTTAGATATTTTAATGTAAACATTAGCATGCAATTCTACATACTGTACCTTTAATTTACTACACAAACCTTCATTAACACGTTCAAACCAAATTATCAATCAAACAGATGGGAACTCTGACAGATCATTGCTGTGAACTGATTTGAAAGATTTTGCAGTTGTCCAAACTCTCCTATGCTTTTTTTGTGTCATTTTCTTTGTTTTTGTCACATGCAAAAGGATTTAAAGTGACAGTGTTTGCATGTGCTGCTGTGGCAGTAATTGTCTGTCTGTTTTACCTCTGCTAAGTGCCTGGGTGCAGTATGTTTGATTAGACATTATATGAGATCTATAATTGCCTGCTACAGAGGCGTTTTAGCTGATGATGATTGAGTTTGCATAGGAGACAGAGCTCAATATCTCCCTGTGTTGTTGTATTCTTTGCTTTATTTTAATGCTTTTATTACCTGGAAGCATTCTGAAATCATCCGTCTTACCTACAGGTTTTCCCAAAAAGATTTAGGGCTCACATTGTTCAAAAACGCAGCATTTGCACTTCAATGTACCACATCAATATTGTTCTCCTGCTGTTTAGCTTGTTTTTCTTTACCCATCAGTTTTCCTATTAGAGGACCAGCAGAGGTTGAACACCCCGTCATTCTCCAAATGGAGCCTGCAAGACTATGAAAGCAATTCAAACAGGCCTATAGGAGTAAGCATAGGGAAAACTGTGCTCAATATGCACGCCCAATCTAGCAGAGGCCTGGGTCTGTCATGGGTCTGTGCGTTGAGTAAAAGCTGTGCTGCAAGTAACGACTTTTCGCTGCACCGCTGTAATCTTTTACCCCCTCAGCCTTAGTGCTTAGAGTCTGACTGATGCCTAAAGAAAAACATTGAATATACACACAAATCTAAAGCAGCCTCTAGAGCATCTGGGTACAGTATGTATAGTGCACAAGGTCCCCATGGCCATGATAATGTAACAGAAAATAAGAAAAATCTCAGAAAGGGTGAGACACAACTTTTGATTGCCTCTCAAGCGACTGCAAAGGCTGCTCTTGTAGCTCTGGTCTGCTGAGATCAGGACAGTGCCATTTTTATATCTTCCAGTTTTTTTTATTTTTAGCTCCCCTGTCTTGCAAGGTTTTGTTGGATCGAGGTGTGGACAGCCTGTTGCTGTGGACATGCCTGACTCCAACTGCTACTGCTATTAATATCAGTCTTATTTGATGGACATGTCATAAACACCGTCAATTATCCTGTGATACCTGTAAACTTCTCCGTTGTGGGACAAATATCGGTTTATGTTTTGTGATATAATTACACAAATCCGCTCTGTCTTTGGTAAAAGTGTTTTGAATGTTTTTGATCTCTCGTCTCCCCCTAAGATAAGGAAATGTATTAGCTTAGCTAGGAAGAATTTTTTCAAAGGATTGAGGATAATTTGACCGATGTATGCGCATGTTTTACAAGTGAAAGATGTTCATTCATTCTATCTCTGTTCGTTACTGGTCTGTTTTTGGTACTTCATATACAAGTCTTTGTTGCAGCTGTCTTGGCCATGACTCTATCTCTTGTAAAAGAGATTGTTTTGCATCTTAATGGGAGTTTTCCTGAAAAAAAGGGGAAATAAACAGTAACGTAGTTGATAAAGTTAAACCTGTTGACTTCAGCTGTTAAGATGATTCACATTTATACTTCCAATATCATTGCTTTACTGTCATTGCTAACATTATACATTATTTCTGTATTTATTACTGCTTCAGTCATTGGTCTGTATTATCTGTTGCTCCGTCTCTATCAGTCTCTTACATTCTGAGTCTGTAATGGGGCTGGTTCCACCAAAGGCTTCTGCAAAAGATTTTCCTCTTCAGTGTTGCTGTTGCTCATGGTGGATTCATGTTGAGTCACTCTAAATATATATAATATACATTTATAAATAAGAGTAAGATCTAGATCTTATTGTAAATTGTCCTGTGATATCTTTTGTTATGATACTTCCCTATATTAATAACAAAAAAGAGTAATTGATATGGACTGGATCTATTTACTCACAGACAGTAACTTTAACAGAAACTTTGCTTCAGAGACTGAATACGTCATACGTAGGGTTCCTTCTCTGTCTTTAAGCTAAAATGATTTCTCTCTTTTCTTAAGGTTTTGTTTTTTTCTTTGGCTTTAACGAGTCATAGCTCATGTGTTCATCAACCACAGATCTGATGCAAGACCAAAAGTGTTTTGCTTTGTTTGCTGTCTCATAATGAATCATTAATGCGTCTGTCTAGTTGCATGTTTAAGTAATTACCGAGGCTAACTGGGAGTTTCTTCAAACAACCCAGAGAAAATGATAAACGCCTTCTTTTTTTTTTTCAGAGAGGACAAAGCACGAGGGCATGAAAGAGTCCTGCTGATAATACAGAATTCAAACATTTCTCTGCCTCTAAATCAGTTCAGAATTTATTTACTTATTCATATCTTAGGAGTTCCCAGTGAGACGGTACACAAGGGGTTCATCGGGGTCCCTTTAATTGCAAATGTTTTCCTCTTTGTGGACAAAAATAGAGTACAAATAGAGTTAGTCATGAATATTTCAACTAACAGACACAACAGTCATGATGAATGTAGTGGAGTAACTGTGTAATCTCTTGAGTTTTGCAGCTTGTTGTCCTCCAGAGGGACCACGGGTCAGCATACTGAGAGCTACTGATGCATGGCAGACAAAGAGAGTGACCAGGAGATTTTCAACGCTCCATCAAACCCCGAGTCCACAGCATGTCAGCACTTTGGCTTCCAAAAGGAAAACTGTCACTTTTAGTGGAAATTTGCATAGTTCGGACATTGCAGAAATGTCAATGAAGTACAGCAGGGCAGCTTAAAAATGTGCCTTACCAGGGTGACAGAGTATTCATTTACCATCATGTTAATATGTACGTGTGGTGTATTGTTGTATTGTGGTCAGCGCAGATTAATACAGTACAAATAGACACACAGGCATATATAAATAGATAGTAGAGATTATAGACACGGCTGCTATAAGCTCATTAATGCTTTTAAAGGCGCAGGAACACGACACAGAGATTAAAACGAGGAAGCGGCAGATTGATGCCGTAAATGTGATCTGAATCATCAACTCTCTCTCTGGCAGGTCACAGTTTGTGTTCCTTAATGGATGAGCCCAATATGTCTCCCCTGGGCACCGCTACCCGTCGACACCGTCCTCTTCCTCCCACACCACCATATTCAGTCATCACACCAAGTCACAACCAGCAGGAGTTTGCATATGACTCTATAATAATCTGTCTATTAGTGGAGCCAATGAGGTGAAACATAGCAGCTTGGTGTGCTAAAAAACTGTGATTGATTATAACAAAGGTGTTGATAGTACACAGGAGAACGCAGCAGTTAGGTCCATGGATCAATGAGTTGGTTGATCGTTTAAGTTTTTCAAGAAAGTCATCCTCTTCTATCATATTAAATTGAACAAATTTAGATTTTTGACTATTTACTATAAAGAAATAGCAATCGAACAAATAAACGCAGTGACATCACGCTGATGGTTGGACAGCAGTGTCTGGTGAAGTCTGTCTGAAAATGGCTTAGTGGACATGATATCCTCCGTGTGTACAAGAACTTTCTTTGGAATAAATAAAAAAACAGGCAGAGGAATCTTTCAGGGTCCCGACAAGGATTCAAAATTAGATTCCGTAAGTGGACTGAGGGTAATACCCAAAGCTAATAATCTATTGCTCATTCTTGTCTTATGAAAGTCCCAAAAAAATGTGAATCTCATTTTTGTCTTATTGTGTCTGATTATCTGCTCCTAAAGCTCAGTCGTAAAATAGAAGAGGCATCAATAAGACAAACGAGACAGAATTGAGGAAATCAATAAATCAATGGTGATCTTGCTGCCGATCAGTCTACACGGTTGAGTTAAAGGGGCCAGAAGGGGCCATGTGGTAGGGTAGGTAGTATCGGCGTTGTCACTACCTGGAGCAATAGCATCAATGAAGCCTGGGTCTGTTGAAGGTGGCATTGCTGTTTTGGTTGTGGTGGCAACTGAGGGCCATAGGGCATGTAGCTCATCAGAAGGGCATAGTGGCATAATTGGGATCAGGGTTTTTTTTCCACTGATGAGCAACTATCCTTTCATTTGGGCACAAGTCACTTGTGTTTATTTTAAAATGAGAGATCTTTTATTTGTCTCATTTTTGTCTCAATAGTTTCATGAGACTAATATCAGAAAATCATCCTTATCGATCTCATCTGTGTTCATTTAGTGTCTTATTTTTATCTTAGTTAATACTCTATCTCATCCTGCTGCTAACCACTACGCTACAGAGTCCAAAGCTAATTCAGTGTTAGAAGATTACGATATATAGACACATAATAGAGTACCACTTACATTTTCAAGGTTTTCTTCAATGTCTCTCTCAGACAGAGCTCAAGAACAAAAGAAAAAAAGAAGGTTAAAAAAACAACAACACATCCCACTGTCAGGGAGCTGGAACCATCATTTTGTCATCAATTCAGTTTGAAAAGTAAATCAAACAATGATTCAGCTTTTGAAAAACTAATGATTGTATTCTGTGAGTTTCGCAGACTTCACGTAAATAAAACATTCATCTTGTACATCTCATGAATTACTCATCTTGGTGTAATTATGGCAAAGTGGTGGTAAGATTTATTTGATATGAACGACAGTATAAGACATTCCTTTAGTGTTTTCTTTTGTTTAGATCATATTGAGTCTAATTTGAGAACTCACCCTTGTCTCATTTTTCTTTAAGCTCAGCGCTGTGAACGAGACAACCATCAGATGATTTACCTTGGGCTGTGTCTCACACCTTTCTTCTCTTTTTATTAGCTAAGATCCAAAAATGAGACATATGTAAGAGAAGAACTTGGACTGTAGACTGAACGTGAATTTAAAGACAAATGTAAGAGGTCACTGTAGTCTCATTTTTCTTATAGCTAAGATCTTTGAATGAGACAACTGTTAGAAAAGAGATCTCACACACAGGGCTCAATGTGAGACGACACATTCAGGATCGTCTTTGAGACAAATAAGAAAATGGACATTATTCTCCTTTTAGCCTTGACTAGTGCTCATTTTGAGACATATATGAGATCATATCCTAAAATATACTTTGCTATGGATATTCATGATGCTCCAGGTAAGACCACACCGGTGTCTGCCTCTACTGTACTGTGGACATTGTATTTTTGGCTGGGTGACTCGTATGAATGAACAGTCATATCAATGTTAGCGCTAGAAAGTAGTCAGCTAATAAATTAACCCATTTCTAAACATGTCCAGACATTAAAAAGGCAACATGTAAGGGCCACTACCTGATTGTAACACCACAGGAAAAAGGCGGCTGTTGTCATGCTTGCAGAAAAAAACAAAAGTATAGAGAATAAAGGTGCAGACTACCGCAAGAAATCGAATAAACAAAAAAGCAAAACAGGCAAAAACAAAGGCCTACTTTAAGAGGGGGCCAGGTATCATTTTGCAACAAACAAGGGAGAAAACTTAAGGAGAAGCCACATGGAAGATCCACAGAGAACACGTGAAGGTTTGATGAAGAGCTGGCAAATACAATGAAGGAAATGAAATCTGAACAATAAAATACTAAACAAGAAAAACTCATGGCAACTGTGTGATTTATGCACTATTGGGAGACCTTAATATATCGTGAACAGCACTTTTTTTGAAATGTGGTAGCCATTTCTAATTATTAAACTGATAATTTCTTTTACAAATGACTGTTATCATGAATATATGTAAATGAATTCAAACATAAAAGGATGAACACATACATAACTAAATACTAAAAATCTAAACAATGGCTGAACTCCCATATAGTTTCTTTTATTTTGTAATTTAGTTCTTCATTTAAATTTTCTTTTATTTATTATGCTGCTGCATCAAGTGAATTTCCCCACCGAGTCGAAACATATCTTCATCTTATCTCTTGTCTTATTTATGGCATAAAAATACCAATATGAAGATGTTATTCTTTTATCATGGATATATAAAGTATCTCAATCTTCTGCAGGTTTTGGTCATTTGAAAAATGCATGCTTTCTGCTGCATTGAACCTCGAGTATAAAAATAGGATATGCATGCAAATAAAAGGAGAGGAAGGCAGCATGGGGTTGTCACTCACGAGCTGAGACTGCCGGGGGACCTACAGCACAGCTACAAGGACAGCACCCGCCCTCCACCCTGCAGCACCCAGGACCGAGGCACAGAAGGCTGCTCAGCTGTGTGGGATCCCTGTAACAAGCTGCTACCTCAGTCTGGCCTAGCTGAAGCTTCTTGCACTGTTTGCGAGAAAAGTGGCCTCACTGAGCTTTTGGTTTAAGACTGGAATAAATTCTGTCCGTGCTCTCCGTGCCAGACACTCTCAGTGAATACTAAACCAGCAGAGGAGATTTCTTTAATTTAATTATCCTAAGAGTGGACTTGTTAGACGTTCAACCTCGACCGTTTAAATTATCTAACATGTATAAAAGGGGTTGTGCATTTACCGAAATAAGAGCAGGAGTTAAGATGGGAACATTTGGCTGAATGATTGTCTCAAATCACAATCACAATGTTAAGATAATGTTTTTCTGCTATTAACATGTAACACAACATAGTATGCTAAATATGAAATTACGGAATGAATACTCTCTTAAGAAATCTTTTACTACGATGGTTTGACCCAAATGACAACAGATTTTGTGAAATCCTTACATACATGACCTCATCATGTTAAAT
Source organism: Tautogolabrus adspersus (assembly GCA_020745685.1). NCBI lineage: Eukaryota > Metazoa > Chordata > Actinopteri > Labriformes > Labridae > Tautogolabrus > Tautogolabrus adspersus. The sequence goes on from CM036546.1 coordinate 22,904,667, forward strand.
GATTGCTACATGAATGAGAACTTTTGCCTAGTTCTGTTTCCACGTGTGCTGGTGATTAAAGAATATTCAGAAATCTGATCCACACCATGCCATACCAGTTTTACTCATTTGTCTCTTCTGTCTGATACATTATTGAAAGCTGTGTCCCACTTCTTTTCAAGTCCACATTTCAAGGCCGGATACGTCATAATAGCTCAACCAGGCTGCATTATTCCAAACATTGCCTCCAATATGGCCCAAAATATGTGGCCTTCAAACTGAATTTTGGAGGACACAACACCCACTGCAAGTTGCTGATAACTTTGTGAAAACTCTTTTCCTCGTGTGATAGTGAAAATCTCACGGGTTTGTACTGACAGCAGGTCTAAAGAGAGAGAATTCATAAAGCTCTGAAGTATTTCACTGTGTTTGAAAAGCTTGGATTTTCCATTTCTAAATTCAGCTCTTAACAGCACTGTGGTAAAGCAACTAAAAAGCCTTACCACCTGGGTTTTTAATGTGATCTGAAACCTGAAAAGCAGTTTGGATAATAAATGTTAGAACTGCACCCTTTCAAACCTGACATGTCTACCATTCTGTGAGGTCTGCATTTTTTTTCATAAGTCATTTTCTTTCAATTCTCTGCTGAATGTGATTCTCACAATCCATATTATTAAGGTCATTGGATATGATGTCATCGCTGCATTAACTTTTTTTTCAAGCCGACCAACAGAATTTAAAGCTTTAAATTCTCAAAGAGGAAACATCTACAAATTATTATTCCTTATTTCCTCACCCTCAATGGCGGCAGATTTAGAGGAAATGTGAGGAGCATTGAGAGACAATGAGGATGCTGCAGCTATGAATGAATCCCAAGTTTTAAAGGCAAAGCTTGTATAAAAAATACAAAATAACCATCAAAGTGTTTAGGTACTACTCTCAGATGAAAAGAATACATACATTATCTACCTGTATGTAGTCTTCTGAGTGTTAATCATGATATCTGCACGGACATGAAAGGTATGATGCAGCTTCAATTGTACAAAAGAAAAGCCAAAATACGGGCGCTGACATATTGTACTTGTCTGCACAGAAGACTGAAGGCACAGATTTCAAAAACTGCAAAAAAAAAGTCTCTGAAGTCAGTACTATCCACAGCAGAACAGATTCTTGTGTTTGTTGGAAGTGGACACTTGTACTTATGGAAAGTTCAATGACCCTTCTGTTAGTGTTTGTTATGTTATCTCTCACTGATCCTCCTCTCCACTGCACAGTACCACAGGAGCCTCATTTAATTAACTTTATTTATTGATTTTAATTTTATATAGCACTTTTTAAAACACAGTGCTTAACATAATCACACATTAAGGACACTTGGACAAGCACTATACATACAAACATAAATCACATAAACCAACACACATTTAAACACAAACACAACTCAAATGCACAGACAGAAATGATGACTTAAAAAATGAGTTTTTAGCAGCCGTTTAAAAGAAACCACAGATTGAGCAGACCTCACGTTATGGAGAACACTATTCCAAAGTTTGGGAGCTGCCACTGCAAATGTTAAAAGGCCCTGATCAGAAGATTGGAGAAGGCAGCTGCTAGAACAAGGGCACAGTTATTCAGTTATGTAAGTAGGAGCCAGGCCATGCAGGGCTTTGTATGTAGTTAATAAAATGTTGAGATTGACTTTAAGCTGAACTGCCAGCCAATGAAGGGAGGCAAGAATTGGAATGATATGGGAATGACGACCAGTGTGTGTTAACAACCTAGCTGCTGCATTTTATACCAACTGTAGAGGTGATATTGAGGACTGAGTGATGCCTGTGAAGAGAGAGTTGCGGTAATCTCATCGGGATAAGATTATGGTGTGTATTAAGGGTTCAGTGTGTTTGGCTGTTAGCATAGTTTAGATTTTTGCAATGGTCCTTAAATGAAAGATGCAGGATTGAACCAGTTTAGTGATGTGGCCTTTAAAGTTTAAATGTTGGTCAAAAACAACACCAAGGTTTTTAGAGGTGATGACTTGATGTTAAAGGAAAGGGGTCCGGCATAATGGCTGACACCCTTACTAAAATGATCAGGAACGTTTACAAGGACCTCAGTTCTGTTCAATCTGGGTAGATGGAGGAGATTTTGTGACATACAGTTAGAAACAGAGGGTGGTAAAATTGTTGAGATTATTTAGTTTGAATGAAAAATGTGTAGTGGTGTTGTATGCAGAGTGGAGCTGATCTTCCCGGATTAACACATATAATGAGAATAGGATTGGACCTAGAATTGACCCTTGTGGGACTCCACAGGGGACGAGAGGAGGACACAATGTTGTTAATGTGAACACTGAAATGTCTGTCAGACAGGTATGAAGTGAACCATTTTAGTGCAGTACCAGAGATGCCAACCCAATTTACTAAAAATTCAATTAAATGTGTCATTAGAGCTGTCAATCATGACATTTGACTAACTTTTTAGCATCAAATAACTTATTAAAACTGAACTTCTTAGAAAAATGAAGACTTGGAAATAAACAAGTACAAAAAGAACTAACTTGTAGGATAGAAACCATGTGTATAAAGATAATCCACTGACTTGTTGATTCATCATCAGGCACATACATGCCTGTGTAGCTTATTAGGAAAACTATTTAGTGATTACTGTGCACCCGTCACGTTACGAGACCGGTGTTTCTGGTGTACTCTGAAGCAGACAACAGTAACGGTGAGCGTTTCTGTGCAGTCAATTACATTTCTTTTTCTTTCCTTCAATTATCTTGCTCATATTTATTGAACACTGAAGTCTCCTCTCAGCTGAGCCTCCACACACAGACACTCAGAGGGGCGGGTCGACACACACTGACAGACATTCTTCTGATGCTCATACGGTATAATGACATTGATTTGAAATAGAGGCGCTTGCCTCTAAAGATGTACAGGAAAAGCAATCTGCAGCTTGTTAATCTAAACTATTTTATTAGACTCAGCAACAGAAAAAGAAGAAGGCTGTAATAAAGGGACTACTGCGCTGCTTGGCTAACAGCCCACAGTTATGGAAAGCCCTGCATTAAATAAGAGGGACTAACGTCAATACCAATGAAAGCACCATTTATCCATGAGCTTAACGGTACCATTGGTACTGGCCAATCACATACTGGTCCAAAAAAGTACTGATTTTTGGTACCCATCCCTACCCATGAGCATAATAAGGTAATGCGTGCACCCGAAATACTCTCTGATGCTCAAGAGAAAATATTGCAAGTTCACATTCTCATGCACACGTAAAACTTTCTTATGAGCATGATATAGTTACTGGTGTGCACGAAATAGTTTGGTGCGGAAGCGTTGTAGCCGTTTGTCAGGAGGCTTAAGGTATTCCTCAGCTCCAGCTCTTTGCCTGTTTTTAGGTTGACCGAAAGTAAGTTTGAGACAGCATTTCCAACATGGCGACCATTACAGATTTTTAAATCCCTTGAATTTTCTTTTAGCTTTACACTTAGATAATTTGGCTATTCAAGTCTTTGTGATCAGTAATGCTTACTCTCTTCAGGCTAGCTCAATACTCCTTATAGTAAGAATGTATTTAATCTTTAAAAAAACAAAATGAACACTTAAGAGCTTATTTGTTTCTACCTGTATTAAATGGTCACATGCTCGTGACAAGCTCACTTCCCATTCATAATGTGTGACACAAGCACAACTAGAGCGAGCTTTAAATTTAGCATAATCCAAATATCAGATCCAGGTTTCCCTCCAGCAGTGTGCACATGAAACACAGAGGTGATGCTCTTCCGCTTCATGTGTCACCTTGATTTTTAATCATGTAGGCTTTGTTGTTTTTTTGTGCTGTGACTCACTGGGAAATCACATCCTCCCTTTGCACCTGACATGTAGGGAACTGTGATTATTTGATGAAAGTCATAATTTGAACATACTGATGTGGTTTCATGTGGGCATCTGCCGTGCAGTTCAGGCTCTCAGTGCTAGTGAGGAGAAGCACATTTTCCACAGTGCATGACAGTGTCCCCACTTCAAATGTATGTCATGCTGCAAACAACAGCCTTTTCTTCTATTTGCTTTATAAATCTTACATTTTATTCCTTTGTGCTTTCTGCTCGGTCCTTAGCCTTTTTGTGTGGGCAAATTCACTATTCACTACAGGACTCTTTCTGGGTTGAGACCAGCATTTTTTCTGAGTTTTAACAGGTTGCTGGGTTTAAGATTCTGACAAGAAAAAAAGTTCAGCACACAATTCCCTTTAAAATGTTCACTTGATATTTTATTCCTTTGCTTTTTGAGGAGTAAGTTGTCAGGCTAGCAGCGTCCAGATGCTTCCATTCTCTAGGCTAAGCCAAGTTAGCTAGCTGATGCCAGTAGCTTCATATACTAGACAGACATGAAAGTGAATCATCAATCTTTTATGTAACTCTCAGCAAGACAGCAAATGAACATCATTTCCAAAAACATTTGACTTTTCTTAAACACTGCTGCTGTGGTACTTTGACCTATTTTGTAGAAAAACATTTTTTAAGTACAAGAACAAAGGTATTGAAAAATTTATAATTTTGTAGTTGATACTTAGCATCATAGCAGCACCAGTACTTTAAAATTCAAACCATACCCTGCTGAAACATTGACTTGTAGTTGTTGTTTTCTCTGTGTTTATTTTCACAGATGTTTTGCATTTATGGGTCGTTTTTTACTTCAGCTGCGAGCTTAAAAGATATAATCACTGAGCTCATCAACATCAGCAGAATCATCACCCCTGCGTCAAAACACACAGCCCAGACTTCATCACCAGCACAGACATCATTATCCTCTTCCTCATCATCTACTTGATCCTATTCTTGACTGTTAGCTCATATCTCGGCATCAGCTGTTATCCTGATTATGTTTATGTTGCATAATTCACAGACAAGTACTATAACCCTCCAATATCTTTAGTGCTGAAAATGAGATGTTTGTACCTTCACTCTTTTCACTCTGTGCGCTGCATAAATTGTTTTTATCAGCGACATGAAAGCATCCTTCTGAAAATATGGAATTTTGGTGTAAACAAAAATGCCACAATAACAATTGTGTAAACTTTGTAACATCTGTGGCCATGGATGTGCTGTTTGTCTTTGTCCTCTTTATTTTCTTTAGAAAATTCCAATTTGTCTCTCAGGGAGAGCTCTTACTGAAACGGGTATATAGAGAAAAACTGTGCTTTTTACAGCACCTGTAAATTCAGCTGTGATAAATATGAGAAGGTATGATGTGGTGGCTTGAACAACACGCAGACACAACATCCAATTTGAACCATCTCTTTACCTGCACAAGCAGTATGTGGGCCACACAGTGAGTGCTTGTCGACAGAACCAGAGCTTGTATCTTTTCAGTCGCACATTGCACTGGAACAGCTGACATTTTCACAAACCAGCAAACCAGGTAATTAGATAGCTAACTATGTAACAAGCTACAAGCATAAACATGGTACTGTGCACAGTACCCTCATTAAATTAATGTAAATCTAGTGTATGCATAGCGGAGGATAAAATGCATGCACATCTGCTTGCTACATAGCTATAACTGTAAAATCATCTGAAACGCTTTCCTCAGAGATGCAATTTGGTTGGGTTCCCACAGCAAAAAATCTGATTTGAATGGCAAGACAGCAGGCAGCATCTAAATTCGTTTGCACACTGCAAAATGAACCTGCTATAATCACCGTTTCCGTCCAATCCAGCAGGATCAGAGGGCGCCTCTTATCATATTCAGAGGTGGAGGTCGGGCTGTGGCCATCAGGGCCTCAGCTGAGGCAGAAAAAGCTCCCAAACATCATTAGGCAGGGCTTAGCTGTGGCATATCTACTGTCGACATTAAATCTTTTCACTCATACTTCAGTGTTTGGGGGGGAAAAACTGGCACAGAGAACATGATCGTCACTGAAAAGAAATGTTGTCTTTGCCTTATTTTGTGCAGACTGACGTTGTCGCTTGCCACCCACTCTACTCTGTTTCAGCGCATAATGACATGACTGATGTGTGTGGACGAGCAAAGCATGGCGTGGGGCGCCATTTAGTCAGACGCTGTCAATCTCACACAGGTAAGCCAAAGCAGGAAGGAGTGGGAAAATCTTTCAGCCTCATAAATACATTTGATATTCTGATGATAAAGTGAAGGCTCTCACTGTGCTGCTGATGTTTTAGCAAAATGCTTCCTGTCTAAGCGGGTGTTCAGACCAAAAATCAGCCCTGCGTTAAAACACAGCAAGGCACTCTGATGGTGTGGGTGTGATGCTTCAAGTCTGAAATACAATGTTAGATGCCTGAGTAATAGATCCATGAATTTAAAGGCTTCTCAGATGCCAAAACACAGCAGAGTGCTTAATAATACTGAGAGACTGCATTTTAAAACTCGGAATAACTATCACCACAGCAAGATTTTATACCTAGTCTAAATGCTCATATGTTAACTATTTAAATAAAGAATTTAGATTACAAAGGCCACTGTGTTTTTGCAAAAAATTGAAGTAGGTTCATGTTTCTGCAGCCCTGCTGAGCTGTCACACTACAGACCAGCTGATGGATAGACAACATCCATTCTTAAATCTTACTTCTAGCGTGGCAGAAGCATGAAAGTTTGAAGTAAGGGTGGCATCAGAAGAAGGGCCACGATATAATTTAAGCAAACAGTTTATCCTCTGTGCACTGATCAAATTGGAAATCTTAGACTCAGCTTGACATGGAACCAATCCGTCTGTACCAAAATCCATGGACATTTAATCAAATAGTCTAAACAAAAAAGTATGTAGAGCTGTTTTTTGGGTTAGGGTTGGCTGTGCCTTACTGATTTCTGATTTCATATGTAAACCAAAGATGACGTCATTTCCTGTCATTAACATTAACTTCAACGGAGGCTGATTGAAAACTGTTAATTCAACAGAACCTGTAATCATCATCTCTCATGTACTATCGTGTAGCTACTATCATCCCTGCGCAATTTTATTTTCATTACAATTTAAGATTATGTAAAAGAGCTGAACCAACATACAATGTCTATAAAGCCACATCAGCAGTGCAGCAGTGTGAAGATCCCTAAAGCTTTAAAAGATGAAAGACACAGACTACACACACAAACAGTAAGAAACAAACACTGATCTAAAAGCAATAAAGAGAAAATCCTCAGTCAGAGAGTTAACATTTACAGTGTGTGTATCAAAGATCAATGAAGCCCTTCTGCAACTCTGAAAACTTCATACACTCGCTCATCTTTGGAACTGCCTGGTCTGAATATGCAAATAGTCTACTACATAACCAAGAAAGCAACCCGAGTGATTTTTACTCTAAATGACAGCTCCTTCCCCCTCAACTCTCAAAGAAGACTTCAATTGCCGCTGAGACCTCGTCCTCTTCTGGAACACCACATATCAACTTGTGTTCTGTATATTAGCTCCCCATAAAGGCGCTTGGTAAAATATATGCACAAAAAAATTAATGAGACAACCGGTCCCTCCTGTGCCTAAGTGACATTACCAGGAGCCATCATTCAGTGCTGCACTCATACTCTGAGCCTGTCCATCTCTACAGTACACTGCTAATGATGGAAATGTTTGCCCTTGAAATCTCAGTTAATAAGCAGCTCTGCTATGACATCCGTGATTAGATCATCCAGAGCTGTCACATCTCATCCTGAGGAGGACGCCACCAGACAAAACCAAGAGTGGGAGCAAGCCTACTCCCTTATACTCTCTTTTTTTACAAACATACTGACATGAAAAAAAAAAAGCACACACACAAACATCTCCACTTCTCTAGCTACAGTATGCAACAGAACAGCCTGGGTTAATCTTGGCTAACAGCCTCTTGGCCTGGATCAGAGAGCTGCACCTAGACCTGATGAATGCTGACATTGATACGGCGTGGAGCCTCCTCATGCAGGTAGGACACACGAGACAAACACCTTAAGAGATGAAGCAGCCTCGGGCAAGGATGAGATTGAGTTTGCAGTGCGGCATTAGATGAGATTTCCCATGCATACTATAACGAATTAGCATGAGTCTGTTCCCCATGAGAGATGCCTACAGACACAGGGTGAATTGAAATAAATGGCTGTCCCGGTGTTTACCACACCATCCCCCCAATGCCGCAGTCAGTTGGCCATCTGAGTGTGACAAGCCCGGCTCAGGCACAGCAGAGACCAGCGTGATGGATGGACAGCCAGGCAGCTGCTAAAAATCTCTTGAATCACGCCCAGGCTGATATGTCACTCACTGATCAATTGCATCCACGTAAATCTGCCGTCTGAAAAAGAAAGTGTGCAGGGCTCAGGGGCGTGTCTAGACTTGGGGACTGACTTATACAGGGGTGGCATGAAGTGTTTGCACAGACACGTCTGAATTTTTATTTAGCCTTTCTGTCTCCACTAATCACATCTACTTTAACTACTAACATGAAGGTATCATACAATCTCAGGACCGAGTAGCTATCATCTGAGGACAATGTGCTTCTGAGAGTAATTGGAAACTTGTTGGGGCTTCAAATGTAGCCAGCAGTTAGCGATAAAGTTCTGTGAGTTGCACCGCTTTTAGTCCAACTAGAAACTTGAAAAGCGAGATTAAAATGGGTGTTTAGAAAAATGATTTAAGAGGCGATTATGAGCTGCATCTAGATGCCAGGCGTTTGCCAACAAGTTCCAGGATTGCACTACCCAGAATGTATCCCATTCATTGGTCTCCACATGAAAAGTTTTCCCATTTTACAGTCAAAGCCGGCAAAAAACGCAAGTGGGCTATACCGTTGGAACTGCAAAAAAAAAACAGAACTTTGATACCAATATCCTGTTCCATGCCTACATATTTAAATGTGTATGCAAAAATCTGTGATAGAGATGGACTTGAGCTTGTATAGATGGTAAATGGATTTGGGCTTGTATAGAGCTTTTCTAGTCTTCTGACAACTCAAAGCGCTTTTACACTGCAGGTCACACCTACTTATTTTCGCCCATTCACTGATGGCAGAGCTTGCTATGTAGAGTGTCCATCAGTATGAACTAATCCATTCATAAACATTCAAACGCCAACGAGGAAGCATCAGGAGCAACTTGGGGTTAAATGTCTTGCCCAAGGTCACAGCTGCAGGAGATGGGGATCAAACCCCCAACCGTCAGGTTGAGAGAATACCGACTCTACTTCTACTGAGCCATAGCTGCCCAAGATTAATTTATTATGGTACAACTGTTACATTTCTGTAAGTTGCTACGTATCCCAAAAAATTGTTTTGAACATAGGTCAGTATTCACACCTGGAAGATATCCAATTATAATTCAGGAATATGGATAGGCACTTGATGGCCAATCAAATTTCAGATGGGACTCCCTGCCACCCAAGTCCCCTGGAGGTCCAAGGTCCAGATCCTTTTCCTCATATCTTACAGCTCAATAAAATCATCATTGGCTGACCAAGTTTTCCCCCAACACAGGCTACCTTTCATCATCAAATCTCACATTCCGCCATGGCAGATTCCCCGCACATATTACCTCCAAAAGATGAATGCTGTGCGGGTGAGAGTAACGTCTGGAATGAAAGAGAAAGATTCATTGAGCGATCTGCAAACGGAGATAGTGTAAGACCTCAGCAGCCTCCGTCAAGACGTCTCAGGTGGCAACAGATCTGATGCAAGTTCAATCAGAATCTTTCAAGTGGCCAAACTGCACTCAGGATTTTCTTAATTTCAAAGTAAGAGTCTGCCAAGGTGATGAAGATTATCAGGCTGACTGTCAGCTAAGGTGAGGGTTTGACCTTCCTGACGTCGCCAGTGTCTCAGCACGAGAGACTTGCTTATGCACGCTTTTTTTTAAGGATGACACTGATGGGCTGTAAAGGGAGCTACAGTAAGTGTAGTGCTATCATAAATATACTGCAGTATTGATTCAGTCTGTTGTTAGACTTGTGATTGATTTTTGGTCGTGGAAATTTATTTTCAAAGCATTATTTGCTATTTAGGGATGGAGAACACCAATACAAACTTGCGAAATCCAAATACCCCTGTAATTAAACTAAATTCCTGCCATAAGTGCAGAGTGTATCAACTTACAGTAATTTGATGGTATTTTAGGAAAGACTTGTTCTCTCACAGGCAATTATGCCACCCAATTCGTGTCACCTATCTGTACTTTAAGCTTAAAAGACACAAAATTGGATTGAATGTTGCTGTACTGAAAGTCACTTTGCCCAGCTCTACTTGTATAGGAGTTAAAAAGCAGACTCCCAATAAGAAAGTAACCAGAGCATAAGGAGAAGTTATTCTTTACCATCTTAAATTCTCCCTCTCTGCACTAAGTAGTAGGTTTGGGCCTCGTTTCGTTGCCATCTTCTGAGCACTGTAACTGCATAATGTATATCCTGACAGAGTGATATTGTGTTTTATATCTCTAAGGGCACTGATTATGCTGCCTGGGCACATTTTAGTTAACCGTGCAGTTTCAGCTTCCCTTTCTCGTGCTGTCACACAGTAACCACAATGGATGAGCTGGAATACTTACATTTGCAATGCAATGCGAAACTTGTGAGTGTGCATGAGACACCTGAATGGAACAGCCGGAGACGAACCTGCTTTGCTTTAAACTGCTGGCTCACGTATCTCACAGTTTAAAAGTGAATGCTTATTATAAATACCAGCTTCAGGGGCTTTTATCTGCACTCTTAGAGCTCATTATTCTGTATGCTATTTTGGTCCAATTACAATAGAAGTGTGCAATGTTAAACTGTGTGATTATGAACACTTGCATTACTTCATACTTCTTTGTTATTACTGGTCTAAAATTGCCTCTGCATCAAGACCAAAGGCTAATAGGAGACCATGGAGCGCATCAATCTTTCTCTACATGAAAGAGAAAAAAAACACGTTTTTTTACTGGGCCCGAATGAGCTTTTAACCGTAGTTACACTGTCAATTAAGCAACAGAAAGTGCACCAATGTTCCTAAAAGGAAAAGCTTGTTCGCTAATAGCACCCTAGTTTGAACTTTCAGGAAAACCGGTTGATATAAAACCGGATAGACTCCATAACTGTATTTATACTTCACAATGGCTGCATGGCCTCTCACAAAAATGTGCTCTGCTGTATTTTTTGTCATGCACATACTTAATGAATCACAGCTGAGCTTTTCAAATAACATTTCTGTCAGTCTGACAGGCTGCAGTGTACCTTTCCTGAATCCTGAGCAGCATTTTGCTTACAGAAAATTACAGACCACCTTCCCTTCCAATCCACCTACTTTACCACCTGTGGGGAAAATAACTGGCAATTTCACCGACTATTATTTCACGGATATATCACTGTATCAATCAAGCTTTTCAACTCGGTCAACTCAAATTGAAATGCAGAGCGAGGTTTGGGTTTTTTTGTGCGTGCTTTTTTAGACATGTCCGTTTCTGGACTGTAATACTGTTTTACAACCTTCCAGCTACTTTCAAAAACAAGTGGCACAATGACCCAGATTGTGAGTTAACCAACAGTGTGCTGCTGGTGTCATGACTCTAAATATAAGGCTCGCGGCTATACGCCTCCGATTTGGTGAAAGATTTCCTTTCTATTCCATTTTCATTAGAACTAACACACAAATAATGAGATAAACCCAAACTCGCCGAAGGTGTAGAGAGAGAGACAAAGATCTAAACAATGACCTTTTTTTTTTTGTCTTCACCATCCAGGGACATAATCCCTTGTTTGGCTCTGCAGCTGGCATGCAACTGAGTCACGCGTCAGCCCTGATTAGAAGCAGCAGTGGTCCGCGGGCCCCGTTCCTCTGCCAGAGCCAGGAGTGGAAAAGGCCAGGGCCACCACTCTCAGTCTGTGGATGTGACCTTGATGGGGTATGATAGAGAGGAAGCGACACGATTCGCAATGCCACACAATATCTGTAACCTTCCACTACCCCAGTATGCATGCTGAGGCTACTGAGCTGTGACACATAAACACACACAGACCCACACACTAAAACATACACACCATGTCAACTGTGCACTGTCATTATTTCAACCAGTTTCCTCCTTCATGTCATCCTTCTTCTTTTTTTTTGCATATTGGCTGGTGCTTTGTACAAGATGTCCTAATTCCTAATGTTTTTTTCTCTTGTTCATATTCAGCAGCTGCCATGCTAACATTCAATTCCCATAAGTTAAGTTTTAATGGCAAAAAATAATTTCTATTTTTAGGCTGAATTTAAAGTAACATGATGTATGATGCAGGATACTTCTATTTGTAACTGTTTAATATATTAATGTCATTATTACAAGTATGTTAGTAATTTATATATAACTCTTTACGCAAAACCTTGAATCTCATTGGATGCAGGGAAACAGACAGATGTCTCGTGAGTCAGACATTAGCAATACAAGTGGGGTAAAGATGGCACTGAAGGCCCCAAAAATAACAGTTGGTGAGTAAAATCTTGGCAGTGTTGTTGCCTGTGTCAAGTTAAGATAATGAGTAATACAAAACATGTGAATTGAACTAAGTTGCAATTATAAAAGATGCATAATGGCAGGAAAAGGAAAATGCAGAATAACAAAAAGTAAAAGCCTGAAACAATTGCTTGCTGCATAAAATACCAGCAAAACAACATTATATCCTCTAAAAGTCATACATAGGTTATGTTTTGAGCGTTGCAAGCAGCCTTGTTGTTGCTAAAGAATGCAATATCATTTAAATGAGACTGTCAGCTGGACCAGCGGGGTTTAAGAGTGCAGCCAACCAGCGTGTGGTAATGAGAGAACGTGCAGCAGATCTGAGATGCAACACTTTGTGCTGTCCGAGGGCGAGGTGCTGAAAGGTGGAGTGCAACAGTAGCCAGGCAGAGGTGGTCCCCTCATTCAGGTACACAGGAAATGTGAGCTATAGTGATGCCATTGCTGGCCTGCCTGCTCTATGAATACACAGATTTCAGTTACACTCCTCACAACACTCAGTAACAAAATGTAGCCTTGCTGCAGTTGGAGGAGAATTTGCAAAACAAATGGGTTTACAAGCCAAGCAGGAAGGGAAACAGAAGAGTTTTGGGCCACTCCCTTCTTTTTTTTTGATAAAGTTATCAAATAATTGGTAGGATTTTTATGTTATGAGCCTACAAAATCAAAGTCAATAAATGAAAAACACCCTTGAATACACATGTATTATTCAAGGATAAATAGGCAATTAATACGTAAACTGTGTGTTCACCCACATTCATGCACTTAAAATCAGCATTGTTGGGCATAAAAAATGTGTGTTCTTTTTTCATAACTTTGTTTTTTAAGCCAAACCACCTCCTCCAGTGCTCACCCCTGCTGAACTGGTGCCATATAATGTGCTGTGTGGAGGCAGCAGCTTCCTCTGGAGGCTTGGATTCTGGGCTGCATGTTTCAACAAACATTTTCTTATCAAATGTAAAAAAAAAAACATTTCCTTTTCCAGTTCACAACTTCTCCCCTTCTTTAAAGGATAATCGGCTATTTAGAGCTGATGGTGAAGCCTCCTTTGTCGCAGGTGATGTGGCAGCTTCCTGACTTTACAGTTACCTCTCTCTCTCTCATTCCTATCTTTAAACTGCCCAATCCTTAGCCACAGAACAAGAAATCCCTCTCAATAATAAATAGGCTATACCTCCAGCATTTCAGAGACAAGGGCCCTGCATGCTGCATGACTCAAAGACCACCTTAACTTCACTTTTAGCCTTATAAAAAATGAATACCGTGCCAACCCGGCATGTGGCGAAATCAAACAATAGCAGATCGCTGGTTTCCATATTTGTGCCGGGGCTGCAGCCTTTTTATTCACAGTAAAGCCAGCACCTTGTGTGCTGTAGCTCAACCACAGGACATGTCTTCCGGCACGCAATTAGGCGACCTCATCTCATCTGCAACCGTGTTGAATTTGGAAAGCATACACCTCTTCCTCCACCCACCTCAAGTGACTGTTAATCGATAACAAAAGATGGTTGATTTTTAAACCTAATTCTCTTTGGAGAAACCTAAAAAAAAAAAACACCTCATGAGAAGTGTCAGTAATTGGCGAACAGCAGCCGAACACAGCCGAATAGGAATACAAACAATTCCTGACCACCACTGACATTGAAAAACACACACACACACGCACAGAGCCAACACACACTCACAAACACAAAGAAACAGCGCGCTTTCTTTCTACCGCAGCAGGCTTTAAAGCTAATTACCTCCGTGCATAAGGTCGTCTGTGTGTGGGAGGTGTGCGGTGTCATTTACCTGAGCATCATCCGGCGATCCGACACATGGAGACAGCGAGGGGGTCTGCTTATTCCAGCCAGGCACAAAAGACAAAAAAAAAGGGAAAAATCCTGAATTGAATGCGGCAGATGAATACTCGACCTCTTCCTTCAGAATATACTGCTCTCCTTCCTTATCTCTAGATGTTTCTGTGCCGATGGAGGCAGGCAGAGAGGGAAGCCCGGAGCTCCTTCTCTACACAGACAAAGATGCTTTCTCTCCTCCGCCGCACCGAGAGCAGCAGCAGCAGCACAGCCGTCATTCCCCCGACACTTGATGGTAATAGTTTGGTAGGTAGCTTATATGGGTTGAGGGCGCGGTCAGCTGCTGTTGACCAATAGTGCTCCCCATCAAACTAACAGCAGCGTTGCCATGGAGGATTAAACGGTGTTAAAACACACAATCATAACCTGAGATGTAGTCAGGAGTTTATTTGAAATCACCAAAAAATCACAGAAGAAGAAACATATCAACAAAGGAGTGGCTTTTTCTTGAAAGCTAAGAGCAAAGAGAGACACTCAGGTTCAAGCCCCCCATCATCAACCCCACCCTCATGCTGCCTAAGTGCCCTCAAGCAAGACTCAGGGCAAGCTTCCCCAGCTGTTCAAAAACCCAGCAACATATGTATTCATTATTCTTCAATGAGTCATTTTGCTGCTAAAAAAAACAACCTTTATTACAAGGTGTGTCTCCACGCTTACTACTCTGGGTGCCATCTTTGTTTCATCAATATAACCCCACATGTCATTCCCTACAGTAGCACCTGTCATATTTCTTTTGGCTAATTGGCCTATTATAAAGAGGACTTTCATTTCTCATGGGGACTCAATGTTGAATTTATATATTTAGTTAGAAGTTCAAAGAAAATCACATCAATGCGGGACGATGGAAACAGAAGTAAAATATTCTCCAATACCGTCTGCCATCATCATTTGAAGGTAAATGAGTTTTGATTTGGCAACGCATCACTTAAACTGGTTTTGTATGTTTTTGTTTTTCATTATAGCCCTGGGAGGTTCAAATGCAACAGGGAATGTTCATTTGTTGTCACAGTTTAATCATATATTCAAGTAATGTTTGATCATTTTGTTTTAAATTCTTTAAAAAAATGTGTTTCTAAAGTTAAAACCGGAAGACTTCAATTGAATAATGTCACTTAACATTTTTTATATAGCTCAAACTCTAATTTATTCATGAAGCAAGTAAAGCCTATTTACTGTACATGTCAATCACAAAAGCACTTCATTAGAATTTAAGTCGTTCAGAAAATGAGAAATGAGACATTTAAAACAAAACTGAGAATAGGATAAGGATCAGTGTCGAATATTTGACTTATCAGTGACAGTTGGCTCACCCGTACAGACCCCTTAAAGCCTGTAAAGGTGAAACGGCATGGGTCCAAGCCTTTCATGCAGGAGAGATAAAATCATAGCAATCTTGAATCTGAGGATGAAGTATGAATAATGTATGTTCTGAAATGTTTTTGCCTGCGAAACAATTCAGCCTGAATGAGCAGATGGGGTTGAATACTTCGACATCTACGTTTCAAAATCCTCACTGCTATGAATCAACGCTACCAATGTTTATGATTTAACACCTCTGGGAATGAAGTAATTAATGTGAAAGAAAAGAGCACTTTGTTTGAATAGAAATCATGAGAATCAGTAACCCATTCTTCGAAGTAAAAGCATGCTGATCACATTTTAACCAATTGGTAACCCTTGGTGTTGAAAAAATAAAAGCCAATTGCAAAAAACTTCAGTTCCTTGAGTGTCCACTTGAGGCTGGCTGCAACAAACAAGGAATCCCCACGAGGTGCTATGTCAGGTTGCCCACTTTTTACAGCAGAAACACATTTACAGTCTAGTAGTAGCTCATGTTGTTATTCGTAAAACTAGACCAGGGATGAGTTATTTTTAAAAATCAAACCTTTGGATTATATTAAGGCCAAGAGTTACTCATAATCTTTTATAACTACAGGGGCGCGGCTGGGTTGACTGACAGATGGGCTTGAGCTGTTTGCAGGAAGCTAAAGGCCCACCTCAGCTCAAACTCTTTCCAATATGGCGACCGTAATCATAACGCCTCTTCAGAAACCAACGGGGGACATCACTGAGACTACGTCTATTCTTTGATTAGAACCCATGACCCTGCTTGACACAGGCTAATTGTTTCCAACCATCCTTTTCAAATAAAGTTCATACACATCTTCAGAGGTTGATGAATGTTCTGCTGGTGTTAATGTTAGAGATCATTGGTTGTAAATCTCTGGCTTGTCATCATCTTACCTTCAGCCTATTGCATTGCCATATCTGAATGATGATTTAGCTGCAACTTTTGGCTCTGTGTCACCATTTGGCAGTGCAGAGTACAGGGTTTGTCTGCCAGAATACCTTCAGCAGTTTCCCTTGCAAGTAATTGTTAATGGAGTCTACGAGTGGAAAATAACCATTGTACGTGTTTAACACAAATTAAGTCATCACACTTACAGAATGTTGATGAAGTACCAATCTTGGAAACCACTGGCTAACACAGCCTGTTTGAGCAGCTGGCAACTTTTCTGGGCATCTGGCGAAGCCAGGATTTAGCCATACAGGACATTTAACTCCAAAATCTTTTTCTTTACAACGGTCATTGCTTACAGTTTGGCCAACAACTTGAGAGGCGAGAATGGAGTTAAGAGACATAAAGATGATTGATATCTACACTTTCATGCTGATGTGTGTTTATGATGATTTATGTGGTAGAAATGCTTTGTACAGATTGAGTATAAGCTGATATCCTTTCATATTCCTGTAGGTATACAGTAGATGTGATGCAGAAATGCGGGCTGGTTTATATATCAAACACTTCCCTGTATCTGCTGTGTTTTTGTAGATTGGGTAGAAAGTTTTTTTTTTCTCAAAACATTGCCAACTGGTATTTGGATAGTAACTCTTACTTCTAAACCATTCAGATATTGAGGCAGTCACAGACATTTTGACCATCAGTCTCTCTATTCTTAGACCTGCCAGCTGTGTGGCCTTGTGGTTTGAAATGTCACTGGGAGGGTCTGTGGGTCCAGACCATAGACTGTATAAAACATAGATGCAGTCTAAGTGACATCACCCACTGGTTTCTGAAGATGTGTTATCAAGCCTTAACTATGGCGGTCACCATATTGGATGTGCAGCCTCAACCTAACTTTCTATCAACCTAGAAACAGGCAAAGAAGTAGAGCTGAGGCGGGCCTTGAACCTCCTGACAAACAGCTGCAACGTGTCCACCTGTCAGTCAACTCATCAAGCTAATGAGTGCTTGATAAGAGGATGGAGGATGAGGAGCGAAAGCTTGGCAAATGCGAAGTTATCTATGTTATACAGTTGCACAGTTTATGCTCAATGCTAATTTGTTAGCTGTGTAGCTAGTCATATCCCACCATTTCCCACAATATGAGATTCTACTTGTGACTATAGCTGGACTTTTTTTTTAGACTATAAGGTTAGAGAACTTGTGGAGTGTTTAGATCCTGCTGTTTGCTCACTCACATCTCCAGTGATAGTGAGAACTGGCACCGTTAAAACAAACAAGTAACTCAAAAGAATAGATTCACCTTTGGAGCCAGCCTCAAGTGACCGGTCCTGGAACCAGTTTTCTACACTTCTATATTAACTACACATTTCAAACCTGGGGTTTTCTGCATAATCTAGAGTGATATAAAATCTTCAACATATAATCTAGAAAACGTGTTACATTAGGCGTCTACGAATGCACCGAGAATACAAAAGGAATAGATGTTGCTCTATTTAAAAGAAGTCAAACACATTTTGTGTCACTGAGTTGTCATCTTTTGACTCCTCTTTAAGATACAATCATTCTTTGTCCTACACAAGCTTTTATTGTGAACATCAGTGGCATTCCTGCCCCCCAACACCTTACCTAACAGTCGTGTTTGTGTTTTAATGACTTCTCTCTGACAATTATTGATTTTTGTTCTGGTCAATGGCAGACAGAAACTCTGTGGCCTCAGTGAGGAAATAGAGGTGCAGAGGGATACATATCCACAGTTGCACCAGATTATTGTCAAGCCATGTATTATGAGAAAGCCCTGAGGACTTAAGTAAAGCATGTATGTTACTGAACCTGCTCTTTGGGATTCAGCAGCAAGCCGCATCTTATTGGTTTTGTATGTGAACTGGTCGAGCAGCTCACAACACTTCTGTGGCTTACGCAGTTCACGGTGCCACACTCTGTTGTGCACTTTAAGCAGTTTCCTCAGCAAAATTAAGCAGTTAATATTCCAAACAAACCAGATAACATGGAGTCAGCAGAAGAGAAGCACAAGTAAACGAG
The DNA here is from genome assembly GCA_020745685.1 of Tautogolabrus adspersus. NCBI lineage: Eukaryota > Metazoa > Chordata > Actinopteri > Labriformes > Labridae > Tautogolabrus > Tautogolabrus adspersus. Next base: position 22,923,242 of record CM036546.1, read on the forward strand.
GTCTCACAGGACCCGACTGACGAAAAAACTAAACTGTTTATATAATCCGCTCTGCAACACAGTGCAATGTTGATTAAAGGGTGTGTGTTGAAATATTAATAAGAAATCAGTCATTTCTGTTCATTCTGGATTTATTGTATAAGATCATGTTTAAAGTAACAATATTTTTTAAGTGTAATCCACACTATGATTTATTGATCAGCGTTGGTTTAATCTTGTTCAACAGTATTCACGCTGGCTTCTTTTTTTGAATTAGAAAAAATATCCTGTGACTCCATCATAGACAAATGAAGGAAGCAATTTTTTGTATTATTATTTTTTATTATTGCAAGACAACGGACAATGCACATACAAAACAACACTAGAGACAATTACAATGAGAACAGGCCAGAAGAAGGAGGCATGTTCATGTTTTACCTGTGACCCAAACTCATATTTCACATGAATTAGGGTTACTGCAGGCGTGGGTGGATGTGTGTGTGTGTGTGTGTGTGTGTGTGTGTGTGTGTGTGTGTGTGTGTGTGTGTGTGTGTGTGTGTGTGTGATTAATATGCTCTCTGGTGAAAGCTATGGAGATTCTGGATGGAAAATCAGAGTGGTAAGAAAGAGGAAAAGGAATACAAAGCCACAAAAAAAAAAGAATAAATAAATAACTTGATGTTAGAGCAATGATAACAATATTCATCCACACAATCATCATCATGATTGTCGAGGAAATTATCAAGATTTGACACACAATAGGACTCTCAGATAGAGTCAGATGGCTTACGTTGATGAAAGTTTATTCACAAGATGAGTAGATCTACTCGATGAAAATGGTTCAGTGTAATGCTCAAACATAACTGACAAATTCTTCCAAAGGCTTTGCATATATTCAGAAAGATATTATCATTATCAGGGTCGTGTCACAATGACCCACCTAGATTCATCTGTGACGTCTAGGAGCTTGGAGCAAACAACAACAAGTTTTCCCAAACATCCTCGAAGATATCAGAAAGAACTGTTGAGACTCTCCAAGCTGTCCTTGGTTCCTAAACAAAGCTGAACTGTACCGCAGGTCTGACTGACATTAGGAACAGTGAATTAACATAATGATTTTATACACATTTAATGCAGTAATTACAGAAATTCCACCACAATCATCATCACCATCATCATCACTACCATCAACAACAAATTAGTAGTATTATGACGTCAATGGAAACAGCGGATGTGCCGCCCAACCACCTCCCGCAGTAAAACCTGAATCCAGAGCCTCTCAGAGAGCCGGGGCTCTAACTGACGAGACCAGTCCCACAAGGGCAATTAAGGGCGCAAATTGAGAACCTCTTTTTACTGGAGACATTTTGACACAACATGTATACTTAATGAGATTAAGGACAGGATTAAGGCTCCTGCTACTGTGAATGATGGCTTTCTGACACACTGTCATGGTTTTCTGAGACATCGCTATAGAAATATGTTTTTATAAACACTTGTGATTTTTCTACTATGACAATTCAAAATGTCCATTGAGAAAAAATGTATGAGTCAGAGAATAATATCTGCTAGAATCATTAGAAAAAGGGAAATGCATGGTATATGAATCAGCTCCAATGCTTTAATTTCATATTTTGTAAAATTGTTGACAGTCGCTTCTGTCAAATGGAAGTCATTAGCTACTTTTCGTGACATGAGAAGTCTTGTACACAATACGCTTGGCGTTTGTCGGGATAATACTACAGGCAATGGTAGCATGAATGCCAAATTAACAGAACTGTCAAAGTCAAAAACAACAATGGCGCTGAATTGAGCTATCTAGTGAGTGAATGTTGTTATGCAGGACAGACGAGGCAGAATGACAAAGTGAGGCTGTTGGAAATGAACACTCAAAGTGACATGTTGTCAAAAAAGACAAACACTAAAACTACAATATATTAACTGAACATCCACTGGAGATGAACTAACTTTGTTACGCCTCCGCCATTTCTTGACACATCAAATTTCCCCTTTTAAAGCCGAGTTGCTTTGGCCCTGCACAGACTCAGGTTATTTCAATTATTCTGGTTGTTTGACCTTTTAGGCATTAGGCAGCTGAAGCTAAGATTTGGTGATATGGTGGCAAGTTGCCCTGCCCTTACAGTGCACTTATGACATGAAAGAGGGTAACATGAACGGAAGTTAATCGGCCAGAGAAGTAGTTGCTGGGGGGAAAAAAAGGAGACGAAAACGACAGCGAGGCATTGTTGGACAGCGGTGAAAAGAAGCAAAGAGATGAAGCATGATAAGAGGTGAAACTGACATCACAGTGTAGTGAATAAATACACTAGTCCTGCTTTTTTAGAAGCATTTTGTATTCTTCATTTCACCAAATATTGTCATTATGTGATTGTCTCACCATTATCGCTGAATCGCTGCATCGTGACATCATCGTGTGCTACGTATCACGTATTGAATTGTAGCGTATGATGGAGTGTCACCCTATGATTGCCACGCAACTATTGGTTAAAGTGCTAGAGATGTGCTGATTAATTATTATCATACTTTCATTTCACAGGAGGACTCACGAGAAAAAAAGATAAGAAAAAAAATGAAGCAGGGGTGCCAGTGGCCTAGTGGTTACTCGATCAGACTTGATGCTCCTTGTCCACCATGTTATTTTTAACTCTCTCTCTTCCAACTCTATCCACTGTCCTGTCTCTTTAATAACGGCTCAAAAGGCCCAAAAATAAATCTTAAAAAGACATGAAACAGAAAAGGCTAAGACATCATTATTTGTAGATCCCTGAAGAAGTTAATCTAAAACTCATTATCTACACTTCCCGTGCAAGTGCAATCCAACAGAGTCATTCATTCGACAACATCAGGCTAATTTTCTTGGCGTTTCAAGCACAGACTGTTTCAAGTTGCTAATTTGTTTACTTTATTAGTGCTGCTCTACCAGCACTGATTGTTCCTCTCCAGCCAGCTCACTGCAGAACAAAGCTGCCTGTTCTCAATGAGACATTACTAGATTAACCACCAGGTGACAGTGTTCATCCTGTGTGGGCCTCATGATGGCCACAGCTTCACACATGGAGGTTATGAAGCTTTTGACCTGATTAAAACACCAGGACTTAACATCATCTTTATACAGTAGAATAACTGTTTCTTGATTCATTACTAGGAAGAAAGAAAATGCAAATCAGTTCATTAGTATTCAGCAAACACAACACCTTGTTAGCACGACACAACAGAAATGTTCAGTGTGGCTGCGATTAAATGTCTTTTCCCCCAAATATCAGAGCTGAAATTGTTTTACAATAATACTCATCATGTCGGTCTCTATTTGGAGTCATTGCAGGAAAATCTGCAGATAAACGAATCAAACAAGCTGTACTGTAATGTATTTAATTTAGCATAGGTTAAAAGAAATACTGTGGACTAGTAGTAACTGCAACAAGTCCTCGCTTCACAAATGACTGCTTGCCCAGTAGAAGGTGTGAAACCTTAAGTTTTTTACTTTTTGGTGTGATGTAAACAAAGATGCTTATTCTTCTCAGGCAAAGGAGGGTAAACCGCTCACACAGACAGACTGTGTGGAACAATGCGGAGAGCTGGGAGTCAACGTGTGAATGAAGCATTAGATTGAGTTAAAGAAAAGTACAGCCAGAAAAACATGAGATGTTATTATTTGACTCCCTAGGTGTGGTACAGTCGTGTTTGATGTTTTTACTGAATGAACAATCTTTGGAACAGAAAGCATTTGTAATCCCCCCCCGTCCCCGTCACACAGTCTGAATTGCCTTCTGACCATATTCAAAGTGTGTCCAATACGTCCCCCCTGAACAACATGTTTTCTGCCACCTGGTTTGTGTCTGAATCCCACATCAATATATTGAACTAATGAAACTTCAGGAGAACTCACCCATATCAACCTGTTTTTTACCCCCTGCAAAATTCTGACAAGTCTCATTCCTTTTTCTTTCATGCTCTGCTTCCTGCAGAGCCAATCCCATGACTCCTCAATCCTGCTGTCATGGAAATAAAACATGTATTCCTTCCCTCACCTAGTAAACAGCTAAATACAGCAGCTGGTCAAACTCAAGAAAACAAAGAACCTGAGAAAAAAAAAAGACAAAAGCATGAAGACAAAAGTCAAATGCTTATAAAAAAAAAAAGGCTGCAGTGCGACGTGATGTTTGGACATAAAGGTGTGAGACATAGATTGCACCTGCAAATGTAACACATTATTCTGTGACAGCTTTCAGACACATTCAGCGCAGTGCGAAGGCTGGTCTTTAATGTAAGCTTCTTATTTTGAAGAGTTAAGGCACTCAAAAAAATAAGTCAATTCACGTCCACTTTTGTTGGCAGTGCAAGAGCTCCGACGGAGCGAAAGCAGAAAACAGATCTGATCGTTTTTTGTCCTCAAAAATACATTTTAAAAGATGTTCTTTTTTTTTTTAAATCTCACATACATGACACGTGTGAAATATACAGAAATGTTTCGTAGCACATATTTTTATTTGCAATGTTATTATTTGCTACATTCTAATCCCAAACCCTACGATCAGCCAACAAGAGCTTAGAAATAGCTGCCCCCAAAAATCAAAAATCAAAGTACTAAAAACACACACACACACTCAACACGTTGTTTCCTTCCATTTTTGAATATTGGTTTTGCCCGCACACACTCTACAGATTAAGACCTTGTTCTTGATGATGTCAACTTATTTTTTGAAGCCTGATTTGAAAAAATCAGAGCAAAAGTTTGAAAAAACAGTAAATCTGCACCAGCCCACATTGCTTGCAAACAGTTGCCTTTAACAGCCTTTTCTAACGCCTGCAGCACCACGCAGACACTTTCCTAACTGTGGTTACTCTTGGCCAATCAGAGCATTCATTAATATCACAGTTAATTGACTTCATGATCTCCAGGGAGTAAAATTAAAATTAAAATTAATTAAACTTCCATGCCTCTTCCTGATTAAACGATGGAGTGATCATAAATAACGGAAACGGCAAATTGGCAGAGAGCGTTAATGGGAAATCAAGAGATCCTTTTAGTCACGTTGTGCTGGCACATGGGCGTGTTTCATTGGCCAGTGCTGTCCTAACAATTCCACTCCATGTTGAAAATGAGCTTTCACATCAACAATATTGTTGTGTTTTCTTCCATCAGACGCTTGCATTCATTGAGTGTGGTCTAGAAATGCTTGATGTACCATTTGACAGAACAGCCAGTAGACATGTAAGAACATCATTTGCTCATCATAATGGACAAATAGGGGGCACGCCAGCTTCAATCTCTGTCATCTTCTGTGTGATGGTTACTCTTTTCCGGCGGTCATTTGGTGTGTAGGAACATTAAAAGGAAATGTGTTTATGCGCTGTGTATGTTCTAAAAATTCTTCAAAATGCTGCAGTAACGACCTGACAAACACTTCAACTACATCCTGCAATTTCATTTCTATAAATCCCCGTTCGAACGTTGTGCTGTTTGACAGAAGCGTCTTTTGTATTCTTCTTTTTCTATCATGTCCGATCAGGCAACGGAGTGGCAAATGGTTAGAAAGATAATTTTACCCCCAACACTTTTCCTGTCAACATTAATTCAAAGTGCAGAGCAATCCAGTAAATCTTGACACTAGAGAAACAGCCATTCTTTCTTGCAGCTTTTAGCTTATTTCAGTCCACAGACAGAAACCTCATGAACAAGGTTACAATGAGTGTGCAGTAGAGTGTCTCACTGAGGACACTTCACCTACCCCCTCACGCTGCGTCCAACTCATAGTCATATACTGGTGTTGTCTGCCGGCTCTTGCTGACATTAACAAGATATGCCTTTCAAATATCATGGCCTTTGGGACTGGGTCAGAGGAACTATTTATAGAAGGCCAGGACTTCATGATAGTTTGGCTTGCTGTGGTGATAACTGAGAATAGAGTTGGTTTAAAGAGCTCTGCTACAGCTGATTTTGTGTCAGTTATTGCTGCAGGCACATGAACAGATGTGGTCCACACAGGCTCTGGATCACTGGCTCACTACTGACAGTCCTTGAGGACTAATACAGTATACATGGGAATGTTTAATGTTGCAGTTATTATGATGGACTTCAAAGCCGGCCGGTGTACAAGTCCCGATCGAATAGAAAATACAAACAACTCAGACAGAGTCTTAAAAATTCAGTGCCACACTGCAGCATCATATTGAGCAGATTCTGCATTCTTCTTTTTTTTTTAAGTTGCAGCAAAAGACCCTTAAAGAAGAATTAAATATAAAGTAAGCATCTGCTAGCCAAGGCACCCCTGCCAAGAGGAGGAAAACAAGTTAGCAACTGTATCTGCCAAATATTATCACCCCAAGCAAGTGTTTCTTTCACAATATCAGCCAACGCTTTACAAAGGCCGGTGCAATAACGATGAAATAATACCAAAAAAAAGGAACTAGAAAAGGTCATTTATTATTTATTTTTGAAAGATTATTGTTATTCTGCAAGATTAGATCAAACATGGTTGGATGCTGTCTTTCACGATGTCACATTCTTGCATAATAAAAACTAAAAGAGTTGTTTGAAACTCTTTGATTTTGAAAGGTTGCATGAAAATGAAATGTCATCCTGTTAAGATTCCATGTCCTTCTGTCAGCCGTATATCTGATCTTATTTACTCACATGCCACATAATTGAATGTCACAACCTCTATCCTCAACATTAGCCCCACCCAGAGAGATAGATAATAACAGCTCTGGCCCCACCCTTTGCCCAATATATCCATTCGGCTCCACCCTCCTCTTAATATTAATAGCCGTGCCTTTAAATCTGTGAACCTGAGCCTCAGTGTGGGCGCCTCTTCTGCTGTGTGTTTCGGGTCCTGGTGTTGTGTGTGCCTGCCGTTTGACTGTTTACATCACCCCAGAGCTGCTGCAACTCCTGCCACCATGTCTAAACCGCTGTCCGACCACGATAAAAAGAAACAGATCTCAGTGCGAGGCCTCGCTGGCATCGAAAACGTTGCCGAACTGAAACTTAACTTCAACAGACATCTCCACTTTACGCTGGTCAAGGACAGAAATGTGGCCACCAGGAGGGATTACTACTTTGCTCTGGCTAACACAGTGCGGGACCACTTGATTGGCAGGTGGATCAGAACCCAGCAGCACTACTACGAGAAAGATCCTAAAGTAAGTTCTAAAGACATACAGTATGGTACTGTGAATCTCCATCTACATGTATATAAGTGTATTCACTAACTAGGTGCAATTCTTTTTATGGCAATCAAAGCATAAAGGTTTTCTTTTTTTTTAACATGTGCAGGTCTCACTCTTGCAGCTTCATTTAATCAAAGAGCTGGTTTATACCTTTAGAAAAGGCATGCAACTCTTCTCCATTGAACTTCCTGCCTGCATGTCCACTACTACTGCAGTGCAGTGGACAATGCTACATAAACATACCGTGCAAGAATCTGAATCTGACGCTGTTTCATTGAATAGCTGCTGCTTCTACACATCATTTAAAAAAAAGCCAGCACACCTCTTCACAACAGCAAGATCTTTATATTCCTAAGCTGCACTTTCCACAGCCTGATGTCAGTGTAATGCCAAGTCCTGACATTTAAACTTCAGCGGGCTCCTCTTAGCACTCTGTTGGTATGCTGCCTGTCTTACAGTGTGTTGAAACGTTAAACCTCTCCCTGACCTTCTGTTCCCCACTCTGTCTGACCATAAAGCACATAGCCTTTATTTGTGTCATATGAGCACATGCCTCCAAGGACATGTGAGTGCACGTATAAGTCACAGAGTCAGAAAAGAAGTTAGATCTCTGCACCTGCAAGTGTTATTATCTCACAGCTGCGGGGAGAACAACGGGAAGCCGGTGTCATGATAGCAAAGCAAGCAACATTATTGCTTGGAAATGTCACACAAATCTGCGTGTAATTACAATCCACAGTTCAGAAACAGAGTGAAACTCTGAATAGATTGCATTCACCAAGCACAGAAAATGTATTATTCATGATTATTAATAACTAGAGTGAATGAACGTTTTTTTCTTCTTCTCTTAATATCCAAAGAACATTTCCCTGCACAACTGGTTTCTCCTCTGGGTCACTGGTCTGCAACTTAAGAGCATGAATATATTAACTCCTCATACTTAGCTAGTTTTTTTTTAGAAACTGGTTAACGTCATATCCTATTGTCCTGCAAACGCCAACCAGAAACGTTCTCCATTCATATGGTCGTTCTTGTTCTGGTGATCTAGACTAAAAGGTCAAAATCCTGACACACGAAATCTGATCTCAGTCTCAAGTTTTGTGCTGCACGTAAGATCACATGCTGCAAATAAAGCATTAAAACCAGATGTTGTGCATTTCTTATCAGCATTATTGAAGACAAACAGATCAGAATAAGAGCGGAAAATAACAGAAAACGAAGTCTGATGAAATTTGGAACATATGGCAATATATAATTCATGAGCCTCTGTCAGCTATAGTCCCCAACATGGCTCCGTCAGTCATATTCATTATTACTTCCCTGTGCCACCTTTCTTATGTATCACTTCAGACTTGAACCCCACAATGAAGGGCATCAGGCTCAGGCTGACCTTTACAGCGACCTCTATAGGAGTTATTTTTGCACAGACCAAAATGTTGGTGTTACGTAACACCCAAAGCAATCTGTCCCCCAGCCTCTCTCCTCTCCTCCTCGCTGCCTTTCCAACTCTGCCTGCGTCTGCCCCTGCATGTCAGAGGAGGGGGGGGAAAAGCAACTAAATGGCAAAGGCTAAACACAGTCTCAGGTGGCACATTTCTATGCAGCCCCGACCAGGATGCTCAATCATGAAACTTGAAAATTCCTTTACAGTCTGGAGTCTGTATTATTTTTTTTAAATCTTCGGTGTCTGATTTCATTGGTTTTTGGAGTCAACACTTACTTTGACTCACTGTGGAGCGTTTTTTATAACCCTTCCCACAAAATACTATTAAAAAGAAATACAAGTTAGCATGCATAAGACAGTTTATGGCTCTTCACTCAGTTTGATATTATTTTTACCTTCCTCCCACACTATAGCGCGTTTACTACATCTCCCTTGAGTTCTACATGGGCCGCACCCTCCAGAACACCATGGTAAACCTGGCACTGGAGAACGCCTGCGATGAAGCCACGTACCAGGTGAGAGAAGATCATTCATCTATGGTCATTTTCTTTTCATGACAGTTTTCTAAGTCTGTGTCATGGTCTGTTGTTGTTTGTAGTTGGGTCTGGACATGGAGGAACTGGAGGACATGGAGGAAGATGCGGGTTTGGGAAATGGTGGCCTGGGCCGTCTTGCTGGTGAGCATTTTTTCACCCTTCATATTAGATAAACTCAAGGTTCTATAAACCTCTGTTGGCTGGCTTAAATAATACATTATTTTATATAAGAGCTAGTCAAAGGTTCATCTGCTTTCTCTATCTGGTTTCAGCCTGTTTCCTAGACTCCATGGCCTCACTGGGTCTAGCTGCATACGGTTACGGCATTCGTTATGAATTTGGTATCTTCAATCAGAAAATCGTCAACGGCTGGCAGGTAAAAGAACTACCCATTTGCTCCTTTTTCTTGTTTTATAAACCTTACCAACTTGTTTCCGTGCAGACAGCTGCTTGTGTTTCTTTTCACCTTAAATCACCTGCTGGATGCGCTTCCTTTATCATTATCTTACATCGGCTCAGCTTAGAAGCCACTCAGCAGCGTAATTAGGGCTTTTTCCCTTCAATATAAGTGTGTGTCATTATCCAGGTTGAAGAGGCTGATGATTGGCTGCGCTATGGCAACCCCTGGGAGAAGGCACGTCCTGAGTACATGCGTCCTGTACAGTTCTACGGCAGGACTGAGCATCAGCCTGACGGTGTCAAATGGGTCGACACTCAGGTGAAATAAGGGCTTCACAAGGTGATTGTAATAGTAACAGGAAGATTAAATATTTAACTCTGTCCATCTCTTCCTGTGTTGGTACTGGCAGGTGGTTCTGGCTCTGCCATATGACACCCCTATCCCTGGCTACAGAAACAACGTTGTCAACACCATGAGACTGTGGTCTGCCAAGGCGCCCTGCGACTTTAACCTTAAAGACTGTATGCGTCCAGCAGAGATCGAACATTTTCAGTCATGTAGCAGCTGCCAAATAAGAATAAATGAAAGGAGTTTATGTATTTTTTCCTTACAGTCAACGTTGGTGGCTACATTCAGGCAGTGCTGGACAGAAACTTGGCTGAGAACATCTCCCGTGTGCTGTATCCCAACGACAATGTAAGAACTTATGAATATATTATCTCATAAAAAGGCCATGCATTTGTGAACTTGGATTAGAGGAAAGAGCTGAAGGTGGATCAGTATAGGAGCAGTGTGCTGGACGCTATGGCTCCTGTATGTCTTGAGGACTTATCTTTACTCAGCACAGAGACGGATTTCCATACTTTTGACCCAAGCGGGTGTCCTTTGTCTTCAGCTGAATCTGTGTGCTCTTTCAGCTTCCTTTAGAGCTCTTTTATAGCGGACGTCAAGGCTCAAGGTGGAGGATTTGGTTGATAACCATCTAGCACGAGCTATTACTCATGTCAGGGGTGGTCATTTATGTCTGTGCAAGTGAGAGCAGAAACAGAGCTGGACCAGATATTCCAGCTTTGTTACAAATCAGTTCAGTGTTATATATTATAGTGCTGCCTCTTAAACTTGTCTATCACCAGCAGCGACATGACAGATTTAACATTCAGTTGTGCTATGGGAGGGCTAGATTCTTCATAGCAAGTGTCAATTATGAAATAAAATAAAACATAGGGTCAAATGAAATTCAGCTAACCCAGGTAGATAATTAACACATTACAACTTACTCAATACAAAACTGTTTAATAAAAGAAAATCACGAATACACTTTTAAACAGCAACAACTGCACAATAAAATATGAGTCACCACAAAAACTATCTGTGGATTTACAAAAGGCTTCACCTTTGAGGTCAAACCACTGTAGCCCTGGTTACTGTCAAATATCGCTAATAAAATATGTATCAAGTTACTATGAGATCATTTTATCTCCTGCTAGCTAGCAGCTATCTCTTGCTAGCAAGCGGCTAACTGTAATCAATCAATCAATCTTTATTTGTATAGCTTGTGACAAACTGTAACTAGCTAGCAGCCGCCTGCCACGAGGTAGCAGCTTCCTGCAAGCTGTAGCTTATGTATGCCAGAGACACACAGTTCATAACAGAGGTAGCTTAGTTTGGGCTCACTGTGCCGACTTACAGTAGTAAGCTCAGTAGGACAGTCCTCTTCCACATTTATTTGTATGTCTCCTTATTAGCAAGTAGCATCCTGAATTTGGGAATTAGCTGTCTTTGATCATTGTGATAATAACATTATCTATTGTCCCTCATTTCTCATCAGTAAAAAAGTAATTCTATCCATAATCAGCTTTCAGCACAAACTTGTTGTATTTTACTAAATAGATGCATTACTCATGTATCATCTCCTTGACTAGAAAATGAATGCATGTTTGTTGTGTCACAAGAAATGCAAAAGGCCATTTCAAACAAACAATTCATCTGTGCCATCAGAGCAGAATCAGTCAAATACGTTTCTTTATCTGCAGTTCTTTGAAGGAAAGGAGCTCCGTCTGAAGCAGGAATACTTTGTGGTATCTGCCACCCTGCAAGACATCATCCGCCGTTTCAAGGTCTCCAAGTTTGGCTCCAGAGAGATCGTTCGCACAGACTTCAGCAAACTGCCTGACAAGGTGAAGCGAAAAAACTCAACAAAATAGATTGTGTCAAAAATGAAACGATTTCCCCCCTGATGTTCTCCCCTTGCTGTCGTTAAATTGCCTCAGTCATTGTGTTGAACAGGTTGTGGGTGGCTTTCAGTGCATTGTGTGAGAACAGTTGAAATGAACAGTCACTTCAGAGCACTGTATGGTGTGTTTTAATGCTGTAGTGACATTTCATAATGTTCTGCATGTTCAGGTTGCAATCCAGCTGAATGACACTCACCCTGCCATGGCTGTTCCTGAGCTGATGAGGGTCCTAGTTGATGAGGAAAACCTTGACTGGGACAAGGTAATGAGGATTAACACGAGTGTAACTGCAATTTTTACAGCTTTAAAAGTTTGATGTATGAAATCTATATTTAACTTGATGGTTTTTTAAAATCATTTTTAATGTCTTTGATACATTTTCAAGTGTATTTTGGGGAAATCATAATTTAAGTGTAGAGAATAAACAGCCAACAGTACAAAGAGAAATGCAATTACTTTTTTTTTTTTACAATCAAATGAAAGGGGTATTTTCCAAATGAATTGCACGAACATCTATTTGTATCATGTTTTGCTGCTGTTGTTCAGGCCTGGGACATCTGTGTACGCACCTGTGCATACACCAATCACACTGTCCTTCCTGAAGCTCTGGAGCGCTGGCCAGTGGACCTGTTTGCTCATCTGCTGCCTCGTCACCTGGAAATTGTCTATGAGATCAACCGTCGCCACCTGGAGGTCAGTGCTGCACATTACAACATTTTACCATCTTCATATTTTTTAACCTACACTCTTACACACTGTATGATCACTCCTTAAACCCTCAAATTACTGCAGTAATTTCTTCAAATCCTGTACTTTTTCCTTCAATATTTGCAACCAAGCGGGAGACCACACAGGTGTATAGGTCAAGAAGAACTTATCAAACTTGAAAAAAAAAAACTAACTGATGTGGTACAGAAGCTAAATCAGTCATATAAAGAATAAATGGACTGTACTTACATATTGCTTTTCTCATCCTCTGACCACTCAAAGTGCTTTTTTTTACATGTCACATTAACCCTTTCACATCATATTCATACACCAATAGCAGAGGATATTCTGTAAAGCACCCATCAGTCTTAACTAAACCATACATACTCCTTTGGCTATACCACTCAGTCGCAATTTGGGGTACAGTGCCTTGCCCAAGGACACTTGTGGGCTGCTGGGGATTGAATCTCTGATTTAGCAATGATTGACTCCATTACTGAGGCAAACCTGCCACAGCCACCAACATTAAAAGTGTATGGATAAGTGAATATACCCTGTGATGCATGTTGGTGGGTGCAGCATGATAGAGAAAGCAGAGAGTGAGAAACTGTGAGACTCGTAGAAAGAGAGTTCCTATATGTGTTTTTGAAGCATATCCCAGAGAGACAGGTATGAGCAAATGACCGTCCTCAGGCCACCCACCAACAGACTCCCATTTTCTGTAAAATGAGCAGCAGTGCAAGACAGACAGGCTTACAGAGTGAATGAAAGTGAATAGGCACAGAAGAAAACTTCCAGTTTACTATTGAAAGCAGCTGATTATGTCACAATCATCCCAGTCAATGATGTAAGGATAAGTCAAACACCCTTTTAAGTAGCTGCTGGGATTAAAAAGACTATGTCAACAAGTGACCAACAAGGCTTGGCTAATGCAAGTTTAGAAGAAATTAGTGCAAGCAGTAGGTGGGGGCGTCATAGGACCTCAATGCTGTGATGTCGGCTTTTATTTGCAACATCTGTCAGAACTCAGTTTCATTGTCCCTGTTTAAATTAAAGTGAATTCTTCCAGTGCGTTATGATCTGTAGCTCAACCAGAATGGCAGTAAAGTTTCATTTATCTAGGTGTGTAATGATGGTAATAGTGTAATGACAATAGTTGCTTCTAGTCCATCAAATTTAGGTTTGGACCAATTTAAATGTAGGGTGTGCAATTCTTATCCAATAAAATGTTGTGAAGATATGTAAACATCTCCCCACAGTCTTGCTGACTTTTCCATCTTGGCTGAGTAATTTGCAGAGGTTTAGAGAAAACCACACAATCAATGTCCACAGACATTTAGGTTATTTTCTAGTTTGAAGTGATGGTAGCAGGAGAGTTGACTCTTCTGACACAGTTGCTTAGCAGCTAATTCACAAACTAGCTAACGTGAATTATATTGCCTACTGTGTGGTTGTTTGCACTGGCTTCATGTCATATACATTTCTTCATATAAGGTTTGCAAAAGGTTGCAAAACATCAGTGCAACACAAAAATAAAATATAACCCTTTAATTGCAGAGAGTTGCAGCCCAATTTCCTGGTGATTATGATCGCATGCGTCGCATGTCTCTCATTGAGGAAGGCGGACAGAAGAGGATCAACATGGCTCATTTGTGCATTGTGGGTTCTCATGCTGTCAACGGCGTGGCCCAGATCCACTCTGACATCCTCAAAGCCACTGTGTATGTACCTTAAACACACACTTAGTATTAGAATGTATTTGTGTATAAATCAAAGTTAAAGCTAATGTAAGGATTTTTTAAGTGGTTTTAGAACAAACTGAAATAGATACAGATGCATCTATAGGACCTCAAAAAGCAAACCAGGACATCAGAGAGAAGATTGCTTATTTCCATATTGTTATTTTTCGTCCTTCACCCCTGAGGCTGGGGTAGGTGTCAGACTGGTTGAATAATGTTTCCTAACCAGAGATGAACTTAAAGTTGCACATCAGAAATTTGAAATAAGGATGAAATAAAATCCAAAACACTTCATGTAAGATAAGCAAAGGGATACATCATCCCACTTAGTCCAAAATTGAAACATCCAGTAATTCCTTCCAGGAGCTTTAATATAGATATACTGTATATATGTGTGTGTGTGTGTGTTGTTCATTGAGTAGTAGTCTGTTTTATAAACCCCCAGCCTTCAGGGTTTCATGAGTTTTGGGTTATATGTGATGTTTTTCTCTGTCTGCAGTTTCAAGGACTTCTATGAAATGGAGCCACATAAATTCCAAAACAAGACCAACGGCATCACTCCCCGCCGCTGGCTGGTGATGTGTAACCCCGGGCTGGCTGAGGTCATTGCCGAGGTCAGCTGTCTTTTAACACACACAACAAATAACTTCATCCATATAAAATTGAAATCTCAAAATCTCCCTTTGACACTTTCTCAATTTCTTTTTGCAGAGAATTGGTGAGGAATTCATCCGTGACCTGGACCAGCTGCGAGGTCTCCTCAATTACGTTAACGACGAGGCTTTCATTAGGGATGTTGCCAAAGTGAAGCAGGTGGAGTAATTACAGCTTTAGTTTATCTACACTTCTCTGTAAATGTGTCACTTAAGAATGAACACTATCCTGATGAAGATAAGCAGGTACTTGAGAATAAGACGTGGTCTTTAATAAAGCTGGATATGTAAAGCCATGCAGATGCTGCTCAACAGCACAAAGCCTTGAGGAGAGACGTCACATACTCCACATTAAGCAATCTGTGACTTTAAAGATAACAAACACAGAATGCTTGACAATATACAGTGCACACAATCAAGCAGCAGCTCTTTACAAAGAGCCGACCTGCAGAGCTGTTTGTTTCTCTGTGATCAATGTCAAAACCTCCACTAACAGCTTTCCCTGCTGCCTCTGCACCAGCAGTCAGCATCATTAAAGTCTAGGAAATTGTGTTCTTTGACACTTGGAAAATGTTTTTATTCTTAATGTTGTTTTTTTCCCAGCTTTTATACAATTGTTCAAGTTGTCCTGGTCTTGATGTGTTGACAATGTAGGAAAACAAGTTGAAGTTTGCTGTGCACTTGGAGGAGCACTACAAGGTAAAAATCAACCCCAACTCCATGTTCGACATTCAAGTCAAAAGAATCCATGAATACAAGAGGCAGCTGCTTAACTGTCTGCACATCATCACCTACTACAACCGTGAGCTCACATTTTTTTTATCTTCCATTCATTTTCAAGGTGCTTTCAGGGCTCCAATACAGACATCTCAGTATTTGTATCTCTTTATTTTTCCTCCAGGCATCAAGAAGGAGCCCAACAAGCAGTGGACTCCAAGAACTGTCATGATTGGAGGAAAGGTTTGTAGTTTCACAACACAGCTTTAAAAAAAAATTCAAGCTCACAGCTTTAACCCTGTCATTTTCCTTTCATGCAGGCTGCTCCTGGGTACCACACAGCCAAGATGATCATCCGTTTGATCACAGCTATCGGCGAGGTGGTCAACAATGACCCCGTGGTTGGAGACCGCCTGAAAGTCATCTTCTTGGAGAACTACAGAGTCACACTGGCAGAGAGAGGTAATCACCAAATCACCGCCACACTGCTGGGCTTTCACTTTCCCTGTTTCTATCTGTTCTCATGCTCGTGCTTCTGTTGTTTTTCTCCTCTGCAGATGTCTCCACTCATGTGTATTTAGGCACAACCATAAAATACACACAAAAATGCTTATTTAGAGTCATCAAGCCTTTTTCTTTCTGTCATCTCTTAGCCATCCCTGCAGCCGACCTGTCAGAGCAGATCTCCACAGCCGGCACTGAGGCCTCTGGCACTGGCAACATGAAGTTTATGCTGAACGGCGCTCTAACCATCGGTACCATGGACGGAGCCAATGTGGAGATGGCGGAGGAGGCCGGCGAGGATAACTTCTTCATCTTCGGCATGAGGGTGGATGATGTTGATGCACTCGACAAGAAAGGGTAAGGAGGAATTGACCTTGATTTGTCCAAATGTTATTATCACAATTTCTAAGTCAAACAAATTGGGCTTTGCAACAGGAGCGATTTGAGGATCAGACCTGAAGGGGTGCTCAGTCAGCTCCTAAAACTTTTATCCTGGTGAGGAGTGAAAACGCCTTGCGAGCAGAGAGCAGAGCATGAGAATCACAATGCATAATACTTCATGAATCTCCGGGGGGGAATTTGGGAAGCAGAGCAACAGCAGTGATTTTTGCAAACATTTCATTGAATGCAACAAACTAGTAATTGCCCTAGAATGCTATATGTATAATTGTTGTTGTTCTAGCTTAGTCCAATATCATTTGCCAGTTAATAACATAAATGTAAGTTATAATGAAACACTCAAACATCTGTTTGCTTTCCTGAGAGTAAGATGATAAAAAGCTATAAGCTTCAAAATGTTTGTCTACAAGTTTAAAAATGAGTTGACCTTTATAGAAGTTAACAGCACTGCTTGTTGAAATAAACTCAAATATGTTTTACAGTAGAAGCCTCTTTTGCTGCCATTTCTGAAATACAGTCCAACCATGAATTGTTTTTATTACAAGCTTCATGCACTCCGTCAAAGCAGCAGCTTAATGCTCACTCACTGAACTTTTCCTAATGTTAACTTTCAGACTTAAGTGTTTTGTCCCCCCCCCTCGCTGATGTACACTAAAAGGTGTGGCCTTGTTGATACTTCTGAATAGGCACTGATCACAACTCTTTCATCAACCGGCCCGTTACTACGGCAACAGGCTTGTCATTCTGTTTTTCATATACGTGTGTATTTTTGTTTTCCGCCCCTGCTTAGATACCACGCTGAAGAGTACTACAACCGTCTGCCAGAGCTGAAACAGGCTATGGATCAGATCGCTGGAGGCTTCTTTAGCCCAAAGCAGCCTGACCTGTTTAAAGAAATTGTCAACATGATGATGCACCATGACAGGTAAAGACAGATCTAACATTAGCAGCCTGAGGGGAACGCATGCATACACATACAAATAAGAACGTGTGCAAACTTGAATGCTGGTGCAGAGTAAGAAAATAAAAAAACAAAACAAGTCTCAGTCTTTGGATGCACACAAACATTAATTGCATTTTGCCCTGCACAGATTTAAGGTCTTTGCTGACTATGAAGACTATATTAAATGCCAGGAGAAAGTCAACGCTCTCTACAAGGTATGTTCATTAAAAGAAATGGTTCCATAATTGTTTTTTACTAAGGGAGACTCAGAGCTAATATTCTTATGAATTAATTACCCTCATAAATAAATTAACTCACTCATCAATCATTTTTCAACCAGAACCCCAAGGAATGGACCAAGATGGTGATCCACAACATTGCCGGGTGTGGCAAGTTCTCCAGTGATCGCACCATTACACAGTATGCTCGCGAGATCTGGGGCATGGAGCCCACGCTGGAAAAACTCCCCGCCCCTGATGACATGTAAAAAAAAAAAAAAAAACTGTTACAACAGCTCATAATTCCTCACTTGTATCACAACATGAACGCCTTACGTACATGGTAGATACTGCGCACTGGTAAAAGCCCCCACAAACCTGCGGCCAAAGAGACTAGCTTCCTTCATGCTCCCTGTGTCAGCACACACTGTTGGACTGGCTAAGATGAAATATTTCACACCACAATCTTCACGGTAACAGAGCAATACATGTTTGTAATTGATATCAGGGATGTACGACTGGCCGTTTATTAAAGCTACTGTAAACTGGATTAAAGAGCTTTGTGGTTGGTTTTGAATCTAATAGTGATATTTTTATATTCACAATATAAACTCTTGTATTTCCACTCAGACTCATTCTGAATAAAACATGTTTTAAAAACCATAGCAGCCTGGTTTTTACCAATGTCTTGCAATGTTTTTTATGGAACTACTGTTACATAACTGTCCAAACAGTCGTAGTGTGAGGACGGTGAACTTGATGGTTACATCTCTACAGAGAAGCAGAAACAACGGTAAAGTTCAGTTTCAGTATCAGAAAAACTCAGCAACATAAACCCCAGAGAAAAGTGATGTACTATAAATGTATTAATAGTTAAACAATGCCACATGAATAATACATCTTAAAGCACACTACACGTAATCTGCTACTTTCTTAAATATTCAACCGCTGTTTTTTTGTCAGGGATGTCAGTTTTAATTTACTAATTGCATTACAGATCTCCCTTCATACCTTTTCCACTGACTCACTTGTGCATGCTCATGAGAACACAAGCTGTATCTGAGCTAAAAATAAAGAAAATAAGGTTATTGTAGTTATATTGGGGGAAAATAGTCACTAACTATTTCTGGATGGTCATTATTGACCATTGCTGGTTAGTGATGATGTCATCAGTCAGGTGGAAAACACAGATTGGGCAATAACATGTCTTAAGTTTCAGTTGATACTGCCGTACAATAAAAAAAACAAAAAAACACCCTTACACAAGGCCTTGATGTCTCATCTGTAATTTGAGGAAACATGACGTCAGTGTAGATACGCTCATCCTTCTGTTTTACGTTGTGCCTTTGTGTTGTAGTTTCAGGGAGGGAAGGGAAGGCTTTGAGAACGCTCACTGAAGGACACAAAGTAAGAAAAGCATCACTGCAGAGATGCCGGGGAGAAGTAGTTACTGCTGTCATGATTGTATTAACAGAAACTCGTCTTTTGCACATTAGTATGAAACAAAACATATTGTTCTATCATCCGACAAGGAAAGGAGCCAAATAAATTGTTGAAAGTGACTCTTCTTACCGTGAAGAATGTTTACAGTCAATCTAGTCGACAGCTGCAGGCTCCTCTATGTGAGTGTATGCCTGCACAGCAATCAAAAAACCTAAAGCTGAGTATTTTCTTATAACAACCTTAACACCCCAAGGCTTTTCTGGAAGACTATAAAGCCCTTATATGAAAATAAAGCAGTTATTGAGCTTCCCCCTTGCATTGTAAAAAAAAGTCTTTAAAAGCTACTGACAAAGCCACAAAGCTCGATTTATTCAATGAGCACTTTATTGCTGTTCGGTTTCTGATTCCATAAACCATGTGCAAACACAATCTCCTGTCCGTCCTGCACATCAGGTAACTGTCCCTCGGTTTTTTTTAGTTGTAGGCTAGTTATGTCACTGAGGCATCAGACTTTTAGACACAAGAAAACTGGCAGGTCCAGATAACTTGGAGCCTTATTTTTTCAAATTAAGCTGCTGATTTTATTGCAACACCTATAACTTATCTTTTTTAACATTCTTTTTGTCTCCAATGATATTCCCCTTATATGGAAATCTGCATTTGTTCTCCTCCTGTTAGAAATATATTTTTTATGGGCCAACAATATTTAATCTAATATTCAGTCAGCCAGCTTTAAAGGTGGTCCGTGATTTTATTGATTCCATGTGCAGCCCTGTTTGTTGATTTGTCCAAGGCCTTTGACACTGTTGACCATGTAATTATGAAACTCAGACTTCACAGTACAGGACTGTCAAAACAAGCTCTCTGTTTGTTTTTAAACTATTTATCCAACAGATCAGTGTGTGTGCAGGCTGAAGGCTCTGCCTCCAAATCTCTTAAAATCATAAATGGCATGCCACAGGGGTCAGTCTTGGGTCCACTGTTAGTCACCCTTTATATAAACAGTAACGGTCGTAATGTTCCAAATGCAAATTTGCATTTATACGCGAATGATACTATTATTATTGATCTGCTCCAACACAGCTTCAGGCTCTCTGTCTTTTACAGGAGGCCTTTGATGCTTTACAGGCAACTTCTCCTAAGTTACAATTGATTTTAAATCATGAAAAGACCAAACTCAATATGTTTTCTGCTCCCAAAGTGCGTCATGAAATGAGGGAAAGGAGTTTCAGGTTCACTGCTCCTGCAGCTATGAATCTGCTACAGGAGTATTTGTGTCTGGGGCAGCTGGTATCTTTAAATCATTTTTAAAAGTAGATTGAAGGTAGTGAAGGGATGATGATGCATCAGGTTGTAGATGCTTTGACTGATGACTGCTCAATGTGACCATGACTACTTTGACCTGTGACTTGTTATTTTCTATGTGGTGCATGTCTGTTACTTTGTTCAAATGTGCTGCTGCACTGTTGAAAAGGAGATTCTTATTCTCAATGAGGTTCTTTCCTGGTTAAATACACTTTAATTACAAAAAATGCTACAAGTCGAGACATCATGTGCTCCTCGTCCTCTTACATAATGCCAGCAGAGAAAGATTGGGTTAAGCTGATGAAAAATTAAGAAAAGTTAAATAGTAGGAATTTATAGGAGGGATGACAAAGGCCCTTTTGGGATCTAAGTGTGAAGCTTTAACGAAGCAAATAGTGGGACAATGTGGAGCAGAGGTTACTGGGGCAACATAAAACAAAACCAACAGGAGAGATAAGAGTTTGTGATAAAGTCACAGTGCCCTGCATGACAACAACTTAAGAGAAGTAGGACAGCAGCAGTTGACTTTTTAATAATAATTATAATACTTTTTAATGTAATTTAACTTACTTTCCAATTGTTTGAGGTCGTACAGACTGTGTTGCTGTATGAGAAAGAATGGAAATGATAACTGCTAATGCAGCTAGTTTTTATATATTTTTAAAAATATGCTCTAAGGTAAAAATACAGAAATGAACATAACACAGTGATATTGCAACAAAGACAGAAAGTGACCGATGCTTGTTCTTCTGATCTGTCCTTCAAAGACATCATAGTGCAGTATGTGATGTTATGAAGTGATTCAACTCATGCTTGAACTATAGCTAAGCCTTTTGGAAATGTATTTGAGATTCCCAATAACACTAATAATAGAAAAATAAGACATGAGAGACTTCTTTTTGGATTTAAAGGGGTGTCTTTTACCTGCATTTCCCACGTGTCACTGTACACTAATAGTGTTGAGGGTCGTGTTATAAAAGCCTGACTGCACTCTTGCTTTAATGTGATTGGATGCTGCTGCAAATGAGCCGATGGCTGTGAAGTGAAGGTGAAATAGCTGTGGCCAAAAGGCAAATATAAACCCATCTGAAAGCTAAATAAGTAAAATAACATTTATCTCTATCACAAAAGAAATGGTGGTACAAGAGTGAATCATGCTAAATGCTGACCTATACTGAACTGCTTTTAAAACAATGCACCTTTCCTGATGTCTGTAAAGAAGCCTCCAAAGAGACAAATCTTTAACTTTTGGATAAAAAGAAAGAAAACATTCCCTGCTCTTGTAATCAGACCTTTGGAAACAAAAGGTCAAAGTTCAAACATGTTCCCTTGTGTCTGTAACTATTAACAGAAAAAGTAGCACAGAACAAGAGGACATATGTAATGTGTTACTGTTGTCAGCGTTTAACTTAAGGCTTTACTGGTGCAATAAATAAGAAGATAACTCTTCACGCTTTGTTTCACAGTTAAACATGTTGTGTAAAGTCCAAACTCAAATCAAACACCCAACAGCTTGAGATAACTGCAAAGTCAAAGAAACCATAATAGTTTGAATGGTAGTTTCCTACGGTCTACTTTTTCAGTTAATGTTTCTAAATGAAAGAGAAACTCATGACTGACTCTTCTTCTGGTTATATGGAGAGTCTCATCAATATCATCATATTTTCAACATGTTTTTTTAAAAACAATGTAGCGCTGATTAGCATAATGCTAGCATGATAACACACAGAGCTAAGATAGTAATTAAACAAATTAAAACTCAGCGTTTAATCATTGTTAGACGGGTTTGTGAGCATGTTAGCATGCTAGTGTTAGCATTTAGCTCCAGACGAAAGGACAACCAAGAAGTTATCGTGCGAAACAAAAGAC
The DNA here is from genome assembly GCA_020745685.1 of Tautogolabrus adspersus. Classification (NCBI taxonomy): domain Eukaryota; kingdom Metazoa; phylum Chordata; class Actinopteri; order Labriformes; family Labridae; genus Tautogolabrus; species Tautogolabrus adspersus. The sequence goes on from CM036546.1 coordinate 22,945,524, forward strand.
ATATCTTCTTATAGTGTTTATAAGCCTTCACTTGTCAAGGTGCACAAAGGCATCTTGACAAGTTGAACTACTGATAGAGGCTGAAAATGTTTGATCAGGCCGTACCCGTTATTGATCAATGCATCAGAATGTACGCAAATCACTGTGTAATTATGAATCCTCCTCGCAGTGCTATCAGCTATCTCAAGGGGGACCATCTTCAATCTCCATGTACCTGATGCTCAGATCAAGTCTGTCATAATTATAGCTGTAACAACACAGATTTTTATGGGGGATAAATTATCTGCTTAGCCAGACTAATTTATCTTTTGATTTATTCAGATAACAAGCCAAATAAAGCCCTTATCACATTACAACAATCCTTGTTACCCTGTTCCCTAAATAATGATTAATCTTTAAATGCTAAATAATCTCATTAAAACAAAACATTTGAGGGGCGCTGGCAGAGCAGTGGTTGGTGCATGCGCCCCATGTACGAAGGAGGCTGCAGTCCTCTAAGCGGGCGGCCCAGGGTTCGAATCCGACCTGTGGCTCCTGTCTCACATGTCATTCCCCTCTCTCTCTCTCTCTCTCTCTCTCTCTCTCTCTCTCTCTCTCTCTCTCTCTCTCTCTCTCTCTCTCTCTCTCTCTCTCTCTCTCTCTCTCTCTCTCTCTCTCTCTCCCTGATTTCTGACTCTATCCACTGTCCTATCTCTCTAATAAAAGGCATACAAAAATAGTCTTAAAAAAAACAAAAAAAAACGACAACATTTGAAGCATGGGTGGTTTGCTTTTGGAGAATAGTTTCTTCTTAGCACCTTCATATCTTGCTTTAGATGACCATAGTAGTCAATTCCTCTTCTTTTCTTGCTGCAGTGACCTCTGACCTCCCACTGACTCTATTGGTTTAAACGTTTTGTGCAATACTTTAAGACCTTTCCCTTCCTTTGCTTTCTCCTGCTGCATATTTTTCTCCAGCTATAAAGTTAAACCAGCACATTATAACTATTTAACAGAACTTCCCACATAATCTCTCGGTTACACAATACGACTTGAGCACATTACTCAGAACTGAAACCAATGAAACATAGCAGTCAGAGTCTGATAGTTGACGCACATCAATCCCTCCTCATTTCAGTACATGCCTGAGCAGCTTTCTTAAAACTCACCCTGACAAATCACGGCATGAAAAAGCACCTAATCACATAGTATTATTTATTTATTAAGTAGTCTATGTTCCCTTTTTCACTTTACTCAGACTCAACCCCAGAATGTACAAACATCAGAATTGTCCTTTTCTCAACAACAACAACAACAACAACAACAACAAACTCCACCCTGTTTTTCTGCTGTTAAAAACGTGCCTGGTTTCATCCTCTGAAGCTAACTCTGCTCTTTCAACACTCTACTGTGCCGTCGTCCTACTTTCACAAAAAAGCCCAGAGCCCCCAGGGAAACTTGCAAGCAACGTAAGTAACTGTTTTTTCTACAGTTTTTTTTTCATATATTCAGTCAAATCCCCCTTCTTTTAGGGCTCAAACTTCAAATACTGTGCAGAAGGAAAGAACAAACTCTTCAGCGATTACAGCCTTGCAGCTGACCAAACTGAGAGTTTATTGTTGTCCTTTGGTGCACCTGCAGCTTCATCCACATGACATCTCATGCTGATCATTACACACATGTACACATTCCTCAAAACTACTCACCAGGACTCAAACCAGGCAGAAAGGATTGTAGCTACAGTAAGTGTGCAAACACAATTTAATAATTGTTTTTCATCCTCTTTCCAGTCATTATATTGTCACTGTGACTTGTCTTTAGAGTGCATCCTGTTGAAGTCACATCGTTGAATGTTATCATCATGCTTTGCGTCACACTTTCTTATTGTTTTCCTTCTTTTGTTTGATCCAAACCAATCTTTACTGATGATTAACTCAAACTGGGCATAATTACTAAAAAGGTTTTAGAGAACCCCTGATAAGCCACATTAGTTTGGCTGACCTCACATGTGCACACAGGTTCACAAACTCATTCACAGAATAACACACACAGACAGAGTCACACACACACATGCACTCCATCACCCTGTCCTTCATAAGGAGGGGTGATGGAAAAGGAGCTAAGCTAAGTTATGTGTTCACTCTTGATGCTGGAGCTCAGTCACACTGAAACATTCTTCCTGCACAGCGACGACTCAGCGTTCTACCTCTGTGTTTAGAGAGCGGGCTGCTAATACCACGAGAGGTTTCTTTGCACTTCCAATAATCCAAAGTTCAGACAAGCTGCAGGAATTTCAAAGCCGATTCCTAGCTCCAACACATGCAGCAACAGGGCGACTTTTACTGCTTTTGATTATCTATTTTTTTCTTGAGGAGTCAAGAACACTTTGCCGGGATTTTATCTGAAGTGACAATATCATGGCTTTTTGTACGAAGGTGCTGCTTTAAAAAAATATTTTTAAAGATGTTATATGTTACAAACGAAGACTAAGTCAGCAGGTGAGTCTATAATATTTTTTGTTTTTACATATTTGAATGCATTCGATAAATTAGATAATGTAGCTCGTGTCTTTTTCCCCCCCCCAATACTTCAACAGAACAAAATACTTTTTTGTTTTTTGTACAATTCTAAATATTCTAGACGAACCTAAAAACAAACAGGATCTTCCATAAGCATTAAAGTCGCCTTGTGGAGTTCTAGTAGAACAAACTATGGCGTTTGGTGACCTCCTGGAGCAGGTGGGCAGCACAGGACGCTTCCAGATCCTGCATGTGACCCTCCTCATCATACCTGTCCTGTTGATGGCTAGTCACAATCTGCTACAGAACTTTGTGGCCGCCGTGCCCGCTCACTACTGCAGCGCTCACACTAACCTCTCTCAGTCCCGGCTGAGCGCGGAGCAGACGCTGTTCATCACGGTGCCGCTGGACAAGACTGGGAAGCCGGAAAGGTGTCAGCGTTACGTCACTCCACAATGGCACCTCATAGCTGAGAACGGGACCTCCAGCTCAGGGGACCAGGGAGACGCTCAGGATGACGGGGTGAACATTGACCTGCAGGAATGCACAGATGGATGGTCCTACAACATGACTGAGATGACCTCCACCATCATATCTGATGTAGGACTACATATCTCTTTTAAGTCTTTTTTTTTTGCATGTGTGCGTGTGTGTCTTGGTCATTTGTGTTCATTTGTCTTACATCTTGTCAGTGGAACTTGGTGTGTGATACGCGCTCTTTGAAGGAAATGGGTCAAACAGTCTACATGGGAGGTGTGCTTTTGGGAGCTTTTATCTTTGGAGGTCTGTCAGACAGGTAATCTTTGTGCAAATCATTTTATAGCTACTGTACAGTACAAGACGTTTATCTGTTTCAGTAATCATTAATGTCAAATCTCTGCAAGATGTTTCGTGCATTTTTTAAATATCATGAGAAAAGTGTAAACTGTACAAGCCAAACACCACCTCACTGTGTGGAAACCCTAGATACGGACGACGCAACCTCCTGCTTTTTTCTAACCTGCTGATGGCCGTGTCAGGAACTTGTGTCGCTTTCTCCACCTCCTTCTCGCTCTTCTGCCTGTTCCGGTTTTTGTGTGGCATGTCTCTGTCCGGCATGGGTCTCAACACCTTCTCGCTCAGTAAGGCATTCACCTGGATGGGGAACAATTATAGTATTCTGTAAAAAAAGGACCTCACTGAATTCAGCCATTTTGAATAATCAAGTCCATTAAATATCTCTTCTTCTGTGATTATTTTAAGTTGTGGAGTGGATCCCCACTCGTGTGCGGACTGTGACGGGGACATTAACAGGTTACTGCTACACAGTGGGACAGTTGATCCTGGCCGTCATAGCCTACTTCATCCGAGACTGGAGGTGGTTAACCCTGACTGTGTCTTTGCCCTTCTATCTGTTCTTCCTCTACTCATGGTGAGTAACCAAGACTCTTAAATAAAAGTTAGGCTTGATGATGGATTCTGAAGGTTTAGTGATCAATGACTCTTATTACACTATGAATAAATAAACTGAGCAAATATCTCCTACAGGTGGTTTCTTGAGTCTTCAAGATGGTTGGTCCTGAGCAATAACTGTGAGGAAGCCGTCAAAAACCTTCATAGCGTAGCCAGATTTAATGGCCGACAAGAGGAGGGAGAAAAAATTGACGTTAAAGTAAGGGAGCGTTAATGTTGCTGCAGCATCTACCTAATTATATAATAAATCTGACAAAACCCTTTTTTTTTTCTTTTTTTACATAGATGGTGCAGGAATCTATGAAGAAAGAGTTGTCCTCTTCGCAGGGCACCTACACCATCCTTGATCTGTTCCGCACAAGCACAATGAGGAATATGACAATCTGCCTTAGTGCTGTCTGGTACATGTTACACATCTGTCATGTAAAACCACAGTGAGCGTTTTCAGAAGTGTGACATTTCAATGACCCAGGGACTACTTTTTGTTTTGTTTTTTAATATCTAGGTTATCAACAAGCTTCGCCTACTATGGTCTTGCAATGGATCTGCAGAAATTTGGGGTGAACATCTACCTAATCCAAGTGATCTTCGGAGCTGTCGACATCCCCGCTAAAGTTGTCATAACTGTGACTATGAGTTACATTGGAAGGCGTCCATCACAATGTGGTGCTCTCATAGTGGCTGGAGTGACTATTCTGGCCAACCTGCTGGTACCTTACGGTATTTAAAACACATGCATATACAGTCTGATTGTTAGAGCGCATAAAAACAACAAAGCGATCTGATGCATGTTCCTCTCCTGTGCAGATAAACAGACTGTGCGCACCAGTCTGGCTGTGGTGGGTAAAGGTTGCCTTGCTGCCTCCTTTAACTGCTGCTACCTTTACACTGGAGAGCTGTACCCCACAATCATTCGGTGAGTCTGAAACATGTCAGTGTCAGTGTTGTACTTTTATAGATTTTCTTGAGGAATTCAGTTCCCTATGTTTGTAAGAGTCTCTGCTGTTTCTATCCGGTACTTCTACTATATCTATAGATCTAAGAAAGATATCGGCCGATATATAGGTATCAGACTTTTTTCTCTTCCTAACAAAGGCCCAGCCCTAATATACAATAACAGCTCATTTTAAAATAAATCCAGACATGGGGTGAAGTTTAAGCTTCTTTGCTTTCAGACAGAAATCCCTAATTGGTGAAAATCTACCAAAACAAAACCATGTACTGCTAACTTCTGCATAGAGTGTTGTTGCTCTGCAGTTCAGTGTGCGGACATTTGGGCAGTTACTTATTGACAGTTTTAAACAAAGTCGCCAAGATGACACCAGGGTCATGAGGATGATCATCAACTGAATGACCACACAGTTACATATTGTGCAACACAGAGATGTAAAAAAAAGACTGTACACTACGGACTGAAGAATTCATTTGAAATGTCTAATGGGGGTTTTTGTCCACGGTCATGATGGATAACTCAGATGATCATCAGCATCGCATCATGATCACAAACTCATTGAAAGCACCTTTGCCTGTTATTTGCTAAACTCACTTTGTGATCTTTTCACCTGACAAGCGTGATTTGCTTTTCTCTCTTACTGACAGTTGAATGCACCTGACACCAACAAACCACATTCAACTATCCTGCTCAGTCAAATGCTCCGCTTAAAAATGATGTATGATTAATGCCTATTCCTCCATCACATGGCATCCCTGTGATATACTCAGTAACAGAGTGGGAGCCTGAGGGGCTTAACAAACACCTAGAGGGGCTACAGGGCATGCTCCTTTATGGCTGCTTTATGCTACGTCTTTCAAGCTACTTTAGACAGTAGAATTCCCCATGGTATTACAGATACTTCAATTTTAAAATAAAAGTTTTCAAAGAAACAAAATCAATTTAACCTTACTCCTTTAACCTAAAACTTGACTAAACATATTTGATCACACTCTGGCTACCAGACAGCGTCTAATGTTTGCATTCTTTCACTTCATTAGCTAACAACAGTCTGAATACTAACATTACTTATTGTCATCTACTGTAGTATTAAAAGGAAGGAGTAATTTCCTAGCTGACGATAAGAAGAGCTAGGACATTAATTATTGTTACCATTAGCTGTTGTCTGATGGTAGTATCCGGGTTATTTGTTTTTTTTTCCCATCATAAACCTTAATGGCCCTGATGTCCCTCCAGATTTTCACTATCCATTTTTCTTTTTAATTTGATCAACTGGAAGGTGACAGTATGATAACAATTTTACAATTATTTCTATGACTTCCTCCAAATATAATAACGCTATTCGATGCTCAGTAATACGGTGGCCTGTAGGTACATAGGCTTGGCAACAGCTGAAACGACGTCCATTTAGAGAGACACGCAGCATATTCAGGAGCGCTGCACTTTCAAGAGCAAATGCAAACATTCAGATTACATGCAACAGATGTAATGTGCTGCAAATACATACACAAGGCCTGTACGTCTGTTGAAAGGGCTGAACTTGCAGAATGTTTCTATTTGTTGTTTCTGAATGTGTGCGTGTGTGTTTTTGACTTGTATTTGCAGCGCGTTTGATGTTAATGCAGATGTTTCAGCTTTTGGCAGCACGTTTGTTTCTTTTGCTGCAGGTTTGCATTTAATTTGGAGGTTTGCATTTGCTTTTGAAAGTGCAGGGTTTCTGAATATGCTGTGTGTTTCTCTAAAAAGCTGTTGCCGAGCCTCTGCACCTACAGTAATGTATTTTTTACTAAATTTAAAAAAGACAGACTCCTCCAAACTCATTTTTAAGAATTCATTTTGGATAACATGTTAACAGTTTAAACATACTGTAGATTGATAGTTTATCACATGCATCATCATTGCTGGTTGAAAGTGTTCAATGGCATTTTAAAGCTTTGTTTTCTCTCTCAGTCAGACTGGTATGGGCTGGGTGTCCATGATGGCTCGTGTAGGGGCCATGGTGGCCCCGATGGTCCTTCTCATGGAGGACTACAGGCCTTGGATACCAGGTTTGATCTACGGAGGTCTTCCTATTCTCAGTGGAGTGGCTGCAGTATTCCTCCCTGAAACACTTGGATCACCCCTTCCTGACACAATACAGGACGTGGAGGACAGGTAAGATCTAGCTTCAGCCTGCAGCACGCAAGGCTTGATTGTTTATAGCAGCTGCTAATTATTTCTGACAAAACAAACTATAGAAAAATAATGTCACTACAGAACAAAGACATTCAGCTATAAGGGATGCAGTTGTTATTTAAATGCATGTCACTACATTTATATCGCAAGCCAAATTAAATCTGTAGATAACTTCTTAACAAGACCAGGCTATTGCATACAAAAGTAACAACAACCACAGATAATCCCAGTAGGCCTATAATTAAAATCACCACAAACAGCAGAAGGGAAGCTTGAGTAGAATACACTGAGGAAATGCAGATTCATAAAACGTGACTGTGGGAACAACACTGCACTATTCCTGACAGCTAGCAGCATGTTTCAGTTAAGTTACTGTAGCTCAAGGAATCACGCACATAAGAACAGTATAGCTTACTTTTAGCTCCCAATGCTAACTTACAGTTTTGTTAGTGAAGCTCGTTTGGATGCCATCTCTTTCTTACACCTTGTCGTCGTCATGAGGACCTCCAAGAGCTTTTTATCGGCATTAAAAACATTAATTTAAGCTAAAAAATAATAATAATAATGGCTGTTAATGGGTTACCCTTACTGGACTTGTTTTAAGGTGGATGTGTTCCGACCATGTTGCTCTCCACACAATTTATTTTCGCTCGTACCTGTACCGGTGTTTGGGTGCAAGGAGTGACCGTGTTAACTGGTGACTTTTAGCTTAACGAATCTGTGGTTGTCATAGTTACAACAGCTTTTAAAACGTAAATGAAATTAACAGTTGCCATTAAAATGCCTATATTTAAATAAATGATAAAATATTATCATCAGATTAAAAAAAAAAAAAAATAGGCTTTTGTTAGGACAGCTATAGGCTATTTCCCATTTCCTTTTTTAAACAGCTGTTGTAGACATCGAGCCTACAGAAATAGGCCTGAGACCTCCTAGAAAAGACATTCATGTGCTACCTGGAGTTTACAGTGTCTTGTTATGGTTGTTGTAAGTTACAAAATATGTTTAAAGTTTAAGGCTAAAGAGGTCAGGCTTCTAGGCCTAACTATAACCCTGCAATCAAATCACAGCAAGCAACAAAGAACCATGGGCACAATAATTCCGGTCACTGAAAAATATGAATAGGCTATAGTAACAAAATAGGCTAAATTAGACATTATTTTTTTATTATTTTTCATTGTTTAGGCCTACATAAATATTTTCATCACAAAATTAGTGGTGGTTGGATTTGGTCAGCATTGTTTGGGGTATAGGGCCTTAAAATGTAAACCAGGACTCTAGGTCAGAGATCCTCTTGTGGTAATTCCATCAGCAACATCTTCTCACCTGTAGGCTATAATAAAAGAGCAAAAGGAAAAAACTGTCGATGTCTGATTTTTATCTCTGTTTTTAAAACAGGGGATCTGGGAGAAGCTCCAAAAAGACACCAAAGGAAGCAATAATCTTGCAAGACACCCAGTCGAATCTCCTAAAGCAGGCTGCCTGAGGGCATCTCTGCTCTACTCCTGACGTTTTTACTGACATGTTCATGAAACTTGAGTGGGTGCTGCTTTTTTTTCAGCCCTGCTTATTTGTTTGATTTTCCTTTTGAGTGAGTTATTAGTCATGAACGCTGGAACAAATGGAGTTTCAATGTTATTGTTAACAGGTCAAACAGTGAAATGAATAGCTTAAAAAAATCTGACTTTTACATTTGATGTACAGTAGATGAAGTCTCTGAAGCAATGTTTATATTTTATATGTGTGTGTACAAAGAGGATACAATTCAAAATAAAAAAGCCTCCTCCATGTTAAAGGCTGTGCTGTGCTTTTTTAATGAGAAATGAATTCAATGTCTCTTCTTCTGGTCTTTTTCTATACCTAAAATAATAACTAGATTTTAAAACGACAGCCCGTTTAATGAGACTGGGTCACTGTCAGTTAAATTACCTTATAAAGTTGGATGAAAAAAGTGCTTGAACAGTAGATGAATACAGCAGATGATTTTAATCCAAGTGAAGAATAAACAGCACCACCCAATGGAAAAAAAGATGTGCAGCAGGTACAGCTATCAGATAATAAGCCAACCTGGAGTTATTTTCTTGTCCACTATAAATCATGGTTACTTAAACACACAAGGCTATACAATAACCACTCCAGTTTTACTTCTCACTCTCTAGTTTAATGTTTGCACGGCACCCTCTGGTTTCCTGTAGACGGAACCAAAAAGGCCTCATACTCTTTAAATATTAAACTTCACATAGACAGTGTGTCTGCAGGGCCTGTAATGAACAAGCTGAGACACGGGAAACCAAATATTGCATGGTCACTGAGACAAAGTTCAACATAAGGAAAAAAAACTTAAAATGAGAAGTTGTCTCTGGGGGCGGCTGTGAGTCGGTTGTCTCTCAACTGGAAGGTTGGGGGTTTGATCCCCAGCTCCTGCAGCCACATGTCCGATGTGTTCTTGGGCAAGACACTTAACCTCAAGTTGCTCCTGCTGCTTCGTCAGCAGTGTACGAATGTGTATGAATGGGATTAGTTACTTCTGATGGTCACTTTACATATATAGCCTTTGCTGTGTGAATGGGTAGGTGTGACCTGCGTTGTAAAAGCGCTTTGAGTAGTCGGAAGACTAGAAAAGCTCTATACAAGCTCAAGTCCATTTACTCTAACTGACTCTGAGCACATTCACATCTGACAGTGTCTAAAACTGCTGTGTACATTGTGCGACATATTAAAAAGTAGTTAATTTAATTAATGTGACTGATGTTGCAAAAGGGCTTACTGTATGTAATGCTCTTGTCTTGGCACAGCTCTCTCTGTGGGCATTCACAGTTTGTTGAAAACATTATTTTATTTGTTAAATATATTTGTGCTGATGTAAACAGCAGGCAATAAAACGTGGTGGTCAGTGTACTGAGACTGTACACTTTAAATGTCTGAGCAAATAACAAACTAACATCCTAATGTTAACTTGAAATAAAACACCAGAGAAACTGCTATGTTTTACACTAAATTAACATTTATTATAAAATGTGTTTTTGTAGTTCAGTGTCACTAGCTCTGCTCAACACCAACAAACATTGTAACTGTATATTTATCACATACTATGCTTGTTTTTGAATGAAGACACACGACTATACCTATAGAAAACAGAATACTACTCACTTCCTGAAGCTGGTGAAACGCTCTCTGGCACGCGTATTATGAATCCTGCTGTTATGGCACCATCTAGTGGTGAATGTACGCTAATGCATAAGCAACACTGATCATTAGAATACTTGTAGATATGTCATTAAATCTTGATTTCTGTCTTTTTTTGTCATTCAAATCTTAAAAGTTTCACCCTTCTTGATAACCCTAGTTGCATTTAATATAAGAGGGCGGCTCTTAGTTACCTATTATTCACTTGTGTTTTTTTTAACACAAAGGGACACTCTTTTTTATTTTACCGATATGGTTTGGTTTTTAATAAGCTCTCATGAAGAGATCATTCGGCTTAAATATATTCACTTGAAGAGGAAATATGACACAGGAGAAAAAATAACTACATTATTCTGATTGATTTGGAATTGAAATCTTTTAAAGTAAATTGTTTTTCAAAATGTGTGGATGGCCTCATATTTGATCATTTTTAGGAGTTGTGTCATTTCATAATGTTCAGCTCACACACAGGTATGTTGGTGTTTTATGTGGCTTGGCTCCTGCTGTACGAGCTATCACGTGAGAGGAGAAGTAGCATGTAAAACATAACTTTTTATAATCTATAAACTCAAAAGCAGAATATTAAACATACATCATAACCAGATTTGATGTGCGTGCTCACATGGTGTATTGTGTGTTGTGGCAGCAGAGTCCAACCTGAAGTCAAGATCAGAGACGTATCAAAAGTTTCTCCAGAAATAAGTACATCATAAAATGATATGAATAAAGATTTATTTTCTCATATGAACAGGTGGATTCATTTTTCATTTTATTTTACAATCTATGACAATCTCGCATTTTTTCTTCTTTTTTTTTCTAGCATATTTCGGGAATGACATGGGGAAAGGTTCTTTTTTATTGCTGAATGTTAAATGAAATACACTTTCACTGACTGGAAAAAGAATTGTCTGCTGCTTTTTTTATTTTTTTTTTACCATGCACCCATCTAACCGTGACCACAAGGACATGCAGAAGAGAGGTGTTCAAACATTTCAAGCGAGGGTGGGGTCAGGTGTTGTGGTGGTAGTGGTGGTGGTGAGGGAGGGAGGGAGGGAGGATAATAAAATTAAAAAGTGGATGTGCCTGGTAGCATCTTGATTATGTGGGAGGGCTGGCAAAGTGAAGGGAGTATTACATGTAAAGTAGACGATCTTCTTTTGCATTCTTCAGACATTGACCCAGAGGCGAGAAACTCAATGAAATATCTGCAAGTGAGGTGAGACCAAAGACCTTTCTATACAACACCACTGTTTCTTTTTGACCATATAGCAGATACGTTAACAGATCAATCTGTTTTTAAGAGTTTAAAATCTGATAGGATCATCCAGCATTCACTTGTTTTTACCATCAGTGATGACAAATCATCACAAAGTCAATTTGAAGTAATTTCATACATTTCCTTTTTCATATCTTCCTTTCCTTCAGTGGGGGGGGGGGGCAATGGGTTTGAATTATTTTGTTTCCTTTTATAAGTATTATAATATTAAGACTGGATTTGAAACGACAGGATCTGTCAACATACAAAGCAGTACACGGTACTTTTGGAGGGGGACACTATTTGACCTAACAGGAAGTGTACATGTAGAGTGGAGCGCTCTTAACCAGGTGATAACATAAGTTATGGACACAGTCATTCATCGGACGTGAATATGTGAACAAGAAAGGCTGACAGCTTGATAGACGGCTGCATAATGGCTTTAAAAACTAACTCATGTAAATATGCATTTATATCATGATAGTTCATTCTACACTATAGGCATCACATAGCTTTTTTTTTTACACACACAGCACACTACAGTCACCTCTTAGAAAATGATGTAATCAAACAGCAAAATAGAAAGTTTGCATATTTTTGCATTGTATGATCCTCCAAAGATTCACAGCTATTTCGTTTATATTGTCGAGTGTGTTCTGCACTGTTCTGCTTCCACTTGGCTTTCCTTTTCTCTTCGTATGGGAGTGTTCAGGGAACTGATAGAATGTATGTGAACAGTTAGGCCTTCATTATCTGAGAACCTAAGTCTTAGGTAGACCTTAAGTCGAGGAAATGGGTGAACAGGGTCTAAAGTGGGGGGGGGGGGGGGCATGTGGAAATCCTGAGACACTGTGTGGCCGGCCTTTTACGCGAGCCACAAAAACAGAATGGACACAGAAGGATGATGAGGCATGAGATTGGGGGCTGAGTTGAGTGGAAACAGATGCAATCTTTTTGTTTTGCCATCACCTCTGATGGCAGGGGTCACCCCTGTGCCGAGCGGCTCAGTGTTTGTCAGCCTCATAACAGGCTTACATGAGGACAACCTGCTGGGAAATAAAAGGGACCTAATTGGGGCAGGCTGGAAAGAGGGGGCAGAATAGTTGTAAACACATCAAGCAATGACCTGCATAACATAGGAGCCTACAGCAGCCTTACCTGTGCACCTACACTGAGGGTCAGTGTTCTGATAAAGCACTAATCTGTGGACCTCTGAGACACTCTGTCAGCTCTGCTGAGACACCAGGAGACCCACATTTTTGATCTTACCACAACAAACTAGGAAATTCATCTAACAATCACAATTACATGCAAGCAAACTGACATGCGCGTGTGAGTGCGCGCACAAACACACACACACACACACGCGCACACACACGCACACACACACACACACACACACACACACAGGGTCATTTGTGCACACACACAACCAGTCAATTCATCTATCTCTCTCTCTCTCTCTCTCTCTTTCTGTAGACTTTCTTCAGAGGGCAAAAAGGATCTAAACTGTATTCATCAGGCATTCTATTAGATCCAAAATTAAAAATCCTACAGGCGAATCATATTAATGTAAACATACACTTTATGTTGAAGTGGTTTATATTGCGTGACATGGAAGGGGTTATGTTCCAGTGGGGCTAGACTCCTCAAAGAATGCAACTTGGAAAGAAAAAAGTAAAACAGGAAACCAGAGAGGAAAAAAACAAAACAAACGTGTATAAAAAATGAGGCGTCCATATAAGAAAGGCTACAAAAACCTCCACTGGCCCTCTGGCATCGGCATACAGCAAAAGGCACCACAATATTACTCTATTTTTTACGTAGTGAAAAAACTGGCACATCTTTTATGCTGTAAATCAAAATGTACATATAAATAGAGTTTTCCCTATAAAAAAGTCTTTGCTGTTAACTAGTAGACAACTTTTGCTAAAATGAAAATAAATATTTCATTTGTTTAGAATATCTGTCAGTTATATAAAATAAAAATATTTCTTATAGATGCAGGTCTATGCTATATTGATTTTCGTTGGTTCATTTTCACTCTTTACTGGGGTGTATTGTCCGGTTTGGAGCGTGAGTGTGTAAGTCTTGTGTGCATGTTTCCATGCCCACTGTGCCGCCCCGATGAGTGAGAAGTCCGACTGTCCGCCGGCCTGTAGATGGTGGACGGCTCTGCATTCATGTTCTGCATACTGAGGAAGGGCGTGCTCTCACCGTCCTCCTCGGACTCACTATCTGTTAGGCAGCTCCGAGATCCATAGTCCCGAGATGCCTCGTATCCACGTGGGGCCACGTGGCCGTTCAGTCTGGATCTCCGCCAGCGCCGGCTCCCAGTTCCACCGGACCCACTTCTCTTTGGTTGCTCTCGAGAGGAGAGATACTCCTGGGTGGTCTCATAGTCTTCTTCCTCAGCCAGCCGGTAGGGGCTGGAGGGCAGGCTGCCCCTGCTGTCATTAAGATAGGTACGACGCTGCTGCCGGTAGGGCTCCTGGCACTGTGCATCGTGTAGCGGCACCTGGTAGCGGCGTAGTAGAGGCTGGTCATCCTCCAGTGGGTAGGGGTTGTGGACAGCAGGAGGCAAAGACATGGCATGGCTGGCATTTGGGGATGTGATCTGGAAGGTAGGCACCTGCGATGGCAATGAGTAATGGAAATCCACCGGTGAGAGGCGGGCTGGTGTCGTCAGAGCTGACACATATCTGTAGTAAAAACAGAGGGGGGGGAAATAGTTATGTCAAGAACATCAAAAACCAGAAGAGAGAAAAATGAAGTGTATTCCAAAAGCAGGATTTGAATGTTTCATAAGTATTCTGCTGAGTCAATGAACAATGTACCCTAAGTACCAAGCAACAAGGAAGTTGTAAATGAACCCTCAAATATTCAGTGAAGTATTTTTTTCATAAATATGTTTAGTCACATTCAGCTTTCAGAACTGTTAACTATCTTTCAGTCCCATTACGAGTTTGATTTAGGGCCTTTCTTATATTGAGGAATTTTTGAAGAAGGTTGACATTAATTGGGATAACCGTCTTTTAGTTCAATCATACTCTTGCAGTGCAGTATTTAATATGCAGTTCATTATTTCGCATTAATATATTTTTTGATACCCTTATTTTGCTTAAGACTTAATCGACTTCGATCATCATAACTGAAACATCTTTGAAGGAAAGTTAACTTTACCACTAACAAGTTTCATGTGGTGTTCCCCAGGGGTCTATTCTAGATCCATTTCTTTTATAATAAATGTATTATTATTATGCTCATGCAAACTGGTAACTTTTCCAAACAGTATTTGTATTAAACTGACTCCAAATAAAGTCAAAACAAACAAGTTGAGGTAGTCTTTCACACTAAAAACCAGTTCAATTTTCACGTGACTATATAATAGCTTCCCAAGCTGTTTAAGCCAAAGCCCAGCTTGAGGTTGTCTGGAAGGAGCAGCTATTTTGGCTTCCCTTCAGTCTGCAATGAGGACTGATGGTGAGCAAACTGTCCTCCTCCCCAGCCTCAGGCTCCAAACCAAGACACACAACAAGTTTGTCCTGCTAATCAAGTGTCCTGCTTTAAAATGCTTTTAAAAATAATTCTTTATGTCCTAAAATGTAAAAATCACGCCACTAGTCTTACATTCACCTACTGTCAAGCATGGAATAATTAACTACCGTTCCTAATTTTTTTGTACAATATCCTACCTGGCTAATTACCTTTGCACAATGGGCAGCCAGCTATTGTGTAACTGTGTAGTTGTAACTGTTTCTATGGTTTTCTCAGGAAGATTTGTAAAAACATGCTAATGTCAAAGTCATTGAAGAAAGACAATGGCTGCTAGATGCTTTTTCTGTCAAGCTTATATTAAACTTTAATGACAGGTACATTGTGGAGTGTGTTTTATTGACTGACAGGAGTCTTGTCTTTATAGTCTGTTGTCATTGTTGCCATTTTTAAGTCCCTCCTCCATCTCTGCTTAATCCCCAATGAGAGACATTTTAATTGTCAAAATATCCGAAACATATGTGGTCATCATCGTGTCTTACATACTTAATACATTACTCATTAAACAACTAAACATGCATGTTATTAAGAGAAACTTGAAGTTAACATATCAGTGACGGTGAGTCATTGTGCATCACAGTGTTTGCGGTTGCCAGTGTATTGCCTTGAGGAAACAACAACAGGCAGTGTGCGAGGCTGAGATATTCCCATAACACTGCTGACTCAGCTAATTCAGACGCTCTCCCCATGATGGAAGAGGCGCCTGTTACCTGAAACGACTCTGAGGGGATGTTGGTTATGCAATCTGTGTCTGCACAACAGCTCAATGGCCAACGTCTATTTATGCTTGTTGTATGCTGGTCTTGCTGATATCTTACAGTTTAAGAGCTTTAAAGGTTACTATAAGGTCGAAACATCTTTTCTGGTTAGTTTTTGATTTAAGACACAAGTTATTCAGCTGATAATTGCTAACACTGCATACTTGAGAGTGCTATCTTGTTATTTATGTCATGTCTAAGCTTTTGCTGCTGCAAGCATCTTGTGCTGGACAGAAATTCTGAAATCATTTGCAGATACATCCATAAAACAGCTATAAATACTTAAGAGCCTCACTGGGCCATTACTTCCATTTTTGGATCCGATGTTAAAGCATGATTCAAGATTGACATTTGCTAATTTGCATATTAAACACCTCAAGTATGCATGTGTCACCAAGCATTTTCTTTAGATCTAGAAATAGTCTCCGTGCAAAGCGTCTAAATCTGCCTTGTTCATTTAAAAGGCAGGCCAGCACCGGGTGACTCTTACAGTTAATAATCAAATAATCACTTTGCACATTGATCTATGAGGTTTAAAGGAACACCACTTTGAAAGAAATCATGTATTACAGTATGTTTTTGAACTACATTTTTTCCCTTTGCACTTCCTGTGAGTTTTTTTTTTTCAAAACAGGCAATACTTTTGCTCTGCATTGCACAGTCAATTGTTTGCTATGACATCCCTGCATTAGGGTTTAAGCAATTAAACCGTTCTGCATGTGACCTCCTTTATGCATCGACAAGTAACCTTAATGAAATGCTGTATGTCTGCTTTGTGGCCACCTTGGCTCCGATTTTGTGAGCTTTTACCAATCAAATGTCTTACTGTCGTATCATTTGGGTCTTTTGTGGTTTCACTGGGTTCTTTCTTAAAGCTTCCTGCTTAGGTTCTATCAAACTTTGATTGTACATTACATTTGGTAATTGTGATCTGATATCTGATTGGCTGATGCTAAATATAAGAGGTTCCTCAAGGAATGTAATATGGGTTACAAGTGCTTCAAAGACTTTCAACTGAAGTAAATGAGGGCTTGTGTGTACAGGAAGTGATGAGAACAAAAAAGGCAGTGTGTCCTCATGTGTAGCAATCTTTAGCATGTTTCTTTAAGCCTTAAACACAGGGTCTTCAATTACAGAGTGAACAAAGCCACACATACTAACTGGGGCTGCGTTCTCTCTCTTAAGCAGCTGTTCTTATGGGTGTAGTGTTGATGCTAAAACATACAGTACATCTTTTCAGTATAGGGCCAAATCGTGTTCACAAATCCCACATTTCCTCCCAGCTCATCGCTAATATATGCCTGTTGAGTGATGGGTACTTGGCTGTGAAATGTATTGTAATCCAAAACACCAGCACAGAGCAGGGAGGACATTTTGGAATTTGAGATGTCACCACAACAAAATTAGGGAGTGTTTCTACAGCATTTTAAAAGGAAGTTCAAACATCGGCCATGGATGACATTGACTGAAATAGGGCGCTTGTTTAACACCTGAAAGCACATTATTAAAAGTGAATCCATTGTGTTTGAGCTACCATGTAGTACAAAGTTTATTTTAAAGGAACAATCCAACAATTTACAAAACAACTTTCTTTCAATCTTGACATCTTAAACGAGGAGACTTATTTTTTTTTACCTTGCACTCAGTACAGAAATAGTAGCGGGATAAATATAGATCACTTTGGAGTGGTTGAAAGGCTACCTCTGACAGTAAGAGCTAACTATTTCTTTCTGCTTCTATTCTTAGTGCTAAGCTAGGCTAATCCCACCAAGGACCTCTCTCTGTAACACAAAGATTAAATACATATACTTTGGGGTTTTAGGCCAGTGTTGCAAATGAGTGTATTTTCTAAAGGTCACATGGTTCCTTAAATAAAATTAAATGGAAAACTTAAGTCAATCAGAGTTAAATAAAGGCCAGAGAATAGTTTTACTGTAGCAGCATGTTCCCATTGAAATAAGCACTATTTGTCACTCTTGCCTACCTTGGTGTATGCCGTCATCATGCCTGCTATGTGTCACTTTCCATTAAGTGTCTCTGGGTGCCCTGACTGATCTTTCAAGGCTGAAAATGAAGCTTCTCAAAATGTATACCACAAACCCAGAGTCAAAGCAGCCAAGCAGTCCTGTTTCCCACCTGTCGCTGTGCGGAGAGTCTCCAAGCGAGTCGAAGGAGTCCCCGTACTGCAGGCCCGGCCGATGGGGGTCAGAGTAACCACAGTGTGCAGCGCGGCGGGCCCGGGCCTCCATGCACGCAGGACTGCTGCATTTACTGGTCCCCACAGACGATGACATCATTCCCGGCGAGTCAGAGAGGATGCTGTCAGAATGTTCCAGGCTCCATGTCCGTTCCTCGTGTCTGACAAATAAAAACTGTGTTAACATGTACACACCCTAGCACGACCACTGTTTTTTCTTCTTCATTTTTTTCTGAAAAAAGTGCTCCTTTTGTAAAAGAAGCTTTAGAACTTCCCAGAGGCTGTGCGTTTTTTTAAATTCATCAAGTTACTTTTTCGCTTTCTGTGAGATTCTGTATTTAAATAACAGGATAGTGCTGAAAATAAGCACTTTTTTAGTGCATGCTCACCTGTGAGTTGATGAATGGGCTCGTGTGGAAGAGTTATGAGATCTGGAAGAGGCATGGCTAGCAGGGAAGGACCCCTCTGTCGCAGGCCGTATGACTCGTTCAGTTGCAGGGCTGTTCTTTGATATGTACTGTGTAGCAAGAAAAATGGATGTGGCAGATGGAAAAATATGAAAAAGAACAGGCTTTGATGATGTCACTAAGCATGAAAACATTTGTTATAGCTACATCTGTTTGTGCATTCTTTAATAATGTTAGGAATTCCTTCAGAAACTTACATCTACCATGGGGATTTCCTCTGGGCCTGGTCCTGGGTGATTGGGTCCGTTAGCAAGGTTTCGATTGGGATGTTCTGGACACATGTTTTGTCGCAGATGATTGTGCATCTTCTTTCTTTGTTTCCTGTTGAGAAATTATGTCAAACAATCATTTCATCCTAAACTCTCTTTCTTGATTTAATACTAGGTTAACTATTTTACCTGTAAAAATGCTGAAAAGACACAATCTCACATTTAAAAATTCAGTAATCCATTATTTCCGACTATGCTAAACATTACAGTCATTGTCAAAAATAAGTCTGCAGTTTGAGTGTACAGTAAACTGTTGTGTTATAAATACAGTGAACATGGTTTTAGAAATCTGAGAGGAAAGGCAACATGAGATGGATAATTTTTCAGCAGGACTTACTTGGTTTTACAGTAGGCAACCACACACACGATGCCCACCACCAACAGAGCCACACAAATACCCGTGATTGTCAGGACTCTTTTCTGGTAGAGTTCCTCTGCCTCTGTCAACATCACACCCACAAGTACGCAGACGCACCCACACACACCACATACACACAGTGAGAGAAAGAGAAGGGAAAAAAAATTAGTGTCTTGAAGGAGCAGGTTCCCAATATTTCACTGTAGATCTACATTCATTTCTTATTTGATATTTTTGGACTAAATCCTGAGCAGGATGAAGCTTCATCTTTGCTACCCTGAAGACTCTCTTCACAGCCAAACCTCTCCCCTCTCTTAATCATAAATACAACAGATGCTGTTGCTGCCTGTGCTGCAGTAAGGCAGCGTGGGAGGGTACAGGGGCTCAGCGATAGTTAGACTAATCTATTAAGCAACTGTACTCTCTAAAAATATAATAATTTTATCACATTTTATGATGGTTGAGGCCTTTTGTGACTTATTTATGGCTAATAGAACCTGCTAAGAATGCAAATGGCCTTGCTAAACTTGTGATTTGGCCACGTTCAATGTTTGGTCCATTTCCATTGGACTAAGTTTCTCCAAACATTTTTTTATTATTCCACCATGAATTGACAATATTCACAAAGCTGTCATTTCCTATAATGCCTCATTCAGAGTGGCTGATATTGCTCTTTTTTCAGGCTAGAAAACAAAAAGGATTTAAGGTATCTAAAAAAAAAAACAATTCCCTGCTTTTAAATTGTTTAACAACTTAAAAAATGACTACGAGGCGGGAAGTCGAGCCATATTTTAGTTTAAACAACATATGCTGACTCATTTGCTACAATTAGACAACAGCTAACATTAGCATTCAGCCATCTAGCTAAAATCGCGAGCTAGGAAGTGGCTGAAGAATTACTATGACTGTTTGGTAGAGTTATATCATACAGTAGAAACTCTATACGTTGTTAGCTAATGTAATGTAAGCTAAGAACTACCTAGCTAACACAATTTTAGCTAGGCAATGGTTGAATTCTAGCTTTAGCCGGTGTCTGACCTTAGCTAATGGGTTATTAAATGTGTTGTTATACCTAAAAAAATTGTCTAAATAGCACTCCAACTTTTAATTTCCCATTGTCTTTTAAGTTGCTCATTTATCAACAGATTTAGAAAATATACCAACATTTTGACTCTGTTGTTTACCCAAAGGCCCAACCAGGGACAAGAGTTGGAAATTAGCAATAGCTATAAAGTCCTTATGTAGTACATCAGTTTCATGCTCTGTATTGAAGCACCGTTAAATTGCATTGCCCCTATTAAATAAATAAATTCTATTCAATTCATTGTGAGCTTCCTAACCAGAGTGAGACATAAGAGGATGGTGGCTTTTGTGTGGATAAAGTCATGGTCAACAATCTCTTTCAACTGTAGAAGTCTTCATATACTCAGGCATTTAGTAAGCACAAGTATGGGATTTTTTCACGGTTATTTAACAAATGTGAACAAACATTTTTAAAGCAAAATGACAAAATATGAATCTGATGCATTTTGCTTTTCCAGAGAAGAGCTTGTGAGAGGTTGAGGTAGACTCTTTGTGTCCCTGATGAAAAATGAAGGAGCAAAGAGGTACAGTAGTGCGCTCCCTGATAAATAATGTAATAAAAATAAATTGAATTTGTAGAACTCCTTCCATCTGAGGTTTCCTTCTTTCATTCACCAGCAGCCATTTTATGCCAGCATGCCACCAGCATGTGTCAAGTTTCTGATACAATACATATATCATTTTCTTAAACGATATTAGCGTTGGTATAACAATGTCCACATGGTAGTATTCATCATTTTTTATAATTACATGATGCCTGGCAACTCTACTATGTCAACCACTGGAGCCCTTTTCTGGAAAAGCAGCAGAAATCAAGAGCTAACAATGCAGGCGGATGGAAATAGCAGCAGATAGATGAAACACATGACTGTAGGTTCTAAATTTAGCATGGCATGCTCACATCACAGCATCTACTCCTTGAAGGATAATTCAAACCAGTAACACAGATATTATGTTTCATACTTCAAAGTTACATTTCAGATTCGGTAAAGACAGGGTGATGCGAGAATCATGGACAAGATCGCACATAAATAAAAAGAAAAGGGATGGCATATCAAAGGGGAAGACAGACTCTAGAGGCATGAGATTAAAAGGATTTAGGATAGGAAGAGATGAAGATTGAGGAAAAACATCTGGATGCTTCAAACATGATACACCATGCTTGTTACAGATGGAACAAGGAACCAAAAATCAGTCCAAAAAAAAAGAAGAAGAATATGCTAACGTGAGTAAGACGGAAAAAACTCAGTTAATGGTTCTACTTTTTTTAATGATTGTGCAGGTGATGACATCCAGGTTAATGATGATTGATGGAGGATCAGTTGCAATTGATCATCATTTGTCATTACAATGAGTTATGGTAGGATTGATCCACCGATTGACTGGTTAATCGAAGGACAATATGATTTACAGATGGGAGCAAGTCAAAACCAAGGACATTTTTTTAGTAGCTTTGCTAGGACTGAGAGTCAAAATGGATTGTTCCATACCCATAAATTCAATCCCAAGATGCTCTGCCATGGCAGAGGGTTGACAAGTGGAAGAAAAACAAAAAGAGACCAGATTTAGATAAGAGAGTGGCACCTTCTTAAATATAGTGGAGCAAGTTAAAACAGCCTTTACAGTAACTAAGACAAGAAAACAAATGTCAGTAATTGTCAGACTGACGTGGACAGTAGCATCAAAGACGAGACACCAGAACACACATAACAGCATGCAAAACACACTCCAAACCACACTACACAAAGTTACATTAAGACACACTACTTGAATTTATGTCTTCTGTATTTTCATGACTAATACTGAAACTCATTCTTGATTCCTGCTTTTCACGTTTCTCTACTGTGATTTTTTTCTCCTGTATGTCTCAACACAGTCCAATGTTAAATGTAGGTGTTTTTTTAGATAGGTCTTTACTGGTTTTCAAAGTGCTGTTGTCGTTACATAAGCTATCTAAATCTCCTAATGGGAAGAGGCGCAAAGCCTCTCATTACTGCTGCATGGGGAAAATATGCGTCATCTGCAGAGATTACCTTTGGTTTTGGTTTTTCTACTTTCTAAAAATTGCTACACTGTCTGTTCCCTAACACACCCATCACATGAACAGGCACGTTAGAAGGAGTGTGTCTGTACAGTATCGGAACAATCCCACTGAATAAGAAGAATTATCGTCGGACTTTACATTATATGGCAGAGGGAGGCCATAGGGAGGCTGCGCCAACCAGCTGAGTCCATATCTCTGGCAGCTCACTTGCTTTACTTGGGTTGAAGAAAGTCCCAGCTGTTCTTATGACAACATGCGATTTTAAAGCCAAGCCCTTATAGCTGAGGAGCAGAAGCCATCCTCCTTCTCTTCGGTGTCTCCTGGGGATGGGAGGCGCCCCCACAGGAGGCGTGTTTTTATGGATTTGTGCATGCACATGTGCCTGCTTCTTGAGAGAAGATTTGATTTATTTTCTTTAATTGTGAGGGGAAAATGTGAAATATGTGAGAGGCCATAACAGCTCACTTGAAATCCTCTACATTTATCATATGTGGATGTGGCTTTCATGAACCTGATTTTTAATGTGGATCTGCACTTTTGAACCACACAGAGGTTAATAGCTTTATGGAGTGAGATATTGCATCTCACACTTAGATTAAGGTGAGATTTAAATACGTTGTGTCTTCTGTAAAGAACCTATTACACTATGTTCAGCTAGAAATGTACACCTCTCTCAGCTAGCAAACATTATATTATACTGGCTACAATTGACTCCTTTCTCATCTTATTCTGCAGATATGTCTGTGTTAATATTGTGAGCTAGAAAGTAGTTGGATGCCAACATTAAACATCAAACAGTAGCTCATAAGAAATATTTTTTTAACTGCATTTTCATTATAACTGTCCTAAATGAAAATTTCTCGTAAAATTCCCTTCATTTCTAAAATACGTAAAACTGGAACGCAGAATTAAAGCAGCATTTGAGCTTCGCACCTTGAGAATGAAAATAGCTGCAATGTGGATAAGAGATTATAAACGTAGTATACATGTATATAAGTCAGATAATTAAAGTGTGGTCTGTGCTGATGTGACTGGATGAGAACTGAAAATAACAGCCGTCCTCGAAGCAGTCGCACAGCTGCACTTAACTTAAACAGAAATCAGAAAAAGTGAGTGTAGGAAAAAGCTCTCCCACACAACGTTGTCTTTGCTGCCAAAAAAGAGCAAGTCATTTCAGCGTAGTGGATTACGATTTAATGTGAAATAAAATGACTTGACTTAAGAAGGGGATTTTTGTATTGTACTCTGAGCCAACATACAACAAACAATATGTGGAAGCTCGACAAGTCAGACCACAGGGACAGAGGCAGCACCAGGCAGCAGAGAAAGCAGATGAGGTTGGTATTTTCCTAGCTGTGATGTTACTCTGAATTAAAACCACATGGACTTGCAAAGACATGATGCTGACAAATCTGCAGTATGATAACAGGAGGTTGTTTGCTTTAATCTGACATGAATAAAAGGGTTTATACTTAATACTATATTATTATTAAACACACTCTCTTTAACCCTGTGTAGTTTCCTTCAGGGAGCCAAGTCCTCAATGAAATCTCAGATTTATGTTTCATTAAGATCGCGTCACTTACGTCTTTCATTCTCATGTCATCATAATGCTACCAACACGTAACACTACGATGTAAAGCAAAGACAACTTCAGCTGAAAATGTTGAAATGCATGATACAAGATCATGTGCATCATTTTCAAATAAAGCCTTAAGGGCAAGATCTATCAAGCCGTAGTTATCCACAAACCTTCATCTAATCTCGCTATAATTCTGCAGGTGATGGATGTGTTTTCTGATGTTAAGTGGTGCAGGGTTGACTTCTCTTACCCCGGGCTAGCAAACCTCTTTGACACGACACTCTGGTACCAAGCATGAACTCCACGCTGAGGACATGTGCTGTGAGAGCACCATTTTGTTGCTACTTCTGAAGCTGCATGTGTGTGCACCAATGTGCACACGTGTTATGCTGTTTTTACCTTTAGGGTACTTTTAGCTATTTTATGACCTAATGTGAGTCTTGTTGTGAATGTTTGTATGTTTTCATGTTACTGAGCCTCAACAAAAGGTAATTTTCTGTCACAGTGTGATAGACAATAAAGTTTTTTGAATCTTGAATCTTGAATCAATTCGCTATACATTGGATTGGTGCTTTTTCTTTGAGAGCTGGCTGTGATTAGGTATTTGAAAAGTGAAAAAAGTAGTGTCTCCCTTTCGACAGCTGGCTTTTTTGTTGAAGTAAAGTGCTGCTGATACATGTTCACATGAAGCAGGCACACTAACATCTTAGATATTTCCTGTCTGATGAGTGGACCTTTGGCAAATCCCCAATTATCCATAAAAATAAAATGATAGTATTCAATAATTACTTTATTTGCTCTCTCGTTTCATTGGGTCTGGTGGGTGATTGGTGGGGACAGCCTGCTGCTGTGGACACGCTAGACACCAACAGTTATTGCTACAATTATAATTGTTGACCTTCTGTTTGTATGTCTCTATCGATTTCTCTATTTCTGCTTTTACTAATATCCCTCTTTACCGGCAGATGGTTGTCCACCACTGAGCCTGGTTCTGCTCGAGGTTTCTGCATGTTAAAGATTTTTTCTCACCACTGTGTCGGTAGATATAAGTATAGTCTAGAAATTGATGAGTTCTACCATTAGACTGTGTTGTTACATGCACTTGACTGTGTGCAAATCCACTCCCACAAAGCATCTAATCTCATCCACCTACTTGTTGCTATCACACTTACTATCAGCTAGTATTCCGAGAGTGCACATGCAACACAGTGCGAGTTAAAGGGCACCCAACATCACATGCAGACCAAACACAATCACAGACTCTCTGTTAAACTATGCCAGCCTATGAATGAGTCATTTGAGGAGGCACAGACACAACTATTATGTAATTACAGGACACTAATGCAATCTCTCTCGACACCAGCATGCACACGTGACACGAGGACAGTCTGACAGAGTGACAGAAGGGGAAATCGACATACGGTAGAAACTGGCCATAACGTAGGTTTGACAGCGATCACCAGTAAAGTCATTTGGACACCTGATGGAAAGAAATAAAGCCACAAGAAGAGAGAGAAGGGAGGAGAAGGAGGGTGGTGGAGGAGTGAAGAAGAGGAAGAGAGAGAGAGGGCAAAGGTGGAGTGAATAAGAGAGTATGCATAGAAGAAAGGGAGAAGAGAGAGAGAGGGAGGGAGGGAAGGGAGAGAGACACAGAATTAGAACAACAGCTCAACCACAGACAGCCGAAGCAGAGTGTTCCCATGGATGACACCACCGTGTGCGGGGTGTAGTGCACAGCTCATTGCGTGTTGACCTGAAGAGGAGAAAGAGGAAGAGAACAGGGGGAGGAGGAGGGGTTGAAGGGAGAGGAGGGCAGCTAGAGTCCACAGAGGTAATCCAGGTACAACTGTGTCTCTGTGCTCTGCTGCTCAAGTCAAGCGGACATACTTTTAAAAGGATTGGGCATGTACAACCGCAGCGGTTGAGTCTGTAAGCATCGCTGGCCGAAGTATCCGTCTGGACATCTGGGAAAGAGCAGACATGTGTTATGAAAAGGAGAAACACAAAAAAAAGAGTTGCACTGTTACAGTGACCTTTCGCAATTAAACTTCACACTGGAGACCAAGTAAGAAACACAAGAGACTTTGACACTTCCAGGATTACTAATGTGTTCACTTACAGTACACAACAAAGGCATCAGTGTTGGCTGATATATTCCCATCCATTTGAATTTCCCTCAGGATCAATAAACTGTCTGTCTGTCTAATCTGATATAAACTAAAGGATTTTACTTTCCATGATGAAATAAAATAAAATGTGGACACATGGGTTATAATAACAATAATTCAATAAGATGGCAACTTAATAAATGTAAGTAAGGACACTTAAATAAATGGTTTCAGCATCCAGAAACAAACTTGTTAATACGTAAGAAACGTTATAATAAAAGAAACAGGTGATAATGTGTAAGAGATAATAGATACACTGAATGTTTTTTTCTAATATCATATTAAAAATAAAAAGAATATTGTTCTTTAACACAAATGAATCAGAGCTCCTGGAAGGAACTTCCTCTGTGATGATTTTGTCGCCCCCTGTGGACAAAGTGGTATGTCTCATCTCTTTGCTGGTTTTGTCCCGAACATGTATAAGTAATGGTTTTAAACAAAAAAGATCTCATCAGGCTGTCTTTAAAAGTGAAATACAATATAATGTTAGCGTACTGCTTGTTCATGTCTTAATGTTTTTTAGAGAAACTATTCTTTTTATTTGCAGGGTAGACTTCAGGGGCTCCAACCGCAAAGGTCAACCCTCTCTTTGACCTCAGTCTGTATTTTGCAGGACCAGAGAAGCTTTGTAGGTGATCAATAAATCAATCCTAGCAAGCCTGTGCAGCAAAGCTGAAAATAGGGTAATGTGGTTTCCTCTCTTGGTGCCTGTTGGGAGCAAAAACGCTGTGTTCATAACCTGCAAATATGACAGTTTGACAACTAATACCATCAGACAGTGAGGTAAGGTGATCAAAACTCCGTAACCATTTCAAGGGCGGAAAATAAAGTTTTAAATGGAGACTTCTTCAATGCTCAACATGTCTGGACCGTTCTGTTCACTGTTAGTTTGAAGTTACAAAGTGATTTCTGACATGAAGCTTAATATTTGTGTAACTGAAGACAGACTACTGTATCATCACCATCGAGTGTGCCGGCCTAAGCCATATTTCCTCATTATAATCGCATTAGGAAGAGCAGTTGGTCTTTTAGGGGCACCAGCATTCCTCTTGCAGTCACAACTAGACCACCAATCCAACAAGAGGTCATCGGTCGTAATTTACTGGTTTCACACGACGCCTCCCAGGAGCACCATAACATTCAGCATTAAATTACTCATCCTGAGTGATGGTGCTTAACTGGGGGAGAACACCACCTAGACCAAGGAGACTTTGCTGACAGATGAAAGAAATAAACTGTCACTGCATAATTTAAAAATCAGATGAGCGTGCAAAATATCCAGGGTGGTGCAGCTGCTTACTCCATTAGCACTCTTTTATCTTTACTTTGAAACAGGGGACATAAATCACTGTCAACATTCATTAAAACTTGATCAAAACTAAACACAAGAAGTTAGATGGACGACAATAAATGATACAATATGTTAGCTGACATGAAACTTTACAGTCTGTAGTAGACATTGAGTATCTGGTCCACTTACATAACCCCCATTCCTGACACAGAGAAGAGAGGATTGGTTACAAGTCGCCAAAATATCATGTTGATAAATCTGCTTTTATTCCATTCTACTTAAGAAATAACTCATTTTCAATCAAGCCTTTGAATGTTCTGTAACCAATCGTTGTTCGACATTTATGCAACTTTTTCTATAAATCCTACCGATTCTATGGTTGCAGCTTTTCTCATATCAGGTTTGATACTTTATGACATCACCAGACATTCAATGAATTATAATAAGAACCAAATGGGGCGGCAGTAGCTCAGTCTGTAGGGACTTGGGTTGGGACCTGGAGGGATGCCGGTTCAAGTCCCGGTGCGGACCAAAATACGGAAGTTGTTCTGGTAGCTGGAGAGGTGCCAGGGCATCTCCCGAGTACTGCTGAGGTGCCCTTGAGCAAGGCACCAAACCCCAAAACTGCAACCCACTCTGACATCTCTCCACTAATGCATGTCTAAAAGTCCGGTTTGTGCATGTGTGTGATTCGGGCCTATGTGTGTGAGAAGCATGTCCCTAAAAAATAACAGAGTGTAAATCCGAATTTCCCTCGGATTAATAAAGTATTTAAAAAAAAAAAAATCAAAATCAAAAAAATGTATGGCGGCACTTGTCTATATAAGTAAGTTAAACCGAATTTTTTTGGTCCCAGTAGCGCCCCCTGTGGTCCTGTAACATTTTTGTGACAATGACTGGGTTTGCAGGTTGTTGCTGTTGTACTGAATTTGTTTGTGTGATTTTTAATGTACATGTTTATGAATTGAGGTTTTTCTGTGCGTGAATTTCTTTGGCTACTTAAAGCCAGTTACCTTTATCTTGTTTTGAAGTATTGTATGTTTTCTGAGTTTGTTTCCAATTTCTCCTAAATTCTCCTAAAGAATTCTTCTTGCCATTTTATGTGATAGACCATCACTTATTTACTTTTGGTTAATACTTTTGAAGAGGCCACATACTTCTTTTTTTTTTTCTTTAAATGACTTTATTCAAATGAAGCTATTAAAAAAAAGTCTACTTCAAAGAGTGCCTTTCTTTATGTCATTTATGAACCTTGCCTCTCTGCTAAACAAAGTTGAGGGCTCAAAGTGAAGGAGCAGGGCATTAAAGTAGGGCTCGCTGTCTGCAGGACTTGTTTAGCCGGTGAGTAATGTCCACTGAAGCCTGGCCTATATTGAATGAGATGGCTGAGGGGCAACAAATCCCTGCAGGCCTTCACTGCATTATCCAACTTTTCTGGCCCCGTGCCCCGGCCGTGAGTGAATTAGCTGCAGCAATTGAGTTATTGCTGCCTCCAATTTGTACACAGTGTATTGAACGGCTGTTGCGGCCGTGTCCTCACTGCTTGGAGAGCATTCTTCCTTTGGCCAACTGGGCACAAACGCCTCGCTAATGTTGCAGCTCGACATCAAACTGGCCAGAGAATTATGCTTCGATGACATATGGTGGAACAGAACATGCAACCTAATATGTGACGACCATGGCCAAAGAGCCATGTGCATATTCTGTGTTGTATGTTTTAGATTTTACTGTACAGCCTTTTTTATTGAAGTAAAACGTGACTTGGACAGTGGTTACCATTTCTTTAAATATTTTTGGGATATTATATACTGTATGTCTTTTTGTTGATTAATGTCCATCACCATTTCCATTGATGATCAAACGACCTGTTTTAATTCAGTTCATTCGTGAAACACTTTGTCACTTGGATTTTGATTCCTAATAACGATGCATGGTTACATAATAGGGGCCATCCTGGAAGACCCTGAGCAGCCTCTGCATGCCGAGTTTAGACTTCTGCCGACAGGGAGGAGGTTCACTTATATCAGGAGGGCCGAATCAAACAGATACCTGAGGTTGTCCCATCAGCAGTTGGGTTTGAAATAAGCTGTAGGTGTACACTTATACTATGGACTGTTGGTCTTTGTGTCACTTATCTCACTCACGTCCATCATGATGGTATCCATGGTAGTTAGGTTTTATTTCTATGTATTTATGTCTTTGCACTGTTTTTATGGTGTGTATCGCCTGTATGGACCTCTGTTGCAAACCCCTCGGGGACAATAGAGATTTTTTCAATCCAATCCAATATGAATACATTCAGTTAAATATGACAGAAAACTAAGAAATCATGGAAGTATCACATTTGAGAAGCTTAAACCTAACCTTTTTTTTTTTACATGTTTTTTGCTTGATAATGATTTATCTGAGTGCTACATTATCAGAATAGTTGTTGATTAATTATCTTAACACAGAAAAACATATCAGTGCTTTGCAAAACAGAAACAAAAAACACACGTTTATTTGACATGATAACTCCTCCCTTAACCTCGCAGGCAGCACACTGTGTTTCCTGACCTCAAGTCTTATACAAACTCAAATGTAAAAGTCAAAAAGAGGCTGTTTCTGTGATAATGTCAACCTGTTTTCTTCCTGGACAGAACAGATCCTCCAGTACACTTTACACTGGGGTCTTGATCCCCTCTGCTCAATGTAAGCAATGATTCTATTGACCTCACTGGGGGCCTCTGAGAGGCATAAATATTTGCTCACCACTAAACCAGTGACTCATGACACTTTGGAAAAAAGGCTTTTAATGTGAAGCTCTCCTGTACACTAAACAAGACTTAAAAGGATGAGCAGAGCACCGCCTCGCTCCATTATTTGTGTTAAAATACACAACAGGTGGGTAGTTAGGCAGTCTGGCTGCTTTTTCCAATGATGGGATGTTGCTGCTGAACTAAAGAAGAGCAAACATCAATCGCTAGCAATGAAATAAACAAACAACAAGGATGTCGAGAAATATTACGACTATGAGTTTCACAATAAAAAGAACTTTTCAAGGTGAACCCAAAATCAAAAAAGAGATGTTACTCACTTGCAAGAGAGCTGATTGATACCATGTATGAAGTAACAGTGGCCGCCATTCACACAGTAGGCCTTCTCTGTGTCGTTGCATCTTCTGGCGTGGCCTGAGCCCGGAGATAGCGTTGTGGTTACTGTGAAGAAAGTAACATAAAAAAAACACATTAGCAACACTTGTTTTCATCTTGACCTTAATTCATCTTTTATGTGTCAATTGTAATCTTTGGCGCCCCAGCAGGATGAATAAATGATGATTTAAAAACAAGATCTGTAGTTAAAGAGGCATCATCATCATCACACAGGGTTTTCTATTAAATATGAACCTTGTTGTTATTGTTTCAGGTGTGATAGTCCTATACCTAGACAGCTTCACTCATGCACTAAACTTGTAGCTCTATGAGATCTCTTATTTTCCATCCACAAGTGTAATTGTGTCTTTAACCAGTGTTGACACTATCTTCAGAAGTTCTCCGAGCAAAGATAAATATTTCCCTGACAATGCGTGGGAGTTGTTTACTTCTTGACTCAGGTCTGTGGAACAGCCCTAAATGTCATGTACCTGCACTTAGCCCCCCCCCCCAAACTGAGGAGATGTAACATGTTTGGGATGACGGCTGCTTATCAGGACACGCGCGGGGCCTTTTGAGGTAAGAGAGTGCAAAGAGAGACGCACAGAGGCAGGATGGGACCTGATGTGACAGTTTGTCGGTAGGGATACCGAGATCTTCACACCCACAATGCATCAGCTGCAGCGTCCTGATGCTCAAGCCATGCAGAATGATGTGACACGAGATCGCTCGAGGATTTTGTATTCAGATCAGACATATAGTCGGGCTGTTTGCCACAGGGAGCAGATTTCACAACTCCCCTTCTGTAACACATGAAGAAGCTGCTCTCCTTGGGTTAAGGAAGTGTGCTCCGTGTTGTACAGAAGCACACTCCTGGTTTTGCTAAAACAACATAGCTCAAATCCCATGCTAGTTAGCATAACAAAGCAAACATGGGGATGACATCAGTCTGCGCTTCTCTTGCCAGAATTAGTCAGCACTCAAACTCCAAACACAATATTAGACCTGGCACAAGAAATATTGGACGCTTTTCGGCAATAAAAACCGCAACTGTTTCATTGTCTGACTGCAAAAACAAAGTTCTGAAGCATGAATGAGGATTTTTTTATTTTTCCTTTATTTGTTATTTGAAATTCTTTGTTTTGACTCACGTTGTCACATTTGTGTATGTGTATGTGTGTGACTCTATGCAGTGGTTCTCAACTGGTCGAGCCTCAGGGCCCACCAACTACTTCTTCATGAAAAATAAATCGTGACCCAAATTTCGTATGTTTTTCAATCAATCAGATTTCTTGAAAGAAAAATTGTGCAGTTTGGACCTCACATGGTACTAAGTGTGATAGGACGAAGAAACTGAAACAATCTTGTTTAAAAAAAGTGCTTCTTGAATTTTTGATAGCATTTTTCACAGCTCCGCGACCCACTAGTCGAGAATCAGTGACTTTCCCTAAATCAATCTAAAGTAAACGTCCAAACAGAAGAAAAAAATACAGAATAGGGTCTTGTACATTTCATTGATGTTGATTAGATTAAAAAGGTTATTTCCTCACTTAACTGTTCCACTTTGTTATTTTCTTTCATATTTCACAGTGATTTCACTGTATTGTTTTAAAGAGGACATATTATCCCCCATGTTCACCTTTTCAAACAGTCCCGTGGTCTAAATGAAACATCTGTGCTGTGCTTTGGTCAAAATATAACATGAATCAAACACCAGATTATGGTCAAATTAGAATAATGTACATTTATTTGTCTTTACTGTGTTTGTGGACACTGAAACGACTCATTCTAATTACAATAGAAGGTGTACACTGAGATTAAATGGATGCCAACATTTCGAAGCGTGGGCCCGTGCTTCGTTTCTGAACATCTGAAGGTACGGTGCAGCTGAACTTGTTTCGAGGAAATCGAAAGAAGAGAAAGAAGACAATCAGTGTTTCTGTATGAAGGCATTCATGTGGTTTTGACGCTATGGCAGCCAAACAGGTGTCTGTCTATCATGAACATCCGTCCAAAGACTAAATTGAGTCATAAATCTGCAGCTAATTCTTTGATTTGATGAGATGTGCTGACATGAGCTCTGATTTATAGCTGACTTTTCTTTTATGTTGTTAAATAGCTATAATATGTGAGCTTTGGATATAATCATGTTCTGCCAAAGTTCCCTAGAAATGATTCAAAGTTACCAGCATACCACAGGGTCTATCCGCTGTCACTTCAAAACTTTTCCAAAACTATTTCCAGGTTTACCAGTTAATCAGAACTACCTCACCGTCACACCTGACCTCTCGCTCGCAGTGCTGGCGTGTAAAACACCTCGTAAAAAAAGATCAGACAAAGCTGTCAAGGAGAAGGGACCTGAAAACATCATAAAAACCTCCTACGCTCAAAATAGAAGCCTTGTGCAGACTTCAACCGTAAAAACATGCCAAACAAAAGGCGGCAAAACAGGCTCGATCTGGAGCCGAGGCCTATCCCAGAATGCACTGATGGGAGGGAGGGAGGGAGGGAGGGAGGGAGGGAGAGGGAACGTCCTGGACAGATCATTAGTCGTCAGAATCCATACACAACTCACACAGACACACACAGATAATCTGAAGTCCACCTGGCCTACATGTGGGTGGACTGTGGGTGGAAAACAAATGACCCGGAGAGAAGCCACACAGGGAGGTGGAGAACATGTAAACTTCACACAGAAAGGATCAAGGCGGGTATTTGAACCCTGAACACGTCCTGCAAGGTTTATTTGGCTACCGGTCACACGTGATCTATTCCACTGTAGTCGTTGAGAAACTTTGATGTGATTAGATGAAATGACCTGAAACATACGCTCTATAATCTCTAAATATTTCCCAATTGACCGTGACACGCTTCACTTTTTAAGGACCCACTGATTTTTCCATTTGTTGGTTTCATTGGCATTGATTTCAATATTAACAATTTGTGTGATTCTTAAAAAAATCTGAGGTCTAGTTCTGACATTCCCTCAGCACACATTACAAAAGAATTGGGTTTAAATAATACTAGAAGCCAGCGTTGACAATTTTCAATGTCCAAGCTAACTTTTTATCTTCAATTCATGTTGTGATTCATGAAAAGTGATTGTTGTTTGTGGTCTAAAAATTCAGTTACCAACATTTAATACAATGGTTTAACATGTTGGGTTATACTTTATGAAATACACTAATCTAATAAAGAACTGATCAGGCCAACTTAGACAAAACAATCATGTCCCATGATTTCACCATGAAGAAAGATTTAAAAGAATGTTATGATGCCAAGTTTGTAATGATGATAATACAGGGATAAATATCTTCACTGAGAGAAGAACCTCAGAGCTACAGTCCTATACTGCAGATGAACGCTTGCCCCCCCCCCCAAAAAAAAAGAAAAAAAAGACAAGATCATTTGCCTAAATGACAAGCATCACCTGTCTGCACTTAAAAAACTTCAAGAAAGAGCAGAGCCACATTCCTGTGGATATCATTGAACTGCCAACAGATAAAAAATGAGTTTTCTGTGAACTTGTCTCACGCTCAATTTCTTCATTTCAAAAGACAGGATCCATTTTAAGTACTGTAACCTTTCTTTTGTAAACATTCAATGCTGATATTGAAGAAATAACTGACAAGTGTCACTTACATTTTTATTGAAGTAGTTATAGGATATGTTGGCTTAGAGATAAGACCGGACACTGACGTCTTCTTGCAATAATAACTCCAGCTGTAACATACTTTATATAAGTATAATGCTAAGAGTTTATATTGATCAGCTTTAGTTGTAAAATATATGAAATTATTCTAGTTACATTTTAATCCACAAAGTATTTTTTCAACAAGTTAGTAACATTCATTTAACCTATCCTAGTAACTTCAAAGACCGCCCTAATCTCATTCATTGGCTGGCAGTCATTAGCTGTCATCCAATGATATGATCCTGCATAGTAAGTGTCCTAACTTCCCTCCTTCTTTTAATCTACTGTTCTCCATCTTTTCCCTTTGCGTCCTCCAGTTCCTCCCCAACAGTGGGGGAAAGGTTCTCGTTTCACTACGTCCAGTATGAAGTTAATGTCAGTCCTTGTCCCAAGCTTAAAAGCACATGTTGTGATTATGATGTCAAAGCTAGAGTTTAAAGTGTGGCTACCTTGATTCCAGCAGCAGGGGGCCAAAGAAAAAGGGAACAGCAACTACACAGAGTGTCTATAAATCTCACATGTGGACCCACTTCAGGTTTTATAATAAACTTGTAAAGCTTGACAAAAGTATGTAAAAACCTGCTGAGCAGCAATAAAATATCAGGGCTGGACCCTGAGATGCCTTGGACATATTGTTTCTCGTTTTCACCTGCTCCTTTCTCTAGCCTCTGTATCTGCTGTGAGAAGTCAAGACCGACGCCAGAGCATGAGTCAGCGGAACATTTGAGTGCGTTTCCATGAGATAGAGCAGCAACAGATAAGTTCCCTGGCTTTTCCTCCGATTTTATTTTGTGTCCTAGAAATTTGGCGTGTATGGTATACTTCCATTAATGAAAGCAAATAACATTTAAAATTGTTATGCCATCCTGAATCTAATGAAGAAACCTACGTTTCTACTCCAAACATTGAGGGCATTAGTCGTACATAAACTCTCATTATACACGCTTCCACTTGGTGACATCATCTGCTAGCATAATGTTTTTTTACTGATGACACGCTATGCTGATGACAAGCAGGTATATCTTCCACTAAAACACAGTAATCACAACTGCCACTGTGTTCAACATTACCCTGATCTCTGAGTATTATTACGATTATTTTCATCATGGACACAAGTTCTTATAGGCAGAGCTTGATTTGTGTCATTAATGTAGAAGAGAAGAAGAGATTTATTTCTCTAGGGGCAGCTCGGCAAATCACAAATCTGTTGTTTTTCTGGCGCCCAGCATTTCATTTGATGTCGTTGTTGCACAGGCCAACTTCAGGCTGTTTCAACCCAGCAAAAAATGGCATCGAAATTTTTTTTTTTGCAAAAGGATCTCATTTCATTACTGTTCTAGCTGATATTGAGTTGTATGGCTGAAGAAATGCAGGGGAGCTGCGGCTGTTTCAGTGCAAGGCACCCTGGAACTTATAGTCAATGCTACTATGACTTCATGAGTAGAAAAGCCCAGGCACTGAGTGTAGCTCACAATGACGGATATCAAAAATTCAATTGACTTCATTTACAATCAGCGCTGATGTTGATTGAAAGTGTGGCACATGTGTCTTTAACTTGATTAAAACCACAGACCAAGTTCCACCTAAAGTAAATGATGTGTTCCTGTTACAAACGGTGTTTTGCTTAACCATTGAACAAGGCAGCATTGCAAAACCCTACTTAGAGAGAATAATTGTGCAATAACTTAAAAGACCATTTACCAACTGAGAAATGTTGACTAAATCTGTGGTTTTCTTGTTGTGCGTTTGTATTCAGTAAACACAGATGCTTTATCTTTCCCATTTCCCCCTTGATGTTTCCACATTACAAGTCTTCCTAACGTCGCAATCTCACGAAAGGCCAACAGCAGGAGGAGTTCTAGTGACCCACAAAACTTATTGTCTCACTTTGATTGAGTTTGACTGAACTCTTAACATGTGGAAGAGCTACAGAATGTCCACATAAAGGTTGTTTTCTAAGTGATTAGAATCCCATACAAGGAGCTGTGCATGCAGACCCTGTCCCAGTGACGAAACAGAACTTTGTTTTCTCTCTGAGGTGATCTGGTTCAGCCAATAAAGTGTTTACTCAGCCTGGAACACATGTTTACTCCAGATTAAAACTAATGACAAGCCCGAGAATTTATTGACATGGCTCGGGAAACACATACAAACAACAGGAGAGCATCTTATTGAGGGTGTGTGGTGTGGATAATAAAAATAAAATCTAAACGGTGTACTAGTAGGGTTTAAATACAGCTTATGTGATCACTTTTGACAGGACTGTGGGAAAACTCTCTCAATGAGTGTAGATTTACTGTAAAGCAACATAACTGTAAGCATGACTAAACACAATACTTAACACAAACTGATAGTATTACCCCTCAACTGTGACAACATTGGAACAATTGGGGCTTGACTGCATTCTTTTTAAAACGTTTTTTCTAAGGAATCTGTGTTCATCTAGATAAAGGAAGAGTTATAACTGTGATGACATGACTCTCATACTTTAGTTTTTGTTGTGTTTTTAGTGTTTTGTCCGAGTAAGTTATCGTATGTCCGGTGTGTTGAATCAGTGGCTGTTCTGCGGTGGACACATTTGTAATGGTCGAGTGAGGCTGCTGTGAGCAGACAACGGAGTTTCTGTTGACAGTTGGTAAAACAACATGTGCAGTGAATGCTGAACGTGTTCATCATTGCCATGTAGAGCAGCTGTAGAGCAGAGTCTGTCAAGTGTCTCGTAAAAAAAAAAGAAGTGTATTACATCGTTGTGTATTAGCAGGCTGTTCTCATTTAGCTTGGTCTTACTCCCACAAAAACTAATGCACTATATTACTAAGCTACATAATTACGAGCCAATTTGAACCCATCCCAGCAGTCTGAGATGCTTAGAGCGACTGACAGAAAGTCCTTTACAGACCACCTAGGTTGGTGTTTTGGGCAAGGGTCAAACAATGCTGGATTTTGACCCAGGGGACCAAAGGGTTTGAGTCCAGTGTGAAATAAATAGTCAGTGTCGGGTTGTTATCGTTTTCTTTTTTTTTCTTTTTTTTTGGGGGGGGGGGGGGGGGGGGGGTTGTGCCCTTATTGGAGAGATAGGACAGTTGATAGAGTCGGAAATCAGGGAGAGAGAGAGTGGGGAATGGCATGCGGGAAAGGAGCCACAGGTCGGATTCCAACCTGGGCCACCCGCTTGGAGGACTACAGCCTCCATACATGTGCCGCGCGCACTAACCACTGTACAAAACAGCGGGTAGTTATCTTATCACCGACCATGATTGTATTTCATACTTTACCAGGCAGTTGTAATGCCTCAAATTAACTAAATAGATTAATTTCACATCGACCACATGTTAAATATGTAGAAAACAGACTTTGGGACTGATGCCGAGGGGACATAGAAACAGAAAGTTTGGGGTACCTGGAACAGACAATCATTTACGCTTCATTATGAGCCTCTTTGATACACCAAAGTGAAGGCTGTGTTCAAAGGTTGGCATTTGTCGAGTGTGTATGATAGCCATTGTACATTTATAGGAAGCAAGATATCGTAAGAAGCCTCGTATGAAGTTATCAGAGGTCTTTATTGGATATCTTCTGAAAGCTGCAGCAGTATCTAACGAGATATCAAGACAAATGTTCTTTTACTTAAGAGCTCGTCTGTTCGACCTCCTCCACTCTTTCAGGGCTTGTGCTTGAGGTTTATAATTAAGGAAAAGGCAATAGTAGGCAGCGCTTTTAACAGAAATAGCATTGTCTTTTTGTGGATTTAACAGTTTTGTTCTTCTCCTTCCTTTTTTGTGTAGTTATTTTTTGAATTGGTTGTCATCTTCTTTCCAGAGACAGCACTTTTATCTGCATCTTTTCCCGGGAGAGGAGACGGTGATGCTAAAAATGTCTGGGAAAGGAGAGATCAGTCTGATCACTGCAATCTGACAGTTTCTTACTCGTCTTAAATTACAGTCTCTAAGAATAGATTCGAGTCCTGGCCAAAATAACATCAAACTTAATTTATCAAGATCTCTACATGTAACAGAGAATACATAAATATAACGCAGCGCAGTCCACCACCTCACAGAGGGGACCAGAGTTCAGGTGTCGTGAAGGCTGACTCTGCTTTTCTGACAAACTCCTTTAAGATCTTCAGCTCTGCTAAACAGTGTTGGTGTACCCGCACTCATGCACACAGGGTTTGGTTAAGTGTTGTTGGTTTTTTAGCCCTAAGTTTCAACTTTCCCCGGTTCTGTAGCCCAGGGGCTGAATCTGAATCTGGGAGTTGACGAGAGGTTTCCTCCAGGTTAGCGAGGGCCACAGTGTTTAGCCATCAGCCCTTGCCAGTGACTTTGATTAATCCTCCATGGCCCGAGAACTGAAAAGAAAAGCTGGGGGTGCAAGCAGGACCATCTGGAAACCTTCATAAACATGCCTGTCTTTCCACGCTCTCCAAAGGATTCTAGGAAAATCGTAAAAATGAAAAGAGAGGTCCCTATTGCTCAGTTTTTTCTCTCCTCTTGAGGCACCTTGTGTGTATGCAGCACACAGGAAAAAAAAAAAGCCCTCACAGCGAATCCTCGCCCTCATTGAGCCCTGAACACTCAAGTGTGTTACAAAACAAAGTTTCAATTGGATGTCTTGGGTGCAGAGTTATACACATGTAACCCTGATGTATGACAAATGTTGATCGTTTACTGCAGCTTGGCTTAATCTGTTCCACTTCTGCAGTGCAAATGAAAGTCATCTCAAAACACACACAAGGCTGAATCTGATTCTGTGTTTGGAGGAAGCCAAGGCTGTTATTCAACCAAGTGGTGGATCGCTTCCATCTGGACTTTGTTATAGCTTTGTGTTTTCACTCTTAAAAGCAATGTTATCTGGATAAAAAAAAGTATAAATTGTGCAGCTGATTCGGGAGGATGTCAGTGAGTGAGAACAGTGTGCAGACCCCGTGCATCTCTCTGACAGAACATTTCTGCGGTGAGGCAAGGCAGATAAAGGGACATGGAGATCCAAAAACCTACACTCATATCCATCCTTAAGATAAAATCTTGAACTCATTAGTCATATAAATCCTTATTTATCTAACAAATGTAGCAGTAATGTGTGTTAGCCCCAGATACATACAAACTCTTTAACTCACACATTGATCAAAAAGAAGACTATACAAAACCACTGATAAACTCTAATGTAGATAATGTCACATTTTTCAACTAATACATTTCTGGATCTTTTGTTTTTCTTCTTTTTTGTTAACTTCCTGCTTTTGTTGTTTTTGCCTTTCAATGATGTTCCTTCTGCATTGATGTGGTTATATCGTAAAATCCTCTACGAGTTGTTTTAATGTGTTTTTTTAGTTTTTAAAGGTGCACTATGTAGATTTGGTAGTGAAATTTGAAAGTTGGAGAAGTTAAACAATTCTCTGCTATATTTTCTGAACTAAATACACAAACTTTATTCAAAGGAAAAAGCGGGTCACTTGAACACAGTTTGGAGCTTAAAAGCTTCCAGGAGAGTTACGGTTTCACTGTTGCGGGCCCACGACCATAACTTCTCTCGTAGCATTTTATCTTCAAACGGTGTTGCAGGGACCACATTTTCCTCTGAGGACAGTTTGTGTATAGAGTTATGAACATTTAACACAGAATCTGTATATTTCTACAACTTTCACATTTCTCTACCAAAACTCAACACTGCACCTTTAAGAAAAATAATTTCAAAGCACAAGTAATGTCAGCATGTTTTTGTACATGAATATATGTGGAAGTGTATGATATGTATTATTGCCAGGCTACCCCGTGCACAGCATATATATTCTCAGGTGCGCACCTGTAGCTTCGTCAGGGTCGCCCAGCACTGGGCCAGAGGAAGCTACAGGCCGAACACGTTGTTCGCTTACACTAATGTAATTTTCAGTGTGCCACAGATTATTGACATATATATATATTATTTGAATGTCTGTATTTTTTCAGTCGTTGTTATCTTTTTCCCTTCCTTTATTCGTGTATGTCTTGTTAACATTTTAAAATAAATCTAACATAAACTACAAAACGTACTAGCCAGGCAGGGTGTGCTAACAAGTGGCCCCGTGCTTTTATACCAAACCCTATAACACTTTCTTCAAGTAGATCATTCAAACCATGAACATTTGAAGAAGTAAGAAAATGAAAGTAAAAGCCATAAAACCCGTTTGGATGGGACAGTGATAAAAGTCTGCAGTCCAGACCCTTCAGCAGACAAATAAAGAGGGCTGTTTCTGTAACAGCTCTGCCACCCAGACATGCTTTTCCACAAGTCAGTTTTATGTACCAGAAAAGAAAAAAAAACTGCCCCCCCCCACCTTCCTTCTTTTCCTTCCCCCCTCTCCTGGCAGGGAGTGTCGGACATGTCTCCTGTTACAGCCGGGACCGTGCATGATCTTTTATCTCGATACTGGGGGCCAATTCATATTGCATGCATTCTTGTTACACTTGTGCGGACTCCATTATGTTCCCCTCTGTGGTTGTGAAAGAGGAGTGTCTAACCTGGATGGAATGAATAAATAAGATAAACAGATAGGGGGAGAGTAGAAAAGAAAAATTGGTAAGTGTGGTTTTGCTACAATAGGAAGTTGTTGACAGCTGGGTCTGATGTGGTGAGGAGGATGTTCAGTGATGATGCATGCATGAAAGAAAAAAACAAACTTTTGTGTCCTCTTTAAGCTGAAACTATTGTAGGAGTCGTGCTATTGAGTCGTGGTATTATAGCATAAAGAATGTGGAGACAAATTACCCCGATAACAAAGAAAGATGAATGTCTGCAGCTTGTTTGCAAACATACACAAAGAGGATCTGCTACATGTGGGAATTTGCTTTTCTTTCTTTGAACGATTTATACTTTGTTATTTGATTTTTATTAATCAAACACAAAACTGGCATTCTTTCATCAGATTAAGGCGCACAAGTCCAGACAAATGCTGCAGCTTTGAAAGAAGGAAAGTAAAAAACAAACAAATGAAAAATAGATGGATAAAGGAGGAGAGCAGGGAAGAGGAGGATTGAGAAAAGAAGATTTGTCAACAGGATCTTAAGTTGGAAAATATTTCTGGTTGCCAAAGCCAACACAATACAGGCACGCACCTACTTCCACACATGAGCATAGGCACACCCAATCAGTGGCAACATGCAGCATCTGTTTTCTGGAGTTCAAAATGAGAAAAGGAGATTTCATGTCTAATACCCAAAGAGGAATTAAATTACTATTTACTGTAGGCACGACGCACCGAAGAGGCCATTATGAATGAAGGTGCGTCGAAGGCGTTTTTTTTTTTTTCAATAGAAAATGATCCACAATTCAAACAGCTTTAGATTGAAACTGGTATGTTTAGAAATGAACAAAATGGAGCCTGCCAGGAGCATTAATCTACCACCCACTCTTCAGAAACACTGCCACCGCCACAACCAGTGTGTCTTCTTTTATTTTCTTGTCTCCATTTACCATTTTTCAGTCACATAGCTGATATGCCTGGTCTTGCCTGCCTCAATCGTCTCCGTGCTGAGGAGAAATCAAAGAGCAGCGCAGTGTGTGATTGCACAACAGCTGCTCATGCGCTGCAGAGAGGCAAAAGTGTGCTCAGGAAGGGCAGGGTACAGTGCGGGTGCATGAACGGGTGCCACTGTGGGCGCTGGCGGGCAACAGAATTTGCGCAGTTGGCAACAAAGTAACACATGGCGTGTGTTTTCCACGACACGACACCAGACAGGACCGATCACTGCTCTGTGTTTCAAAAGAGGCTCTGTGTGATGTTTTCTTTTTTTCGCTGCTGCTTTCTTGTTTTGAGTGTGATGATGCCTGTTGCTTTCATTTTCACACTGACCTGAGAAACTTGTCTTTACTGCATCTTTGTGTTTGCATTTTTAAAAACTAATGCACATTACTAGAAGAAATGAGCAAGAAAAACCTCTGCAAAAAAAAAAAAAAACATTCAATGAGCTTGTCAAATTAAGTCCTGCAGGGACGTATCCTGCAGAATAAATTTCATTTATTTGCCAAAGTTTCAAATCCCTTAATCGGTCTCTTATAAGGGAAAATCCCATATTCCGGGACATGTGGTAATCCACTTTAGAGCCACCCACCCTGATGGCATCTTTTGTCTGAAATCACCTGACTGACAGCAACACTGGTGGTAAAAGTCAAAGAGGCAGATTTGTGACTTGAAGGTGACACATTTGAACCTGAGAGCCAGAAGGAGTAATCTGTGAAAATAAACTCTCTTGTCTCTTCAGCACTTCAGCCTCAGTGACCTCGAACAACGATTGCCAACTTCTACATTTTAATCTTGATCACGTTTTACACTTTTGGCCGATTAGACCCAAAAAAATAGCCTACAATTGTATTTTTCTTGATGTCATGTGGTGCTTTTCTGCCATTGCCAAAGGCATTGCAGATGCATGCTTTACTATGGTCACTACATACAAAGACTGACAGCAGAGGAGATTTGAGCATTTGGACACTGACAGTGGAAGCAGAGATGCTTGGGTTCATAACAGCGTGCAGTCTGCCTCACCGACTGATAAAGGAACCTTTTGAGAATGTGTAAGTAAGTCAGTGACATTACACTTGATTTAAATTGGCTTTGACACAGAATTTGGGATAAAATAACATTTACATATTGCTTTTGTTCGACCTCTACAGTGTGGATGTGAACGAGCTGTGAGGAGCAACTAATTAAATCAAGCAGGAATAAGCGAGCTTATTATTTAAACCCTCAAACTCCTAATTTTAATAAGAAGTAGAGCAACACGATTGTGCTAAAGCTGTGTTTTAGTTAGGAATGTACTTAGGCAAGAAGTTTAAGTTTTATTGTTGATGATCTGTGTTTTTATAGCATATAAAGACTATATGTATAAGAAGTTCAATCTCAGACAGATTTTCAGGGACAGGCAATCAAAAACAGGATATTTCCTACATACGAAACAAATTGATATGCAGGTTTATAAGTGAGAGGCAACCTCAGTACAACGTGGATTCATCTGCTAGATACAAAAGCCAAGGAGCTAAAACAAAGAACAGTGAAGGCCACCAGGACAGCAAAGACAAAGAGGAGAAAAAGTAACCATTCACAAGTTTCACAAGTTTTTTTTTTGGATCGTGATTACTTTAAAAGGACAAAACCTGAGGCCTCCACATCTCCTTGTTGCCCTTCATCTTCAGCAGCTGGCCCTCATTCCTGATGAAGGGCAGACTCTGCAGCGAGTACCAGATACAGCAGACGTATACCACCGCTCCATATTTGGCTCTGGTGCTCACAGCTACAGTAGTGGCCAGCTGCTCGGACTAAAAGGTTTTCCCCTCTGCTGTTCCCCGAAAGCCTGAAATGCACACATTCTGCTTGCATGTGCGTGCTGCAGCCCTCCTTCACTCGTATACACACACACCACCCACTCACAACCGCCGTACGTCCTGCAACGGGCTATTGCTGTTTTTGTTAGACAGCCGGCCCTTTTTTGTATACTAAAGGATGAGTTCAGCGTGAGTGTATCTGTGATTAAAGCGAGGCCTTTTCCATGCACACTTCACACCTACACACTCAGGAGGAAATGGCTGCTGATGGTAACTCCTGGAAAGAACTTACTCACCCCCTCAGACATGATGTGATGAATACAGCTGCAACAAAAGGAAGCAGAGTGATGGAGTAATGGGAGGTTTAGCATGAGAGACAGCTGTGGAGGCCAAACTATAGCACTGCGAGCCTGAGCTTTAAGCAAAGGAATGGTAAGTATATGTTCCTCTTGTATGCTCAAAGAAAACTTTTCAAAGTGCGATGACA
Organism: Tautogolabrus adspersus; assembly: GCA_020745685.1. Classification (NCBI taxonomy): domain Eukaryota; kingdom Metazoa; phylum Chordata; class Actinopteri; order Labriformes; family Labridae; genus Tautogolabrus; species Tautogolabrus adspersus. Next base: position 22,989,420 of record CM036546.1, read on the forward strand.
CCCGTGACCAAATCTGAAAAACGCAAAGTAAAAAGGAGGAACGGGGACTTTTTGTTTGATGTAACTGAACAATAGTTTTCTCACAGATCTTTTCGCAGCAACTGCAAATTATTACTGACTCACTACAAACGACGCAATGATTCATTTTCATTCAGACCGTAAATTCTCTGCCTGAGTTCTTGTTTGCTAATTTAAAAGCAGAATCTTGCACTGTCACCCTACAGTCAGGGTCATCCAGGAAAAAGACCACCAGGACAGCTGAGGAGGCGAAGTATGGGGGGGGTTAGGGGTGGTGAAAGGGAATCTTTTATTATGCTGTTAAATTAAATCTCAGATAAGTTTGTTGAGGTCCCAGGAAGAGTTAAAAAAGCTGTGCACACAGCACAAAAAAAAACAAAAAAAACCTCATGTCCCCTCCTGCTCACATCACTCAGCTCTTCATGTAACAGCTGCTTCCGTCCACAGACACATAGCGATATACTCACTCATTCACACAGAGGGCTTAACTGTCCCGCAAAACACTGCCAGATTACACTGGATACCCCAAAAAAGAGGGATGTGTTTGGATTTTAAGTCGTTTTCTGAAAAGACTTGGACAATGGTGCCACTTTCACATGACAGGATTCAAGTCAGCATTTCATTTTGCTCCTGGTCTTTTTATTTCATTTTTTTAAACTATTTTCTATGTAATTTCATAACAATAGGATCCAACAGCTGCCTCCTCTTTGACACATTAGCACATGCATTTCAAAGCCGACAACTCATACCATGCATAACCCCCGTCATATAGCCATGAATTACTGACATATTAGGGAGCTGATTTATGTGTATATGTCAGCCACCTTACATTAGTTCTCCTCTAAAGTGACTCGTTGGAGTTGAAGTACTGCTCGGCAAACTGCGCTCCCCATTGCTGTTTGAGAAAACACATGAAGACATCTGAACAAAGGGCTGAAGACTTTGTCTTTGAGAGAGATTTCTAAGGTAATCTAAGAAATAAGTGCAACCAAACCAAAATAAAACCTGTGCAATAAAAAAACACATGGCGTGGATGCTGATGATAATATGTTCACCTACATGCCATAAAAACGCAGCTCTAACATGGAGGTGTTTCCTTTATAGCAGGTGTTATAATCGTGCAGCAACTTCTTTAGGATTCATGTTTAAGGACCGAGTTGCTTGCTATTCATCTTGAGTTTCCCCCCCCTTGATCTATTATTCCTTTAGAAGATATTCAAAGCATATAGGGTTCAAGTTCTCCTCCGTCCTGTTCTGTATGTGTGACCGCTGAATCCATTCGCAGCATCTCACGCCGTGCCCCTGATGGATGCGTGATGTGTGTGCTTACGATGCTGTGGGTGTTCATTGGTTCATCACATTAACTCTTCTATTTACTCTTTGGATCCTCTCGCTGGACCTGCCTAATACAGAAAAAAGAGGGCTGTAAGCGATAAACAAAAACAACATGCATGCAGGCAGCGTGGGTGACGTGACGGTTCTGTGAGTGCGTCGGAAACTAAACATCACCGTGGGTGAACTTCAAAACACACTCAGATCGTTGACACACTGCAGCTGTCATGAGGTAAGACACGGTGATGTCGCACAGAATAACAAACACCCTCGTTTGAGAGGAAGAAAATGTTCGCAAGAACGGTGCAAATAATGAATTGTGTGAAGTTTAAACTGTTGTTTTTGAGTGGGCACTGGTTAAGATATTAAAACGTATTTATTTTCCTGTCTTTGCAGTGACTGGTGATCACATGAACAGGTTTTAGCATCTTAACATCTCAAATACCTACATGGGAATATGAGCTGATAGAGTAACCCTAAGACACCAGTGTGAACTGATTGGTGATATTTTTGCTGGCTTTGACTAACCGTACACTCCATGACTGATAGTATTTTTGTTATACCGCCATTTATCTGAAACCTCTTTGATTTGGGGGGTTTATGGTTTTGGTATCTGATCAGTGCACTGACTGGAATAATTGCCAATATGTTAATTCCCTGACACCTGATATCTGATTCTACACTGATTGATACACATTCTAGGGATGACACCAATATTCTTACCAATTTTGAAAACAATGCTTGAAGAAGGTCTCTATTGACAGCATCCAGTTCATGTACTTCTTTATTTTGCTCCCCAAAGCAAAACTCCAGGGGCGCCGGTAGTGAAGTTAGTGCGTGCGCCCCATGTACGGAGGCTATAGTCCTATAAGCTGGCAGCTCGGGTTCAAATCCGACTTGTGGCTTCTTTCCTGCATGTCATCAACCACTCCTTCTCTCTCCAACTCTATCCACTGTCCTATCTCTACAATAAAGGCATAAAAAGCCCCAAAAATAATTATTTAAAAAAACAAACAGCTAAACTCCAGTTCATGTTAACACACACTATGTGTTATTTTCAGATACAGAACTTCTCATCAGCAGTTCAGAACCTTCAAGTCAACGCAAACAGCGACTTGTTCCATGCTATTTGAGCCTATTAGATTACGACATCCTATGTTTCACCACAGACAATAAACTGGATTCTGATTTTTTTTCCTCAAACCTGCCAACAGACAAGAGAACCAAGGATTCTGGAGCAATTGGGGCGGCCACCTCGGAGGATAGCCTGTCCAGACCCCTGGACTAAGGAGAGTTTGAAAAAAAGTGGGCATGACTAATAGCTCAGCTCTTGATCCACAGAACCTGACAGGCAGTTCTCCTGTGGCCCATAAATACAGAACACTGAGCAGATGTGAAGGCCGGTTCCTCTCAGACATGGCCGCTGCTGCTTCTTCCTAACCATAGTAATCAATAGAAGTGACTGCCCCACATTCAGGACCAAGGTGAACATCCTTTAGCGTCACTTCAGATGAGTTTATGTTACATAGTAAGGGTGAGTACGTTTTATTTTTTACTAGCGAGACGTACAAGGAGCGCAGGAAGTTGTTGTTTATGTGTTTCAAAGCAGTACTGACTGTAATGTTTCACTTACGCAGAGGAGATATGACCACTTACTGGAAGGTCAAAGAGAAAGCTGTGGGAGTTTTGCGTCTGAAGTATGACTATTTGTGTAAGGTCATTTTCTATTTGACAATGATGTTAACTAAAAGTCCCGCAAAGGTTACTGAATCATTTTGTGCAAACATGAGTCAAAGTGCATCATAACAACCTCTGGTTCTTTTTCCTTTAAGGGTCCCCGACTATCTCCAGCCAATATGAAACACAGAACATTCAACATCATTTCATCGTCTGTATTGGCTTTCAAAAGAAGAGACAACTGGACCTCTGAAAGTTGAATTACTTACAAGAAAAGGAACAACAGCAGAGTCGGACTGGTTTGAATGATCATAAATATTTTCTCTCTTTGCTTAAGATTAAGACACATCTGTTTTAACAACTGTCTGTTTATTTCAAACAGTCTCTTTGTGGCTGTTTCCTTACAGTTTGTGCAACACAGATTTATAGTCTTCGGTAATGACCAAACGGTGCATTTACTGCTCATCAAGTGTAAGATATCGTGATTCTTTATCACTTTCAGATGTCACTGCTGGTCTGTTTTTCTCTGGTATAAAGCTGTAGTTCCAAATCACAACCAATCACAACCTCCCTTTTCATTTATAAAAGTCTGCTCAAAAACATCATTTTAATAACAATGATAAAAATGATGAATAAATATACTTCTCCTGCTGAATGATGTGTGAGGTAACAATGTAATACTTCCTATTTGTACTTCAGTACAGTTTACTGCTACATGAGGATTTTTTCGGACCACATTTGAATTTTGCCCAACAAACTTTAACTCTCAGCTCTTCACATTTTCATAACAGACTTGGACACATCTGAGGGGAATCAACTTTGGTTGACACCTAAATTAATGGATCAATTAGAACAGACTGTATCCTGTAGTGCAAATCTCCCAGGACAAATATAACATGTTTAAAATGAATAAAAGATGTAGTAAGACTTAAAAAACAAACATGAAAGTCAAAGACAGCAGCAGAGAAAAGGCCTCCAGTGATGTCCGACCAATGGGGAGAACTTGTGGCAACATGGATGAAAGTCAGCATCAACCAGCAAACAAGTCTAACACATTTCTATCAACTAGATTTTCCTATTGGACAAAGGTCATTATTTTAAATGTAGATTATTTTTTAAAGATATTTTTGGGGCCATTTTTGCCTCTATTAGATAGGACAGCTGTAGAGACAGGAAATGTTGGGAGGAGAGAGTGGAGGGTGACATTTAGCGAAGGGCCAAAGTCGGATTCGAACCCACAGCCCCTGCGCTGAGGACTATAGCCTCCGCACATGTGGCGGCATCATATCCATTAGGCTATCGGCGTCCCAAACAGTGACTACAGCGTCACCTAAAGTGAGTTTGATCAAATATGTGACATGATAGAGCAACATACTTGAAAAGATCCCCCCTTAATGTTGGAGTCGACCATGATAATGACGCTACACCTTCAAATTCAACCTCGATTGAGCACATCATGGTGTTGCTAAGAGGCCGAAATTTTGTTTTGTCCACTCAGTTGTACAAGTTATGATTGAGTTAGTTACGCTTTGGTTTTGTGACAGTTTTGGGACTCTGACTTCAGGGTGGAGAGCAAAAAACATGAAAAGGTTGTGCGTATGTATGCGTGTGTGTGTGTGTGTGTGTGTGTGTGTGTGGCCCTGCCTGCCTGCCTGCCTGCTTGCATGCATGTGCGAAATTGTTGCTGGTGGGCCCCAGCATGACTGCTGAGGTTGGAGCAATCATATGTTCAGCTGTGATTTCCATCAACACATTCCTGGACGCTCACACACTCTCTCAGCGGAGCTACACGCAGCACCCCCTGAGGATGTGACCTGCAGCCTGCAGACACATGGCTGCCTCACCAGCGCTTATCACAACACAGCAGCCTGCAGGATAATGGGAGGCCTTAATCTGAAGCCACGTGGAGCCCAGCAAACTTTGACTGGTGTTGCTCCTTCACACTGGCCTTATAGAAAACAGTGGATGATATACTACACCGCTCTGCAGAAGGCCAGCAGGTCTTACCATGCCAGACTGATTACAGGGGAGAGGTCAGACCAAATGGACAACAAATGGTCCCTGCTCGTCTACACTGGGGGTTGGGCATAAGGCTGAAAACATCACTTTGGAAGAGGCAGCGATTGTTACAGAAAACAGGACATTCAATATTCCAGACCACAAGGACACACACACTCACACACACACACGCACTGTATCCCTTTTTTTCATTCTGTCACAATGCCGAAGCTGGCAAAACACAAACAATAAAACACGCAGAAAAAGGTCTAGTGGGTTTAGGAAAAGAAAATTTCTCCACTGATTGATCGCAGGTTTCAAACCTCCAAACGCAGCCAGAGAGAGAAGAGAAGAGAATGAAATGAGTCTTAAGGCTGAAACATTGATAGCAAGCAACTTAAACATTCAACTCAGCAGAACCTCCAACCATCTGTGCTGAATAATTATACAGTAAACTGGCACTCAATCAGCTGACAGTGTGCGTTTCTCTTCCACTGGTCAAACAAAGAGACATGAGTAAAATCCCCCCACACACAGGGCCAATCCTTCACTGTTATTGGCAAACTGCAAGGCTGGCATGGAGCCACAGTGTACTGCGTGCTTTAAGATGCATGAGGGATTCACTTTGAGTTGAGTTGCACTGGTTATTTTTTACCGCCCTGAGCGACTTGCACACCATGCTTCAGAGTTACAGGGGTGTCACATTTGTCTTGCTACACAAATATTGATATGGGCTGAGTAATGACCAGCTGTTATGTCTAGTATAGATCATAAAGATTATTCTTATTTGGCTTTCAGGGAAAACGGCAGGGATTCCTCCATATCTGCACACTCCTTTACGTTAACCTGAGCTTTCGGTTTTTATTCAAGGAATGTTCAAGCATCACATAAATCATCACACCTCAGGGCTATAAGTGCAGCACTCCTTGTGTAAGTGATGCTATGCAAATCAACGCAAGGCACCTATGTTCAAACTTGCTGATAAAATGATCTAATGTGTTTGAAACAGGTGAAACTTCACAAGCAAACTACTTTTAAACCCCCCACTCATTTTAATCAGGAAAAAAGCAAGCAAAAAAAAAAGATCCAGAATGGCCTAATTTGAGCTAAAACTAAAGAATACAAAGTAATATCAATCAACTTTCCCTTTCCATCCAACACTAACACAACATGGAAAAAAAAAAAAAATCGGTGCCTGGTACAGTGCAGGAGTTTGTGTAAGCTGCTGAGCTTGTGGTGGCCTGTGTTCACCATGTGGTGGAGCTGAGTGATGGTTTCCCAAAGTCTGCCTCCACCAATGCAGACGGCAGGCATATAGGCACAGCCATGTGCTACGTCCTCCCTGTCGGTGTGACGGCTGGAATGATGCTTCTGTGTTTAACGAGATCATCTACAATTGTTAGCTTTCAATGTCCGTCTGTGCAAGAAGCTTTGATTGATGGTATTCCTTATTTTTGCATTTTTCTCTGTTGACAAGCAGGTTTAGGTAGTTTTAGCATGCAAGCTGTCAGCGCTGCAACACAGGTGAAAAAGCCGTGCTTGGTTTAGCACCTGACTACATCAGATACAGTAGGGAGGGCAAGGCTATAGCAACTGCATCCAAAATGGGTGTGAAAGTCTCCTCTGCAACACAGCGGGCTCTTGTCTTCCTCCTCTTCATTCTTTTCTTTCCCTCTCACTGTCTGCCTCTCTTTTCCTCTATCTATACCCCCTTCTCAGCGTCTATCCCCTAATGTCTTTGTCTGCTTCCTGTCATGCATTCCCTCATTTTATGTTCCCCCCCTCCTTTATTCACGCTCTTCTTCTCCTTCTTTTTTTGCTCCCTCTGTCCGTCTACATCTGCACCCCTCCTCTTGCTCTCCCTCCCTAGAAGGCACACACACATACACAGATAATACTGCGGCTACATGCTGCTTTGGCAACATACTGCAGCAGGCAGGCAGGCTTACTCCACTGCAGCCCTTTAACACAATAGAATTTCTCTCATGACCTTAGGATGAAAAGTAGCTCTTTGTCTAATTAATTACATAAAATCAAGCTCTTTTTCTTCAAAAAGATGCTTTAACTGCAACTTGTTTCCTCGACAGAGGCAGCCCATCATTGCTGCAAACACAACGTGTATTTTTCTCTAAATATCTGCTGATTTCAGCTTTTCACAGGCATATGATAATAACAGCACCATGAAAGGTTTGCTAGCATTTCCCTTTGTTGACGTATGTAGTTTTGATTGAAGCCCTCCTCTTCCCCCCTTGTCTATGGGCATACCACCTCTGATTCGCCCCGTCTTGCCTTCTCCCCTGAAGCATGACGGAACTAGGCGTGCTCTCGTAACACCATGGGATTTCTTTTTTTATTGAATGGTGAACAAACATGTTCACACACACACAAATACAAAAACATACGGAGACAGACATCTCAGGATCACAGCGCATGATAGGACGTACAGTGATGCCATTGTTTGAGTATCCAGGAGTGAGGTGAGGAGATGTCAGTGCTGACAGATAGCCATGCAAAGAACAGACACAAAAATGTGTGTGAGATTGAATGCAGTAGGCATAAACATACACACACATATATATATATTGCATATTTTGCAACAGATGTAAGGATATCATGTTTTAAACGTTGGTTTCAATCAGTGAAAACATTGTCTGCCATATCATTGCTTCATCATGTTTTATCCATTGTGGCTACTGAACTGTTCATTGCTTTGTAACTTTATATTTCCTTTGATTTTGTTGCATTATAAGCTCTTTTGCCTGCTAAGTTCATCATATAGAGTTTCATGGGCCACCAGTCACATGTTCATAAGCCTTTATTAAACACAAACAGGTGCTACCAATAGGGATTCCCCGACCTTTGCAGGGTGCAGAGCATGATTCAACCCATTTCATTTAATTGCCATCAACATGATCATTACTCTGTAATTACTGTTTAACAGATACATTTTTCATAAATGTTGGCGCTGTATGTCTAGGGTTGGATTCTTACATCAATGACCCTTTAAATATTGCATGCTCATGAGTGAAAAGAAATATATCACTGCATGGGAATAAAGCCAAGTGTCATAACAAGCGTACAGTATAAGTCACACGATCTGGCTATAAAACTCCACTAAAGCTTTTTAGATGTCAGGGAATAAAAAAAAGAGGCAATATGCGGCCCCATTTAAATACAAGATGGATGACTTCTTTTCTGCACTATTGTTTCCTGGAGATCAAACTTGCATGTTGGAACTGCTGAGAATCCTTATGTTTTCAAACACAATGGGCCCTTTCTTTATATGAAAAGAGCTGCTACTCTAATAATGCAGCTCAGCTTAAGTCTGTGAACGGTAAACAATGGCACTAAAAGGTGGCTTTGACAAATATAAAGAGAGGGAAGGGGGGAGTAATTAAAGAGCCTGAAAGTGAATACAAGGACACTGAGTGATGCCCAAACTCCAGTCCCACCCTTTTCATTTCCAAATGTACCTTTCATGACGGAGTGGGATGAGATTTATGCCCTTTATTTCAAGGTCAGCATGACCATGAGAAGATCTCCTCTGTGGAGCACCACAAGGAACCCTCTCAGGCCCCATAATATTTGTGAATCCCTGATTTTTCAAAATCACTGAAAATACAGTGAATATACATAGTATAAAAAGTTGCCGAATGTGTGCACATTGGATTTGATTTAAAAAATCTGTAGGGAAGCTTTTCAACATCACAGACACTCATCTCTACAGTATAAAGACCTTGAGACATTTTGCAGATTAAACAGCCAGGTGATCTCAGAAAATTCATGCATCAAACACTTTCCTGACTAACGTGTGTCAGACAACCTGCCATGTTTCTCCCTGACAGTCAAGATCTGGATAACACCAGGCCCTTCCTCGATCTACAGTACACAAAGCTACACAGATTGTATCTGCACTAAGAACTCCTTATAGTATTTTATACTGGCTCCATCCACACAGACAATAAGCTACCCTCAGAAGCCACACACTCACTACCCGCACTGCTTTTGGAACAAACACAAACTCACCACCCCAACAAATGGAAGCAGCTGCTATCAAAACTCTTTCATCTAACACAGTACTTTGCAAAACTCAGCAATGCTCATACACCACAACTGAATAGGCCTGTTTGATACTATCACACACTCTGAAGATGCTTTTTTCTTAAACTTTTATATTCTGTTGAGCTATGTTGTACATTTTATGCTCGATAGTGGCGGTCAAAGGAAGATGTGCCTCGTAGTTTTGTGGGATTTTACGGTACATTGCAAACAAACTGAAATGAATGAAAGCTGTAAGATAACATCATACAGTTAAAATCTCTGTAGAGCACAGTGTACTGTTCCGCTGAGTCATGTGTGGACAGTCATTCTTCATGCATTTTGCTATAGTTACATGTCTGTTTGGGAAAGCTCCTTTTGATCTCTTATTTGGCAAAAGAATTATCCTATCAAACAAACAATGTGCATCTATGTGCCACTTCACTTGTTGCTCAGGGGTTGGTACTCACAGCTTTGGACGTTTACAGTGCCGGTGGAGTTGTCTCTTCCCAGGGGGTTCTCCACCACACATGTGTAATTCCCAGAATCCTCCAGTTTTGCTCTGCTGATCTGGACTCTGGAGTTTTTCCTGTGGGAGACAACACTTGCACAGCTGAGTCAGGGGAATGAGGGCAGGGAGGAAATAGCATGGAAACGCAACAAGTGGAAACATGGGGGACAGAGAGGCAGACAACAGGGCGAGCAGCAACAGCATGGCAACATCTCTGTGCTTTGATACAGATAAACAATCACTCAACCCGAGGCCAAAATTGAGAAGGAAAAACCGCTTACCAAAAGAAAAGCACAGGACCAGCAGCTATTAAACATACTGTTTCATTAAGGTCTTAATTTTAAAGCCCCATATTGTGCCAATATCCTTCATCAGTAGGTTTTTCTACTTTTCTCCTCAAATTACCCAACAACCAACATTGTTCAAATCCTCGCTTTGGTCAGTTGCTTTAATTTCGTCATTATAAGCCAATGTAACTGAGAGAGTTCAAACAAGTTCACCTGTTACTCTTATGAACTTACAATTATATCAAGTGCATGGTGTCTTTACAGTGTAAAGTCTATTGAGTGACATTGAGTACGAGAGGCGAATGAAGCATAAACATAGAAGTTTAAACAAGGGGAAGAAAGCTGTTCATCTGAGCAATTTTTGTCAAACTAATGGGCTCAACCTTGGAGTCTTATACTTAGCGTTTTTACAGTATTATTAAAAAATAAATAAACCAAAATTAAACAAGGAGACAAAAAAAGAACATGGGCTGTCTCTCTGTACAGCAGAGATACATATTAGTGTAGTGTTTGTAATTTTAACACATTTAAACAAAAGGAGGGCGTTCAGGAGAATGTATGACTCGCACTTCTCCCACGTTTCCTCAAAATTATTTGTCTGAAGCTCCAGTGAGAAAATGATTTGTTCCATATTTCATACATCATATTGTACCACTCTCACAGATGGCATGACAGGCTTAAGCCACTTTTTTGTTAATACCTTTCTGGCAGCTTTACTCATTCCTAAAAAGTGTTCAGTTACGTTCGTTCTGGATGAGTGCACGATTCCAAGGAAAAGGTGGATCCGATTACAAAGAAACATTCCTTCTGAATGCTTTTGTTAATTCTTTGCACGAAAAGTGTGAATTTTAGTTCAGGCCTAGAATTCATGTTTTCATTCAGTTTCAACTTCGTGATTTAGATTTGAGAGAAAAACTGCGTTAGCACATTCTGCTAATAATAGCCACCTTGCTCCGACTTCAGAGTGCCACCTACTCTTTTCATCTTACGCTGTGAGTGTTACAGGTTTACAGGACATGGTTAACTTGTACTCACTGGCTGTTCCTTATTTTGACTTTTCTGCTTTTCTTCAGCTCGTTGCCATCTTTGAACCACGTGTAGGTGGGGAGAGGGTTCCCTGTGGCCTCGCACTTCACTATGAGCTTGCTCCCCTCATCCACTATTATTGGATTCTTCATCGGTTTTAACTTTGGAGCCGCAACTGAAAAAGAGAGGCAGAGAAAAACTCAGTGTTATTAACCCCTTTAGACATAAACTGTAATTATAATTTGATTTGCACAGTTTGTTTAGGAGTGGGTTATGGTGTTTGGGGAGAAACAAAGAAACAAAGAAGGACGGAAAGACAACAAAGGAGCCAATCATCAACATCTCGTTGGATTGAGCCAACAGCTCTCTCATGTGACCAACAGATGTCGTCACTAGAGACATTATAAACTCTGCATCTGACTAATAAACAGGCTGAATTTCTCTCTGGTTTTCCTGCTATAAAAACACCTGAAGCAATATTTAGTAAACATCTTTCAGCTCAAGAGGAGAATCTGCAACCACAAAATCTCAATTAACTGCAGTCAGTACACAGGAACGACCGCAAACATTTTGACAAGAAAATAACTAGTTTGTCGTGATGCCAATATCAAAAAGAGCTCTTAGCATTAACAGTACTTATGTAAAGTGAAAACCTGATGTCACCTTTTAAGTCTTTCAAGTTTTTTCATTCTACGTGATGATTGGAGGAAACAATCGATTTCTCTATATACCCGTTTAGTTAAGATAGTTATTTGCAACAGTGAAAACAAAAATGAAATGTGAAAAATGATCTTTGCCAAATGCACATGCATGCACAACACGCACACGCACACACTTGCCAGCTGACAGCTGCACACATGTTTAGGAGAAGACTCATCCAGTGAGTGAGAGAGAAGGGGTGAACAAGGGTCAACCAGGAGATGTCCAAGATGCCCCCCCCCCCCCCCCATCCCCCCAACACCCCCCAGTCTCTCTCCCTCTCCCCCTTTTTAACAATTACGATTTCATGCAAACTCTAAACAGAGCAGTGGGATAAATTACAGCTGTTTGCGATGCATCACCTCAGAAGGGTGACACCAGAATAAAGACAAACAAAGCATGACAAGGAAAGTGAAGTGCACATAATGACTTCAATTAAATGTGAAAATGGAGGTGCACCAAATTTATCCCTCTGTCGTCCTCTTTTTTTTTTTTTTGGAGAGACTGTCCTACTTTACTGACCCACTAAAGGCGACACGTCTGTATGGGAAGGAAAAAAACAAAAATTAATGATGCTGCACTTTTTCTTCTTTGTGGATTGAAGTCCAGAGAGTTTAGAGATGCTTTTTTTTTTTTTGCTAATACAGTATTTAAAACTTCAAATTTGTAGATGATGTGAAATGTTTCACTGTGTGTTTAAAAACAAGTACCGTAAAACTTCTAATAATGGTTCCGACTTTTATTTCCTTCAGTCTATGAAATGGCCCTGCCTTTATTTGGGAAAGGCGTCAATACGAGACAGGCCTTTAATTATTTTCACTAAACTCATGAAGCCAGGATGGGAAAGGCTGGAAAATTGTAAATGTACACCAGAAAAAGAATATTTAACCGTGTACAAAATTAGAAGATTGACAAAAAACTAAATAACAAATCACTTTTGCTTTGTAAGGCAGTGTGCAAACTTGCTTCACGGCCTGTACGCACACACGCATCATTCTGTCTCTCTTGGACAGATGTTGTAGATCAAATTTTATTTTTGGTGTCTTGCTGCTTTTTCTCCCTTACTTATGATCAACAAACTGTTTCACCACTAAAGACATCAGGGCCTCTGATTGAGACCTGCCTTTATTTGTCAAAATGTGCAGCAACAGCAGACTAGTAAAAGGGGATGGGGCCTTAAATTCAGATGGGCTTTTATTCTAAGTTTTACGGTATGTTACTACAAAACAGCTACCATGATCTCTGTCATTGTTTTTAGGGAGTCTTTGCATACATTCTGCAGAGGTTACAATCATTCACCACTGATCATACCTCAGTTCACTTTATTTGTTACTTACACAATAATTCAAACACAAAAATGCACTCTTTTATCTTACATGACCCTGGATATCAAGGAGTACCTCTTTAATAGATCCGGTTTGCTCTGTCAACTCTGGTCACTTTTTATTTTATTTTATATACTTTATTAATCCCCAAGGTGAAATTACAGCTTTTCACTTTGTTATTGTGAGACATGCTGCTCCACACATATGTCAGAAATGAGCCCAGACATGACCTATAGACATGGATTTTTTTATGGAAAGATGTCAGAGTAAGGGGGCTGCAAAGGGACTGGTGCAGTTGGGGGTTCAATGCCTCGCTCAAGGTCACCTCCACAGTGCTCAGGATGTCTCCTACCTATCTGGTAACCAGTTCAATACTTGGTACTGTGACCTGAACCAGCAACTCTCATGTTCCCAACCCACAGCCTGAGCTACTGCCACCCTCTCCACCACTTCTCCTTAAAGAAGCCAGAGGTTAAAAACCGAGGGTTCTCTTGGGTGTAATTATTAAGTATTTGTCATTTAGTAGTGTTGATGATGATGATTGGTAAACTTCACCATGTATAGAATATTTGGTCTCATTTTGTCAGATGTTTGTTAATGTTTCAATATTATTTGATGAGAAAAGTACTTTGGGAGGAATCAGCGCTAAAAACCTCTGATTTTAATTAAGGTATGCACTGTTTTTTAAATTATAAAGATACTTTTTGGGACCTTTTGCTTTTACCAGCGCCCAATTGGCGCCCCAATTTGACCCTTTTAAAAGATCTGTCTTGAACTCTCCTTTTGGGTCCATTTTGCGGCCCTGTGGACGGTCCAGGACGTCTTTCCTTTTCTGCGTCCTGTCCTGTCTATGTCTGTGTAGCATTTCCAAATGAACAAATCTTTGTGCCTAAACTGTCACTGAAAACTTCAAGGCTTAAATGTAGGGCTCTTTATGTCTTCAAGCTGTGTATCACTGGCAGTGTGGGTATTAAAAATAGCTACAGAAATTGTAAAACTCTTTGTAGATGTTCGTGTTTGCTTTGGTTAGTTATATAGAGGCATCTGTTTTGAATCGAGTCTCATAAAAAAATGTCTAAACTTCTCACAGAACGTGTTAGTACAGATATTCGTTGCTTTAGGGGCACTAATGATCGGTTTTCATACCCTTCACATTTAAAGCAGGCAGGATTACTCCAAGACACTGAATCCAAAATCTATTGAAAGAGACTTGTCATTTAGATTTTGTGCTGCAATAACAAACAGTAAAATGTCAAATTTGAAATAGCTCACAAACATCACAGATCAATGGAAAAGTGCAGCTATTCTTAGATCAATAGCAGCTATTTGTTACTAAAATGGTTCTGTTTCTGGAGAGACAGTAGGCTTTTATCTGTGAGCGGCTTCCTGTTGGAAAATGTGAGTGATGATATTCATGGCACTGGAAAAGTAAAGACAAAGATTCAAACATGAGGCAGATGTGCCTTTGTACTGTGATGCTTGCTAACCCTAATGAGCTTATTCTCACGATGTTTTTTTTTGTTGTTGTGTGCTGCAAATGCTCAGGCAGTTAGTTCAAGATTTGAATGTCCCAAAAGGGTTTAGGACAATAAAAGCCTCATTTAAGCAGCAAGAAATAAATGTGTTTTTCTTCTGAAAGTCATAACATTATATAAGCTGAACATATATATCGGCATTTACAATCAGCTCTGGGAGTGGGGTGGATCGATAGCCTCCAGCAAAGCCATATACTGAACATGAGACTCCTGATGCTCCAGATGTTCTTCATTAAACATTTCTATTATTTAGCAAATGTAATGGACTGTATGGGACTTGATGTTAAATAAAGATTAGAACGCAGAATGTATTATGGTTGACTGATCCCCCTAATTTTCACATTACACTGGCTAATGGAAAATTAACAACATTGTATGTGTTGTACTGTAGAACTTCGTGGCACACTGATTATTCAACTTACATGTGCACATGTGTTGTTTTTGATAAGTAGCTTCATCAGATGGTTCCACAAAATGTTCTGAAGTTCAAATGGAACTTGGCGAGAGAGGCTCTTTGGATATTGCTGTATCTAATGACTTATAAAACAAACAAAAAGCTGTATTTCTGCATCTGTGCATGATTTCCAAACAAACTCAGCTCTGCTACATCAGTCCAGCACACTGCCTGAGGAAAAGGCCTGTCAGTCATAATCAGAGAGCAGAAGAAATGGAGTTGCAACATAAAGAAAAATGCTTCATACTGCCTGGACACAGGTTTGTCCTTGCCAAGCAAATTAAACAAACTTTGCCCTGGCCTGGAAAGTTGCAGAAACACATAGCTGCACTTCTCATCAGCTCAGAGAGCCAGATGTGTGAGAGGATCTGCTCCATCTACAGGATCACAGTTCTAATGAAGACATAGGCCATCAGAGATTCCAGCATCTAGATACAGATGTTTAGCATTATGATGCACAGAGATTAGGCTTTCAAGTCTGTATTAGGTAATTTGTGTGTTTCCAGTTCATAATCTGTGTAATGTTAAATAATCTAACTATTGTGTGGCCTCTATTTAAAAATGCTCAAAGAACAAACTGTCAGCTCAATCAGTGATCCTTGTCCTTTTTTTTTTCAACCACAATCCATGTTTTCCAACATGTTAAATAAAGAATCTTAATTAATAGACATAAAATAACTCTTGGTGAACAATGGTTATCTCCTTTTCCGTTACAGCAGTGGAAAAAGTAGTGTCCAGCAGCGATGATAAAGCCTAGCCCCAACAACAGCCTGATTCTCTGCGTTTGAAGCCGAGGGGCAGCTGCAGACATGGACTATAAAAAACAAATTTGAGAATAGAAGCCTAACCGGCGTGTCAACAGCTCATGCCTTGGGTAACAGTTGGAAACCTTGGTCCGGAGAGGTTCAAAAACAAAGTCTTGATGAATTAACAATGCTTTGCTCCTATTATTGAGTTAACATTTTCTGTTTTACTTCCAGGAGCTTAGAAAAGGAATCTGAGGCATGCCTTTGTGTTTCCCCTTCTAGACAAAGTATCCCTGATTACTCTGGTGTTATGTCACTTCACTGCACGTTGTCAAAAGACAAATTACATGGTGAGACAGCCAGAGAAATGGGTTCTGCATGTGGGAATGGTCTGCACACTAGTCACTGTAACACAACATCTGTTCAAAGAGATCATTTCAACAGCCTCCCACCACAACCAAAACACTTTCACCCAACAGTTATCTGCTGCATTGTTTATATAGAGGGCCAAATGCACAGATTTCCTCATACTTAACTCTTTCAAAAAAATGTATACCTATGGTTTATTGTTTTTTAATGAAGAAGTCCAACACTTTTAATACTCCATTGATGTGGTCAACTTTTGACCAACATCCAGTTTTGATCTTTAAGATGTTCCACCAATAGGACATGACTACTGCAAATGAATTTTTGCTTTAAGTTTTTAAGCATTACTCAAGGTTTCTGCACAGACTACATAGCCAGCATAAAAAATATATAGTAAACAAAGAAAACACAATGCATGGACAAAACTGATGTCCCTCGCATGAAAGTTCAAAGGAGGTGAAATCTAAACAGACATTTCCTCCAAAAAGAGCTGTGTGGCAAACCCCTGAGAACTGAAGAACTCTGTGGAAACCATCATTAAGACAAAAAGAGGAAAAAACAAATTTACTTTTTAAACACAGCCGAACTGGCCTCCATCGACAGTTTTATGCCGTGAATTTACAGCCATTAACAGTTTTCCTGTCCACGCAGTATACAGTAACTGTTGAAAAACAATGTCGATGTTTGTTTCGCTGGATGAAAAATTCTAAATTACATATGGGACTAGGGATGTTAGAGACGATCAATGAAAAGGATATTTAAATTCAGACTGGTCAACTAGTCTAAAGGTAGGAAAAGACTCAACATTTAGCAGTATTTATTTTAACACATCTAAACAGTGTCCAGAACCATATTGCATTAAGCCTGTTTCATTTCTTCTACAGTTCATCACACTATTCAATAATGAGATGGAATATCAGCTATTTTAATCGCTGTTGAAATATGTTGCACTTTGCGGCGTGTATGTAAGCTTGGTTTGCCGAGTGTGGCTAACGTAACGAGCGCTACCACTACCAGCCTTCTGCCCTTACAGGTTAGCGTCCACATGCCTGTGCTGTGGATACACATTAGTCCGGTCGAGTGGTATATGCCAGTTCAACCTGACATAATCTACATACAAGATGCCATCTGCGCATTGTGCTGGTTTACATCCGGACAGTAGAGCCGGGAGAGACAGCCAATTAACTGAAGCTACAGCCCCTGTTAGTGGTGGACGCCTGCGTTACAGCACAAACACAACATTAACCGGCAGTCTGGACCAACATTTATTATTATATTCCTAATTAGTTTCACAAATTATAATATTTGCTGCTGACAAGTGAGGTGCTCAATCGTTTAATCGGCTAAACACTTCCCTGGATTAGACTACAAAATCTTGAGATGCAGGGGTTGTTTAATATTAGAGGCATTGAAATGTTCAAAATGTTGAACCTCTCATGCTTCTAACACCTATGGATACATAAGGTGACTGCACTTGCTACATATCTGGTAAACAGAACATAGTAAAATACAATCCACCCAGTAGTGTATGTGAAATAGCTAATAGGAAAAAAAAAGATAAAACAAGGTGTAGAACTATCTTTTCATATATGCAGCTTTATGCTCAAACCATCTATATGAAGCAGAAACAGTTATCTCTCCAAAAGCTACAGACTCCAAGCTGACAAATCTAGATATTTATTCACAGCATTTCAGCTTCTCATACAGATGCACAAGATGTACTTTAGCATCTGCTTGAAATGCTCAGCAATATTGATCGCTAAAAGGACTGATCGTTCTGAAGCAGATGGGCAACAAGGCCCCGCCAGGGAAGTCTTTGTTGGGCAGTGGATGGGTGAAATGATGCAGGACTCTCATTCAAACGTCAGTCGAAGCTGAGGTATTATTTAAAAAACACCCCGCTTCAATTCAACCACCTATTCAGCTTCAGTCACTCACACATAACCCATAACTGTATAGCAATATTATTTCATAGGGCTTTGAGAAAGTCTTAATACAGCTGTGTGTACTGACATATATTTTCAGGAGTATTTTTCAATTACTGTATATTTCACTCAAATTCTTGTAATCTGAACATCCTCCACTCCAGTTGATGTCACTGCTCCACTTATTGGCTAAAGAAGAAGTTTCAGAAGCAAGCGTGGCAGGCGAAATAAAAGCTGCTCCTTCACATTTTTAAAGCCAACACATGGCACACTTCAGTTTTGCTACCAAAACAGAGAGTTAAGATTTAGAAAAGACAATGCTGTTTGCAGCTTTGCCAAATTCAAATACACCATGCTATGATGACAAAATAACACAGCAACCTCATCTGAAATCTGTAGTGGTTGCTTTTTATTTGGAAAGATTTGCACCTTTAGCGTGGGGAAACCATATGTCAACTTCAGGACTGTTGTCTACACTACTGAGCCACATAAAGAGAGCTAGACTTGTGGCCACATGACAAATAGCAGTGCCCAGGATTAACAAAGATGCCAAGAAAACGACATTACAATGTTGCGTTGCTCTGCAGAAATCGTGGCCCAGAAGTGCAAGGGTTGGACATGAGGAGCCACTGAATTGTAAATTTCAATTAGTAGTAGAAGTAATTTCACATGTTTCGCAGACAAGAGCAACACAAAAGAGCTGTGAATGTTGGCCTTTTCATTTTAGTCCTTCAGTGAAACAACAAGAGCATTTCATGTTTTGTTTTAATGTCATGGCAGCAACATTTAAGTACAGTGAAAAGAAAATGTTAGGTATGTTTACACCTTATTATCATGTGATAGTGTCGTGGCATCTTTCTATTCAGTGTGTTCCAAATCAAATATTGGTCTTATTAATTGGAATGGAAATATGAAGCAGTCTCTGTAATACTTTTCTTCTTTGCAGTTATGACTGATGCGTCTCAAGTTGTGGACGGAGTTTTCTTCTTTAATTATAAACTTAACTTCTCATTAATGTTAAAAACCAACTAAAACCATGTCGTACTGTATCCTAATGTCACTATTCTGCAACTGACTTTTGTGTTTTGAGTTTTAAATGAATTTCCCATCTGTGCTTCAAAAAAAGCTGAATGGAAAACAGTATGAGAATGAGTTCTTTCAGCTGCTGCTACATGATGAACACATGACAATTTAATCCTAAAAGTTACACAAGTTATATGACCAGTTGCACTAACTTATTTACAGCTAAGCTCTCAGTATTTCTAATTTAACCATCAGTGAAATGACAGCCAGTAATGTGAGAGGGATTGTTTACACTAGTGAGTCCACAGAAAAACACAGTACGCAGGTGGATGCAGCCTGTAGCTGTTTTTGTATATCACCAGGGTTCAGTCCTTCTGACTCTCACTGACTCCCCCCCCCTCCCAACACTGTGAGCGGTGACCCTGATACACAAACCCCTAACTGGAGACACATTCAAACATTCTAGTGAAGAAAAAGATGAACGTATGCAGTCGAGAGAGATGTAGGTGGATCAAATCTCGGTAAAACCCGTCTAATACTGTATTCCACGCCAACAGGTGGCTTATGTTATTCTGTTTTTGCTAAAAGTGCATCACTCTTCAGACAGAGAAATGAATTTGGGTTATCTGACCTCCTCTGAACCATTAGTCAGCAGATGTTTATATCAGGTATGAGTATCTACTTAATTCAGTTATTTATGTGATGATGATGTCACGATGTGAAGGGCACTTGTAAAGCAGTAGCTAGTTGCTAAAAACACTTTTTACATGCAATTGTTGTTAAGACATAAAATGGTTATTGAATATTAAAGATATTGAATGTTCACAAAGTTGACTTGTTCGGGCTTTAACATAAATATATGTAGTTCCTGGTGACTGGACTCACTACACGTCTGGGACAAAGCATAAAGTAACCTACAATAGAGCATTCACTGACTCGTGGAGTTTTAAATATGGACGGACTAATTCACAAAGAAAGCCACAGGGGCAACGAGAAGAACGATTGGTGTCATTTTATATCTTCCAACGTATTTCCTGTCATTTCTTGTAAAAATGTTTTGTGATAAGTAAATTAATAAGACTCTGAGAAGGGCACCGGATATAAAAAAAACCCCGCTGTCAGTTAAGTGTGTGACTCACAACATCACACGAAAACTATTTGTCTAACCTTCAGTCTCAAGTTACATCACTTCATTTGTCATAATTTGTCTGGAGACATTTACTTCGAGAACCACCGTTTAAAACACTTACGTTTGCTAACCTTTTGCGGTTTTGGCTAACCTCGTTTTTAGACTGTCACATACAGTAAAAAGGGTTTCTCTATGTATGAGGTAGGTGCATTTGAAGTTTAGTGTTCCTGCTCCCAGTTGTTGTTTGTACCAGAACATTAAAAAAGCAATTTTGTAAGAGCAATAACATGAAGCAAGATCACACCTGAATTCAAAGCTGAGGTTGTCTGAGGCTCCATCACCTCCTCCTCCTCCTCCTCCTCCTGCGACTACTGGTCTCTATTTTGCGCTGAATAACTTAAGCAGCTCTCGTTTTAATTATAAAGGTGTGGTAGGTGTTAGTACATGATACAAAGCATCTGGCACAAAATGAAGGAGCACAGTTTTTACTTCGGAAGCTTATGATTACCAAACTCACTACGCACGCAAATCCAGGCACACAGAAAGAACTTGTTGTGTTTTGTCTTGACACATGATGAGATGGGTGGTAAAAGTTTGTGAATGATAATGTCATCACCAGCAAAAACATATTTATGTAGGTCAGGGTGACTGTACAGGGATTTCTAACTTCTTGAAAACAGAGACACATACATTCATGTTGCATTGCATTGTTAACAGATTTGATGGAATGCCTTCAGCATTTGCACTCCTTGTTTCACTCTCAAGAAAGGCAACTAAGTTGCACAGATTTTCCTTCCCTCTGGTGTCTTTTTCTTTCCAACAAAGACTAGCATTTTTGCATAAATGTCCACGTCAGGGTCTGCAGTTTGTTGTTTTCTCCCCAGCACCTGATTTGATTCATAAGAAAAGTCATGCAACATTCTTACATCTCGTCAACCTACAGCCACAATACATGTGACTGAAATAAGAGATCTGAAAGGGAATAATCATGTTAACACTGTAGCAGCAGAATTCCCTGAATCAACACTTTCTGGACAGAATTTATGAGTTGTCATAACCAGTGAAAGGGCAATTATAGCTGAGAAATACCTGTTGTGAGGTAATCACCTTAAATAAAAGTGCAATACGAAGTTCCCAGGGAACATGAGGTACATAAGACAATACTGTCTTGTTCCTGTGATGGGGGTGATGGTTGACTGACAGTCTAACAACCTCAACAGAGCGCTCATGGGCTAGATTACATACAATTATGGTTTGTCACACTTCATCTACTCCAACACCTGTTCACACACATGTATGCACACAGTTATTGTCCACAATGCAGGGTATTGTTGCACAGAGGACTTTTTTTTTTACCTTGAAATAAAAAGTGGAAAATCTAAAAAAAAGAGCAATCATTGTAATGCTCACTGCAGTTCACTGATAGTCCTGCCAGCAGCCACAGGTACAGAACAGTGAAAAGTAAACCTGTGCAACTTGCTGCACTGAAAAATATGAACTTCCTATCGTTTAGTCTTACTAACAGGAGGTAAATTGTCTATGTGCTTGACATCAGCGGACATTTTCAGACTGATTTCATCTTCCCTTCTGCTACCAGCATATTATCATTTTTCAAATCCCTACCCGCTATGTGAAACCAGAGCAACAAAAACATCAGAAATAGAATAACAAACCATAAAAGAAAAGTTTCAACAAAAGTTGGAATGTGTAACAGCAGGCCTGCTTGGTTCCTTTAGTGGTGTACTGGGATTTACCATTACAGTGCCATGGCTAACGTCACCATGAACATGTTCCATGAAACAAGTTCAATCCGCACACTATACTGAAGGGCACCATTGAGGTATGCTAGGCTTAGAACCACTTTGGAAGATTGTCATTTGTTGAAGGAAATATAAACAACCCAAAGCATATTTCCCATCATAGCATAGTTATGACAGCTAGCATGGCACTTGAGAGACAGTACGCAAGACAAGCTACTATATAAGAGGCACTACTAGGGTTAGCTAACTAGCATTAGCAGTAACATGGGTCTCACTTTAGAGGTACTTTAGAGGCACAACCAAGTGGTAACCTCCAGTTTTGGAAAATGAAGCCAACTAGGAAGTGCAAAAAATATCAGCTCCCTGAGTGTCCACTTGAGACTGGCTCCAAAATCCAAGGAATCCCGATTAGTCCTCATGTTAATATGTACAATTTTACAACAGATATAAGAAAAATGTACAGCCTAGAACAAAAAAAGCAACCTTATTTTATCTTTACAAGAAAATGTATATATTAGTTAAGACTGTATGGGGAGTAATTCTTTTATAACTCATCTGTTTTAATGAAAGTTAGGCTCAAAGTTATGGCTACATTT
Organism: Tautogolabrus adspersus; assembly: GCA_020745685.1. Classification (NCBI taxonomy): domain Eukaryota; kingdom Metazoa; phylum Chordata; class Actinopteri; order Labriformes; family Labridae; genus Tautogolabrus; species Tautogolabrus adspersus. The sequence continues at coordinate 23,011,865 of CM036546.1, forward strand.
GCATAATTAGGGGCACAGTTGAGTTGACTCATAGGCAGGCATTGTAGCTTTTTGCCAATGAGCGCTAGGCCCACCTCAACTCAACCTCTTTGCCTGTTGCTAGATTGATCGAAATTTAGGTTGAGATAAATATTATCGATAATATGGCAACCGCCATCGTTAGGCTTCAAAATGGCTCTTCAGAAATCAATGTGCCACTGAGACAACGTTCATGTTTTATGCAGTCTATGGGCACAACAAGCGCAAATCTTAAAGTCTTCACAAATTGGTCTTCCCCTTTTGGTAAAGGTTTCAGACCTCATTAGGCTAACTTTCTGCTAGTTTATCTCTGCTATTTAATTTCCAATTGATAACAGATAAGTTAACATACAGCAAGACATTTTAGAACTTTTCACTGAATCTTTTCAGTTTAGTTAGCACAACAGCAACGCAAGTTAGTTAGCTAAATTGTGTTTGATCATCTTTTACGGTAGGTACAGACAACAAGGATAACATTCATGAAGCTAGCCATTTTCTGTGACTGTAAAACTTTCTACACATTTGATTCATTTTTAATAGGTACAAAGATCACACAAGACCACACTGCTAGTTGTACTGACTTGTTTTCATATTTGACTCTTATTGCCCATTGACTCGTAATTCTTTTGAACCTGATTTATTCTCAACAAAATGATGTCAGCCACTGATAATTACAAGCTGGTGAAAGTTTTTATTGGGCTAGATCAGAGAGAAGTAGTCAGCAGAGAATACATTTCTAAAAGTGTTGTTCAGTACCTCTCTTTTATTTTGGATGAACCATTTGGCACCTTCTTCCCAGTCACAACCCCTACGTGTACTTTGATTCCACTTCAATTGGAAATGTCATCATGCCATGGGTTAGCAGTGTAACACGTTTTTTTATTTTCAAGATCAGCGTTATAGCCAGTCAGTCTATTTAAATGAAAAACTGACGTGCGTCATGAACCAATCAATAAAAAACAGCATCAAGGAGCCAATTTTAATATTAGGGACATATGTTTACTGACTCAAATCAACACACTTTAAAAAGACTATGGAAATGTCATTTTCTAAATAAAAATAAATCAGACTATGGCCGAGAGCGCCTGTGCTTTTCGCTAAAAAATGATGTCGAAAAAAGGAATTAGTCCAGCCTACAATGGTGTCCATCTCTCTATCTTACATGTCAATAGATCACTGTCGAACTAGATACGAGGACCAGTGCTTAACTTTATAGGACACTTTTCATTGGTAATAAAACAAGAAAATTACCCCCATTTCAATAGAAGAGAAAACCTATGCGGGCGCTTGTATAGAGTAGAATAGATGTTTATTGTCATTGCTGTCAAGAAAAAGGGCAGTTTAGCAGCCCTTAGTTACAATCATCTATGACCTATAAAAACTTCCAGAAAAAAAGAATTTCTGAAATTCAAAGCGCCGTCTGGAGGGTTATCTGTTGAAAGCTGACAGCAGTAACATCAAGGTACAAAATGGCTACCAGCATCAAGAGATGCTTTGTAAGATACAGTATCTAATCAAAGCTAGAATGACACATACTAGCTAAAGCAATAATCATGGTATTGTCCTTAAAGCATCACTGAAACGGGGGCTGGGTTTCCCCATGACCTGAGGTCAAACTACAGTGACATGCTTCAGCTTGTAGGATCCACCACTGAGCAAGCACATTGCTGCATTTGTGACTCTGAAATACAGGCAGCTCAAATACTATTACAATGTCAGGAGAGCTCCAAGAAAAATATACAGACAGACTTTATGTTGGATGACTCACCACAGACTCAGAATTAAGACAAAAGTGTTGAGTTATTAACCCTGTTGAAAAGAGCCGAATGAAACACTGTTAACGACCACATCGACTTCACTTTGTGATAACGCTGTTAAAACGAGACCGTTTTCAAACCTGGAATATGTAGCACAGCATTTATGAAAACATGGCCATGATAGGAATTAACACAAACCCTAAAAGCACAGTAATTGCCATTCACAGGTTTACGTAGACCTTATGGTACAACTGTACTTTGGCTCTGTGAAGTTCAGAGTCTGTACAACTAACACCAAAGTTTAGCTTGATTTGGTATACAAGTTGTATCATCTAACACTCCTATAACTACAAAGTGCTGCCAAACCAGATGTGCCTCTACATGCTGTCCACATAAGGAGACCAATCCATGTGACAAGCTAGCGGCAAGCTTTGACAAGCCAAGGGGATACTTAGTTTACTCCACACTTCCGTAATTTAGTAACAGAAACTCAATCTCACTTTTTTTCAAAGAGTCTCTGTCTCTTTCTGTGATCAGACACACACATATGTTTATACATAACATGTCATAGAAAAAACCCTTTGATTTTGTTTTACCTGTAGTTGGATCGGCCTCCCTCTCCTTTTGTCCTTTTTTACCCCCCTTCTTTCTCCCCTTCCTATCTTTCTTCTTGGTTTCCGGCATGCTGTCAGAAGAATATAATCCTCACGCAAGAAAAAAAAAACACACACAGGTAGTCCTTCTGGGAACGTGTGGCAAGTGGGCACCACCAGACTCTGAGCCTGTTAGAGCGCCTCTCCTCCTATATAGACTCACACCAATCAAGTACAGCAAGGAACCACCTACTCACAGCAGGGCAGAGAGAGGGAGAGAGAGGAAGGGAGAGGGAGGGAGGGAGCAGGGTGAAAAATAGGGAGAGAAAGGTAGAGAGAGGCACTGCTCAGGGAGCTAAGAGGGGAAAAGTGAGAGAATACAGAAAAGGGGGAGGGAAGAAAGAGGGAGGGTGTAGGGAAGGCATTTCCCATTGCTTTAAGCTAATCAACTGCTCCCTCACTTGATCTATCAGATAAGCAGTGGCTCTTCCAGGCCCTGCAGTCACAACTGAGGGTGGAGAAAACCTGAGTCCACCCAAAAGGTTTAAGTTGGCCCATTCAAGCTCCATGGTTCAACTTTGTAGCCAAAACTCTGTTTCTACTACCTCGGGAGCATCTTCTCCTTCGTAATGGCCCGTGCAAAAGTGGAGGGAGACCACTTAAATTGTCCCCTCTGCATTGCTGACCCCACCCAGATAATTCTGAGACCTGCCCTTGCCAGGTTGGGTCCCCAAACGCTTCACATCTGGATCCAATTTTAGTGAGCACAAGTTTTCTGGGGATGAATGTGCTAGAGAGCGATGTGTGAGGTGCAGAATGTCAGATCACAATCTGTGACAGACTGCTTCTAGAAGAATTACACAAAATCATTGCTTGCTGACTTCCCTAGCTGCTCCCCTTCCTCACCTCTCCTGTCTGTCAGTCAGCTCAGCCCTACCAACGAGTTTCAGCACGTCTGTGGTTGTATCTGTCTTTTTTCACAGTGGCTGGTTAGCCAGGTGTCATCAATGTCCACGTAGCAATACGGATTTACAGCCATTATCTCTTAAAACCACAGCTTTGTGTACATGATACCCAGCCTTGGCCTTCTGCAAATAAGGATAATGTTTTTTTTTCATAAAGGTGAGTTGGCATTTAGCATTTGCTTACCGTAGTTATTCCCTAGGTTTTCAGGATAAAGCAGTGGAAAATAGGGCAACAAGAGGCTCTAGGACAGAGGGCAAGTCCAAGTTGAAGACCAAAAGGGGCACAATGAGAGGCTCAGAAGGTGTCGCGAAAGAAATTCTAAGTACAAAACTTCCTTAAAGTCGCAATACACTCTTGACTCTAATACAGGAGATGAGTTTTTATTCAGGTTTTTGTGATTTTTTTTTTAAAGCAAACACAAATTCAACAAAAACAACATAGCGGCTAATCTGTTTATCTTTGCGTAACGTTGCCCAAACTGTGACTCCATGAACGCAGAATTATCTTAAGCCGTTATATCAAAGTTTGGTTTTCTAATTTCATGCTGCCTGAACTCCACTGTCCTGTTTAGTGGCACAACATAAAAAAAAAAAGTCGTTGACACAACACAAGACTGACTCTCAATGAAACTGTTGTGTTTTAAAAGTCTGTAGATGAGTCATCTGTGGGGCCCTCCCGGGGTTTGTCTCAGTCCAGCCCTTGGAGGATTCTTGACGTTTCTTTGGGAGGAGGCGGCAGCAGCGGCAGCAGCAGCAGCAGAGACTGAAGAGGAAAGGGGGCAGCAGAAGGGTCATGTCTTAACAGGTCAGAGCACTCAATAGCATAAGCCTCATCTGTGGGCAAGGGGGTCAAACCGAGGCCAAGGTTTGACACGCCAATCATGTCTAACGTAGTGCTTTTCCTACTCCTGCTCTCTCCCCTCCCCTCCCTGCGGTTGTTCTCGATGATCTAATCTGTCAGCAGAGGTAACTGAGGACTGGCAGAGGCTACGCTGTGTCAGAGAGCTGCCCCTATCTCCCCGCAACCTCAACACTCACTTCCTCCTCTACTAGTCAACAAGATGGGACTCGTTCTCAGGCCTGCGTGTCTGTGGGTGGGCATGCGGTTTATGTATGTGTCAGAAAAGTGAGCATTTGTGACGTCAAGACAGAAGAAAAGTGACTTTCGGGGTGACGTGCTGTAGATTAGGAACAGGCTTTAGATGTGTGTTTGCCTCTCACACCATTTCTCAATCCTTAAGGATCTGACAGTTGTCTTCAAATGTGGCCTGAATTAGTGAGATGAGACATTGGCTGATATAACAAACAGTAATTGCATGTGGAGCGCTAATTACTTTGTCATTTTGGTCTTAAACTTTTTGCAAACTTGCTGAGTTGCACCTGAACTGAGCTGTGCAGTATGGATGAGAAAATGTTTTATGACTTTTACGACCACTACGTGCCACGAATGTGTCCCTCTAGGCAGAGTTACATAAAACATGGCTTCGCAAGAAGTGCACAAAGACACATGTGAAAAGAGGAAATCACAGTGGAAGAAAATTAGGTTATATATTTTTTTGTTTTTGTCCGTAAGTTTGTGTGATGAGCTTTAACCAAGTTTTTATGAGCTTGGGAAGTATAACAAGATTTAGAAATGAACTCAAATTTTTCTCACCCAGACACAAATATGGTCATGGACATGTGCATCTAAATCTCTTTCTCTTTTTTTCCCAGTCATCTCGAAAGCATCTGCGGTTTTTCAACAGCCGTGGGCCGTCCTTGGATCAGGGTCTGGAGGTGGAGGGGGCACATTTGGGCCAGTGTGGGAGGAGCAGGGCTTGAAGAACACATCCAAAAAAATAAAGCCAACCCCTAAAAGTTCTGACATGGATCCTTTGTATGGCCCTGCTCATAAATGCTTCACAGGCCCCATCTCTGCCTGCCTCCTAATCCCTCTTCACTGCCCCCAGAAAAGCGGAGACAGCTCTCCTGTATGATGGAGCTGAGCAGCAGCATACCTGCACATCATCACTGTGATACCGCTCAACAGCTCTCCTGCCCTTTCACAGACACCAGAGTTTATCTTTTTGGACATAATGGCTTTAAACAGCCGTTAGGTGATGTTGTTTACATCTCTCTGCTTTTTTGCCAACAAAGTGCGTAAACGGGGGCCAATGGGGGGGGGGGGGGGGGGGGGCCTCAAAGTAGTGTATAGTGCATGCTTTTAACACACTCTTGACTCTCTTGTGAGGTGAGTCGAGGGCAGCGGTGGGGAGGACACAACCTCTCAGAGAAACAGGAACAAAGAAGGATAAATAGAGAGTAGAGACAAAGAAAGTAGGAACGCAGGAAGGAACGGCAAGAAATCTTTGAGATACGTACTACTACTACTATATGATACTTTACTATGAAACTATGTAATACCATACAATACGAGATTGTACTAAACTATAAGATACCCTATGATACTTCACTGTATTACGCCTGATGTGCAATACCATGGGATACAAAACAAAACAACAACGTAAACTATTAAACGGTGACATACAAAACCTTACCAGTACGATACGACACGAAACTGTATGATATGATGCAATCAGTGCATTATGAATACTATACAAGACATATGAATCATTGTGATACACTGTAATAGAGTACAATATGACAATATGGCGTGATAAGACACAATAAGCTCATTTACAACAGCTTACCCTGTGATACTATATGATACTATATGATGTTTATATGACACCATACACTTGCAGGAACAGGAGGCAAACACTCCAAGACAGTGGTTTGAAAAGTAAAAATAATGTCCTTCTTCTTCATGGAATAAAATTAAGCAGCCCCACCTGCTGATATTCACCTTTTAACAAGACATCTGCTCCCTCAGCTGACCATGCACCAAGGTGTTGGAGCAACACAGGCAGGCTGCCCGCTTACTCAAATAAAAACCTGCTCGTATCTGTTGTAGGTACAGACCAAGGAGACTGCGTAAAACACACATTTGTTCATTTTAATATAACCTGCTTGACGCTGCCTCACTGCTGCCCAGTTGGTATTTTTTATGTATGTAATGTAAGTGTGTGTGGAAGGGGCTCTCTGTATGGATTACAGGGGGAAAATAAGGAAATAACAAGACATGAAAAGACTTCACTGACATGTGAGGGCTGAAGCTCCCTTAAAGGGAGACACGACACAGATTAGTGTCTGTGACATCTGGAGGCCTGAGGAAGGGGCTGTTTTCTCAAGGTCAGCTGTACCAAGGTCAACCCAAATTCCAAATCGGAGTGTTACTAATGACTCTGCTTAGCAACAGCTGGGATCAGGAAGCGAGAGAGAGGCCAGAAATCACCTTCACTGTGTTTACAACACAGAGAATGAATGAATGGATATATTCAAATCAAGCATTTTACATATTTGGAAAAAAAGCAAAGAGAAACGGCGAGAAAGAAACTCAGTGTTAAACAAGGAAGTGATCCTGGGTGTATTCAGCTTCTTTGACGTTTCCGCAGCACATAGCTGTCACCATGGCAACCAGTCTTAAGGGTAGCAACTGGAGTATGTGAGAGAGAGAGAGAGAGAGAGAGAGAGAGGGATGTGGAAGGGTGGAGTGAGGAGGATGAGAGACAGGGAGAGGGAGAGAAACAAGAAAGGATGCAAGCAAGAAAAGTAGGAGGTAATGTGTGAGGGAACACAATGGGAGCAACAACAAGAGAGAGAGAGAGAGAGAGAGAGAGAGAGAGAGAGAGAGAGAGAGAGAGAGAGAGAGAGAGAGAGAGAGGCAAAAGGAAAAGGTAAGATGGGAGGGCAACTGAGTGAGACAGGGCCAAACCAAGATACAATAAAAAAAAAAAAATACACACACACAGAGCTGTGTGTGTTGCAGCTGTAGTCTGGCCACTGTATCGTTCAAGAAGAGAGATGTCCATGAGTAAGCCTGTGCCAAAGCCTGCTGGGAAACACTGCAGCAGCATCTCAGAGAAGCAGAGACAACAAACAGCAGCACTGAGCATGCTCCAATCTCAAGGCCGCTGGGAAAATGGGATTTCAGCTCCTTAGCCTCCCAGTTTGTTCAGTTTTCTCCAGTTTTATTCGAGCCTCCATCTGTCACCATCATCACACCAGCAGAACATCTGTAAGCCCTAAATGCATCTCCACGAGGGATGCAATGTGTCCGATTCGTCTGATAACTGATTGATCTAATAGTAACAGGCATCTTTCCCTCTTTGTAGCCACGCTGACTCTTATTTTGACAGGTTTGATTCCGGGTGAGAGGAACAAGAGATGAGGCATAGCAACTCATCAGCCAATGGGGCATGATACTGCAATAACAGACCAGCACACACTCAAAGAAATAAACACACTCACACAAACACACACGTAGCCATATTGCCAGATGTGATCTCTGTGCCTCCAAACTCATCCTGATCTTCTTCCTCATCTGGACGGCTGCCAGAGCAGCGCCACAAATGACAGAAATATATCTGTGACAGCCCTACAATTAAGCCGAGGTTGATTTATTTTACTTTTGATTCTTTGACTCTCCGTGCTTGTTCTGCAGGCAGGCAGACAGACAGACAGACAGACAGACAGACAGACAGACAGACAGACAGACAGACAGACAGACAGACAGACAGACAGACAGACAGACAGACAGACAGACAGACAGACAGACAGACAGACAGACAGACAGACAGACAGACAGACAGACAGACAGACAGACAGACAGACAGACAGACAGACAGACAGACAGACACACCCACGCTGAGACACAAGTGTGTGCTTTTTCCGTTTCATGGCTGAAAATTGATGCCTCTTTTTGGCATCAGTCATGGTGAGATGATAAAGTGAGCAGGTATGTGTGTGTGTGTGTGTGTGTGTGTGTGTGTGTGTGTGTGTGTGTGTGTGAGTGAGTGTGAGAGTGTGTGTGTGTGTGTGTGTGTGAGTGTGTGTGTGTGTGAGAAAAATGCTTGTGTGTAATGAGGACATTTTGTAGTTGAAAAAAAGAAGCTGTAGAGGACGTCAATTGCTCTCAACTTCCACTAAAGTGCCAAACACTAAAATAATTTTGCTTGCTGATAAGGGCTGTGGATCAAAGTTGACACGCTTCATCTTCACTGTCTCGTATATTTCTTCTGCGATAACAAAGAGCCTCTCAATAGGACAATAATAATAGCTTGTGCTGTGATACAGAAATAGCACAAATATTTCTAATGACAGATGCTGTCTGAGCATGACTTTGATGATCCTCTTAGACAAAAATCCGCTCTATCTTCTTAAGTCTGCCTGATTGAATCTCTCTGTATTTTTTCCTCTTTTTAAACATATTTATGTCTCTGTCTCTCTCTGTCTGTCTGTCTCTCTCTCTCTCCCTCCCTGCCTGTCTCCCTCCCCTCTCCGCCTGTCTCAGGGGAGATAAAGAGTTTTGTGTGACTGTGAGCAGATTGACTTGAAGATAGAGGCTGGAAGCAGATCTCTTCCACCTCCTCATTCTGCTCCCTCTCACCCAGATGAATAGACAAACAGTCTCCCACACGCTCTCACAGTTTATCAAACACACACCCACATAGAACCAGGTCTCCATGCAAACACATATGTGCGCCCTCACCAGAGAGAACAACACACACTCAATCTAAGTGTCCGAAGGCCGACAAAGTATACACTGTCACACTCAAATACTAACAGACCCCCTCAAACACGCACATACATACGCAGACAAACACACAGGTGCATCCACATGTAAATACGAGGAGCACATGGGTCAGTGATGCGTTCAAAATGGACCGGTTTTCCACTCAGTGTTTCAAATATAAACCATCTCGCTGTATAAAGGCATACTTTATTTACCAAAAGGACTTTTAAGACCTTACATCTGAATCACATCAAAACAGTTGCGTGTTGTTTTCCATTACGCACTTGTGTTTCAGTGTAAAACTAAATGGGACTTTTTAATGCCGTCACTAAAGTTCCCTTTGACTGTGAGTAACAACATGTAAATAAAAACCCATTAAACTTGTCCTTTTTATGTCGCTTGGAAATAACAATGCTGGATGATTCACAATGAACAAACACATTCAAGTCATTTTTGAGTAAGCACACGTCTGCAATCATAAACATTTAAACTCTGGATTCAAATGATTCAATGTTGAGTCGAACTTCGCTGTAAATGAAACCATCAAGTACATTTTTGATACGAGGATATAATCCGCTGAAAAGTGCAGAAATGTAAAGTCACATGAGAGAAAACAGGCGACGGTTATGTTCTTATCAGCAGCAGCCCCCTTCAATAACATGCGTGCATCCGCTCTCTGCTTTGCATTCTTCGCATCAAATCAAATTCCTCTTGCGCTCTGCACTTGTCCTTTATCTACAGAATGTGCTCTTAGAGCAGCACAAACATGTCACAATGAGGACACTGTGCGGAGATTTCACACAGAGTGGAACCAGCTTCTTGGTCAAATCATTTGCATTTCTGACTCTTTTTTTCCCCCCTCTCATTGCTGAGGCTTGGCCTTATCAAGAGTCTGTCTTATCTCTTTGTTTGTTTTTCACCAATGTCGGCTTTTCCTGGAAAACAGGCCACTACGCATGTGTGAGCTTAGATCATGCTTTGGCGGCATAAGCTCAGATCAAGGCGGTTTCAAATTGAGTGATGCTTGATAAGTGGGCAGTAGAGCGGCCTCACACTGAGCTCTGGCAGAACCAGACATGGCTGACGGGAAGCCAGGTCTGCCGTCGGGTCATCTCGGAGCGACAAGACGACTGCACGGGTCCACAAAACCCTCTGTAACCCTCCCTGGAAGCAAATCCTTGGCCAAGTGCAACAGCGACTGACAGGCCCAGTGCTAAGAAGGAGGTCAAGACTAGCTAAAGCTGTAACAGGTCTAAATAGGCAAGCCACTGTTGTGTGAGCAGCTTAGTGATGGTGGAGCAGCACCAAAGCTAAAATCTAATAGTTGCGTTTAGGCCAACAGAGTATTAATTGTTGCTAAAAAGAACATGTAGAATTAATCTAATGCTAAAATACCAGTTTTCTAAGACAGGGCTGCACATTAGGCTTGTGGATTTGCAGAGTTTTGACAGGATAAAACGCAGGCTTTGTATTATTTTCATGGTACATTTTGTGTTGTTTTGTAACGCTGGCTTGCCAACAGTGGTTTTCTGGCCCATAGCCATTCACAGTATGATAACTGCCTGCTTGCAAGCCTAATGTCATGGAGACAACAAGGGAATGAAAAGAAACATGCCTAGACAATGCATTGCAAAAGTACACATCCCAACAGATGTGATGGAGGAGAAAAGCGGAAATGGGGCCTACTGGGTTCATACTGCGGGGACTTTCTGTAACACTGATCTGACTGGCTTTAACAAGTACGACAGACCTCTGAGAGGAATGTTGCTTTCTCATTTAGGGGCAAAATACCCCCCGGGGTAAGGGGTATCAATATCACAAGGGAGATATATTCCTCTTTTGTCTGCATTTGCTGCAGTGAGGTGATGGTGAGTGTGCTGGTCTGTGGGCCAGCTGGGACACATCTCAGTTCACCCGTGCACGTGCACGTGCACACACACACACACACACATACACACACACACAGAAACGTACACACACATACTGGAAGCTTGCTTTACGCTGCTCACTATCTTTCAACAACAAGCTGAGCAGGGACCAGACGGAAAGAGGTCCTATTTGTGCAGGAAGATAAATACACTTCTGCACCCAGTCCTGTCCCCTCCAGATTAGAGCAACACAATAATGAGCAGGAGCGCCGGTGGAAGGTCAGAAGAAAGCGAGGTTAAAGGATAGAGTAACAGCAGACTACCAAAACACACACAACCCCTGCATACAAACGTGAAGGCAGTTAGAGGAATCACAGACTGACACTCATGCTTTCAGCTTTAATTATTAGAACGTAATAAATGTGCAACATTTGCCTCTTTTAAAGTACGATGTGATTTTTAACCATTCAGGCGTGATATTTGTGATCTTAAAATGTCTTTTATGAATATTAGAAAGTCTTTTTTCCCCGAATCATTCACTCTTTAAAAAACTCCACGACTTACAACTTGATGGGCCACACTTTTTAGGAACACAAACAGCACACTGCATGTGTGCATTGAGAAACTAGTCATCTTATAGGGTGTTATAGAGGTGTGTTGAAATGTATCTAAATATCCACATACATATTGTAAATAATCAGAAATGCATATGTGGAGCTGTTTACAAGTTATTCTCCATTGAGTCAGCGGGGTGTCATAATCTTTTATCAGCTCCTCCTCTCAGTTACGTGCAGGATGGTAACACTCAATCATGGCCAACAGAATTAGGCAATGAACGCATTTTTTTCTCTGATTCTTCTGAAACAAACCTGAAGCCTGAAATAAGCAGGAGAGCACTTCACAGTTGAGGGAAACATGATTTTTCTCTTGCTCCACTTCCAAACACTGCTAACAAGCCATTCCATTCTGTGTAAAGTCTTTTCATGTTAAGACACACATCAATCCACACCTACAACATACCTGAGGAAACAAACCTTCTCTCAGGATATGTACTGTGTGTGTGGGGCGAACATGGCCGGACACGTCCCTTAAACACACCGGGAGGCGCCCAGCGGGAGTGCCGGCAGCCCCTCTTTTCAACACTTCGGCACGCTGCACACAAACACAGTTGCCCTTCCCATGGTCCTTTTGTTCCTGTCGTTTTGTTGAAGTTCCTGTCATGGACACTGTCAGCTTTCCCTGGACATTTATAACCCACGTACATGTACTACACTTCATTTCATATATGATACTCTGTCAGGTCTGCATGGCACTACTCATGTTTTAATAACTGCTCACATGCAGACAAGCTGCTGACTCTAGCCATCCCACGTCAGACGCAGAAAAACATGCATATGCTTGCCGACACTGAATTATAGCAAATGTACTTTACAGAAATTCAGACAATTACCCAAAGAATAACACACCCAAACACTGGCAAGCATCTGCACAGACCTGGGAACAAATGTGCTTAAATTGCTTGCATTCCTTATGAAACTCTCTGAAGCTAAACTTGATGCAGACAAACACAATTCGCCGACACTATTTTAAGTTCATGTGTTGCAGGTACCAGTTTAGGTGTGTGTGGGTAAACATACTTTTGTAACCTAAGTAGCATGCACGTCTCAGTCAGTTTCCTGTGTTGGAACAACAAACTTTATTATCATAACATGACCTAAAAAAACAACCTAAAGGCAGTTGTCTGTGCCATCGGCCCATGACGTAACGCAGCATGTTCACATCGACAGAAAAATCCAGGCGAGGACAAGATTCTGGTGCATGATGGGAGTGAAGCCGCGGCCTGTAAGTAAATAAATGCCAGAGAGTGAGTCTGCAGTGAAAGGTTATCTCCTGCACTGTCCTTCAGTGTCACACTGCTTCCTGTGAATCCACCTGACACATCATTGAGGAGACGCCGCAACCAAGAAGCCACCAGAGCAACTAATGAATAACAACGAGCTGATTTTGTGCACAAACTAATCAATTCCCCGAGCTGCATACTGAAAACCGCAGTTACAAGTCAATCTGGTTGCAGATGTAGACATGCAGTAGACACTACACTACTACTCAATACCACCTGCCCCTGTCTCTTTAGAAAGCTAATTGTAATAGAGTGATAATTAGCTGTTCTATTTCTGCCAGCCACTTTGGCACCTTTAGTTGGCCCTTTAAAATTAATAAGACATTTTCCTTCCACCTTCTAGCTAAAACACGCCACCTTGTTTTCCAGAAGATCATAAATTAATGACTTCTTAAGCAAAGTGATAGCATTGCTTTTGGTTTGAACCAGGTTATTGTATTTAACCTGAAATGATGACAAATTGCAATCATTGCTCAACTTTTAACCCGTGTCCTCCACTGACGCTGGCAAGAAAACAATGCACCTATTTACTACAATTTTAGGTGACACTGCACCATAAATGAAAGTGAAGCTTGAGACGTTGACACTGAAGACCTTAAGCTGTTTACACAAACCTTTGATACCCTGCGATTGAGGATCTCTCTTGTCATCTATAAACCAGTTTATGGAATATTATGGAATGTGTTTTCTGCGCTGCTACGCCCACAGCTACAAAGATCTGCAAGTGAAAGAACACGGAAATTTGTGCCCGGCAGCCTCATCCTCCCTCTTTGGACTGAGCAATAGCAGGTTTCTCCTACAACATGCCAAAACAATGTTGATCTCAGCCGTAATTTTGGAGATCTCAACACTCCTGACAACAAGCCTGGTGTTACAGACAATTATACTGTTAAAAAAAAAAAAAAGTATCCATCAGCTTTGAATGCAACCCTGCATGATTTTGCTGAGGCAACAAGCTCAACCAACGCTAGAAAATGATTTTTGCATGACAGAGTTACCAGTTTAACATCGGAGGGGGGCAATCAGCTTTATGGGGCTGTTTAAAAATGAGCTTAGCTCGTTTTTTCAGAGTTATGCCTTTTACATGCATTGATCCGGAGCGGGATTACACGACTAAACAGGGTTAATAATGGAGCTGTCGATAGATGTTAACAAAGCCAAGTGAACTCGAAATGAGGTTAACAGCCCTGAAACAAATTATTGGCAGCCCTTTGCTCCAAAGTATTAGTCAATGTGATGGCCCCATACACTTTATGTAGGACAAATATAGGGCACAAAACTACAATATTTTATGAGACTAAGACATTCCAGACTCCATGCCAAAACACACCAACAATAATGTTTTATTTATGGTGCTATATGATTGATTTGTTTTCAGGCGTGTCTTGTATTCTGTTTGCAAAATGACAAATAGATAAAACACAGCCCGGGCAGTGACCTCTTTCTGTACACCTGCAGTTTTTAAACAGCATGAAGTGAAGTGTAATACTTAGATTTTGTATTTGCCTGCATAGTAATTTTCACTCTTGTCCTTTTTTCTTGTTTAATGCTGATACTATTTGTGACTTTAAAGGGTTAATTTTGTCGACAACCTTTCATGCTGTACAGAAAGAAAAAAAATAACCTTTTAAATATTTAATCACATGCACTGGCTGCAGCCTGTGAAGGAAGAGTATTGCAGCTCAAGATAGCTGCAAATTACTGAATGATTCAAAAGGCAGGGTAAACTTAAACTGCCTTCACACAGCACAGAGCGTAAAGAGAGGGCCGATATAAACACATTAGAAAGCGGAATCAGGAAGGGGGAATTAAAAGGCTATGTAATGAAGATTCAAGATTGTGTTTGTCATTTTCCTTACGTATCTGCATACATGAAAAAAAGACGAGATGCCGTTCTCTCAGCTCTCAGCAGAGTGAGAGAAAAAACAGCGATATTCAGACTTTTTAGTTTTCTGATTTTCAATTTCAGCCTGCAAAGATACTTTTAAGTTCACATGTGCTCCTATGGTTAGATGCTCACTGTGATTTAAATGACAAAACTATTCAGGCCACCATGTTGTAGTGGGTATAAATCTTTTCTATTGTTGAATTCAGACACTGGGGATCTTCGTTTCTGTGAATAAGAAACGTTGGGGACAGCTGTCGGTGTTTTTCATCCACACAACTGCTCAGAGTTATTACTTGGCATCTTTTTGACCTCCGTCCAACACTGTACATGATTGCTTCTCCCTGAGGGACACCATTACAGTTAGTTTAGTCAGAGGAACACATCCGCTTACAGCTGACAGCAGCATTAACAACGCTAGAAAGATGGCCTCCTCTTGTGAAACAAAGTAGAATCCAAATGGCAGCGACTTTCACAGTTGTTATCCTGTACATAACTCCAGGACTGAGCACTGACTATGGGCTTTTCACTGTTTTTTTGACACAGCTCCAGCTGCAGGGGCAGGCAGTCCAACAACTGCTGTGACATTCCCAGCGGACTCATCCCTTTCAACTTTTTGGTGTTCCTCCTGCTTCCTGATCCTGATCATATACTGCCTCATTGTGGTGAAGGCAACATTGTTCACTGGGTGGAAAAAGTCAGAGGCCTGCTTGTTGGAAAATCAGAACAGAGGGTGTCAACTAATCAGAGAAGCTAAAACAAAAATAATAATAAAATAAAACACCTTTTTCCCCTGCCATTCAAGTGAGTAGCACATAGACAGTAAATTCTCATTCATGAATTTTTAACTTTAAAGTAAAGTTTTAGTCGTAACTGAATGAACATCTGTACTGCTAAGGTATGCAGTGTTACGGTTAGCTTTAGCAATGCTAACAGACTCAGTAAAGTTTGACTAAAAGAATCAAAATGTAATATACACCTTTGATGATATTGGAAATGTTATGCTAGGTCATCTTTGATAAAACGGTTTCTTAAAGCAGTAATCAAATGTGCCAACAACCATCTACTAATGAAGCTGACAAAAATCATTATTTTCACAATAAAAGAGAGTAGTAACATGGACATGTCATTGTTTTAAGATATTAAATAACATGTTAAGGTAACCTGTTATAGACTCTTAATTCACCGACCTTTCTCTAATGATATGCCTTCCATTCATTACTTAAGGCTCATTGTTCTTTCGACTGATGTTATTGAGGAAACAAAAAGAGCTTGATGTCATTCAGTCTGAATTTTTGGAAAAGTCTGATGTCATTGTTACCACATGGTTATGGTTTGGATAATGATGAAGTCATCACCTCAGCTTGCACATGCTCAGTGCTGCTTTGTGTTAACAACAGCACCTTAAAAAAAAAAAAAAATGGCGGACTACCTGTGTTTTTTTTTCTTTGGTAATCAGTTTAATAACAAGATGTAACATTTCAATAATTTTGCAACTAAGTTGTAAGTATTTAGCAAGGGAAAACAGACTCCCATACACATGCAGACACTATTCTTCTTTAGTGACACTAACTTTATCGCCTCCTACTGGCCGTTAAAGTTTGTTTGACTGAAATGAATTGATTTTGCCCTCTCATGCTGACGGAGATATTTTGTTATACATAAAGTCACGTGGACCCTTTCTTTCTTTCTTTTTTTTTACTGTGTGAGGGGGGAAATGTATGCTCTGAAAATATTACAATTCTGTTCTAAATAGTGTCGCTGTTTTCGACAAGCAGCTTTCATCACATGTATGATTTCAAATCAGAGATTAATGGAGATTATTGGTTGGGACATTATGTATGACTAAAAACGGTTGAACTAATCTGCATTCACACCAGCAGCAGCTGACCCAA
Source organism: Tautogolabrus adspersus (assembly GCA_020745685.1). NCBI lineage: Eukaryota > Metazoa > Chordata > Actinopteri > Labriformes > Labridae > Tautogolabrus > Tautogolabrus adspersus. Next base: position 23,028,360 of record CM036546.1, read on the forward strand.
TCCTCCTTCTCTGTCAGATGGTTGTTATCAGACAGCTGCTTACAAGCTGCAGAGCTGCAGCAGTACTGTAGGTGATACAGTACCAGTTTAGAAATGACGTATATGAAATACATCCGTTTCTATAATCACTAACTTGCAGATAAAGAAACCAAATATCCTCCATTTAATGAGGCTAAATATTCAGAGAAGCATCTTTGTCTTTGCTATAATCACTGTCCCTAAAAATACCCTTAGAATTGATCAAAACAACAACAATGTGAACCAGAGGCAGACTAAAAACAGATTATGTACACTAAATGTCAGAACTGTAGAGACATAAATCCTGTTTTAAGCAATTCATCTATTCTTTGCCAAGATTTGAGTTATGCAGATCTCCTCCAATTAGATCTGACCAGAACAACCAACGTGCAAAAAATCTGTCCTTTTCTTCACCAACTCTGCTGACTTCCCATTATTTGTCTATTTCCTCTCTGGTGTTACGATCCAACAAATAGTGTAAATTCATTCAAAATACTGCTGAAACAGTTGGTGCTTATGTGGTGCATTTGATAAATTTGATATCAAATTATAAACCTAAAAGTGCATGCTAGTGCAGGCATGTTTCATAGTTTGTATGCAGCTGAATTTAAAAGCCCATTCTTCTCCATGAGCCCGGCAGTAATTCTGTATTACAGCATGGAAATTCATAATCATTCAAAGCATTGCTTTGGTGTGTGTGAAATCAAAGGGCATGTTGAACACACACTCAAAACTGTGGAAAATATCTGTCACAGTAGAGCGGGTTAAGCACTCATGTAGAACTAAACTCATGTTTAAGAACTCATAATGGCTGCTAGGCTTTTAGGTCTGTGTTGCAGCACATTACAGCAGGCAAGGGAATGACAACTTCTTAGTTCTATGACATACACAGATTATACAAAGTGAGGCCTTTATCATCATTGGTGGATATTTTTGTGGTCATTTAAATTTGTACCGCACAATCCGAGATTATTGGATTACTGAAGTCTGTCAAAATGCATCTCTGTTTTCACTTTCACGTTTTTTAAGTCTTCCAGGAGTGTAATCCCTCAAATCTCCATGCACAGAGCTCCTGTTCCTGGAATTACTTTAGCCCAACATGAACTTTGGAGTCATGTACCTGATCATGCCAACAGGAGAATGAAAGGAAACCAGTCTAGTATAATCATATTTCAGTATTTCGTACATTCAATGAGACATTGGTAACTACTATTTTTCTTACTTTTCTGATATTCTCTAAACTTTGTGAAATTGTCACATTATTAAGGAATTTTTGACGGGCCTCCAGTGCTCGTGATCTCTTTGGTGACCTTATCAGATCCTGGATATATTTGTCAAGGGTCTGCTAGTGTAAGGTACGAAACAAGCTCCTTAGACCTCTCTCATGCCAAATGTTTTGTGAAGCAAGTTACCGTTATAACGGCGCAATTCCATTTAGGTGATCATTTTCCTTGACATGCCAACTTGCAGTTAAATGGACCGTCAAAGCAACTGATGTTATTTGATACAGCTGTGCTTGTCTTTATTAAATGTTCATATTTGGAAAATATTTCTGGCTCCGATCTTTTTGGCGCCTTGTCCGATATCAGGCAAAAGTCTGCAAGATTTAAAAAGAAATGCTGCGTATTCACAAACGATGCAAAATGCTAAAAAACCACGAGGAAATGTCCAAAACAAATTCAGTGGAAATGTGTTGAAAAGCAACCTGCAGAAAGTCAAAACATATGCAGTAACAGGAAATAGATTAAAGCATGCTGCAACAGCCCTTAAGATTTCCATGTGGAGAAAAGCACGGCGAATACTTTATGATGCGACGCAAAAACCTCCCAACTCAACAAACGCATTTTATCCAATCATCACAGGGGCTACAGGCCTGTAGGGGGCAGTGCAACTGGATTTTGGTCAAATGTATTCATTGGATAAGATAACCTTCAAAAGACATTTAAGTCTGGGGGGGGGCGCGTCTGTACTGAGACGAGCACAGCTCACAAGACCTACAGAGGTAAGTTTCTCTACAGGGATTACAAAAGCCAAGTGTCTCGGTCCTAGCTCCCGACCTTGCCCTCAACCCCCACTCATCTCTCTGTAGATGAGCTGATGCCCAGTATGGTACTCACCTCTCTCGTATTGCTGGTGTAGAGACTCTATTAACCTCTTGTCTACTGTTACACTAACAAACCCTGTCATCATACCCTGCTGAGTACCCCCTTTGTCCAGGGACTGACAACTTTGAAGTGTTTGTCAGCTTTTCGGGATCTTTCTCTGCACCACAGTTACCATTAAAAAACATTTAAAAAAATAAAGTAAATGAAATGGTTTATCATTAAGTCACATTGTGTTCATCCCATTCAGCCTTTATTAATCTTACAGGTACTCTTTGCTGCCTTTTATTCTTAAATTTAAATTACCTTGAAACTGAGGATGGCCTCAACCAAAGCTCTTTACTACTACTGATGAATGAAGGCGAACTATATTTCAAAATAATTCAGGTGTTACTTAGTCTCATTTTCACAGACTTTCTTTGACATAGATGCCTTGTGTTTCACCGCATTCAGATAGCGATGACATTTTCCAGTAGCATGCAACATGTCTCAGCATCTTGTTTGTTGTAAACTATGACGTTACAGGTATACTCTCCCCGCTTTGTCAATTACATTAGTTAACCCTTAAAAAAGAAGTGCTTTTTAAGCTAATATAAAAGAACTACATTGAGCTAGCAATGTTTTTTTTTGCTGGAGTGCTTAGAAATGTGTTTATGTCAGACGGGGCCAGGATAACAGGTTAGTATGTTATGACATGTGAAAGACAGATTAAGCTCTACACTAGACAGATCCTCTTAACAATAGCCACCAGGTCTTCACCCTGATTATTGCACGGCTCTATTATCTGCACAACATTAGCAGATGCAGCACTCACAGCTCAGCGCAATGGGGCTGTATGGTATCTGAACGTGGCTATAAAATGTACATGTGTGAAACGTTTGAACATGCAATAAACAAGTTGCAGCAATTAAATCTACATGGCCAAAAAGTCGACATGAAACATTTTTGTACGAGGTTTACGTCCACTTAGTATCCAGAAAATGTCTGCGTTTTTGTGATGAGTGTGTATAAAGCCTGGACTGATGCAACTTGAAAGGAGTGCAGTGTTAAGCGCTTCAGAGTAAATGCTGAGAAGACTAAAGTTGACGCTGAAAAGGAGTTAAAATTCCTCACTCGTGCATTAGTCATCTCACCTCAACAGACATGCTTTACAGTGCTCTATATAGATGTATTGAATCAACTGACACTGCTGTGAACTAGACCAAAGACTAGCCTACACAATACTACTCCAAAACAAATGCAGCTACACAACACTGCTACAAAACAAATGCAGCTGACTGTTGGAATGTTTTTGCAAGTTCCTGACTCTAAACTTAAGATGGGCTGCTTTTTTTTTTAGAGAAGATTTATGTATAAATCTCCCTTATTTGATATTCTTAGGAGGGGAAAAGCCTCCAAGAACACCCCTTGCTCTCTTCTTTGCAACAGCTGTGCTCTGCAAACAGGTATCAACCATGACTTGAATCATTAAACCTCAGTTTTACCATTACAACGAGTCCATCACTGCAGAAATGTGACCCTTCTAGATAGATCCTGAAAGCTCACTCTGTCATAATGATAGCTCGCACAATGATGTCTTTAGAAATGTGGAGTACAGATCTGAATGATTGTTAGAGAGTGCCTAATGGGAGAGGAAAATGAGGGTCCAATTACTGAAAGTGGCCCTGCCCTTTTTCAGGGATCTTATAAATATACATCAAGCTGTCTTTGTCGGAGTCGAGAGGCCGAGCGGAGATCCAGCAAGGCATCAAGTCACCATAAATGCCTCAGTGAACATAGAAAAACAAACACGTACAAGTGGGCGGGTATAGATAATGATTTATATGTTATGGAAAATGTACCTTTGTTTTTCACTTATGGACAGATTTACTCCGTTTTGGTCAAGCTGTGTTTCATATGTATGTCAGTTAGGCCACAGGTCTTGGAATAGACAAGTTATTTTTTGTATATTATATATTGTTACGAGTCTTACGCCATATGTAAGTGCATATGTACAAGTGCTGGTTTAAGCACGAATGTATTTTTTGTTTCTTCTCCTTAATCGTTTGCTTTAAAATCTAGAAAACCAATTGAACAGTCTTTCAACACGCCAGTGTCATAATGAATGTAACTACACATCCCTCTTTATAGATTGCACATAGTTATGGAGCAAAAAGATGAATGTTGTTGTAAAAAAAGAAAGACGGAAAAAACACTGATATTGAGAAAAGACGGGTTTCCAGAGTAAGTCCATTTGATGCAAACATCATTTACTTCAGACGCTTTATGCTCTCTGTGCCACACCTATCGTTCTGTAAAACGTTCTCAACCATCCTCTGAATAAAGAATAAATAAAAAAAGGAAGAAAATAAAGATATACTGTAGCCTTAAAAACAAATCTATATCCTTCCAACCTGTAGCGCTTTAAGATTCATGCAGACAAACTCTCGGGTTAAGAGCAGAACCCAGCCAGCAACAACTGCTGTCATTCATGTTCTTTGTCAAGCTCTTCTAATAGCGCTCCCAATTCACAGAAAGATGCACCGCTCACTGCTCGGGGCAAAATCCTGCCTGTCTACCACCTCAATGCAGCAGCTGTGCCCTGCATACAGTGACAGGTTAGTGATAGAGTGCGCATTCACAACAACATTGTTCCATTAATTCATTTCAGAGGAATAAATGGGGCTTAATGAGCGATAATTAAATGCTCTACAGAGTGAGAATCATTTGCACGCCTGTCAATAACAAGTATGAAGGCGGTTTAAGGGCGATGTGTTACTCCCAGGCTCAGATGACCTTTTTTGTGTACAAGTGCTGCGCATATTTGTACTGTATTTTAACTGACAATTACTCCCCGGTCTGCATGCGCCCACACTCATGCACAAACAAAATGCAGTTATTTATATAGATAAAAAATAAGCATAAGGCCTCAAGCACTACATTTTTTTGTCATACCTTCAGACTTTTGATTAAGACAGAGACATGGAATGAAAACACTACCGCTATGCCAATAACAACTAAAAAAGCAAGTCTTAAGTTACACTTCCAAGTAGAGCAATGCGAGACCCTATTCCGATTGCAAACACTTTTGCTCTCATTCAGTCAGATGTAATTTACTTTACTGGTGTTGAATGTCATAGCCTCCATCTCTTAAACTGCAGATATATTCTACATACAAGCTTAAAAAGGAGTCAAAAAGGGTCTCATTCTATGAAAAGATATAGTTGTCAAATATTCATAAGCCTAAAAAAACCCTCTTAAAAGTGGTGGTGTTTTATCATCATTGTTGACATGACACAAAAAGCACAGGACTGCATGGAAATACTTACAACAATGTGGTAATTAGAACTTAACAGTAGTCGGTACAGTTCAATTTTTTTTTTGCATTTCTTGCTTTTGCAGTAGAATAATGTCCGATACAAAGCCACAAGGCCAGCTAAATAACTTAACATGAGAAGAACAGTGTATCTTGGTGTTTTCTTTCTACTTTGGCAGGAACCCAGAGCTCCCAGCTGACTGAGTCCTGAGGAATAGAAGCAGGCGGTTAGCTCTGTAGGTAACCTGTTTATCATGCAGTGCTTAGGAACAGGAAGACAACAACTGCATCACTTTTGAGGGTTGTACAGTGTGAACATTTAGTCCCCTGGTTCACACACTTGGGAGCCCGGGTGCCTCTGCACAAGAGGGATTAAAGGCAGGTTTGGGATGCGAGCTAAGAGGACTTGGAATCAGTGTTCAACCCTTCCGTCTAGAAAAAAAGTTTGATCCAAACGAAGTAACAATGTCAACCCAATCGCTGCCTGGAGTATGTTACAGGCAATGTTTTTAGGAGTAAATTAAATCAGATTTGCAAAGTGCGGATGCAGCAAGAGGTAGGCTGGCGAAGACGGTGGGTGGGCAACTACTGTCGACAGCCACTACTGTCTCAAGTTTTTTGGTTCTTCCGTCTTAATGAATGACAGAGCTCAAAGGGAGAGGAGGATGTCAAGAAACTGACTGTTCATGTGTCTGTGAAATGTAGAAAATGGCATGATCTGAGAGAAGTGAGAGTCACAAAAGAAACAGTGAAGGGATTAAATACTCTGAGTAAGAAGCTCTTCGATTACAATGGCCCACATGAGCAACATCGTTGTTCCGTACTTTGAACTACATGAAAGAGATCAGCAGAGGCCCGATGAGCGGGTGTGGCAAATCTCTCAGGTAATACAGTGAGGGCGACCGTGCCAGTTTGATCGCGTCACTGACCAGATTTGCTAAGTGGTGGAGGAATCAGGAGGGGGAGGGGGGGTGTTGTTCGAGGTACTCAAGAGGTAATAAGGTCCATTTTGTGTCACCTCTCTAATGGGATGATGAGTTTAAAAGCCAGAGTGAGAGTGGCAAAATCAAGAGCAGAGGGGAGCATTTGTGTCCCATGAGTAGAAGCTAAGAGGATTTAAGCAGGCAGCCAGCAGTACAGGGCACACTTCATGTTCTGGGCCACAACAAAAGATTGGAAGTAGAAATGCATGCAGCATGTGATGGTTGCGAAAGAGGTTCTTTTATTACATGTGTTGCATTTTGTAAATTTGCCTCAAAACACACAGAGAATGAAAATAAGAGGAGCCCAAGTTTGAAGTTGTGTGGCATGGCTGACCAGCTTGGGACATTAGTTGTAGACAAAGATCCAGTTACAGACACTGACACTGCTGTATAATTAAACGAGAAGAGACTCATTTTCCCCTGGTGAAGACAAGGAAGACACCTTTTGGGAAATTAGAGCTTTTGACAAGTTGCACTTGCAGATCAAGTGACAGGACACCTGGAGAATTCTGTCACTAGAACAATGTGTAATTTCTTTAACAAAAAGGTGTATCTGCACACGCAGCTACACATGCAAGTTAATGGTTGTGTTTGACTGCAACCTAGTGCATAAACATCGATCAAACTCTATGCTGTATTGTTCTTAAGCTGACTTTAATTGCTTAAACATATTGAAATCGTAACTTTAGAAAAAGACAGAGGAGGAATATGACTGTTTGATTTCCATAAACTATGACTAAAAATGAATAAATAATGCTAAATTACTAAAACAAATCCTCATGTGGTTCTGAAAGGACTACATCTCCTGATCGAAGTCTACTCTAACTACTTGAGCATGAACCTTAATAAAACAGAGAAAACCCTTAAGTGCTGACAGTTTTATACTTTGCACTACAGCTCTCACTGCTGGCCCACTTCATGCACTAACGATTCATTTGTGCAGGACTAGTAATACAATAGGCTGTGCCACAATGTGAGGTATTAAAGCATTAAAGCAGGACGTGAGCCTAAGTAGAGTCTAGGAGCCAATTTGCTTAGGGCAGCGTGATTTCCCCCCCACGTGATCCCGGTGATACAGGCCGCTGTCCCTGGTCCTGAAACTGAACTGGGTCCATGGAATGCATGGGCTCGATTTCCTATAAGAAGCAGCGACACATTTTGGAAAACAAACATTTGTTTATGAAGCCCAGGGAGTGAGAGATGCATGCAAATGTGCCTATACGCTTTATGCGGGTTTGTAGGATGCAGATAGTGGGATTCACACGAACTGCAATTCCTCATATGCAACAGTGCGAGGCGCATGTCTGATGCAGTTGAGGGGAAAGAGAATGGGAGAGAGAAAGAGAGTTTGATTGATCATGTGGGCTATGGGAGCCTGCGAGAGTTGTCGAAAATTGCTGCATAGACGCCCCTCAGGCACCTATCTGGTTACCCAGTGACTCCAACCATTGCTGTGGCCAGAATCACCACAAAACACCAGAGTACCTGTTACCAAAACGCCCTCAGCCAGCCGGGCTGCTAACACATCGTTCATTCTTCCGGGTTGCACTTCACCGGTAATCCACAATACATATACTTACCGCAGTCTTCACACAAGATCTTCCCAACATCTTTTTTTAGGTTCTTTCCAATCGTGTCCAGAGGCGCGAACGATGCCTTGAAAACCAAAGGCTCATCAGTGGGGTCCATGAAAAAAATGTACTTGTGGTTCTTCTTCACTTTGGTGCACGGAGCCTCAGTTCCAAATTCTCCCACGGTGACGAGCTGTTCTCGCTCCAGACCCCCGCTGTTTTGGGGCCAAACATCCAGTACTTTGACATTCACACGGTACGGCTCCGCGGAGACGTTCACAGGCGTAGACTGCACCTTGCCCTCGATCACCACAGCGGATTTGAAAACCTGGTCCTGCAGGGAATTCAAATTCGGGGAGTAGCAGGCGAATGAGACCCCGATGACCAGCATGGATAAATGTACTGAATCAAGCCTCATGCCGCCTGCTTTGGCTCGGTGGTCGCTGGTCGCGTTGCGGCAGGGCTCTCTCGGCTGCGGGGCGATGGCGATGGAGCTTGGTTGAATGTAGAGACAGTGAGTAGGCTCCTGTAGCACGGCAGCGCGGCAGACCTTGCATAAGTGTCCATGCCATCGGGATCCGCTGCTTTTTCGAGTGTTTTCCAACGGGTAAACAGCTGGGTGTCAAATCCAGTCACTGCTTTCCGCTAAAAAAATAAGGCATTGGAGACAGGCTAAGCAAGGAATTGGCGGATTCTCCCCTCCAGAAGATGCCCCCCTATGCTGCCATAGTGTAGCCTTAACTGCAAGACGACGCCACTCTTATCTTTGCCCAAAAATTGCAGTGGTGGGGTACCGCTATGATGCTTTTCTGTATCATCTGCAGCGGAGGGAAAGACGCAAAATGCTGCAGTGAAGCACAAGTTTGGTAGTCCGCTCTCAAAAACATAAGCCACGTTTCATTCCCCAAAATAAAGCATAATTCTTGGTCAGCAGCTATAACGCTATTACGGCGCCTTCCTCCACGGCTCTCTCTCCGCCTCCCCCACTAGCCACAGACGGAGAGGAAATAATGCCGATTGCCAGGGGGCTCCGTCAACAAAAAAATCGCAGGAATAGAGCACTGAAATACAGGCAACCGATGGACCAAAGGGTCGATCTCCTCGCTGCCAAAACTCAGTTACTGTACGTCAATCACTCCATGTTTTAGCAGCCGTGATCTCACGTTCAAATGAAACAAACCAGATCCTAAATCCATGACTGTCCCCTCCTTAGAAACGCATCTTACTGTAGCCAAGGCATCACTCCAACAAATGAAATCTGTTCACATTTAAAAATGCAGCCGCATATACACCGGTAGGCCTAGAAAAATCATACGGCCGCGATGACTAAGGCTGCGAAAGCATCTCAGATTCTTCAACCGACTGTTTTGAATGAGTTTTGCGTCTCATCCCATTAAGTCATGCCCTGCATTCAGGTCACATTCACTGCTCTGCCTCTGAAAAAACTGATGTTGAAGCACCGCATTAAATCCATACAGATAAATCAGCTGCAATATTCGGCTCCTAAGCACAGAAAAAGTATTTGCAGCAATATACAAGGAGAACAATCTGTGAAAAATATGCTTCTATGTTGTAACAGTGAGAATGTCATGTTTAGACGTATTCTGAAGGGCATTATCAGCAAATAAGTTCCAATTAGGAAACATAATTCTAAATGAAAATGTAAATGGTTGGTTATCAATGGCATGGTTTTAGATAAAGTTATAATAGCAATGGTTTGGTTTGGTTTCGCCTAAATAGAATGCGGATACAGGGTGTTGTATTCACTAAGAGCGACACCTGCTGACCACAGTGTGTCTATGAACATTTTGACATACATTTGCTGTACATGATGCTGTAAATCAAACTACCATTGTGCTAACTTAGAAAAAACGTTTTAAAAATAAAGTAGTATTTTGGCTGATGAATTACGGTTAGGCCTTATTAATATAGCCTATAGAACAGTTTAGGAGACTATTGTTTCACTAAAATGAGCTAAAACAAGTATTAAATAAGTTAACAAAGATACACATTTGTACCAGAAATGTAAATGGTATAACACCTATACATTTACTTAGGTTTCCATTTGTGCGCATGCCCAATAGACCTGATATAGACATCTGCTCTCCGTGGTGCTGAAACTTCAGGAGGCCTACAAATTACGACTATATAGTGTTGGACACAGATATTAAGTTTTTCATCACTGCGTGAATAGAAGTCCTCTTTCTTGTACATTATGTGCCGTTGAGCTTTTATAACATCACTTTCAAAAAAAAACACAACGCACAGAGTGTGTGTATGGCTGTCACTCTATTTACCTTAAAGGATTAATGCCTATGAAGTTGGGCAAATGTCAAAAATGTGATTCAAAATTGTCCAAACTGGTAACCAGCTGCTGATCGAATCAATGCTGACCGACTTCGTCAGACACTGTCCTCCATTACAGGTGCAAAAGATGTTGCCCTACCTGTTACCACTAGAAGGCTACGCTGCAATTCCTCGATACCACCAAAGGGAGGCGCACGTCTACCGAGCTCTCACCTTGCGTGTTGACATCAGAGGCTAAACGTGCGGCGTTGAACTCGTGCGTGCATGTGTCGCTCTCCGTGCCACGACTCGCCGTTTCTTGTCCATCTTGTGAAGCAAGCAGGAGCAGTTCTCTGAGCTGTTATAAAGGCCTACGAGCGTTTTTAAATGTGTATTTCGGGTTGTCTTGTCTTCTTCTGCCCTCCGTCGAGGCTGTAAGGCGCCGTGCGTGCAGACCGAGCGCTGTTAAGGTAGGTTGTGGGCTCTCGCTTGGTGGAATGACGCTTTATTTACATGTCATTCGGTTGCTTTCTCGCTCTCCTGCAGCGTTTAGGTGACCTAACGTGCTGCCAAGCATATGACATTGCCTCGCAGAGTTCACAGAAGCATAACATGACGGTATGCTGCCATGAGTCGGATCTGAAATTGTAATGGAGCTGTATTTCGAGCAGCGTCACATCGTTCCGGTGTCGGTGGATGTAGGGCAAAACTTTGTAAGGGGATCACAGCTGCTGTCTGTTACATACTGCGACGACACCTCTGCTGGGGCTTCAACCTGCGCTAGACGTGGCATCGGCAATAAAACAGCTGCCTTTCCTGATTTATACTCATTATTAAAAACGTGTCTGAAAATGGGTGAAGTAGGCTGCTGTATTACTGACAGCTTTTTTTATTTGTAGTCTGTAGAAGCAGCTGATAAACTACGGCACTGACAGGTTAAATTAAGCCTGCTAGGTGAGATTATTGAAAGGAAATGTATGCAAAATGCCCTACGTTGCCTGTCCCATTGTATATTATAGGATACATAAAATGCGATAAATAGCGTCTGAATTGTAATATTAAAGTGTTTGGCATTGCTTATACCTTTAGCGTGTATGCAGATCCGTGTGTATCACACAGATGTCCTAACAGGTTGAAGACTCAAAAAAACCCCACACCGAGTCTGACCATGAAATATTGTAACAGTAAGGACGTTAACTAAATATTGAGGTCAGGGTGAACCAACAAAGGTGCAAAAAGGCCTACGTGGGCCTACAATACAATGCAAAAAAGCCATGGTCTATTAACAAGTTTTAATTCCTTTTTGGTTAATCGAAAATATGGATGTCATATAACGAGTCGTAAAAACTTACCCTTTTTTGATCCCCAAACATGACTGGATTCGTCTGAGAAGAACCTCTGGTTTCTGTTCAGCTGACCAGCAGGCCCAACGACCTTTGAGGCAATAAAAGTTGCAGGTATATGAGTGTAGGCTATATGGCATATATTAGGAAAAACATTCATATAGATATAAATATAGAAAAGCTAAACTGTGATAACCTCGCCTCGTTTGCTCTCATCATGTTGAGTTAAAAATCAACTGAAATTGTAGCCTAGCAGAGTAAGCTTTGTCCCAAACGTAATTTTAGACTGTTCTTCAATAAATTGACCTAGGCTACTTTTAACTTACTTAGGTCTGTTAAAGGGCAATGTTGGTATATTTTCATTAACAAATGAACTGTATTTTACCTGTATCTAATTGAATCTAATTTATTTTACAAATGATATTGCTTTGGCCTAGTGAGCATAAATGAAACGTATTGGTTCTCATTTGCATTTCTTCAGCTGTCTGACACAATATTACAGTATAGGCCTATATGCAATTTTTTCCCCGAGTAAAAATCCTTAACTTAAATTTCTGTTTCGTATTTCATGTAGACTATTTTGGGAAGCTGTGTTATTTAGCAAAGGTTCCTCGGTATTTTTTTATTTTTTTTATTATTCCTTATGTAGGCTAGTGCAAAGCTAAATTTGGCCTTCAATTTTTTTAAATAAATGACATTTCTTGAATTATCACTCAATGGCATTGTTTAGTGATATAGAGGTGCTTAAACCACAGTGCATAAATAGGCTTTTTAAAGTGTTTTAGCTGATGTGTTAGCCCACCTTTGTTGTTTTATGAGCTCTTGTGAGGCCTTCAGACAGCCTATAAGGGCGCTAACACTGCAGAAACGTATAGCCCACATGTTAGAGCAGGGTTGATAAATTATTTATCCTTAATTATTCTGTTAATTTGAAGGATATATTTTCTTTGATTTTTTTAACCAGAATAAATGCATAGCAAAACACAGTAAGATCAATTAAGCAGTAAAAACCGAAGAACTAAAAGGTCAAATTAGGCCCACAAAGTGGCCTTACTATAAGAACATTAACGGTAAACGGTATTTAGTTTCTAGCTCACCCCTTTGTGATGCATATTTATGGATAGCATAACGAATAGTGTCTGGTAGAGTTCACAAAGAGCGACTATGAACACCTAATGGTCTCGCAGTAAGTCTTCAATGGCCTATATATCCACCAAAACGAGAGAAGTCCTGCGGGGGTAAAATAATATCTTTATCTTCTATGTACAGGGAAGTGATCAACTGTAGCATGAACTAGCTTATAGCTTATAAATACATTTTTTTTTAAGACATTTTGTTCTGGAAACTTGATAAGGCCTAATCGAAAAAAACGTGACTCAGAATGAAGAAGACACGCTGATTTTTGTGGTTATAATTTGTTTTAACGAAACAACTTGAAGATTAAATGGCTGGAATTTTCAAACATTAAAAAAAGTGCTTTTATTTTACATCATTAGCTTTATTTTATTTTTTTCGAGAGGAAATATTAAACCGCCAATCAGAACTTTGAAGCAAGAAATAAGAATAAGAAATAACAATAGCAAATTGCAAAAACGAATTTAAGCAAAAACAAATGAATAAAGGCCTATATGAAGCCTCTACTATAATAAACATTCATGTGAGAGGTCTAGGTCGTTCAAATAGCCTATATGCTTCCAGGTGTGGAGAAAGTGTCCCCTGCATAAACAGCATTTGCACAGATCACCATAAAGAGGTTAATATACTGTGTAGCCTGAAACTATCGACATCTTTAGTCTCGAAATGTTTTGCCGGCTGTTTGAAAGCTTGGTATTGCCACTATTACACCATATGCCAATTATTTATGAGACGGTCTAGTAGCTTAAATAGACTTTCTAGGCCTACATTTGAACAGGACCATGCTGCGGTATTTTCATACTATGTCAGTCTTTGCTGAAGCTACATTTAAGAGAGCACAGCAAATAATGGGTTTCTTCTGCAGGTACATCTAACACTGTTTTATACAGAAGAAAAAAGGCTACTGCTTTGAGGTGTGCTGCTGCTGTAGGAGACGAGCACCTAACCCTACCTTACACAATTAGCATCATTCGCCGTTTAATGCGATAGACAATGTACGACTACACAATGAAGAGGTTACCTTAGGCCTATAGGCCTGTGAGCAGGTAAGCCACTCAACGTATTAACACGACGTTCAGAGAAAGCTCGGACACCTGGTTAAACTTGTTATAATGACATATTAAAAACAGCATGGGGGATATGAAGTGATGATTGATGTCACAAATAAATTGACTTTTAATACTACTGAAACATTATCACTTTAATTGATACACGCCCCTGATAAAAGCATGACATTGATGCTATTACTCCATGTGTGCCCCCACGAGAACGCGTGAACTAGTGGTTCAAAATGCTAAAGCCTTATTTTGGGCCAGGATGAATGAAGGCAGACCAAACATGCGGGTAGAGTTACCTTGAAAAAAATTGACATTTTGATGTATTTTTTCTCCCCTTTAAAATATTGCAAAAATTACGACTTCAAGCTACACAACTCCAGCCCCAGTTCAGTGAGGGAGATCAGGTTTTACCCGTAGCCTAGGCTACTACTAAATTTGCCATGGTGAGTAATAAAAGAAAACATTATGGATATTTTTTTAATCTATTTTAATCAAACCGGATATGCTATTCATGTTGACAAAAACAACGAGAGATAGCCCAGCTTAAATTTCATTCCGTAAATACGATTTCTTAGTTTTAAACAAAGGTTATACGGTCACTCTGCCCCTTTTTCCCGACATGCTTTTATAATGCTTATCATCATTGTTATAAAGACCATCACATTTGAATTTTGGTGCAAGTAAGCAGATTTTATTGCAATTTATATAAAATAAGTAATACTGTACCTTAATTGCTGTTCCCTGTTTCCAGTAAGTATAACGTTTTAAAGAAAGACATATATGAGCCTGTGTCATTTCCATCTTTTATTTACTACCTTACAGTGGATAAAAGTTCAGGCGTACTACTTAAATCAGAATGGTTAATGGTTGCACAGGTCTGTAAGTCCACAATGTTTAGAGATTGGTCAAGATATACATCGTATTGTTCACACAGCCTCATTAAGTAACTAGTCGCCTACTGGCACAGGGACGTTAAATATATATGGATTATATTATTTGTTTTATTGGCCTTTTGACTTGACTATAAGCCATTGCCATCGAATTTAAAAAAAAAGACGTATGCAATGTCAGGATTGACAAATGTTAAGGCTACGACTAGGATTTACAAAAAAAATATGTGAGTTTGGACTTTATGTAGGCCTAAATGCAGACAAAACTCATGTTGAAATAAAAAGTATTTGAAAAAAAGTAATTAATCCTTTAAGTCATCTCATTCATCATTAGCACATTATACCCACAGTGAAGCAGTTACCAGGTGCTACATTAGCTGCTCTTACTTTAAAACTGAGGGCAAGCTGGGGTCTTCAGGTAGCCAAAAAAACACCACCCTTTTCGATGAATTGAAACTTAACCAAACTGTAGGCTTGGCATTTCTTCTGAACAAGCCAACCATAGGTTTCATTTTCCAACATTTGATAGCTCGTGACATTACACTCGTGGGAGAAAAACGGCGTCCTCGCTCTGCATTAACGTCTCTCCTTCTTCGCCTTTCCATACCTCTTTGTAGATCTCGCGAGAGCTCCGGCGTTCTCTGTGGCTGGCCGTGGCTTTGCAGCAGACAGAGGGAGAAGGCAGGCAGGCAGGCAGCATCATGGCGGACAGAGACAGTGGAAGTGAGCAGGGAGGAGCGGCCACGGGCCCAGGCTTCGGTTCCATGCACCTAGCGACAGGAGGGGCGGGCTCGGCTTCCGGGCTCCAGCATGAGACTCAAGAGCTGGCGTCGAAGCGGGTTGACATCCAAAACAAACGCTTCTATTTGGACGTAAAGCAGAACGCGAAAGGCCGCTTCTTAAAGATAGCAGAAGTCGGGGCCGGTGGAAACAAGAGCCGCCTCACTCTCTCCATGTCCGTGGCGGTCGAGTTCCGTGACTACTTGGGGGACTTCATCGAACATTATGCCCAGCTGGGTCCGAGCAACCCGGGACTGGTACAAGACGAGCCGAGGAGAGCACTCAAAAGCGAATTCTTGGTCCGAGAGAATCGGAAATACTACATGGATCTGAAAGAGAACCAGAGAGGACGGTTCCTGAGGATTCGACAGACCGTTAACCGGGGGCCCGGTTTGGGATCCACGCAAGGCCAGACGATTGCTTTGCCTGCCCAGGGACTTATTGAGTTTCGTGACGCTTTGGCTAAACTTATTGACGATTACGGTGTAGAGGACGAACCTGCAGAGTTGCCTGAAGGGTCATCATTGACTGTGGACAACAAGCGGTTCTTCTTCGACGTCGGATCCAATAAGTACGGTGTGTTCATGAGGGTAAGCGAGGTGAAGCCAACGTACCGCAACTCAATTACGGTGCCCTACAAAGTGTGGTCCAAATTTGGGAATACTTTCAGTAAGTATGCCGAGGAGATGAAGAAGATCCAGGAGAAGCAGCGGGAGAAAAGAGCATGCGAGCTCCAGCAACAAGAGGAGATGCAGGCGGACGATGGAGACGAGGATTGATATATAGAGCAAAAAAAGATGCAAGAGTAAAGAAAATAACAAGAGAATTATAATTAAAAACTCTACTGTATAAAGAAAGAAATCTAAAGATTTAACTGTAATGGTTTAACTCCAAGGGAGCATCACCCACAATATAAGAAACCTCCACAACCTGACAGTTATGACATGTCACTCATCGCTGGATGTTACCCCACTTATCCACCATTAATACAGTAACAGGCTGCTAAACAAAGTAATAACAATATATTTGAACATTGTTTCCTACTTGACAAACGATATTGAACTGAGTGTTTATTTCCCTTATTAACAGAAAACTTTTGTACCAGTTAAAGCTATTGTAAAAAAAAAAAAAAAAGTGTTTGCAATGTTCAAATGGAATTATTGCTGAGTTCTGAAGAAAAAGCGTTTCCTTTTCATGTGAGCTAATGACTTCAGCACAAATCAGATATTTTAATTTTTAAACCAAAATTCCAAATCTTTGTAAAAGGTTGTCACATGTACTACTTGCCATTCTATTTACCTTTACCTGTGAGTAGAGATGTGTTTACACATGAATCATATGAGGGCTAGGCCTGCTTTGGAAACTGGTTACATGTCATGCAGTATAAAAGGAACATATAGGCATTTTCATGAAATGAATTAAGTGCTCTATTTGTTGTGCAATATGCATTGCATAGAACTCCAATTTATTAAACTGGTCAATGGATCATGATAGGATGACATTTGCCAGTGGCATTCAAAGAAATATTAATATTGTAGTTTTGTTTCAGTTTAAATTGTTGCCATGCAGATGGATATATATATATTATAGACTACCTTTGTGTCTTGTTGTTAATGCAATGTGTTCATTTTAAAGGTACTAAATGTGTATTTGACAGAAGAAATGCAGAGACAACATGTAGCAAATGGCCTAAATTGCAGATTACTAACAAGACAAACCCTACACAAACTGTGCTGATTGGCCTGTGGTCTGGGAAAAAAAGGTGGCACAATTCAGCAGAGCATCATTGGTTAGCACATCGGATACAACAGAACTATTTTCTGATCTTGTTCAGTCATCGAAGTCCAAATGGTGCCAAGGAGTCTTGTTGCTGCATGTTTATCTGCACTAAGAGATTTCGTTGGTCTCCCAAAATATTGGCTCAAGGACCCTTCCATATGTATCTTTATCTGCCTATAGTGTACGAATCTCAAGTTCGAGTACCAAGTGATTCCATCCAAAGGCTTGGTGTAGTTGTAGTGGAAGTTGTTTCAAAGTGTGATTGTAAAAGGAGCGACCTTGTGACCTGTAGTCAAAGTATCATCTTCATACTATGAGGAGGGCACTGAGGAGCCTGCCTGGATAAGCCAAGGAGAAGAGGGTTCAATTCACCTCAAAGGATGTGCCCATCCCTTCAAGTTCAAAAATCTGAAGGTGTGAAGTTCCACGGGGCTACTTTGGATACATACTCATAGCTCTACTTTAGATTTGTAAGCCCAAATATCTACCTGGGGGTGATGAGATTCTGTTTTGGTCTAATTGTAAATATTTGGGCTGCCACACGGGAAAAACAACTGGTTCTAATCCAGTTCAGTCGCATCTCATAGATGTGTGATAGCAGTTTTATAAACTCTGTCAGTAAACTCCAGAGAAACTGGCAACAATCAGATAATGTCAGATATACCTCAGCATTGAATTAAATGACTGCTCCTATGTTTAGATTGACTGGAAACCAGCAAACTAGACTGTCCTTGACCACCTATTTTTGGAGCCTGTGGTTTAGCCTAAACGATACCGTATTGGGAGCATCCTCTTCAGCATATAAACAACCTGGTGCCTTACACACTCCGCATGCTTACACGCTGGCCTGGTGCTTTGGATCGCAGTTTGGCTTTTTTTTCCGTACTGTTTCCTCTTTTCTTTCTTCCATTCTTGTGTCTCAGCCCCCTTGTGTGCTAGTGCACGACTCGTGGTGCTAAAAGGGTTTGTTACAAGCTCTTAAAAAAAACATAGGAGCAGAATTCTTAACTTTTTTCTGCTACTTTCCTCCTTCCCTAACCTAATTGCCATCCCCATTCCCCAGCTATCCAGGTATCGGCCTACATGTAAACATGGAAAGGGGTGGTCACCTAGATGCAAGATGATGCAGAGGAGTTGGCTCTTCACTAGCCAAGCGCATTAGCAGGAGGAGCAGGGGCTGATTGGGAACATCGGTACTGGCCTGAAACGATATACACTTTTGTTGGCAAGCCCCCTTTGAAAATGCTCGTTCTATGGCTTGGGTAGTTTTTGTGCAAGTTGTAAGTCGCTCAATTAATGGGGAGCAGCAAGCATGTCTTGTTTTGTTTTCTTTTGTTTTACGTAGTTTAACATTTTCAGCATTATTCCACATTATTTGTAATTTTGGAATGTTTTAGCCCACAAAAAATATATCTATTTTTTCTGTGCAACATTTCATCACTGTGTGCAATATCGTATGTGCCAATGTGGCAATATATGTATATCAATTAAATATATGATTACTATTTGAAAGCATGTGGCTGAATTCCATGTTTATTTCTCATGAAGGAGTCGTATGCCTTTATTTGCACTCAAAGCTCCATCCTAGAGGAAAATAGAGAAAACCAAGGTCTTAGCAGCCTGTTGGGTCGAGCAGTTCATAGAAGTATTCAACTTGAAACAGAACAACATCACTGCAAGTACGCCCCTCTTTAGGAAACTTGGCTTATGGGTTGTTGAAGGAAGACCATAAAGAGAATGGAGTTTTTGTGAAAAGGAAACTTTAAAAAAAACAGTGAAATCTCCATTTTAGCTTTAAGCTAAGAAAAGGTGCTTCAGTCCAATCTTCATTAAGGTGTATGGTGAACTGTCTTCAGTGGTTGTTGTGTGTAGCACTTTGCTTTTCCAGGTTAATGAAATGCCTGACCAATACTTGTTTAAGTAATCTCAACAAAGAATGTCGTTCTCTCTTCTTTTATTTTATTAAAGAGGGTATTTCATTTGCTCTTTTGGTTTTGATGCATTCAATATAATTTATGTACATTTGACAAATTTTAAAAATAAATTTAATTTACCCATGAGGGAAAATCTACAGTCAAAATGTATGTTTTTTTATGTTTCATTTGTTGACAAAAAAATCTTCCTAAAAGTCAACATTTCTCTAGTGAAGTGTTACATTTTGATGTAGTGTTGTCCATAATGTCTGACTCTACCTTGGCAATGATACTAATAACTGAGCTTAATTTTACAGCCTTTAAAATGCTAACTTTGCAATGAAAAGTACCTGATGACTTCTTCATAGAAATTTCCACATAAGTACTGTATGTATAATACCAGGCTGTAAAATAAAGCATTACTTTGTTCTCTAATCATCCTGACTGTGCAGTTTGTGATTATCTGTTTAGAAGGAGTGCTGTGGCGTGTGTGTAAAACAAATGAAATGTGACTTTATTGATGACAACAAAACAAAGCATAAATGTCTTAAGTTAGAATTGTGGCTTTTTGCTGGTTCGAAAGCATGTAAATGAAATGATATGATGGAAAAGATGAATAACTGTAAATGTTGAAAATAGGCCAATCACGATCATATATTATATAATCTACAGTCTCTGTTTTCGATCTGTCCCATGGCAAAGATGTTACGTCAAACATTGCAAGAATTTTTATTTCCTCCATCCACGCCTGCCTTTATTCCACCTACCAGAAGAAACTAAACAAAATAATGTCAATATAAGCATGACTAAAATGTGCACTTCCCACCTAACCACTTTCCAGGGAGGTCTGAGTTCAGGGTCCTGACCTGCTCAAAGGCCTCCCTGCAGGACATATGTATGTATGTTTGGACTGTTGATGTAAAGATAATTGTCTCTCGGCCTCTCTCAGCCCCCCTGCTGGCCATGAAGAAGGGTGAACAAACTGAAGGGGATGTGCTAAATTAAGATGGACTCCAGCCCAGATGCCAACTCATACTTTGAGTTTGCTCCTCATCCAACAACCTACATAGATGATTGGTTAAGGTCATCCCAGCGCTGGAAGCACAAATTCAAAACATCAGAACAGGTGGTAAAATGTATCCTGTCAAATCAAGGCTATCCCTGTGAAAGCTCAATGTACTCTATGAAGGAAAGCCTCTTTTATTTCTGATTATAGTTCATTAGGCTTGTTACTTAGAGGCACAATGGCAAAAATGCTGCTAGGGAAGATTAATATAACAGGTCGAGCTCTCATACTGCTAGGTAAGAGAACAGCCTGTTCTACTTCATATTTAACTGCTGCAGCAACATGTTTACCATCACCTGTCAGCACAGAATAGCATTAAAGGCCTGCTACAACGCACAGCATCCTGCCACTGTAACCTGTAGGAGCTGCTGCATGTGTGTTTATGTGCGGTGTGGTTGTTGCTGATCTTTACAATATATATGTTTGGAAATAATGCCCTCGAGTTACCGTTTTTTCAATGTAAATTTAACCTGTTTTAGTGCTACTGCTTCTGAAGCAGTTGAGCACTAGCCTTTTGGTGGTGACGTAATTATTTGCAGGCTTCTCTTGTTTTGACCACTAGAGGGTGCTCTTTAGCTAAAAATGAGACACAGTGACACAAGAAGAAGGAGAAGAGAAAGGAGGATCTTCGTTCGCCTTCAATAATATGGCAGACTAAAGTAAGCAGCCACTTAGAGAAATACCACATGACAGACTCAAGGGCTTCGTAGGCTTCTGCGACGTACACATGAAAATAGCTCGTTACCATTAAAGTGAAGTGTTACTGATTTAAATTGAGCTTGAACATCCTCATACAAAAGCTAGCATTTGCGCCAATTTAGCTAACGTGCTATTGTCACGATTTCTGGCGTTATTTCAAAGATACTGTCATTCACATTCCTTCAGTAAAAAGTCAGCGTTTTAAGAGGCACCCACGACAGATTGTGTGTGCATTGTATGTTGACAAATGTGCCACATATCTATTGACAAATGACAAGGAAATAATAGATACGTTTCTCATTTCTTTTCCACTCTTTTTTGATTAGTACTTGTAACTAAAAACTGGAGTGTTTTTGTTCAAATCTATAATTGTACCAACTTTTTTTATTGTCAATATCAATGTGAAAAGTGTATTTATTGCATTTAATCTTAGGTAGAACAGTTGTGGGAAAGAAAAGGAGGCTTCAAAATTCAGGATTTTCAGCCCCTTTTTAACAGCTTCTTTTATATGCGAGATCAACTTCCTGAAACTCTCTTTTTAAATTAAATGTGTGTGTGTGTGTGTGTGTGTGTGTGTGTGTGTGTGTGTGTGTGTGTGTGTAGTGTGTGTGAGAGAGAGAGAGAAAGGGAGGGAGAGCTTTTGGAATGCTGTGATGTCATCAGCCGAGTCGCTCTCACACACACACACAGAGGAGGACCCACAGGCGCTGTGACTCTCCCAGCTCAGTTAGCATACTCTGCTGTGGAGCGGCTGTCTACATCCCACTGTGAGTACTCCAGCTAATTCTACCATTCTCTTTTAACTCCCTTTGGTTTTTCTACCACTTCATCTCTGCCCACGTCCCCCCTTTTCTAGGGGTATCTGTCTCTGCACCCTAAAATGTGTTTACACCAATCTGTATTCCACCAGGGTGATAGTTCTCAGTCTGAGACAAGCTTCTTTCCCTCCAAGTGCTGCTTTTGTTGGTAGCCTTTGTTTAACTCCCCACTGTGATTGGTGAGGTCCATTTCAATCTCCTTGTTTGAGAAAACCGGCTCCTGCTGTCCTGGTTTATAACCCGAGTGTGTGTGTTTTTAAAGCTGGAAATGCAAGAAATTGAGCCGCTATCTTGTGGGAGTTTTTTTTTTGTTAGGGGGGGAGAGAAAGGAACATAGGTTTGGGAAGGGATGTGTGTTGGTGAGGAAGGGGAGGGGGGATGTGGGTCACTGATGATAGAAACAGCCCCATTCCTTTGGAAATCTCCTCCCATTATGGGCTGCAGCCTGTCTGTCAGTTTGGGAACAGGGTTTTGGGCTCTTCCGTGTTCATGGAAGGTGGGACAAGACAAGTGACTAAAACAGGCAGTCCATAGGAGTGGCTAGAGGAGAAAAAGTTTCTGAATGTTACAAAGGTGGAATCAGAGAAAATATGGGACATAAAGACTTTAATAAAAGTGTGGAGTCTGTAGGGAACATCAATGAACAATGTTACTTGGCAAGTGTTTGTTAAAGTGTTGCTTTTTTCTTGTAGATCTTCCCAATGATGACCTCCAAAGACAAACAAAACTGACATCTCAGCTCGGAGGGGAAACTGTCAGCACAGCACAGACAGGAAATAGGTGTGTGTGTGTGTGTGTGTGTGTGTGTGTGAATGAGTGGGTGGGTGAGTGAGTGAGTGTGTGTGTGTGTGTGTGTGTGTGTGTGTGCATGCGTGCGTGTGTGTGTGTGTGTGATTGTACAGTATGTACAAAACTGAGTGTGTAAGAATAAGCATGTGCCTTGGTTGCTGAAGAACCTGAAAAGTTGTCTGCTGACGACATGAGACTGTAAACTGAAACTGTTCGCCTCAAGAAGCTGCTGGCCAAAGGACAGTGTTTCTTTCCTCCAACTGCTTGTCCTCCCCCCGTCATTCAACATGCTGCAGCAGATTTTAAAGGACATGTACATCGACCCTGAAGTTCTGGACGCTCTCAATGAGGACCAGAAGAAGACTCTGTTCCTGAAAATGCGCCAAGAGCAAGTGCGGCGCTGGAAAGAGCGGGAGGAAAAGCTTGACAGAGATGGAGGGGACACTGAGTGCAAGAGAGCAAAGCCAAAAAAAAGGTAACCGCCATCCCATCATCACCATTACTTCACCTTTGTTAACATTCCTGCTTCCTGTTCAGCTAGTGCAACAAGTTGCAGATACAGGTTTAACAAGCAGACTGACCATCACACGTTTAAACACAGCCTTTGACAGAGCTGTCCTTTGTTGAGTTCACCAAAATCTGAATCTTTTTAGCGAACTCAAGCTAACTTGTAACTCTCAGCTTAGTTGCTGAGAGTTACAAAGTTTGAGAATATCACAGCAGAAGTGTGTGTGTGAAGTAGTTGAGACAAACAGTCTTTTTAGCTTGTGTTCTTCCCATCATCTGAACAGCTGTTGGATAAGACCAGCACAATATTTAACTGAAGTCCACTTTAAAAGTTTCCTAAAGGACATTCTTGAGCTCGCAAAATCCAGCTGCTCCATATAAATGTGTCTTTAATGTTGTAAAGTCTGAGATTTTGACTTGAATGCTGCTGACATTCAGCATGATTTACAGTCGGAGGTCCATTTATACTTCACCAAGTGGAGTTCTATTTATATCTGCAGTCCTTAACAATTACAGCTGACTGATGACATTGAGAGTGAACGTAAACATCACACTAACAGCTCATGTCAACATTTACACAAGCAAAGTAAAGAGCACGTCATGCTGAAATAATGGCGATGTATTTATAGAGATTAAGGAAATGCCATTAAGATGAAGGTGTTTAATGGAGGATGTGACGTATGTGGAAGTTTACGCACATGTTCACATGCACAGATTTGGCCTTAAGGGTCTTGCTTAGATCATTTTGTTCCAGCTATGTGTGCATCAGAGAAAAGAAAATACTAGGTCAGAGATGTCACTTATGTCTGGAACGCAGGTTTAGATGTGTAGATGGAAACATCGGCATTTAAGACAGTGACGAACAATGAGGGGGCAGATTGGTGTTAGGCCGGGATCACTGGAAGTGTGGCAGGTAATGTGTTGATCAGGAAGTGGGTTCTTCTGCACGTCGACGCTTTTGATGATCAGCTAACATGCATTAATCAAACGAAAGAAAACAAGGAGAATCTCTGTGAGGAGGCTGCATGTGAGTGCTGAAACTGGTTTGACGCCTACTACAGAAGCTCACCTGTCTGCATTTTCTCTCTGCTAGCAGTACGCTCTGCTCTGAGATAGATGGTTTAATGACATAACACACGAGGTACAGTATTTTTATATAATCAAACATGGAATCCTATGATGAAGCAAATACCAGAGCCAGTTATGAAATAACCCTACTGCAGTATCAGATAAAGCCGACTCATCATGTTCACATGGTGGCCATTTTCCTCTGAATTTATGCTTAACATGGAAACTTTAATTACTGTTGTTCTGCTGTGTTCCAGTTTGAAGTAAAATTACTATAGGGAGACTGACAAGTTATTATCATGTCACCTCATCTCGTATTATCAGCAACTTAAAGGCAACGGATTGTAAAAATATTTTAAAGGAGCAATATGTAACTCTGACACCTAGTGATTACAATGGGTACTGCAGTTCAAATTCAAAACATTGTAGAGAGCGAGTCTCCCCACAGCCCCCTCCTCCCTAGAGTCGATGCGCACGTAGGTTGCCATGTTGCGGACCAGAAAGCTTCAGTGTTTAGCGAGCTCTGCAACAGTCTTGAAACCTTTCTGCATTCTGTCCTCACTCCATTTTTCAAAAGCATCTCCAATATGTATCCTAGTTTGACCACTTGTCTGCTCGGGGAGCTTAATAGAAAAATGCTGAGGCTTTTTAGGCCAGGTAGAATCAGTTATATCTGAACCAGTAATCGATCGAGAAGCATGAAGTACATCTATCTATCTATCTATCTATCTATCTATCTATATCTATCTATCTATGAAAATGAAACTGTTTCCAAACTGACAGAAACGCAGAAGTATTGAAAACATAAAAGAATATGGAATGCACCAATATATACTTGTATAAGGCCACTATTTTCCCTGTTAACAGATATCGGTGTAAATAATTGGACGTTAACCAATTGCAGAAGCCGATACATGTCTGTGGACTCGCATCGATTTGTTGATGGCAAGCAAGTAATGTTTAGCCTTCTGTCGGGGTTTGACTTTTGGTAACAAAGCAAATCATGTTGGATGATTGCCCAATTAATGTAGTGATTATTTTCTGTTTAGATTTTAAATGTTTTATTTGACTGCTTTTCTGACAATGTCTCTATTTCATTTAATGTAATATAGTATTTGTGTTTTAAAGTTGGGCTGTGTGAGAAAGGTTAGTCACTGCCTTTGTGATCGTGAACCAGGATGAAGAGGCTTTTAAAGTTGTTTTTCAAAATAAAATATCTTTATGTGAAGGAAGATTAAAATAAATTAGTATGACTTTGTGCTCACTCAAAGATAGTGATAGTCCTTATTGACTTTAACAATGTTCACTAGTGTTTTTGTAAAGTTGATCAATCAGACGGGCAAATAAATAACAACAAAAATAACATGTGCAACAACTATTCATTTAAGAAAAACATCGGCATTGAAATCCACTGTTGGTTTTCTCAATTAGTGCATCCCCATTAGAATGAATAAAAGAATATGAGCTTTCCATCCTGAGTGTAATGAGTGAAAAATGGCCACCGTGTGAATTTGGTCAATCAACAGCACAGTGCAGTTGGTGCACTAACTTTGATTGACATAGTAATGTGATCCGTCTTGCCTTGGCTCCCAACAAAGCACTTGCTCTATACACTGTGCTGCAGAGTGCGAGAACAGAGCTCTTTCTATCTCTTAATGACCGATGCAGCTGTCCTAAGGAAGCTGGATGGAGACTGCAGGCTGTGATCACATGGTCGCTAAGTTTCTCTACACAGGCTCTCAGTCTGCGGTGGAGAGGAAATGGTGGATAGTTCGTGTTTCTGTGCAAAAATAGGAAGTGAGTCAAGACCCTGATCCTTTCGAACAATTAGCATGGGGTGAAACAGGAAGTGTGCAGGAAATGTATGTGTTTGGAACACAAAGAGAGAGTTTGATTTGATCTTGGTGGCCTTGTGGGAGAGCTAACATGCTAAGTTTGGTTAGAATGAGAGTTTCAGCCTTTTCTGATCATGAGACTTCTGCTGTGGTTGGGCTATGACTACATGCGTGATGCGTATGTGTTTACGTTGTAAGCAAACTGGTGACATTCACATGAGGCAGAGGGCAAAGAAAAAGCTGAACTACTTCTTACAGAAGTAACCTTGGCCTTGTCTTTAAGATAAAGAACTCTATCTTCTCTAATTTAGAAACATTACTCTGCTTGTTTATACTTTGGAAGCAACGTTGGAAGCTAACGCCATCTTTTACATTAGGACCTTGGACATTGGCCAGCAAATGAATACGCTTTATTCTTCTAAATGTTCCTACTGTTAGCTGACAGATTCATCTCACCCGCGCCTGACAATGGTGTTGTGGTTTGTAGCTGTCAGTTTGGTCTGTGCGCTTTGTTTGCCCAGGTATGTTCTGAGTGCTGTGTTTAACGTAATCATCCTGGTATGCCCGGCTACAATGTGATCCACAGGGCAAGCTGGCGAAACCAGTTTCACTATGAAAATATGTTATCCTGTCTTAAACCCGAGAACCTCTTGAGTAGATTGTCAGCTGGTTTACTTCTTTTCAGTGGCTTCTGTATGCTCCCAAACATAGTCACATGGCAGCAGCTGTGTGTGACCTGTTGTGCTTGTTTGTACATGATGACTCCATGTCCTCAGGAGTGTAAAAACAAAGCTATATGAGTGTACGCTACATCTCGTTTATTTACATGTTAGGGCTTTGAATTTGGATTGTGTTTAAAGTGGGAATAAAATGTTTTTTCACGTCAGATTTAATTCCGATTAGAGAATGAAAACAGTAAAGGGTTCCAGTAAACCCTCACATGTATGTTTATACAAAACTAGGACAGGCCTTTTCCCCGTCAGCTCTGTTGATATCATTCTCATGAAGGTGCTGGTTCAAACATTTGTGTTCAGCTGTTTAGGTCCCACCAGCTGTTAGCCCTGCTGTTAATAGCCTTAAACAGCGGATACACTGGTGAGAAGCTGACAGTTTCATCCCCGAATGAAGAAGAGAAACTAAAGATCAAATCTTTTATTATTCAGAGTCCATTGAGACAAAATCTCTTTCAAGGAAAACTGAAGGAGGATAGCATATCATGTCAAAAAATAAAAACAGAGGAAGTAGGTTTAGTGTAGTGTAGGACACGCTACATTACAAATCTCTCATGTTTCATTGGGACTTCAGTGTATATCCTGTTAGGAATATTTTAGGGGCCGGGGCACTCACACTAGGCAAACTGTACCGTGCCCAAGCACGCTTCACCCCTAAAGTCCAGTTCATTAGATGAGTGTGAGTTCTCTGATCTGTGCTCGAGCAGAGTACACTTCTTTGGCCCTGGCACGCTTGGAAGAGGTGTGCTTCGGCACGATACAGTTCATGCACGAGCACAAGCACGCGGGTACACAATGTTGACGGCCTTCATTATGGAGAAATCCCGGAGTTTTATGGCTGTATCTGACTAAACATGACTCAAAATGAGACAACAAGTCAGTGAAGTAGCTGTATCATGTTCTCAGATGTGTGGACGTGGACCCGACCGCACATCCCTTTCATTAATTGTTGTATTTTTTTTCTTGAGTCTGCCTGTCTTGTTAACTATGCATGCTTCATAATTATCTAAAGCCATTCATGTCTTGTATTACGATGTTATGTACAAGAGGTAACCGTGCTCAGGCCCAGTTGGTCCTGGAGCAGTGTGAGTGCAGGCCAGCGGACGAATGGGGAGGGGGGACAATGTGCCCTTAGTCTGGTGTCAATTTTGAATTCTTCGTGTGAAGGATCTCTACATTTAAGTGACATAAAAACATTTAACCAGGTGCCATTGAAGTCATTTTATATGTGTTTGTGTGTGTGTTTGTGTGTACATGTGTTTCCTCCAGCCAACAGTAAGAATGTGAGCTGGCTGCTGGGCCGGGATGGAGATGTGGCGGTCATTGTCATCGGGGAGGTGGATGAGCTGAGCTCCAAATTCATCTGTTCAGGATTTGGAGAGAAGAAGACGCCGAGTCTTCAGAACAATACAAAGTAATACACCTTTGATGAATGATAGGTCCCATGAAAATATATATGTGTGTCTTTTTTTAACTGACTGCTATTAAGTGTTGAACTTCCAGTGTAAACTTTCTGTTCTATTAATATGGACGATATAAGTATTGTATATACAGTCTATACAAAGATTTAACCTGCTGTGGTTCTTTTTTTTTTGCAGCTGTCAAACCATCTTGAAAAGTAGAAAAATCCCAGAAGCCGTCAGAATTGAGAGAGAAAATCTTCCTCCTACATGTAAAACACAACCTGGGAGCGCTCTGAATCTGAAGGTGTGTAGCTCTTTGTCTTCAGGCCTAAAAATCAACCCTGTTGTCTGTCACTGAAAAAGACGACTTAGAGGAAGAAAAACAGATTTAATTGAAGTGACTCCTTTTTTTTCAAGTGAATCAGTATTTATTTCATCTATTTACATCTTAGAAGCCTATATTGGCATATTTATTCACATAAATGAGATTGGGAATCGCTGCTCTATCAGACAAACTCAAACCTCTTCCTCTAAAATCAACACTTCTCTATAAGTAACACTGATATTTGTTCATTTCACTTCTCTCACCTGCAGTACAGTCCTTTTTTTAAACACAATTAGACTCTGCCGTGTACCATTAAAAATCAACCCTCACCATCTGAGATGCAGCCTTCCTAACCTGCGCCTACATTTTGTGTGAAAATAATCACTCACTGGATCATTTCCAGATTCTCTCACATTTTGGTGTGTGTGTGCTGGTTTTTGATTTTTTTTTGGAGGGGGCAGGTGAAGGGGAGTGCTTTCTCCTTTTTTCACGCTATCTTTAAGAGCGATTTTCCTGCGTTGTCATGGAAACCTTGCACACAGTGAGCCAGCGCGAGCCGGGCTGGATGGTCTCATCTGGCCTGACCAAGATGATTCTCTGAGCTCAAGCTGGCTCACTGCTCCCTCAGTGGAAATCAGAGCATCACTGATTTTCATGCAGTCACGTTATCACACCTACTATGCGCATATGTTTAAAGAACTCCTCATATGACATCATGATTATCTCTTTAATAAATGTAAAACTCTTACAGCTCTTAACTGACTCAGACAGTTAAACAGGATGACGTGTCGCCTCTTTGTATCGTCTAACATGGCGCTGTCTTCTCTCTGAACAGGCAACACATGAAGAGACGAGCACTTTACACCCTCTGCCGGTGAGTCTGAGCCACTGCCTGCTGTTATAATTGAGCTCTATGCTCTAGGGTTGCATCATGGCCTGTAACACCGGTGTAATGTCTGTGTTAAACCCACAGGTGTCAGTGAGCGAGCATTCATCACCTCCAGCAGCAGCAGCAGAAAAGGTACATAAAGTTGTTGTAGGATTCTGTTTACTGTCGCTGCTACTATAGCTGTCAAGCCATTCAATTGTAAACTTGTAACAGCTTATTTTCTAGTGTTGTCTGCACTGAACAACACATTTTAAAACGGTGTTTGTCCCTGAAAGGTTTAAAAAATCAGTAGGAACAATCTTCATCTCTCTTAGATGTGGCTTTAGATTGAAACGCGTCGGTTCAAGGCGTTCACTCCCTCAGTGAGTAACAGGAAATCGTGGTTAGGCCAGCTGTCCCCTCACTGCCAGCTTCTCTGCAGATCATCTTTCCCCCAGCATTCTCCCTCTCTCAGGGCTCCCTCTCGTCTGAGCCGCCGCACCCCTCACAGCTCTCTCCGGGGAACAGCTGAACTCGACTGTCCCCTCCCGCTGGCTCCATCATCGCTCGAGCCTTGAGTTGAGCTGTTGGTGTGTGCTCTCTTTCCTCTTTTCTGCTGTTTACGCTCTCACAAATGTGTGTGTGCAGGTGACACACAAAACACACCGCAAGAGCAGCTGAATCACAGAGGCAAGGCAGGATTTCTGGACTGCCCCAGAACAGATGGTTGATGAACTTGATCAGGGAATTAAAACGCCAGAGATAGAGAATGCGTCAGTCGCAGATGGATGGGATTGTGGGATACTCTCCTGAGGTTTGGGCGCGTGAGCTCGCCTCTGTTCTCTGTTTTTTGCACTCCTCTTTGCCACAGAAGAAAATGTCTCTCCCTTACTTCTTACATCTATTTCAGACTCTCAATATAACAGGCCCCAACACATCTGCCACCAGACAACGAGATGCAGCAAAGGACATTAAAACCTTAGGAGAAAAGATGGTCCAGCTGTTTTGGCTTTCTCAAACCTGAACTCGAATATTGGTCAATTCTAAGTCTACCTCTGATACTATTTTATATAAAATGTACCTAATACTGGTAGGAAAACACTGATTGTTGACATTTACTACCTTTGACAAACACTATGAGCACCACACCGTTACTATTGTCATAAAAATAATGTTGTGAAACCAGCTAATTTTAAAGGGAAATAGTCAATTATGTTATTTGATCTCTTTTGATGTATCGTGCTTACTGTCAGATACATGATAACGCATTTTAGGTTATATAGCAAGTCAATTCAAGGATCTTCACACAAGACATGGAAAGCACCAGGACAAAGGGGAAAAAAGAAACTCAATAAAAGAGCACATTTAAAAATCAGTAAAACAAGCATTTAAAAATCAAAGATCAGTGAAATAAAAACCGAAAATAAAGTAATGCTGAGGTGTTCTTGGGGGGCACCGGTAGCATAGTGGTTAGTTTGCGCGCACCATGTACGGAGGGCTGTAGTCCTCCAGGCTGGTGGCCCAGGTTCAAATCCGACCTGTGGCTCCCTTTCCGCATGTCATTCCCTCCTCTTTCTCTCCGCGATATCCTCTGTGCTATCTCTAAATAAAGGCATCAAAATCCCCAAAATAAACCTTTAAAAAAACCCAGATGACTCTTCAACCTTGATGTAGGAGAATCAGAGTTTCAGAGGACCTGCAGTTTTTTGGGAGTTTGTTCCAGAAATACAGAGCTGTAGTAAAGGGAGGTACGTTACTGGTATTGATATCGAATGACGACACGAAACTCGTATGAATCAGAAACTGTTTTTATACTGGTATCTGCAATAGATCGACTCTACTTGGGAGTTTCTAAGAAAAAGCAGCTGAAACCTTGTGATTGCATGATTAGTTCTTTAGTGAATGTCTTGTTTGTGGATGGTCGATTCGTGTCTGGAAACAGAAAGAGGGTGTTTTCCTGCTGCACATATATCAGCGGGTGTTGCCAGCTCTGCTGCAGGTTTCCTCTTGCTGATTTGAAGAGGGAAGGAGTCTGCCTGAGACGGGAGAGAGTGAGATTGTTGATTAAGAAGGCGTGAGATCAGGAAGGAAGATTAGCGAGGCAGCTTGATTTCTAAGTCACCTTATAATTTTCCCTCCACACATCCTTAAACTCAGTGGTCATAGCTTTGTGTGTTTCATTACGGCAGCATTGAAGTCGCTGGAGAACTGTAATTTGCTGAATCATTTATTCAGTGATTTAATCAAACATGACAGTTATGCCACTGTATGTGAATTAGCTGTCAACACTCATCGCACTCTTCTGTCCCCTTTTTTTGTCGCTCTTTCCTTCAGTTGAAGTCAGCCAGTGCGGCCGTGGAGAAGTCAGTCCCTCAGCCCACCACCACCACCACCACCATCTGCTCCAGGCCTCCCATGAGAACCAGCCCTGTCAATGTGAGACCAGCTTCTGCAAATGCAGCGCCGGGTTCTGTCAACACAGGACCCGGCCTCGTGAGTCTGAGGTTGGCCTCGGCTGCATCGTCTCCTTCGCCAAGCAGCACCGTCAAAATAGACTCTGGAGCGACGACACCCGCCAAACTCCTCCAGCGCTCACAGGAGCAAAAGAAGACCCAGGAATCACAGGCTGGGAAAGGTGAGTGAGCATAGCATGAAGAGTCTGATGCCATGAAAAATACTCTTAATCCATTTTATCCGTTAAAGTAAATCAGTTAGTCTTTTTTAAAATTGTTTGGAAAACTAACACGGGGCAGAAAATAAACAGCAAAGTAAAGATAATATTATGATTCACATTACACACATGTAGAAAATAACATTTAGAAACAACCATGATAAGGCTAAAACATTTGTCACAATTTTTACATAATTTTAGTTATTTTTGCAATCACAGTGTCAAATGAGGTTCTAGAAAAAAATAGGTTTATTATGAACAACTGATGGTATACTTATCTAAAATAGGTCCAAACTGTGAAAAGTTTCTCACTGAAAGGAAAGGATCTATCTGAAGGGCATTTTGAGAGCGGAGACACAGATTCTGTTCGGTGGTATATCAGTGACACACTGGACACATGATGTTGGTTCAAAATAATCCAGTCCAAATTTCTGCGACTAAATGACACGCTATCACAAAGAGCCCCTGAGAGTACAAGAGAGCAGTAATGGCTGTGGAGAGGTGTGCAGAACCAGCCTGAACAAAGTTCATACCCCGATAGGTTTCATTAGCACTGTAGCAAGAAAGAAGGATTTATTTCTCCGAACCCTAATGTGCTTCAGCCAAACAGTGCCTCAGCCCGCTGGAATCTTTATGGAGTGGCAGAGCAGAAAGAGGCCAGTCTGGAGGGGTACAAAAGCTAATGTGACTGGACTTTGTGTTGTGGTACCGCATTGTCCCTACACACCTACCGGTACTTGTTCCGTAGCTTCTCCAATGGGATCTTATACGTGCATGCCAGCTGTGCAATTGTTAACAAACACTCTAATGAAGAGCTTCGTCATTTGACCAGAACAAAACTATTGCTAGAAAAGAGATGCAGGATTTAATACTCGTCCCTCTGAGCAATATTACTAGATTTTTTTATTTAATTTAGATTTTAATGAGTTTTTTCAATATTGTAGTTTGTTGAACTTCTTAACTCCATTCAGATCTTTTACTTTCTAAACATTATCTTAATCCAGTGTACAGATGCATTCACTTTACGTAAAGTTGGTTGGTCCGCCAGGTCATTCTATTGAAATTAAATGTATTTTAGTAAAAGAACATCATATATGTAGATATAGCTGTATGCATTCATCTCACATGTATACTTTTAGAATCAGGTCGAATGCTTTCATTGAGTGCACTTTAGTCAAGTCAGCATGTGAGGAGAGGAACACGAGACACTTTGTATTTCACATATATCATCTCATAATGATGCCGGTGTCATTTAGACGTCTTTGCCATTATTGGATAAATAAAAGCTTCTTAAGGAGGGTAGTGACAAAACTGTTATATTAGCTGCATTACAGTTAAACTGCTTTTCATCTTTTATTCAGGTTCAACCAAACACTGCTTCACCTGTCTGATTGAGTTGTTGCTTTTTTCTGTATCTCTGTCTTTTCTAAAGCAAATGTCCATTGTAGATAGTAGGGGTATCTTCAGGCTTTTCTTTCAGATATCTTTGGCCTTGACATCCATATTCCTGTCACTTTTCACAGTGTGCTGTGCAGATAACGTCCTGTTTGAATATGTATTGAATTATCATAAGTGAAATGTGTAGACTTCCTGTCTGAACAAGGCACCCAATTCCATGAATTGACCGAATACTCATTCACTATACAGTGACCCAGTTATACAGAACAATTGGTGGTGTAAGGGTGAAGTTAGCGCCATCTAGTGGAAAACAGTGATACAGTAGAAGAAAACTCTTGTTTTAAAGGAAAGCTTGTCTCCATAGGGTCCCTCTGCTGGAAAAATGTTCATCCTACAGAACACCTTCACGGTGCAAACACACAGCAATAGTCAGGGGGAAGTTAACAAGCTCTGCAAAAACCTTCTTTCTTTTTTTCAGAAAGGAATTAACAGAGCGAACTTTAATACAATGCATTTTTTTGTTGGAGAGCTGAAAAGCTTCACTCAGATGAAGGGTCAAACTGTTTCTCTTTGTGGCTCCTGAAAAATCAAAGCAGTAGTGATTAAGAGGGTGGCAGGGTCAATGCCATCCTTAACTTCTGTAGCATGAAATAAATGCAGAATTCTATTTATTGTCAGCTTAACAAAAACATCTGTCAATGTGGATCATTTCTTTCAGAAAAACACACACTACAGTCTCTCGATTTCAGACAGAAAGTTCCTCTCAAGGTTGAGTTCTCCTCTTCTCTTCCCTACATCTTTTTCTCACTCTTTTTGACGGCAGCTGAATGGAACTTCAAATGGATTTTTTCTGAAAGTTCTTGACGGTTTATTGTAGATTTTTCAAAAGCCAGACACAAGAAAACAAACTTGTTTTATACTGATGTCATCAAGCTGCAAAATCTTGGACTTCTTTGTGAAATGATGGTTGAAGATATTGAATAACTCTGAACTGAACATTGGATATCATGACCGAAGAGCTCTCTAAAGGAGTTTATATATACATACATGTGTGTCTGCCTCAACATTAGAAACTAAATATGACATCGGCAGGTACAGCCGTGGCAGTGATTAACCGAAAACTGATGGGGGTAAAGAAGCAGCTGTTAAGGTGGGAGTTGAGGGGAGCTGAACACATGGCTAAATACATTTGTCTAGATTCTAAACAAAAAAAATCCGGACTAATTATCTATCAACAAAGGCAGGAAGCCTGCCCCTCAGGGAGAAGTAGGACCACTATAGAGTAAGGCTCATGCCTCAGCTGTTGACCAGGACCCCTGCGTCCTGCGAGCACAGACCGCCATCATGACACTTGTAGAAGAAGAACCTCATAATCTGCTTAAGTGACGTTTTTTAGCTGAATATGAAACAAAAGGAAATACTGATGTTTCTATACCAAGACCATCAGAGGATTCATTATTTTTGTAAAGTTACTTTAAATGTCTATCAGCCCAGCTGCAGGGTCGTTTTCAAACGGGGGGGAATAACAGAGTTTTTGAAAATGTACAGAACAAAGACTCATTGTTTGTTGCATATCAAACATTAGAAATATAAGAGGATGAGTTATTTTGTCAGAACACTTGAACATGTTAAGGACCAGGACAGTAAAGAGATAAACTGTCCCGCTTTGTCCAGTCCACAAAACTCACACAACCCAGAACTTACTGGAGGACCGAGTTACTGAGCTTAACTTGAGAAACTGTTGCTTAGGCTACTTTTTCATTTAAAACATATTATTAGCCTGACAAGTTTTCATTAAAAACAAAAGAAAATGATCAATGCCACAAGTTTACTTCCTTTGTTATGTCAGTGTCCATCACCTAAAGCATATTCTGTGTTTTCATTGCTGCCAACGCACTAAATAATCTACAACGTGTAATGACCAGTGTGCCCTTTGAGCAGGAAATGTAAGTTAAACCCTTAAAGTGAGTGGATATTTTGAATCTGTCAGAACCGAAGATGATCTATTTAACGAGCAACTTGACGCTTTCTTAGAGTATGCTGTCATCTGCATAGAAACACAAGTAAGACGATATTTTCCTTGATCAGACAGAGAACCAGGAGAAAAGAGTGAATGAATAGCTGACCCGAGAGCTGCAGAAATATGCGTCGTGCACTATATCACATGATTTGAACACATGTGAGCGTGAAAGTGTATCAGTCTCCGGCAGCTGGCGGGGTGTGTTCATATATGTGTGTATGTGTGTATTAGTGTTTATAAATCCTTCCCTGTCTGTCGGTCGGCTTTTCCTCTCCTCTCTCTTCACCTTCAGAGGGAAGGACACACATTCCTGCGCTGCTTCCCGACTCTAGCCCTGGGCGACGCTCAGCCAGAGCTGATAAGTGACAGGGGCCCCAGCCCCCACACAGGAGGCCCCCCCACCACCACCACCACCACCAACACACACACACCAACTCCTCTCCTCCCTGCCCTTCAGTCCGCAGACATGCTGCTTGGGAATTCTGCCCTCTGCCCCACTTTGCCCCCCCACCACCCACGCCTCCCCCTCTTCCTTCGCTCTTTCTGTCAGAGACGTGGAGGTCTTTAAAAAGATAGATTGGTCTTTAATTTTTGTGCTAGCCTGGTCAGTGACACGGCTTCACGCCCCTTCCTCTTTGTCCTCCCTTTACGTTTTACGAGCTGGCCTGAGATGTGAGGACTGGCGTACGAAAGCTCAAATGGGAGATTAATCAATCTTGATGAGTGATTTAATGGCGAGATTCTCTTTCATTTTAATAGGTGTTTTCACAGGTAGCTTTTAATGACTGTTTCTGCTGACGAAGCTGAGAGTGCAGCTGCTGTGGAGAGTTTCAGGCAGAAAGGCGTGGGGTCTGAGCATTTTTCTTGGGTGTGTTAGGACAGGTTAGTCAGGTTACCACAGGAAGGTATCAAGGTTTTGCATAAAGAAATGCTCTGCCTTTATTCATACATATGTAGGTATATCCCTATACCTATACTTCACAAATGTCTATACCTTTTAAAAACAATTCTCCTTCTCCCGCTCTTCCTATCTTTGTGTCTTTCTATTAAGCATTCCACTCAGACCTGCAGCAAGGCTCTGAGCGCGAAAAACTCTCTGACCATGTGTGTGTATGTGTGCACACGTGTGTGTGTGTGTATGTGTGCTCGGTGCGTGCCTGAATGTGTGTCAGCCTCAATTGCTGGAGCCTATCCAAGGTTTCCGTGGTGACCACACAACACAACGAGACAATCAGAGGCAAGCCCACGCAGCGCGGCGAGAGGACATTAACACAGGAACCGCGGGTCAGGGGGCAGAGGAAGGCAGGGCAAGTCAGGGGGAGAGGAAGAGATGAAGAGGAGGGTGGAGGGAGGTGTTAGAGCCACAGGGAGAGGGGAGAGAGGAGAGAAAGGAGAGTAAACAACAATAAACAATGACACAACCTTAAAGGCTACTTTAGGTCTCTCCTTTTCATGCCTGCAAGACATCAAGAGGCTTTAAAGGTTCCCCAGCCCCAGGAGTGCCTGTGCGGTTTTGGCTGTACCCCACCTCTGTGTGTGTGTGTGTGTGTGTCTCTGCTATGCCTCTGCGTTGGGGAGAGATAGGTGCATGCGTGACTGAATCCATGTGCAGGAGGGGTGTGCAAAGGTGCATGTGTCTGTGTTTTTCCGATGTGTTTGAGAGCATGCACGCAACTGAGAGTAACATGAGAACGCGTGTGTGTCCTTTGGAAAACTAAACTGTTAGAATCTGTGTGTATGCTTGTGCATGTTTTGACTTTATTTTTTGTGTGTCTGTGTGTGTGTGTTTCTGTTTGAGCTTGTGTGCGTCTGCAGCCCGTGCACGCGGGCGCTCTCACATATCTCTGTCCCCCGGGGATGACGCTAAAAATATGTGGCTCCTCAAGCCTTCTGGTGTCTGAGCAGCGTCTGTCTGCTCTCCATTGCCGTCCCTGTGGCCCTCCCTCCTTCCCTCCGTTACTCCTGTTCCCTCCATTCCTCCCTCAATTACACCCTCTTCCAATCCCAGCGCACATACACACAGCTTCTACACCCAGCTGTGTCCCTACTTCACTTCCACTGAGGATGACCTCTGCTCAAGCAGAGAGGGGATAAAGGGAGGCCAGTGAAAAGGAGGGAAAGAAGGTAGCTAGTTTTTCACATGCAAGTCAAAAACACATTTCTGCCTTTTGCATGCAAGGAGTAGACAATAATGTATTTTCTGAATTGAGCTTTTAGCTTTGTTAATATATGTGTCCTTGTTTTCAGTGCTACACCCTGACCTTAAATTGCATTCAAAATCTTGAAATTAAAATGTTTCAGTTACAACAGAAACTTCAAAGTACAGCCCTCAGTTTATTTGCGTTTCGTCTATTTTTCGGGGTGTAGCACTGAAAACATAACAAATTAAAACAAAGTGACAAACTCTATTTAAAATGGAATAGAACTGAAAATGCATTATTGTCTACTCTCTGCATGCAAAATGCAGAAATGTGTCTTTGGCTTGCATGTGAAAAAATACGCCATGTTAAACACCCGAGGAACACATTTACACAAGGTGGCCCCTTTAACAAAAACAACAGGGCTACATTTGAGGGTGAACCAGGTTCTTCATGGTCAATATTGACGGGTGTTCATTAGTAATATAACGTGCTGTGTTCAGTATGAGCTAGCTTGCTTGCTTTAAACTTTCCTCACTGATTTTGATATTTTATAGAAGCGGGAACAAGCAGTTTTCCATCAATATTTTTCTTCATAAAAGTGACTCTGTATCTTTGTCCTGACGTCGAGATTACCCTTAGTATTTAGTATTTTAGTCTGTAAGGCCTTAAATATTCTAAACTTCACTTTTTATTTTGGATTTTAGTGTTATTGCTTTTAAATGCAAACATAAAAAAAAGGATATTTGGCCTCTGCATAAGCACTTAAGTAAATCTGGTCCGTTTTTTTTCAGACATCGGTTCCTCAGAGGCGGTTCGTCAGACGACTCAGGAGGACTCCGTGTCATCGGGGAGCACATCAACCTGTGCAGGGCGCGGCCGGGTGGCTCAGCTGATGAAAACATTCAGTGTTGAAGGTTCCGCGCCTCCCGCACAAACCCCCTCCCGCGGCATCAAGCCCCCTCTCCCCTCTAAGCCCAGCCACCTGCGTCTGACCAACACACCCACTGTCAGGTAATCTTTCACACCAACGCCCACTCAGCTTCATCCCAAACACAGCCACACTGGACGATGTTGTACGCCTACTATGGACCCTCTGCAGAGTGGGCTGATGGGATTGAGAGCTCCAAAGGAAGCTCTCAGTTCACAAATGTTGCCATCACTCCCAAAGCACAGAAATGGAGATTCTTGAATGTAATGGTGTTCTTTTACTTTTGGATGCTGCAGTACTGTAAACACTATTTGTGGGGAGGAAATGCCAAAATTGTAAATATATGTATTAGCAGGGTATTGATGACTATCATATGTATTCACTTGTTTTTTTTATGCTTCCACTTTAACATGTGGGGGGAAAAAAATCACAAAACACATTCTGACACAGTTTTTAGTCCAATTATCAACCCTGCACACACAATATTGATTCCTTACCAATATGATTATTGTCATCGCTGGCTTTCGGGGCTCAGTTTTTGAGGTTCAGGACAAAAGAATGGCCATGGGACGGCCCAACAGGGTGAAGGAAAGCAGCGTAGGGTCCTTCTTCATCTTGCTGTCTCCTCCCTGGGACCAGTGCAGGGTTGTTTATTTGTCACAATGCAGTGTATGCCTCCCTGTGCCACCTGGCAGGAGCCTCTCTGCGACCTGTTGTGGACCAATGACAGTGCCAAATGCCTCGTCTGTCTCTCCCCGTGGATCAAGTTAGACAGTCACTGCCAAACAATCCAGCTCTGTGTTGCTCTACTCCATTTTTGAGTACAATACAAGTGATGTGTGGTTGTATTTTATGTTTTTTTTATACACTTTCTAAAGGGAGGAAGATGTTTGTAATGGGATATTTACTGTTGCTACAATGCTCACTTGTAATTTTTTTAACGTTATGTCAAGCTTGTATGGTGCAATCAGAGAAGCAATAAAATTGTGTCGCTCTTATAACTTGTGTGTGAAAGGTCTTCTCTTCTAGATGTGCAAACTTGTATTGTCAAATATCGCTGAGAATATATGTCGTTCTTAAAAACAGCCTCAGCAAATAGTCCTGCATGCTTCACCAGGGTAAGTGTACAAAATTTAAATTTCAGCAGAGCTACACATCATCATCCACCCCCACGCTTGTTATTACTGTGCTCCGACATTTCCTGCTTAATTTCCAGGAGTGCTCGCCAAGCTTGCAAATGAAACTGAAATGTTTGCCGATGCTAAAAGTGAGAGGCATATTCTCACATTTGGATCTGTGATTTCCATTGCAGATCGCTGTTACCTCGGCTAATGTTTGGCAGCTGTCTATTTTGTTTAAAAAAAAAACACACACACATCTCCAAGGTAACAAAACAGCTCAGTGGTGTGAATAAAAGCAACACCCCAAAATAATTTAAGTTGATGCACACCAAGGTGATATATGATCATGTAAGAAACACCCTATTCATAAACACATCAGACGAAGCAGCTTCTGCATGTCATTTCTTCTGCTGAATTAGATCTCTTTCATGGACCCGGAGATTGTGTGCCTGATTTCATAACACTACAATCAAAACAAAAGACCTCTGAAGCACCTAAACTGTACAGTAGAGGACATTTAAATCTATCTATTTAAGCAACATTATGCAATTGTGAGTGTGAGTGTATTTATGTCTGTCAACTGTATAGTTGTTTGAAAGAAACACGCTTCATCAAGACTCTTTCTTCTCAACAGGCTACATTTAAAAACAGAAGCACACCCTGCACCGCCATCATGGTTGTGTCTTTGTCACAAGTATCATTTAGCAAGTATCATTATCAGATATTATGTTGGTCCGGCTGAAGAGACCAGAAGTGCCTCCACAGATCAGATCTGCAAAAAAGATTCCTTTTGGGCTTTTGTTGTTTTCAAGGAGACTTTAAAAACACCTCTACGAGGAAATCTGCTGTCTTGAACAATGTTACTGCTGTATAGAATCATTTTTCTCAAAACAATTCTTTTTAAAACCTCGTTAAGCTGAATGTAGAACGATGACTGAGGGTGTATGAAAAGTAGTCTCACTGTGATTCTAGTTTTGTGTATTGATGCACAAAGATGGCACAGAAGTGGAAGAAGTACTAGTTTAATCAGATATCATTAATAATAATTGTATTAGATAAGATATCACTTAAAGTGGTTTATGAAGAACTAGTACACAGTATGAATAAGGGCAAAGCGCTCAAGGAAATTTGGGGAACCTGTTTAATGTTGCACATTAAATAACTCGGGATGTTTAGACTTTTTTTCTTTATTGACAGGAAAGTTAAACTATATAACTCAGTGTAGTGATCTAATGTCCCGATGTTCGAGCCATACTTTTAGTCACTTGCTGAGGTGTATGGAAACGTCTGGAGGCGTATCCAAAAAATAAACAAATGTCCAAACTGAAATGACTTTGTGTGAAGTTCCCATGTACAGTATTATAAAAGATGAAGCAGATGATGATGATGTGGAAGATTGTTGCCGAGATTAAGATTGTTCGTTGTCGTTCGTTTACGTTAAGGTAAGAACCGTATGTTCCCACCACCTATTCCACCCAACTTCCTGTTCACCCGTGACCTATAACACTCAACCATACCACCTGACCAATTAACCCACACCATTGATTATCACCACCTAGTGTCCAGATGAAGTAAATAAATAAACATGTAAACCAAAAACATTGAAATACAATACCTAATTATTAACACACTAAATTGACTCCATCACTCATAAATGGCTCATTCCAAAGTATGTTGATGAAATGTGTTGCAGTCAATGGAAGTTTGTCTATTTGAACTCTTCTTGCTGCACCTGGTGGAGGTAAACTTAAACCTTGAGTACATTTATTCAACATGTCTCAACTTAAATAACATCAAGACTGTGTTTGGTTAAATGCTAAGTTTCAAAATGCTAAGAACTGACTCCCTTTTTTTATGTCAAAGGCTCTGTTGATGGAGCTGAAAGTGCTTAAGGCCAAAGTGATAAGACTCTGGCAGCAAAGCATGCACTGCAAATAGTGCTCTGCTGTCCAAACAGAAACGTTCACAGGCTTTATCAGAGGGGGCTCACGGACAGTTACACACCAGGGCCACTATTGTAATCACCAGTAAATATAGGGAAACATAGAAATGAACTTTTTAAGATCAAATGTAGTGTAAAAAGACTTACAACCAAACACATCATGAAACATTTCAGTTTCACTCTACACACACACACACACACACACACACACACACACACACACACACTGTAGGTGTTTGTGCAACATGCTGCAAAATGCTGAAGCACGCAACTGTGCGACGCTGCCTCTGTCTCCAAATGAGTCCAACAATGGCTGTGGCTGTTCTCTGATGCGCAGAGACATCGTCGAGCAGTTTCCAGGAGATATCTGTGGCCAGTCCCCTTGGTATGCCGCCCCCCATCCCAACCTCTCCCCCCCACACACACACTCACACGCTTACACTTACACACACACACACACACACACACACACACACACTTCTCTTCATCCTCGGTGCCTGGCCGCTGCTGTTGTCAGGGCCCTCCGACGGGAGATAAAAAAGAGGCTGTTGTTGTCTCCTCGCAGGAGAGATGGACGCCTGTTTCTCTCTCTCTCTCTTTTTCTTTAGCTGCCTCACTCCCTTCACACCCACAGAAGGAAAGTAAAGGGGAAAACTGAGAGAGAGAGAGAGAGAGAGAGAGAAAGATTGTAGAAGATGGAAAGAAAGCTCTACAGCGTGCTGTGGCGTTCCACCACACCACCAATAACAACCCCCCTCCTCCTCCTCCTCCTCCACCACCAGCACCCCCAGTAGAGAACGAGAAAGAGAGAGCGAGAAAGAGAGAGCGATAGAGAGAGAAAAGAGAGGGGGGCCGAGGCCATGTGATACGGAGAGCATGCGGGCACAGCTTCACCCCCAGGCAGAATGAACGGGGGCCTGCTGTGTCTCTCCTGCATGATTAATCTGGCTGAGGGGCAGGAGGACTGCCACAGCCCTGCCTGCATTAACTCCCTACTCTCCAGGTCCGCATGAGTACACACACACACAAACTATAACACACACACACATACCAGTAGTATAGGGAGGCCATGGTCAAACACAGGTTCATATACACATAACTGGCCTTGAAATGGTTTGGATATAGTAGTTGCATGTTATTGGGATTTTTTAGGAAATTAAAGCTCCTGTGAGCAACTGCATCAATCTTGGGGACAATTGATCTCTTTGCTAAACTTGCCCTGAACATGTTAAAGTGTTTTCTAACAAAAAGTCATCACTTAATATATCAAATGTTCGATGTGTGGAAACATTTCAAAATGCTTTGACATCTGTTGTTAGCCCCATCTGACACCTACCCCGCTGCAGGGGTGAAAGGCCTTTAAAATAACAATATAGAAATAAATAATCCTCTACCTTGTGGCCTTGATTGCTGTTTTACATCATGTGGAGTCATCAGTGTTCATTTTAATATGTTTTGTAACCAGTTTAAAACTCCAAACAGGAGCTTTAAATAACCGTTTTCTTAATCTGGCTTTGTTCTTTGGACACAGGCTTTAACCTAAGTCAGAGTTTCCATTATTTTTGTGTTTATTCTTATATTTATTGAAGCATTTACTTGTGTTTATTTAGTGTTTTCTATCATCTTATTTGTTTTTTATGTTTTACTATTTTTAGTCTCGACAATTCTTATCAACCATGGTTGCATGTTTGTATGAAATGTTCTCTAGACATCAAGTTGACTTAAGTTGGACTTCTATGGAAGTATCACATTCTGACCCTGTTAAAATTCAATGTATAGGCTACTTGTCATTTGCCAGTCACTGACACATCACTAACTCTTCTGTTCAGAGCACCATGATGCACGGCCGCTCAATAGCTTTGGTTTCTCGGTAGTTCTGGTTTCCTGTGACTCATCCTCTCATGTGACCTCATGTCTCCCAGGCAACATTGTGGATGTTTGCCGGTGCCGGTTTCGTCTTTTGTGTAATTCATACGAGGCAGATGGTCCAGGAAATGTGGTTTACTTTTCAAAAAATGACTTCCAAAAAACACACAGTGTTTGGCATGTGATGGTCAAATTTTCAAATCAGCATGACAGCTTGTGAGGATGCACAGCAGGCCTGTCACACTGTCTCAAAGTGCTACACTCGCTTAAGGTAGACGCAATACAGGGGGAATTATATGTACCGTAACTATCCACAGATCGTTCTGCAGTGTTTGAACCTCTGTAAGGCAGAAAGTGTTTTTGTGCAGACGTGGAGCCTGAGCATCAGAGGCAGGCAGAGGGTTAACATCCTGCAGTCCGCTCCACATTAACTGGAAAGGAATGAAGTGTCAAGCATGTTTTCACCACAGCGAGACGGTCAAAACCCCCACCTCCTCCTCCCACCAACCAGTCACCCCTCAAACCCTTCTCTCCCCAACATCTCCCACTCCTCGCTTCCCACTCCCAACAACCTCCCACAGCCATGACCAAATTATTTTCCAGCCTCCTGAGATTTGCCGTGCCAGACAAAAATCTGCAGCGCCGTCCTGATTCGGTGAGCGAGCACACTCACACTCCCTCCTCCAAATTAGGTCTTCTTTTTTACCAACTTGGCCTGTTTTTAAGGATCTTTGTGCGTTAAAGAGACGGGTGTAAATTGCTACAAGGCAAAAAGTTTGTGTTAACTTTTTTAATTGAACAAGGATGTGTCCAAGTGGTTATTTTTGCAGGATGAATATATCCAAACACAGGTATGGTACTAATGCGGGTGTTCTGGTTTGAAGGCGTTAAATTAAAAGTACTGAATGAGCTACAAGAAGAGGGAGGAAGCACAAGACAGAGGAAGAGGACGGACACTCACTGATTGAGAGAATAAGTGAAAAGGGGGGAGTAGAACGAGCGTGAGGAGACACAGAGCGAGGGAGGCAGAGAGAGAAAATAAGCCCCACCAGTGAGCAGGCCACACAGCCCTGCCAAACTGCTCGGAAAAAAAGCCCCCTCTGTTTTATTTATAGTGCGCTGTATCCATGGCAACCAAAGAGGTCAGGCAAGCTGGGCC
The DNA here is from genome assembly GCA_020745685.1 of Tautogolabrus adspersus. NCBI lineage: Eukaryota > Metazoa > Chordata > Actinopteri > Labriformes > Labridae > Tautogolabrus > Tautogolabrus adspersus. The sequence continues at coordinate 23,072,867 of CM036546.1, forward strand.
TGCGCTTCACCCCGCTCTGGGGATCAGGATTTCACAGAGGCTCTCAGATGTGAGGAAGGTGGGCTAAAGCGAGTGCGCTGCTCGCCAACGCAGCCCTCCTGCCTCTCGGTGAAGTCTGGGCCCGCAGAGGGAGGAGAGGGGGAGCAGCAGAGAGTCATGGGAATTCTGTGGGAACGCTGGTTTGTGGTGATGGGGCGGAAAGGAAGGGGGACTTATGCAGAGGGGAAACGAATAGGCATGTTAACAGTTGCACGCAGAAGCCGTTTTGATTAGGAGCCTGCAGTCATTAGAGTTTATTCTTCTTTGTTTTGTGCTTCTATTTTGAACAGATTTTAGAAAGGTCATGCAAGGTCACGGAAAACTTTCTCTAAGGCAAAACACTTTGAACTGATATACACATTGAATTAATAATTATTTAAATATAACATATAAAAGAAAGTGAATCATACTGAAGATTATGACAAAAATAAATAGCCAGGATTCTCAGGAGAATGGGAAAATATGGATATTTGCTCAAGTTATATTCTTTCCCTTGTTCCTACTTATATTTTACTTTGCCAAACAGTTTCAAATAAATGAGCCTAATTTACTCCCCCCCTTTCTTCCTTTTATTTTTTTATTTTGTGGGTTTGTTTTTTCATCCCAAGAACGACTCCTTCCAAAACAGCCAAGCCAGCTGGAATGAAGTCTCAGGATGAGAAAAGCAGAGAGAGAGTGAGAGAGAGGTAGAGGGAGGGGAGTTTGAGACGAGATGAGGGGAAGAGCTGATTGCCCTCCAGGAAATGCATGGTGTGACTACAGCAGAGACCTCCAGATTCCTCCTGGGGCAGAGGACGTGCGTTGCTAGGAGATGGTTGTTGGGCTGGTGTTGCCATGCGTGGATGCTGTTGCCTGCCATGCTCCGATGTGCAGAAGGACAACGATTCAAAGCGTGTTCAGGAGCGCATGTGTGGAAGGACCCTTTAAGAGTTATGGGAGACAAAAAAACTCTTGGGCACCATCATTATCATCAAGGAGTAGTAATGACTCCTCCAGTCTCTAGGGGGCAAACTCGGCAACTGAGTCACAGGATCAACAGAACAGAGCTGGCCTGTTTTAAATAGAACCATGACTAATTTGAAACTTGCCAGTAAAAGATCATATTCACATTGCGGCCATTTTTCTCTGGCGTCACGTCTCGTAGTGTGAGGCTCAAATGTTAGCATGTTTCAATGCTTTGTTCAGGTAAGTTCTTTGTAGGTTGTATGAGCGTCAAGAATCAGACAAATTGTTATAATTTAACTGCTGGCCGATCACAATGACAGTGGACACATATCGTACAAAATACACTTCAAAATGTTTTCCTAACACTAATATGTGTTCCTAGTCTGTCTACAAACCCCTCAATTATGAGAAAAAATACATCCTCTCCATCTTTTGCCTGCTCGACTTTTCAGAAAATGTGTGATCAAACAGGCCGTTTGGAGATTTTCCCTTTGTGACATCACAAAGGGACGTGACACTCCCACAGCAAGGTGTTTGTTCTGCTGTCTGAGTCTGCCTATTCACAGTTAACAATTGGGCATGGAGCAAGAAAGCCAGAGCCACCCAAGCCCTTCCAGAGAGGGGCGTGGTCAAACATAGCTCAATTGCATTTAAAGCTACAGACACAGAAACAGTCTGTTCTGAGCAGGGCTGTAACAGAGGGGTTTATAGGCATGATCAAATACAGGATCAGAGTGGATTTTTGCCAAGAAACTTCACAGACATGTTTTGGGGAGCTCTGAGGCTTATTCAAACCTGATGAAAAGGAGGATAATATGTGACCTTTAACTTGGAAGTGACTACAAAAGTAGACACAGTACAAATTGATCGCTCATCTCGAGCACAATTTTTGTAAACTAGAGGTAAAACTCATGGGTTGTATTTCCATTTACATCCACCATTAACTGAGTAGCTCTCTCTTGAGGCTCCACTGTAATATTCACTCTACTGTTTCATCGATGCAGGCGTTAGGGAAAAAATAACAAGTTCTTTTCAACGTTAGCACAAGCAAATTAATTATATTTAAGCTGACAACTTAGGTAGCGCTAAAATTGATGTAACATATTTTGGTTTGCGTTAGCTAGCCAAAAATATCATGTTTACAGTAGTGGAAACTTCAACATAGTTGCCATATACTTTTTTGAATTCTGTTTTAGAACCTGGCGAATTCATGAGCCCATTTTTCAATTTGTTCGAAGGAATGTACCTTTAGCCATTTCACAAAGATTTTTAGACGCTGCCTAAACTTCCCAGCCTGAGTGTGACATCACATGAAAATGGCCGTCATGTGATTATGGGCTATAGTTTTCAGAGGCTCATGATTGTTGCTGCTGACTCAAATTCTATCAGTTCATCCTCCTAAGAGCCGAGTTTAATTTACAATACGAATCCCAGCAAAGATTAGCCCCTGTCACACATGAACTTTTGACGATTAACAATTATCATGTTTATTCCAGCATATTTTGCACTAACTGACCACTGCACTATGATCTTATTTAGTCTTATTTAGTACATATTAGTCTTTGCTTATTTGTGTTTATTGTTGATATTTTATGATGTACCTTTGTACATAGAGAGCACAGTTCACAGAAGTAAAATTCCTTGTGTGTGTGTAAGCATACCCGGCCAATAAAGCTGATTCTGATTCTGAGATAATTTCAGGAAGTCCAGTTCCGGAGATTTTACAGACATGCCTTTCACAAAAGAACGTCACCGCTGGAGATTATCTATGTTGGCAAATTGGGCTCACCTGGTTTGCCTGGTTTGCCAGTCATGTCCTGCATGCAGCAGGAGGATAAATGCACTGTGGGCAGTGTTTGTGAAGGGGGTTCATTTCGTGTGCTGGACCTTCAGGCTGCAGAGTGAAAGATTATCCTCTAGTGAAAGAGTTGACAGTGACTCAATGTTGAGAGTTTAGTTGTTTGTTTTTCTTGACTTTGTTCCGTTATTTAGCAAATATCCATCGGCTTCTCAATTGTTTTCCGAATGTGCATTTAAAGGGGCTTGTTCTCTGTTAGTGGTTATTTTATTAAATCTTTACACTTTATTTGGTAACAAATTCTGGTCTCTACTTTTTAGTTCTGGGTTTATTTGTAATTGTTGTTCCCCGCATCCCCTAGCAATCCGGGGAATTTAACAGATGTGCTCACACAACTCAGGATACGTTTGGTTAAGTGGTGGAGGAGGGGCACCTGGGTAGTGTGTGCAGAAGGAGGAGTTGGAGTCATCTGTAATTGTGAGTGTTTCTAGGTTAATATCTCTATAGGATCTGTAACAACACTTCTGCAATACATCCAACTGTAGAAACAACACACTGTCAACTGATGAGAGCGGTAAAGAGTATAAAGCAGAAAAACTGTGCTCATCGTTAATGAGGTCATCAACTGGCCCAATCACTAAATGTTTGAGACTTTTACCTGCTGTGTTTACATGTCAGCTCACCCAAACATCACACACAGGAGTGCTGCAAACAAGTTTATAGAGATGTTGGATGATTTCCGCCCTGGCACCTCTCCAGTTGCTGCATCGGGACTTGGGCCGGCGACCCTCCGGTTCCCAACCCAAGTCCTTATGGACTGAGCTACTGCCGCAAGTCAAATAAAAAAAAAAGCATGTTTTAGTTTGGGGTTTTTGACCTGGACCGTTTTTTGTCCAGGGAAAGGATGACTCAACATCCTGCCATGTTTCATGGGAGGTCAATGTGTAGAGGTGCAAAAGGAAGCAAGACATTTAACTCACTTCACAATGGACAGACGGCTACGGCTTTGGTTACGAGATAGTTGAACTTCAGAGAAGAACTAGCCAGCTTATGTAAAGCACCAGTCACCAGAAGCTGTCATGCCATTCTCCAACAGACCAAAGTAAAACTTTTAAATGGTTTTATTATGCTTCTGAATTGCACTTGAATAGCAAGCATGTTTTTTTTTAACTCAACAGAGACACAAAACAAGAATAGCAGCCTTGAGTTCACAGATCAGGGAACAACTATCGCACCTATCTAGATCACAACAATGTTCCCACACAGACCTGCACTTGGATGTACACACAGAAAGGCGTGGGAAAAAAAGATAACAGAGAGTGACGGATAAAAGGGTTAAACATTTCATAAAATAACCATTCAGACAAGCAGAGACCTTTACAGCAGGCTGAGAATTACATTTTAACAACACTTGAAGGGGAAATCAAATTACATTTTGTGAATTTAAAGTATTACTTTTAAACTTAAAACATATTAGCAAAAACCTTCACACATCCACTTCACAAGACAGGTGCACAGGAGAGCAATGTGTTCATCAAAAAGTTAGACGTGATGAAGGTCTAGTACCGAAACGTTGCCAATAAATGTTTGTTATTTGACAGTGTGCGGGAGTTTATCTTTAAACTTACAATATATCAATTATTCATTTAAGAATTGTGAACTTGACCTGTTCAACCCAAACCAAGAAAAATACTGTCCTTTAGTCCACATTTCCGTCTCAGAGTGTGAAACTTTTCAGTTTGATGTCTGATATAAATTTGATTTGGTACGTGAAGGTATACCAACCTTTTTTGCTAATAGTCATTTATTTGTGTTTAGGCCTTATAAGTGAAGCCATGCTCGATATACACTGATATTGAATACCAGCGGGACACTATTAACACAGTTGTGCTTCTGTAATGACATTTGTTTTATCGTATTTTCAACAGCATGGCAGTGAAGAAATCGTGCTCGTCTGAATCTGCCTCAGAAGCCTCAAACAGGACTCTTCCAGTATCATAGCCACATGTGCTGTTTTTAACCTACTTTTCCAAAGTTATGAATGTTTCTATAGCAGAACATAATGGATGCTTAATGAAACATTCAACTTTAATGTCAAACATGCATTTGAACTATTTCAATCCACATTTCCAAAAGCTTTAACAGTTGTTGCTTTTTGTTGCTGGGTATAGCTCAATGGCCGGCTACTAGCAGAGACTTACAATCCAACAACAGAGCACTCAGACATTCCTTCAAAATCCATTCAGCTGCAAGAACCTTGAAACCTCAACGACAGAGGTTCAAGCTTCCACCGAATGTTTCCCGCTCGTACTCTGATTGATATTTTAAATAATACAGACCTAGAAATGAATAGTGAGATCGAACAAGAAGACTGTTTAATATAATATAATAATTATTGGTTTATATCCCTCTATCGCTCCCTCTCACTGAAATATAAACGCTCTGCAGCACGGGGGACATTTTTGTTTCAGGGTTTGAGGGGCAACATGCAGATCCTATTGCTGACACATACACAAGGTCTTCTGTGGACAACGTCATGATAAGGGATTTAGCTGGACAATAGGCTCTCTCTTCGCACCCATGTGGAACAACTGTCTAAAAAGATTAGAATAAAAATCGGATTCTTATACAGAAACAAATCCGGCTTCTCCGCTGCCAGTAGGAAAACCATTGTGCAATCTACAATTATGTCTGTTTTTGATTATGGTGACGTGCTATACATGCATGCCTCTCCAACCACCTTGAAACCTCTTGATGCTTTGTATCATCTGTGCATTGAGGTTCGTTACTGGCTGCAAAGCTCTGACACATCACTGTACCTTGTTCACTAAGGCTGGTTGGCCCTCTCTGGCTATGCGGAGGCACACCCATTGGCTCACATTTATTTATAAGTCCATTCTTGGTCTACTCCCCTCCTATCTACGCATTCTAATTTCACGCAACATCGGTAGCTATAGCCTACGCTCGTCTGACCTGTTATTGCTATCTGTACCTAAGGTCCGCACAGAATTAGGTAAGATGGCCTTTGGGTACTCCGCCCCCTCTTCCTGGAACACACTACAGGCCGACTTGCGGCTGAGAGATCTGGTCACTCTAGTGGAATTTAAAGCTATGCTGAAAGACCACGAATCTAAATCAATCAGGAGTTGTCTTTGTTAATAGCCTTGCATTGGACTCTTGACTTGACTTTTAATGTGTTTGTATGATATTGTTGTGAGTATTGGCCATGCATCTACTTTGTGTTTCGATGTCTGTTACTTCGATGTTTTTATTATTGATTGTTATTGCCACTGATGTACCCAGGTCTCTCTTGAAAAAGAGCTAACAAAATCTCCATGAGACTACCTGGTAAAATAAAGGTAAAATAAGAAAAATAAAATAAGTGCAATGTTTATAGCTGCTCTTACTGAATACACATTATGCTGCGAAAGCAAACATCCACATTTTTTACCCCGACTTCCCCTGAGCCAAAAATATCCGTAAAAAGACGGGGTTAGCCGGTGTGTGAACGCAGCAGGTAAATGGCCACAAGTGATAACATTTATATCCTGTGACAGGTACGATCTTCATGCACTGAATCTGCTTCATGCTCTTTTCTGCTCACCACTATACGTTCGATTCTGTCTATTTATTGTGAGTACGTCCAAGTACTCGTAGCTTTGATATAAAGGCAAAGGTGTCATCATAGGGTCAGACTCTGTTGCTTTCGTTCACCATTTTGGATTTGTTGTAAACATTACACTGTGACTTTAGCAGTGTTTTTTTGTTCTCCATCGTGTCTTGTCCCTGAGGCTTTAATTGCATATTGATCATATATCAAATTGGGACTGATATTAGCAATAAGTAAGAGGATGTTGCATGATTTCCCTTTCTTTTTTTGAAAGTTCATTCAATAGTAATTATTATTAGTTGTGAATGGGAAGGTAGTTATTTATCATGATGTTTTCATTTGTATGTAATACATTTATATAATAAGCTATCTTGTATGGCTGTAAACACAGGCTGTACTGCTTCTTGGCAAATTGATATGGTGATTAAATGATATCCATAAAAATGTGTCTGTATGCCTGAAGCTCAGTATTTTCTTCTTTTTTTGGTTATGACATCTTGTTGTAGCACGACTTCAGAGCTAAATGTCCCCGCTTTCTGTCAAACTTTTGGCCACATTCCTCTGTGTTATTCCTTCTGTCCGACTCTCTCATTGGTATTGTCCAACCATTCTGTTGATGTCTCTGTCTGTTTTGCTCATTTTTCTTCTTGCTTTCCCAGCACGGGGTGATCGGGGACTTGTGTTGGTCTGTGGAGGCAGACTGTGTAGCCAGAGCTGCTGCGAGGGGGGCTCAACTCGGTTCTGCTCTGGTTCTGGTGCTGGCTGACCAGAAGGCCCCTGCGGCTCAGGCCCGGCTCCAGGACGGGCAGTAGTGGAACGGACAAAGGACTTCATTCTCTACGGGGGAGGAGGAGGGGGAAGGATGAACGGGGCGTTAGGAGATGAGGGAAGCGAGAGAGAGAGAGAAGAAGAGGGAGTAAGGGGGGCTGGCAGGCCAAGCGCAAGGGGTCTTATCCTCCCGGCTCAAACACATGCCACCAGCTGCTGCCCCCTTCCTGTGCTTTCATTAAAAAGCCTCCCCAAGTCCGCTGGGTAATCCACATGCTTTCCTGAAAAAGTGTGAGGTAAATACAGTGTGTCTGTCCATTTCTCTGCCTCTCCCAGCTCTTTTTTCCCTCCTCTGCTCCCTCTTTCTCTCTTTCTATGATGTGCTCTGCTGGGCAGCAGAGTGCCGTCCATTCTCTGCATGGCTGTGTGCGGTTGAGTGTGTTTTTCTGTGTGTGTGTGTGTGTGTGTGTGTGTGTGTGTGTGTGTGTGTGTGTGTGCGTGTGTGTGTGCGTGTGTGTGTGTGTGTGTGTGTGTGTGTTTGTGTGTGTGTGTGTGTGTGTGTACCTGTACGTACGCCCATGGAGTCTGTCAGACTCTCAGTGTTTTCCAGCACTCAGCCCAGAGCCAAGGCGAGCACTGCCAGAGGGAGAGCCTGCAATGTAGGGCGCCCAGCGAGCCGGACGCAGGCAGAATATCAACGCCACACGGCAGACACTCCTCCCAGCAGCCCACCTGCTGACTTACGTGATCCAAATGTGAGGAGGAGGAGGGGGGTAGTGGGGCTGGAGGGGGACAGGCTGCAGGAAATTGCCAGGTAGTTTCCAGACCCACTTCCCTGTGCTGCGCCCAATTAATCAGGGCTACATCTGTGTTGGATGGACCTCTACCCCGAGGGGAGGGGGTAGAGCGGAGACGATTGTGTTTTTGTCTGAATATACACACACTTTTTTCGTGCATGTGAGCATAAGTGTGTTTGTGTGTGCTACCTGTGAGAGTGTGTCTCAGATGGTGGGAAGGGAGTGAAGGGGGTTGTGTTTTTTTGTGAGCATTTTCTGGCAAAACCTGGAGGAGGTTTTTGGTGCTGGTTTTTTTTCCAGCCTTGCAGTAAAAACTACAGCCTTCTCTGGCTCTCTGTCTCCTACTTGTCCATATTTTTCTTCTGGTTTCAGTGTCATCCACCCCTCACTGACCCTCTATTCCCCTCACACATGCACATAAACCCCCACCTCCCTCTCTGCTTTGCTGTGCCTCACTAGAAAGCGGATCATTTTTCAGCACCTGTGCAGCTCGCCGCCTGTATGTTTACTTCCTCAAGCTTCTGGCACACCTGGACCTGAACTACCCCTCCTTCTTTCATCTCTGCTTTCCAGTTTGTTGTTTTTTTTCTTTTTCTTTTCCTCCCTGTTTGGCTGTTGCGTCTCCTGTGTCTTTCCAGTACTATATGAATAACAAATGAAATTGAAGAGCATGAGGCTAAGCAGTGTGCATGTTTCCACAGAGAAAACAACATTTACCTCTGGTTTTATGTCCTACTACTGTAAATCAAACTGCTTAAATATTTTCAGATGGCTCTAACCCGATACCGTTTCATCACAAGACTTAAAAAAGTCATGACAGTGTAAGCTGCAGGATGGATGTTTGAGAACTTCACACTGGATGTTCATATTTTCAGTACACACCAAAATACACAACATCAACAACATCACTAAGCTCTCAATTTAGAATTTTAACGTGTCCTTAGTGTCGACTATGGTCAGGACTAAAAATTGATACAGCAATATATTGTCATCCTGACTCCTGCAATACAAACCGAATTGCTGGTGCCAAATTTACGGGAAGTTAATTGGCCAAAGAATAAGTTGACTGCAGGATTTTAAAAAGAAGAAGAAGACGGCGGGATGATGTCTGATAGTAGGGGAAAGGAGTTAAATGATGAAGCGTGATAAGAGGTGAAACTGACACAAAATTGTAGTGAATTAATACATGAAGGTTGTCCTTTACCTTTTTGGGGACATTTTATATTCTTGGCTAATCAGATATTGTGATGTGCTATTAAAAGATTGCATTGCAATATATAAATTATCGCAGAAATTCTGAATCATGATATTATTCTAATCCTGGGTCATGAATCAAATCGTATTAAGACAGATTGTGAAGTTTGGGTCAGTCAGTGCTCTAAATCAATTGATTAAATCTTGCCTTTCAATTGGAGAAAATCTTCCGTATTCACTCAATAAAGCTAAGAAGAGGCGTCCTATGGTGTCACTGTGCGTAGTAAAATGTGTGTTAGTGTGTATGAGGCTCCTGATCCTGTGTGCAGGCCTGGCATAGTGTGGTGCAGTGCAGAGTGGAGAGGAGAGGAGAGACAGCTGCCCTGACAGATGCCGGGAGGCAGGACCCCACTGGGAAGCAGAGGGAGGGAGCTGGCACTGTCTCACCCCAGCGGAAGCACCATAGGCTGCAGAGGAAGTGGGCAGGGGGACAAACCAGGGGCTCAGTGTGTGTGAGCGTGTGTGTGAGTGTGTGATCTACTTTGAGAGGACCTTCACAGTTGAGCTTTTACGTATGTATTTCCGTCTGATGCACGGAGCAGTATATGCAGCGGAGAAGTCCAACCAATCAGGAAAGCCACACACTCCATGCTGTGCCCATGTAAGTCAAACCTAAACCTATACGTACAACAGACACTATAGGTCGGGCTGCAGACAGGATGCACAGTGGAGAGCACAAATAAAACACAATGTTTTATTGAAAAGTGTTTTTAAACAGAAATTTTAAAAGCATTACTTTAATTTGATGTTTGAACACTTTTTATCTTCTAAATGGTAAAGGGCTTACATTGACCTCCTATTTAACGTCTTTCCTCTTTGTTTATTTAAAAAAAAAATGTACATAGGGACTGCCAAAGTCAGGGCATATAGAAAGGTAAGTTATGAAGTATGAAGTACCATTATGAAATCTGGTACTTGTATAACAGATACGAGCTACCCAATGCTCTATTAAGACTTTCTTTTAACTTTATGAATAACACCTACCATAAATGAACTCATCTCAATAGCATTTGCACGGTTAGTAAATTAAAGACATCGTAATAGATCTCTTCTATACATGGCTGAATGAAGTCAAAGTGTCCCTTTGACACTTATGTGACAAACTGAAAGTCTGAGATTTGAAGCAGCAGTCCAGAAATGTACATCTCCCCTTTGTGATGGTAGACATAAGTGGACATATTCTTTGAAATAATGTAAAGAATTCACCACAGCTTGACTGGTAATCACTTTCATAGCTGGTACACCAGCACAGTGTTCATATTCTCTTCAGAATGCAGTGATGAACTATGTACTATTTTGGAAAATGGAAAATGGACTTGAGCTTGTATAGTGCTTTTCTAGTCTTCTGACTACCCAAAGCACTTTTACACCGCAGGTCACACCTTCCCATTCACACACTGATGGCAGAGGCTGCAATGTAAAGTGTCCATCAGTATTAACTAATCACAATCATGCACATGCTTACGCCACCGACACAGCAGCAGGAGCAATTTGGGGTTAAATGTCTTGAATAAGGACACGTGGCTGCAGGAGCTAGGGAACAAACCCCCGACCTTCCGGTTGAAAGACGACCAACTCTACCACTGACCACTTTTCAATAAATACTAGAGTTGATGAAGTAAATGTATGTCTATTATCCAACAAACACATAATCACATAAATGATTTGAAACACATGCAGGAATATATTTTCAACACGGGTGCAGGGGGATTGGTCAGTGGCAGCCAGCGCCAAATCTGATTGGCCAACCTAAAATCATAAACTATGGTTGGCTATTTAACTCTTTGGAGTCGGAACTGTTTGGGCTTGTTGCAACAAACTGCAACACCTTTCCTTTCGTTAGTATTTTAAATTGTGACTTTGGGCATTTATCTTTTTTTAATCAATTTAAGAATATTTAAATGTTGCCATTCAGTAATGTTACTTTATGAAATTAAAACATACACAGGAAAATGAAATATTTAAGATACTTTGATGTAAGTTATGTATACTATATTTGTAATTGTTTGCACACATACCTCCATATATCAGTGCTCCAGTTGGCCCAACCCAGTTAAGAAGATCTGGCTCTGTCTGTGGCACCAAAAGGATTTATTAGGGTTGTGAATATTTTAGAACAGTAATTAGAGAGGGACATCTAAAGAGCTGGGCACACAGATCCATTGTCACAGAAGATAAGTGGTTCTCTGATTAACATTTGACATAGCTTAGCATAACAAGGAAAACTTTGTGACCAGTGACTAGTACCAGGACTACTCGTAGCATTCATGAAGTTGTATAAACAAAGTTGTTAAAAGAGTAGACTAGCAGACAGCAGCAGGTGGCCCCTCTGGTTTCAACCGCGGAGGCAGCACGGCTTGTAGGCAGCTGTTCGCTCAGTGTCACCAACCACAGACCCCAAACACTTTGAACTAAGTACAAAGCACTGATTCAACTCTTTATCCTTTATCTATGATGAAATGAATTCACCAGATTCAAAAGAACAGGGACACACCTAAAAACAATACTTTAGAAATTGCTATTGTTAAGTGCCACTTGTAATTTCTTTAATTTTGTAAACTAAAAGAAGTCTTAATAGACTTAAGTATGGAGCTTCCTTTTTTAACAGAATCTGAAGTCATTGGAAACAGATGTTTTGGTGTCATTGTGCATGTGAATGGGATGTGGGAGGGATGTGTTGGTAGGTGTATCTGTACTCTTTTGGGGATGAATATGGGTTTGGGATGCTGGAGGCCTGGTTTGCATGCAATGTGCAGAGACTGATGCAGCTGCGGGGCCTGCACAGGAGGACGTGTTGCCATGGTGAGCCAGGCTGTCGAGCCAGAGAGACCATCCTCACCGTCTACTTGGTCATTGCACAGCTGTCTTTTCTGTGTGACGTTCAAGTATTGTTACATCATGTAGAATGCAGAAAAAACAAGTTGCACAAAAATAAAAAGAACAGAACTGTATTTTAAATCCATGAAACAAAGATACCTGCAGTCATAAACACAATCAATGGCTACATCAAACTGCGCTTCCTCTTCCCCTCTTTCCTCAGACACTGAGGCTCACAGTAAGAAGTCCTCAGAGAACATGTCCACTGGGACCACTTCCACAGAAGCAGAGCACAGAGAGAGCCATGGTGACACTGTCCAAGTACAATATGTCTCTTACAGTCATCCATGTGTGAAGAGCTCAGGAAGGAGGATCCTATGAGGGTTTTTTGTTTCTCAGAGTGCTGTCAATAAAGCTCAGACAAAATTGTGTAATTAGGCCCCTTAAAGACCAAAGACAGTTAATAAGACAAGTGTATTCACTTTCTTGCTGAGCAATTATTTAACCTTTATGTAGGCTAACTAGGAGAGAAACTCATAGAGTCCTGGCCAAGACATGCAGCAGCACAGACAACATACTTTCTGACAGACAATGAGCAGCCATACATTGGCCTACATACACAAATACAAATGTAACATCAGGTAAATTAACTGATACCCTAGATGAGGAGATTCGCTCCCTTAGCTATGCAAACTATATAGGGGCCTAGCTCCAGTAGGCTATGCTGCTAGCTTTGCTTCCCACAAACACCTGGCCTGACTCTGTCTCAAGGGTGACAAATTAATCCAACAAGCACATCAGAGTTGACTGATAAACCTTTGTTAGTTTTTTTAAAGTTGGACTAGTTGTGGATTTTTATGTTGTCGTATAGTGCTAGCTAGCTGTCCTTGTTCCCACTTTTTATGCTAGGCCTAGTTTAATGACTTGCTGTAGCTCGTTTCTCAGATTGCTTTCAATGCAGGCAGCATAAATATTTAATTACCTAAAGACATAAGAAAATATTTTAGCAAATAATTATATTCATTTTATTCACCTATGAAGCTTTGACCTGCAGCCTGCTAGCTTAGCTGCCCACAAACACCTAGCAGGACTCTGTCCAAAGGTGACAAAATGTATCCTTCAAGCACTTCTAATCTAATTAACTTATCTTGAAGAGCTAGCTCCCTATTGCTAAAGCTAAGTTTTGCCGTAGCTATAAACTCTCTATGCATAACATCAGTTTCATGCTGTGTATTGGAATTTGTTAAATTGCACCTAACTATGTATTATAAGGATAAAACAGAATTACACTTGGCTACCTCAACACTTATACCCTTCTTAAGCAGATAATATTCAATAGAACCCTTAATTAAAATTGATACTTCAGAAAAGGTTGAAACATAAGTAAACCAACAACTGCAAGTCTCAATTGTTGGGTCTTGGCTTTTAAACGAGATCAAGAATGTTAGATTGGATTCTGAATATAGACGGTGTAAAGACATCTTTTGTCATTTAACCGAACACCTTTTTTCTAAAATAGGAGCTACAATTGCATGAAATCAAAGTGTGCATAATGTTCTCGCTCTCAGCCTGTGACACAGCAGCACAACAGTAGGCCTACCTACTGCTTAACAGACAAAGCAGTTTCTTATAAGAATCGGCTGCTTGTCTTTGAAAAACATTCAAAGAGAAGTTGGAATAGCGCTGACATTGCTCTCAAATTGTATTTAGCTAGATAGTCTCATCACTTAACATTTGCCTTGTTGAAATCTTTTTCCCAGTTGCAGTAGGCCTAGGCTATAGTCCTTGAATAAACATCTGGGATACTAAAATGAATATAGGTGGTTTAAAAATGTCTTCTTTGATGACAAAATGTCCTTCAATAACTATCTTTCTTATATCAAAAGATTTGCTTCATAAGGTTGCTTCTGACCTCCAAGCTTACTGTCTGATCTTAGCAGATGAATGAAAGGCTTTTTTGTTCTTATAACCATTGTGGCAAGGTGCAAAAGTATGTCTTTGCACTTTATGACCTCTGCAGGTTGTATACAAAAATGAAATACAGTCTTGCTCTCAGCGGCCAACTTAATTTAGAGGTTTATAGACATTCCTACTTCGCGTTTCCACAATGAGTCAGAGATAAATGTAGAAGTTCAGAAAATGTAATGGCCCAAATAAAAACCAATGGAAGAAATGAAATACACTGAAATACACAGTGTAGTATCAATATTGATTTGATGTTTTAGTTTGTCAGATTTAAAGGAAAAACACATTTTGAATAGACAATAATCTGTATCGTTGTGATTTGAATGTTTTTGGCATTGAAAATCCAAATTAATACGAACAGAGAGTTTCGGTTAATCTAAATAATTGCCCCTTGAAATCTAAGTGGCACTTTGAGGAATTCTGCTCCCAGCTGTGGCAAATCTTGGATTACTTCAACATTGAACAAAGACCTTAAAAAAGTTTTAATTGCTTAATAAGAGTCTTCCTACAACAACATCGGAAAGTTTAAAATATGTTCTGTTGAATTTTTTTTATATATTCAGACAATACAGGTTGAACAAGTTTTGATGTCAACATTACTCAGTAAATTAAGTCACCAAAGAACATGTGACACATCTATGACACGCACATCTTTCCACTTAAGTAACTTATTTGGTTTGTTTATTTTCAGGCACATTCCTAGAGAAAAAAGGAAGCATCAGAAAAAGGCGGACGTTTTCACTTAATAACAGGCAGCAAATGGTGCTTTGTTGTATTTCTGAACTTTGATGAAACAACCTTAATTTAACTGAATTAACTTACCAAAAAGAAAACCTTAAAGCCCATGTGAGGAGTTTTTAGCTGGTTATGAAACAAACCATCAGCAACAAGTTTGACTCCTTTAACGTTTGAAGTTTAATACCGGCTGCCACGGGGTAGGTGTCGGATGTGACGCTTACAGCACTCTAAAGAAACAGCCCTTTTTACATCCTCCATAACAAATATTTATGTCAGAAAACACCATCTATGCATGCAGGGGAAAATTCAACAAAGAGATAAGATGCACTGCTTTGTCCACCGGTTGCATCAAACGACAATTAGAAAGTTACTCACCGAAGCTTTAAGCAGCACATGGAGTTTTCTGAGTTAATATCATATCACATTTCTGAACTCCTTGTTCATATATTTACTTGATTTGTATTGTCTTAAGTGCCAAATGACCTCTTGACTTTTAGTGTTATTAAGATTGATTGGGAGTATGGAAACACTTGGAGGTGTTACAGAAAGGTGTGGGTGCAGTGTCAATGTGTGACAGCATAATGACTGCACCTGCAACACTTACATTCAACCTGCATTCAGCCACCCACCCCGGTTTAACAGCATGTGGATTTGTTAAATCAGACTCTGTGTACTGGTGAGCAGCCATCACCTCCTGTGTGTCACACTCAGATACGATACGACAAAGGTGCTGAGTGCTTGGTGCATGACATTATCACTATTTCAGGTGAGATTTAACCACCCGGGCAAGATTTCAAAACATGACTCATGCTGACTCATCCTCTTGCCTTTTTATCCAGTCATTGTCTGCAGGGGGTTTAAGGCCCATGTGCTGAAGAAATCTAGACTGAAATGGAGATGTCTTTTTTTATATATACTGGAGTGTGAAAACCTTTTTCCAAAGTTACCGTATTAAATGTACCTAAGTATCTTCATACTTGGAATAAAAACTTCAGTATCTAGTTTATTAATCAGGTTATCTGTTCCAACGCTAATAGACCTAACTTTCAGAGACAGTAAAATGTGTTCCTCCAGTTTCATGTCTTATTTTGTGGAAATACTTCAGGTCAAGCTCCAACAATTGTATTTTTTAAAGAGGGTGTGGTTTGTATGGTGGCTGAAAAAAATGAATTGGGCTGCACTAGCCAGTAAGATTCCAATTAAGAGAAAAATTATACGATTTCAAAAGTTTCAACTTTGATATCATTTTCTACATAAAGTAGGTTTTAACAAAATCCAGTTCCACTCTGGGCTAAAGCACTTTGTTGTAGTAAGTGGATATTCAGCGTTTTGTCTGTTGTATTACATATTTGTGTTTTTTGATGTTGCATTCTTTATAAAAGCTGCATGTGCTGTTTATACTGTTTTCTGCACTTTCATTTGATCGATTTGACCTTTGTAAATGACTCTGTTGGTTCTGGATTTGCAGCAAGTGCAACCTTTTACACATAAATATAGCAGAAATCAAATATATCCTATTTAAATGTCTCTCTGAGTCATGACTGTCTACAAGGAGTTAGAAGTGTGAGTCCCGCTGGCTGTGTTGTTGTTGGACCCGTGTTTACATCAGGTTTGCATGGAAGGGACTTACATCCGGGTCTTATAGTGCCAATTTATTGAGCTATGAGCTAACTAAAGCTTGCTAACATTAGCCTGCTAACACAACAATGCAGGCCACAGGCAATTGCAGCTCGAGCCAAGGACAATTTTGTCCGCTGCTTGTGGATGGAGCTTAATTATGGTGTGTACCATGTAGTCACTCCTTTGTGCAAACGCGAGTGAAGAGGGGTTGGAGGTGTGTCACTGGAGGAGAGCGGAGGCTTCAGAATAGCGGAGTTGTCGTCAAACAGCCGTATGTTTTGGTTTCATGCTGGTGCTCAAGGGCGACATCTACTGGATCAAAAAGTCGCACATCCTTCCTTCATTGGATATCTTTTTGACCGGAGCAACACATACAACTTGGTTTGTTCTCTTTTGATTGTCAGATTTGAAGAGAAATAAACGCAGATTGAAAGGACGACGCTATGTTTTTATCTTTACATGGCAACTTTGTGTTGATGGTTTGACAACTTAAAGGTGATAAACTTTTGTTACTCTATTCCGATTGAAAATCTTGGAACTAATGAAGGTTATGTCAGGGTTAATATTTTTTGTTATAAAATTATAAATGAATTTATCTTTTATTTTAGAATGGAGAACCCAGTAATGTCAGGGTCTCTATTCCAGCAATAAAAAACACAACAATCTATCCAAAAAAACATAAACATAAAAAAACGTGTCAATCTGAGTGTAAGGCTAAGATGCAGAGAGGAAGGCTGTGATAGTGACATGTGGCCATGAATGTCAGCAGGGAGCCTGTCACAAAGCATGAGCCTTGTTTATGTATATGTTCTCACACACACATTTCTGTCTCCACAAAATCATAATGACAGAGCTGTGTGGGTTTCTTTCTAAATATTTCAGCAGGTTGTACTTTATTGCCCTGAAATGTACATGTTTAAGTTTCCTCACAGTGACATTTTATGGTGGCTCAGTGTGTGACCCCAGTCCACTCCACAGGACTCTATATCTCTGTGTCCATTTATCCAGGGCTCAGACATGTTAAAGGAGGTAAAGCTCTGAGGTGATGTGAAGTGGCTGAGCAACTGGCCTGTACCCAACTCTAAGGTCCCTTCATGCGTAAAAGTCAACATGGCATTACTGCAACCATTGGCAAAGTTGCACAGTATGGCGCAGATGGACGAGAGCAAGTAATGGCTGAGGCTCTTCTTCAACTCTGTTAGTCACGTTACACAAAAAAGGGAAATAAAAGGATCAGAATTTGTTGTTTTTACTCTATAAAGTGAAGGTTTACACAAATATATATGAAACCATTTCAAATACATCTCTTCTTCCATTATAGAACATCATCGTGGTCAAGTGGTCAAACTGATTGTACTTTAGTGGCAGCTCGAGCTGTGTCCTATGTGTGAAAAAACCTTTGACACAAGTCTTAAAAAGCTAACTAGCACCCTACCAGTTTTCTCTGCCACCATGCTGACCTTGTTATATTTCATGTTTGTGTTGCAGCTTTCAAGGCTGAAGATGTGTTACACAGTTTCTTTACAAATAATGCCCACAATAAAAGTCTACGTGGAGCTGCTGTTATTGTATATAACTGTGTAAGAATGACCGGAACATTAAGAAACACATGAAGCAGACTCGACCTTCATAACCGTACAGCTACATTTCAAATAATGCATTGAACATTATGAGGCCAAGTACTAATTTAACATCACAGAAATGTTTTATGTTAATTTAAATTGAAAACAAAGAAGATTTTTTTTGCCCCTTGAAATCACAGAAATGTCAAACATCCATTAGCTATTGTGACTTCTTGGTGCCCATTGAAATATAAAGGTGCATACGATTATGAATGGCCTTTTGTTAGGGCATTTGCATATCAGATATTTTATTGGAAAAAAAAGCATTTCGTTGGACTGAATGAAATAAGGTCGCTAATAAGAACAATACAAAACACATACAAATCAATTCAGTACTTCTGCTACAATGTTCATGAAGTGTTTTTAATTACCTCAGCTCTGTTTGCCATTTAAATGGGAAAATGCCAGACTTCTAACCATAGACTGAATAAAACATACACATAGTCTCAGTGATGTCACCCATTGGTGTCTGGAGAGGAGTGATGAAGCCCATCGATGGCAGTCGCC